>CM059787.1:21123512-21723512 GCA_030435695.1 Brachymystax lenok tsinlingensis
TAGAGGAGTCAGGCACAGGACAGCAGATATGAGTAATGAACGTATTTACTCAAATATAATACAAATACAACTCAATATAACGAGCCCACAATAACGGACCGTATTCATCAACAAACAATTACTCACAAACAACCATGGGGGGAACAGAGGGTTAAATAATGAACAAGTAATTGTGGAATTGAAACCAGGTGTGTAAAACAAGACAGAAATAATGGAAAAATGAAAAGTGGATCGGCGATGGCTAGAAAACCGGTCACATCGACCGCCGAACGCCGCCCGAGCAAGGAGAGGGACCAACTTTGGTGGAAGTCGTGACAACAGCAATCCTTTAAGTAGACCACAAAAAATATCAAATAATTAGGATGCTTAATAAGTGACATCAAACAGCAAATATATAAAGATAACTTCATCCCATTACTCAACAACATGAAAGCAGATCGAATTAAATTGAACAATCTTTCCATGAAACTCACAGGTAGAATAAACCTTTTCAGAAATGCTCCGAAAGTTCTTAAATATATTTTTAGTAATATCAATTACCCCACCCAAAACTTTCTTTAAAAAGTATACAATGCTGTGGATTTGGGTGTGTCTGTATGTTGTCGTTTGTATGTGTAAGTTTTGTATTGTAAAAAAAAATAAAAAATACGGATTTACCCTCGGGAGACCCGAGGGAACCTCAAATGTTAACTTTTACTACAGTGATGTCCCCCAACGGGACGGTTGAGCTAACGAAGGCTAATATGATTACCATGAGGTTCTCAGTAACAAAACAAATCCCAGGACATAGACATATGTGATATGGGCAGAAAGCTTAAATTATTGTTAATCTAACTGCACTGTCCAATTCAGAGAAGAGATACCATGCTATTGTTTGAG
Organism: Brachymystax lenok tsinlingensis; assembly: GCA_030435695.1. Taxonomy (NCBI): domain Eukaryota; kingdom Metazoa; phylum Chordata; class Actinopteri; order Salmoniformes; family Salmonidae; genus Brachymystax; species Brachymystax lenok. The sequence goes on from CM059787.1 coordinate 21,124,392, forward strand.
GAGAGTGCACAATTATGAACTTGAAAATGTATTAATAAACCAATTAGGCACATTTGGGCAGTCTTTATACAACATTTTGAACAGATATGCAGTGGTTCATTGGATCAGTCTAAAACTTTGCACATACACTGCTGCCATCTAGTGGCCAACATCTAAATTGCACCTGGGCTGGAATAATACATTATGGCCTTCCTCTTGCATTTCAAAGATGATGGTACAAAAAAATACAAAAGAACGGTTGGTTTTTTCTTTGTATTATCTTTTACCAGATCTATTGTGTTATATTCTACTACATTCCTTTTCACATTTCCATAAACTTCAACGTGTTTCCTTTCAAATGGTACCAATAATATGCATATCCTTGCTTCAGGGCCTGAGCTACAGGCAGATAGATTTGGGTATTTTAGGCGAAAATTTAAAAAAAGGGGGTAATCCTGACAGACATTGACACACTCTTGCCCATATCTAGCTAATCTAGGGTGTAATCACTACTCCAACCGTTGCAAATTAGAATTTCTATTGGACAAATTCAGGTATGTTTATCCCTGTTTCGTTCTATTTGCTTCCATTTAAAAAACTAGCTAGCTAAGTGAAAAATACACCTACAATAGCTCTCTCTCTCTCTCTGTCTCTTTATATTTCTCTTGCTTCTCCTTCATTTTTAAATAAATGTATTTGTTAAAAACGTATGCTTTCAGTACTAGATTAATTCTCTGATACATTGATTGGGTGGACAACATGTCAGTTCATGCTGCAAGAGCTCTGATAGGTTGGAGGATGTCATCTGGAAGTTGTCATAATTACTGTGTAAGTCTATAGAAGGGGGTGAGAACAATGCCTCCTAGATTTTGGATTTAAGTCAATGTACCCAGAAGAGGATGGAAACTAGCTGTCCTCGGGCTACACCATGGTGCTACCTTACAGAGTGCTGTTGAGGCTACTGTAGACCTTAAATGCAAAACTGTGTGTGTTTTCTTTTAATGAAATTCACAGAGGAGGATGGTCCTCCCCTTCGTCCTCTAAGGAGCCCCCACTGCTATAAACTATACACCTTGATTATTACCTAGAGACTTGAAGCTTTTATGCCGTGTCTAATTGATTTGGACCAAACCGGGTTTATTAGAGGCTGTCAAACCCAAGATAACATCAGAAGATCTCTACATATAATTAACCAGATGAAGGAAAACAATTCAGAAGCACTATTAGTAATCTTAGATGCAGAAAAGGCTTTTGATAGTGACTTATTTATATCAAGTTTATATCAAGAGATTTGGCACAAAAAAGATGCAATGTTTTAAAACCATTTATCATTACCTATGGCTAGAATTTAAGTGAACGGCCATCAGACAAATAAAATAACTTTACAACGCGGCACACAGAACTGATGTTGCACCTCACCTGCTTTATTTGCCTTGTATATTGAGCGCCTTGCCCAAGCGATAAGGCAAAATGATGAATTAAAAGATATTTGCATTAGAGGAAAAGAGCATAACACTGCCTTGTATGCTGATGATGTGCTATTTTACATGACTGACCCTAACACTTGCTTCCCAAAATGTATTAACATTCTGGAAGAAAATTGTTATTTTTCAGGATACAAAGTTAATGTATACAAGACACGAATGAAATGCTTTAATTACACCCCATCGCAGGAAATAAAATATACATTTGGTTTGGAATTCCAAAAAGATTAAATATCTAGGGGTGAACTTAACAAAGGATGTAAAAAACCTCTCACTCAACGTCAACAAAACAAAGGAGATGATCATGGACTTCAGGAAACAGTAGAGGGAGCACCCCAATATCCACATCTATGGGACAGCAGTGGAGAAGGTGGAGAAGTTCCTCGGCGCACACATCATGGACAAACTGAAATGATCCACCCACACAGACAGTGTGGTGAAGAAGGCACAACAGCACCTCTTCAACCTCAGAAGGCTGAAGAAATTTGACAGATGCACAATTAAGAGCATCCTGTCGGGTTGCTTCAAAGCCTGGTACGGAAACTGCACCACCCACAACCGTAAGGCTCTCCAGAGGGTGGTGCAGTCTGCACAACGCATCACTGAAAGCAAACGACCAGCCCTCCGGGACACCTACAGCACCCAATGTCACAGGAAGGCCGAAAAGATCATCAAGGACAACAACCACCCGAGCCAATTCCTGTTCACCCCGCTACCATCCAGAAGGCGAGGTCAGTACAGGTGCATCAAAGCTGGGACCGAGAGACTGAAAAACAGCTTCTATCTCAAGGCCATCAGACTGTTAAACAGCCATCACTAACACAGAGTGGCTGCTGCCTACGTACAGACTTGAAATCATTGGCCAGTCTAATAAATGGATCACTAGTCACTTTAATAATGCCACTTTAATAATGTTTACATATCTTGCATAACTTATCTCATATGTATATACTGTATTTTATACCATCTGTTACAACTTGCCTATGCCGCTCTGTCCTTTCTCATCTATATATTTATATGTATATATTCTTATTCCATTCCTTTACTTAGATTTGTGTGTTTTAGGTAGTTCTTGTGGAATTGTTAGATTACATGTTAGATATTGCTGTACTATCAGAACTAGAAGCACAAGCAATTCGCTACACTCGTAATAACATCTGCTAACCATGTGTATTTGACCAATACAATTTGATTTAATTGGAGCTATATACAGTTGAAGTCGGAAGTTTACATACACTTAGGTTGGAGTCATTAAAACTAGTTTTTCAACTACTCCACAAATTTCTTGTTAACAAACTATAGTTTTGGCAAGTCAGTTAGGATATCTTCTTTGTGCATGACACAAGTATTTTTTCCAACAATTGTTTACAGACAGATTATTTCACTTATACTTCACTGTATCACAATTCCAGTGGGTCAGAAGTTTGCATATACTAAGTTGACTGTGCCTTTAAACAGTTTGGAAAATTCCAGAAAATGAGGTCATGGCTTTAGAAGTTTCTGATAGGCTTAATTGACATCATTTGAGTCAATTGGAGGTGCACCTGTGGATGTATTTCAAGGCCTACCTTCAAACTCAGTGGCTCTTTGCTTGACATCATGGACAAACCAAAGTGACCTCAGAAAATAAATTGTAGACCTCCACAAGTCTGGTTCATCCCTGGGAGCAATTTCCAAATGCCTGAAGGTACCAGGTTCATCTGTACAAACAATAGTACGCAAGTATAAATACCATGGGACCACGCAGCCGCTCAGGAAGGAGACGCGTTCTGTCTCCTAGAGATGAACGTACTTTGGTGCGAATTGTGCAAATCAATCCCAGAACAACAGCAAAGGACCTTGTGAAGCAGGTACAAAAAGTATCTATATCTACATTAAAACGAGTCCTATATCAACATAACCTGAAAGGCCGCTCAGCAAGGAAGAAGGCACTGCTCCAAAACCGCCATATAAAAAGCCAGACTACGGTTTGCAAAAGTCCTCTGGTCTGATGAAACAAAAATAGAACTGTTTGGCCATAATGACCATCGTTATGTTTGGAGGAAAAAGGGGGAGGCTTGCAAGCCGAAGAACACCATCCCAACTGTGAAGATCACAGGGGTGGCAGCATCATGTTGTGGGGGTGCTTTGCTGCAAGAGGGACTGGTGCACTTCACAAAATAGATGGCATCATGAGGAAGGAAAATTATGTCGATATATTGAAGCAACATCTCAAGACATCAGTCAGGAAGTTAAAGCTTGGCAGCAAATGGGTCTTCCAAATGGACAATGACCCCAAGCATGCTTCCAGTTGTGGCAAAATTGCTTAAGGACATCAAAGTCAAGGTATTGGAGTGGCCATCACAAAGCTCTGACCTCAATCCCATAGAAGCCGAACTGAAAAAGCGTGTGCGAGCAAGGAGACCTTCAAACCTGACTCAGTTACACCAGCTCTGTCAGGAGGAATGTGCCAAAATTCACCCATCTTATTGTGGGAAGCTTGTGGAAGGCTACCCGAAACGTTTGACCAAAATTAAACAATTTAAAGGCAATGCTACAAAATACAAATTGAGTGTTTGTAACTTCTGACCCACTGAGAATGTGATGAAATAAATCATTCTCTCTACTAATATTCTGACATTTCACATTCTTAAAATAAAGTGGTGATCCTAGCTGACCTAAGACAGGGAATTTTTACTAGATTTACATGTCAGGAATTGTGAAAAACTGAGTTTAAATGTATTAGGCTAAGGTGTATGTAAACTTCCAACTTCAACTGTATGTACTGGATGGCAACTTCTGTTTACTTTTTTTCTGTATTTAGTTGTATTGTTTTTGTTGTTACTCTTTACTGTTTTTGCTGTATTGTTTTGAAAAAGACTAATAAAAAAAATGTCAAGTATAAAAAGTAACATTTTTGCCCCAGCAACCACCACGTCCTGGACAATTTTTTATTTTCTTAATGTAGGTATAAAATGTATGTGTCTTAGAAATATAAAATATACAAACAGCTGAATGTTTATAAAAAGTATAAAACGCTGAAGCGCTGTATCGCCTCACCAATCTTTTCTAACACTGTGGATTGGTTGGAGTGGAGGTGTGCTGTACTAACTATTTGATGAGATTTGGAAGATCAGAGAGCACTTTAACAGTCACTTTGACATTTAATTCCCTTGAAGCCCTAAATAATGTTTCCATTATACCGAGAAGAAAAAGTACCTGATTTGACATTTGAGCTGTGAACCAGCTTGTCTGCTTGTATCAGGAAGGATGAAAAGAGGTGAATCTGAAAGAAAACTATTCTATAATGCAATGATTTAATGTATCCACACTGTATGTAGAACCACAGCGGCTACAGTATCTGTCAAGCAGATTTCCTCACATCTCCCACCTCTGAGGGAAGAGAATCGGAACAGAATGAACTCTCTGTCCATGGTGCTGAAAGTAAGAGCAAAGCGATTCAACACTGAGCTAAAGCTAAGATTACTGATGACCCTTCACGGATCTGTCCATGGTCCTGGATTTATCCACTCAATGCACTGTGACAGCACTCTAGCCCTCCAACGCTCTATATTGGACTGGTTTGATGGCCATTACCATGTGTTACCATACCTTTCATCTCTGCCTTAATGCTGAATAATTTCCTCAGTCTTCTGTCATATACTCTTGTCTGTCTGGAGTGTTTTCCCTCAATCCTCTTCACTCTGCCGGGTTATTAAACACATCACTCTGTTAACTTCCTTCTCTTTGTTCATTTCTAATTAACTGAGCTTTTGCCTGGCCGAATCTCAAAAGGCCAAGAGAGAAACAAGCTTTGTGTTTGGATGTGAGTCGCTCCATCACTAATCGGAATTATGGAAGCATTTTGAGACAGACAGAAATTGAAATACAACAATGTGAAAATTATGTGAAATAATGGAAACTGTCTGATTCGAGTTTACCAAGAGGAAAAATTGCTCTTTGCCACTGCTAGGAAGTTCTTCAAACAACATGTAATTCAAGGGATTACTACAAAATGGCCTCCGCTAATGGTGATGATTAATATTGTTGTGTCATTTGTTTCACTACTGCTCCCTGAACTCTTCAACGCATTCAGATTGTTGAATTGTCTAAATGTGCCGGTGTGGATTGTGGGCTGTCATATTGGATGCATACGATACATAAAGTTATATTGTTTACTATTCGCCAACTGATGTAGTCAAATTTGCAGCGGCTTACTTTTCCTTGAGCAATGCAGAAGGCAATGTGCTATGCTAGGCAACTACAGTGCATTCTGAAACATTAATAATATTCTATTCTATTTTATTACCTGATATTTGCTGTAAGAAGGGGAACAACAGATCCCAGAAAAACTAATGTAAAACTCACCTCAGCACGTCCACATAATCAACGTTATATCATCCGGACCTTAGACTACATCTTAAACTGATCCTATTCAGTACACCCCCTTCTCTCTCACTTACAGACTTATCGCATAACCTTGAAAGCTTCCAGTTCATCCGGCTTCTGACAAGATGTATGAACATTTGCATCAGTATGGTACCCATACAGCAGACCTAGCATGCCTACAAGGCAAAATCAATAAACTAGCTCTACAGAATCAGGTGGGCAGGGTGAGATAACCATCTGAGCAGAGATAAGAAATCGGTTCTTTCCTCCCAACCTAGTTTATCATTTCATATCCCATGAAATGCAATATCAGGAATACCAAGCCAGACAACTTAGAGATCAATCTCAGGACAAAATGTTAGAGTGGCTTAGAGTAGACACTTTTAAATCATCTAAAATGATTAAAGAGACAGAGTGACTGGCTGTCAGGGTCAGTGTGGTGTCATTCATGTTAGCAGTTGACTGAGCATGACCTCAACTCTCATGAATATTATAGGTTGTTACGTCCGCTCCAATAGAGGCTTTCCTTATTCCTGAACATGTCGTAGATCATCATAAATGTTCAGGACTACATTTTACACAGGTAATATTGCGTAATGTTGTAAAAAGCACACAATAGTGGATGTATTGACATAATGTGGATATTATTATTCTTGATGTGAGAGGCATAATTCAGATGGTTGCTTTTCTTCAGTTCGGTAAACTGTGTCCATGTTTATTCATTTTTACACTGCAAAGCTGGCTTGATTCTTATCTCTTTCTTCTGCCCGCCAGCCTGTCATCTTATCTTCTGCTCCCTCTGTGAACTGTTTTCTTATCCTCTTTTTCCAAGCACAGCAGGGAGTGACTGGATGTCTTGGACTGGCCCTGATTAACACCAAACACAGGCCAGGTCACAGAGAGGCTGTGTGTCTGTCAGCATCACACGGCCTGCTCCTTTATCTTCTCTGTCAGTCTGGTGGAGCAGCAGAGACACTGAATGTAGCCCCCCCATGCTAATGAGCTTTGCGTGCGCATTTCACTGGTGCGTGTGTTGCAAGCATGTATGTGAGCCGCCATCCATGCATGCAGGCATTCATGCAAGCCTGCCTTACTAAGTGTGTGCATGTCTGTGCGTGTCACCGTATAGGCGTACACAGCCTTCTCCACATAGTTGTGTTGTGACAGGTAATGAATAAGAAACAAATTCATCTCGCATTCTTATCAAAATCAAAACCATGTTCCATTTGACTTACAAATGGCCAATATAACTGTGTGCAGAGCAGCCACTTAAATGAAATACAGTGCCATCAGGACTCTGCCAGGGAACAGTGTTATGTTTCTATGGTACAATAAATCTTGCTTTACTAAACCAAGAGCTATCATATTACTATGGCTGTGGCATATTAACCCAGTACTGGGTTATCAAGTATTTTTCTACTTCTTTCCACCGCAGTCCCTGGAGGAAGGAACGTTACCCTGGTAATTGTCATGGTCAGCTGTGACGCTTGATGAGCTCTCAAATCTGACCATGGCTGTAATGTGTGTGATCTACATTGTGGCTTCTACCAGTTTTGTAATCTATGCAAGTGAATCAGTATTAGGGCTTTTATAGCATAATCTGGTTCAGGGCTATTCTGTGATTCATGGCTTTGTTGAGGTTAACATTTCTCGTCATGAATCTTGTTCTGGAGGCAGCTCTGCAGAGTGGTCACTAGCTGGCACAGCCACAAAGTCATAAAATCTGATTTTAAACCTAACCCTTTGTAGTTTGCCTATCTAATGGGCACAGTTTTTTTGTACTTAAGTAAAAATACTTTAAAGTACTACTTAATGAAGTCGTTTTTTTAGGTATCTGTACTTTACTATTTACTATTACTTTACTTTAACTTCACTACATTCCTAAAGAAAATACTGTACTTATTACTCCATACATTTTCCCTGACAACCAAAAGTACTCGTTACTTTTTTGAATGCATAGCAGGACAGGAAAATTGTCAAATTCACACACTTATCAAGAGAACCCTTGGTCATCCCTACTGTCTCTGGGTTGACGGACTCACTAAATACAAACGCATCTTTTGCAAATAATGCCAGTGTTGGAGTGTGCCCCTAGCATTATTTTACTTTTGATGCTTAAGTAAATTTTAGCAATTACATTTACTGTTGATACTTAAGTATATTTAAAACCAAATACTTTTAGACTTTTACTCAAGTAGTATTTTATTGGCTGACTTTCACTTTTACTTGAGTAACTTTCTATTAAGGTATCTATACTTTTTCTCTGAAAATTGGGTACTTTTTCCACCACTGCTATTGGGAAATCGCTCAGTTCTGCCTCCAGGACAAAACTCATGACAATAAACATCAACATGTGACTATCATAGTGTTTATGTGAAACACCACTCTAATGTGCTCTGTATGATAAGTTCTAAGCAATCACACCTGGGGCATACTTCTCTATGCACAATTCAGATAGACATTAGACAACCAGTGTCTGGAGCTCTATATTTCACCACAATCAAGTAGATTGCCTGTCTTTCTTTCTACAATGCAGTGAACCTTTCTGGGTACAGTTGTGTGTCAATGCTCTGGCAGTACAGTGTTGGTTTTCAACCAACCATTTACATTTGCACTGCTCATTGTGGGAGTAGGATTTTCTCTTGCTGATTGGTTTCCTCCTACGCAGCAGGCCACAAAGACATGCTCTAGAGTGTCATTCTGCTCCTGTTTAATTTCATCAGGTGTTCCTGGTACTAAATAATGTATTGATTTACCAGGTGAAATCTCATCCAGGGTCATAGTTGTGAGAATGAGGAGAGAGAGAGAGAGAGAGAGCGAGAGCGAGAGCGAGAGCGAGAGAGAGAGAGAGAGAGATGGGAACAGGCTTTTATGATACTGCCTTGGCAGTTGCACTGATTAGCAAGGATGGCTTTCAATCCTGCGTGTATTAGCACTTGAATAAAGGTTATTGTGCAGTTGGCAGGCTACCAAGGTCCATTTGGTTGAATGGCTGTACTGCACATTTATTAAACCTCTTGATTGGCACAAAGTAGTGGGCCAACACAATTCTTATTTCATTGGTCTGGTTTTTATCCACGTGTCAATGTTTCTGAGTTGTATATCTCAGTAAGGTAGCTCTCTAATAAAATAAGACTTCACACTGTCCAGTTGTCAATTTCCAGACAACAAACTTCACTCATAAGTGGTGAAACTGCCCTTACCACAACAGCACTGCACTGCACTGTCCATGTTCTTGCACTTAGATAAAAGTGTGTCAGCTCTAATATAGCCTAATTGTCTGGAGTTCACAGTGTGTCTCTGAGCTGTTAACAAGCTGCAGAATGGGATACCACCTACTGTACTTAAGTAGTTTTCCACTGTGATATTTACAGAAAGGCTGTTAATATACTGTTACACTGAGATGAGAACAACAATGTTCAAACCGACATGTTTTGTTTAATATGTGACTTATCTTTTTATACAGACTTTGATTTTTTCTAGAAAATATACTGTGGTATATGGAGACATTATCAAAGGACAAAATACTAGTTCAAAGTTACCTTAACTACAAGCTCATATCTTGGTGTCAGAGATATATATAAGGTTCTTCAACGTGATAGATGAAAGGTAGAGGTTCAAAGGGTTGTCAACATAGTTTTTTGCAAACCGATATGCAGCTGTCAGATTTCAGGACAGGGTAAATCCCTTTTTGACAGCACTCTTTTTGATTTGAATGAAACCTTCCATATATATTTGCCCATTGTAGAAGTGGTCAGAAAGAGATTTTTTGGACCTGAATGGCAAAACATTCAAGAGATAAAGGTGTTCAAAGTTAACTCATTTTGCATACCCCACCATGAAACATCCATGTCTTCATCACTGGAAAAGATAAACGTTTGAGATTGATACCATTTAAAAGCTTACATGCAGGGTTGTCAAGCTATTTTATAAATTATGGGGAGAAAATTATGCCCTTTTTTTCACCTTTAACGTCAATTATCAAAAAACGTGAGAACTCCAATTTTCTTTTTATATTCGCATATGTTGTAGCTTGGACCCTATTTTACATCTAAGGTTTTTGTGTTTTGCTCGACATCTGTCGAAACACAACATGCTCTTGAGTACAGGATCGCTGTTTTGGCTGATAAATGTCCTAAAATTGGAATAACATTGAAATGTAAACTTTCAAATGGTACCACAAGATGGTTAGAGGTCCACACATCAGAGAATGTTGACTTGAATAGGAATATCTGTTGTTTTAAATTATACCGTCAATCCTCCATAGGAAACTTATTGAAATCATAGAAATATAGATAATAGAATAGACATGACCATTTAAGTCAACATTCCATGGTGGGTGGACCGGCTAACATCTTTGTGGTAGTAATCAGAAGTTAAAACGTCAATTCAATTGAAATTTCAATGATGTACCAGCTAAATTGCAGTGGTCTGAAGGGATAGGTCCATTATATGGATTATATTTCTATGATTGAAATGACACCCACCATGTAGTCAAGAGCATGTAGTGTATCAACCGATGGCAGGCACAACACAAAAGCCTCAGATGATGTAAAACAAGGTCTAAACTACAACATACAGTAGGTGAATATGAAATTGAGGTTCATTCATTTTTTTGATATTTGTCGTTAATGGTTTAAAAATGACATATTTTTTTTAAGAAATAATCAAATAGTTTGTAACACTGTTCTAAAGCTTTTAAATTATATCAAACTCAACCGTTTATCTTTTCCAGTGATGAAGACAAGAATGTCTCATGGTATGGTGGGGTATGCAAAATGGGTCAACACATTCATCTTATTCAGGTCCAAAAATCACTTTCTTACCACTTCTTCCATGGGAAACATGTATGGAAAGTTTTGTTTACGTCAACAGGAATTCTGTCAAAAAGGGATTGAATTCAAATGGATTTACCCTGCATCTTTTTGCCTTTTTGAAAGGGGTGGGGTGGGGGTCTTCACTTAATTGCATTATTTTTCCTCTTTAAAGTGAGGGGCAAACAGAAAGGTACCGTTTTTGAAAGGTATACTGTTATCCAGGCAGCCTTTAGGCGTGTTTCTTTAGTCGGTGTCTTCTTTATTTTCATGTTTCCTAGAACCACAAAACATAAGCAGTCTGACTGATGTATTATTGACTCTGTTTGCCTTGTAGATTTGTTTGACTCCATCCTGGTTGTTTCCTGGGTTGTTTCTTTCTGTCCTCACAGTTTCTCCCCCTGACACCTCAGATGTGTCTGCCAATCACCCTCTCTGTGTTTTGGAGCCTCCAGAGCACGAATCAGTCAGTCTGGGCATCTGGACATCCGCCTAGTTTCCATCCTCTGATCTCCCTCTGTCCCCCACACTTCCTCTGACTCTAGTTTTCTAGTCATATGGTTGAAGAAAAAGAGATCAAATAGATTAGATAAAGAACAGAGTAGCAGCACCATATGATGAGTGTAGAAGTGTGTTTGTATGCTATATACAGTGTGTGTGTCACAAGTGTGACTCATTTGCATGTTTATCCTAACAAGCATTTATATTGCTTAATTGCCTGGTCATTTGACGAGCTGCATATATTTAAACCCCCTGTTTGGTGTTTCTTAGTGGCTGCCTACAGGAAGTGAATGTATTCCGGATGCATGGTGGAGCCTAGGTTTTGCCAGAGCCCACAATGTCTTCTTCTGGTAAACACACATGGCTAATGGAGTTAGTTTGAGCTGAAGTCTCTCCTGGGCTGTATCGCTTCCTGATTTAGACCTGGGACACCAGGTATGTGCAATTAATTATCAGGTAGAACAGGAAACCAGCAGGCTGCGGACCTCGTAGGGTAAAAGTTGAATACTCCAGGTCTATGGCTTGGGTGGCTGGTCCTTAGGAATTTCTCGGGCCTTCCTCTGACCCTGCATGGTATAGAGGTCCTGGATGGTAGGGAGTTCAGCCCCACAGTAATTTACTGGGATGTCCACACCCCCCTCTGCAGCTCTTTGCGGTTGAGGACGGTGCATTTTCCATACCAAGTGGTGATGCTCTCGATAGTGCAGCTGTGGAACTTTTTGAAGATCAGAAGGGCCCATGCCATATCTTTTCTGCCTCCTGAGGGGGAAGATGAGATGTTGTGCCCTCTTCATGAATATGCAGGTGTGTGTGGACCATGTTAATTCCTTAGTGATGTAGACGCCAAGGAACTTGAAGCTCTCGATCCGCTCCACTACAGGCCCGTCGATGTGGATGGGGGCGTGCTCTCCCCACTTTCTCCTGAGGTCCAAGATCAGCTCCTTGGTCTTACTTACGTCATATTGGAACACTCAACAAACTCTCTCTCCACCCTCCCTCCCCCCCTCCCTCTTTCTCTCTCAGTGTGGTTGTGGTTGACTGGGTTCGGAGTGCTGTGTGTGACTGATCCTGTGTCTCTGGATAGAATGCCATATACAGTGCCGTGAAAAAAATATTTGCCTCCTTTTTGATTTTCTCTATTTTTGACGACATGGGTCCCATTATGCCTGGCGAAAACCTGCATTCCACAGTAAGAACCTTATACCAATGGTCAAGCATGGTGGTGGTAGTGTGATGGTTTGGGGATGCTTTGCTGCCTCAGGACCTGGAAGACTTTCCTTAATAGAAAGAACCATGAATTCCGCTCTGTATCAGATCATTCTACAGGAGAATGTCAGGCCATCCTTTTGTGAGTTGAAGCTGAAGCGCAGCTGGGTCATGCAGCAAGACAATGATCCAAACACACAATGAAGTCTACATGAAAATGTAAAGCAACAAATGTGAAGTTTTGGAATGGCCTAATCAAAGTCCAGACCTAATCCCATTGAGATGTTGTGGCAGGACTTGAAACGAGCAGTTCATGCTTGAAAACCCACAAATGTTGCTGAGTTAAAGCAGTTCTGCATGGAAGAATGGGACACAATTCCTCCACAGCAACGTGAGAGACTGATCAACAACTACAGGAAGTGTTTGGTTTGAAGTCATTGCAGCTAAAAATGGCACAACCAGTTATTGAGTATAGTAGGGCAATTATGTTTTCACACAGGGGCATTGTGTGTTGCATAACTTTGTTTTATGAAATAAGTGTCATTGTTGGGTTATTTGTTCACTCAGGTTATCTTTATCTAATTTTAGGTTTTGGTTGAAGATCTGATAATATTCAGAATCAAAAATATGCAAAAATAGAGAAAATTAGAAAGGGGGCAAATACTTTTTCACAGCACTGTAGCTCAGGCCGCTAGTCTCCCATCTCACTCTGCTGTCACCACCAGAGGCACGGATCACCAAGCACAGATAGGGAGGAGATGGAACAGAGTAACATAAATATTAACTAAAAAGGGGAGAGCAGAATTTATATTCCTCTTCAACACTGTGACAGTATAATAAAGCAATGGGAGTGAAATTAAACCACTATAAACATGGGCAGAAACTGTTATGAGAGGAATCGTAATTATGCTATGAAATGTCAGGAGCAAATACTAACTCACAGTCCCTGTACTCAAAGTCCCCCATACACAATAAAGCTATCAGTCTCCTTCATTGATTAAAGTGACACATATTTTGATGATCGTATTTCAAATGTTATTTGGAGAATAACACACCATCAATCAGACATTCAATTCAAAGTCTGGAGAAATAATTGCTTGAGACCACATCCTGTTGGACTCGTTGGGCAATTTTGAGCACTGGACTGCTGTTTCACATTTTGCTTATCATCAATTTTGTTGTTCATGGGGGAACATTAATGCAGGGGGTGAAAACAGACATCAAACGCACTGAGAAGCGTTCAGTCATATCTGCCTGTGTGTTCTGCATTGTGCCAGGCCGCACTATCATGGCAAGGTCTATCTCTCCAAACCACTGAGAGCTAACCTGCAGAATGAAGATAAAGAAAATGGCTTCAATTTTCCCTATCAGAAAAAGTCTGGTTGTTAGAGCGGAGAATCCATCCCATTTCCCTGGGACCTTTGATCATGGATTACTCAGGGAGCGTGGTGAGGAGGGAGCTCTGTGTTTGGCTGGGAAACCTCATGGAGCTGCCTGAGGTACACTGTCAGAGCCTCTGAAGTCCACTGAGAACCATTCAGGGTCAGCACTCACATTAGAGGATCATTAAAGTGGCACTCCAGTCTACTTTTTACCTAATTTAACACCTGATTTAATTAACAAAAGGCATATCTCAATAGGTGGTCCAGGTAAGTAATTTGTTCTCAATTGCTCCTCTATTGTTCCTCAAGCAAGGGAGGAGGCTGATGACATCACGAAATCCCATCAGACTAACTCATTGAATGACCTACTTCTTGAAGTTTGCAAAAAGATTTTTCTCAAAATGTACTTTTTTACCGTTTAGTGTGTGTGCAGGTGGCCTAGTTGTTACAGTGTCGGGCCAGTAACCAAAAGCTTGCTGGTTCGAATACCCAAGCCGACAAGGTGAAAAATCGATGTGACCTTGAGCAAGATACTTAACCTAAATTCGCTCCAGGTGTGCCGTACTGGTATGGCTGACCCTGTAAAACAACACGTCACTGCACCTATCTGGTGTTTGTGATGATACAACTTTGTATTTTTTATTTACCATATTTAAACTTGGGATAACGCTTTTCAACAGTAAAAGTTCACATTTATGGAGGATGTCTTTAAATATGACATACGACTAATAAAACTTGAAACTTAAATGATTGCCAATTTTCCTGAGTTGGCCCAAAACTTCATTCACATTGTCCAATTTCTCTGCTTATAAACCACTGATACTAGAAGGGATTTTCTATACATTTTCCTTGAAATCCCTTGAATGAAATATTGCTAGCTTGACTCTTAGAACTAATAAAACAATATCTTTCATCAAGCTGCTGCTCCTCTATTTTCTAGAAATCCAGTGGGTGTTTAATGTGAGTTTCTGGTCATTTCTTCTCTGTGTTTGTTTACGATTACTCCAGTGACTATGACTGCAACAGCCAATAAAAGTATGTTAAGGTGATGAATCACACACAACATCTGTTATTTATTGTATTCACTCTCTATTATCAGAGATAAATGTGTATTGAACAGCAGTCAAAAGACAATAGTGAAGAGCAGCATAATAGGCAGAGCCTGCCTCTAAACTGCTTTGTATAAGCCAGCACATCCCCGGAGAAGACTTGTCTGCAGTCAAAGAGTTAAAGGGAATATGAGTGTCTGGTTTAAACAGGTTAACCGTCAGGTCTGTAGAGCTTTGGAGATGGATGGATTTCCACTGACCCACAGGCACTCATGAATTAAAGACATGACAGTCTAGTGAAAACGACAGTGTTTTCTTCTTTGAATGCTTCAACATGTACTGTGTTACTCTATGAAACTGTACGCTCAAACGGCAATGCCTATGTATGTATGTATTTATTCATTTATTCATCAAATACACGGTATGGTAAATTGGGCTGTACTATGAAAATGAGTAACTACTGCATGAGAAAAATGATTGATCAGTTGGTCATGAGGGGAGGGCGTTCCCCCTCTGCCCCCCCTCTCTCCTCTCTGCAGATGCATGTTGTGATGTTATAGGGTTATAAATGGCTTCTGTGGCTGAACTTAGATTAGATTTGTTTCAATGAGATTCATTCCAGCCCTAACTCTGATCTCAGTGCTCTCACAGCTTGTTTCCTTGATGAATACCTCCTGCCCTGTCAACAGCCATTTGCTAGCTCCCCTTTCATAAACTCCTCCTCAGAGGGAGGCCGAAACTCTTCCTCTCACAGTCAATGCCCCTGTCACTTCCTCGCCTTCTCTACTCTTACAAAGTCAACAGAGAAATACAGCTCCCTGGAAATAACAGCTATAGCATGTGTGTAGCTGTATTGCAATTTATATTAGCAAGAGGATAGCCATTCATAATTTTGTATATACATTACATGCAGTATAAGGGATTACGTGGGATGCTCTGATTGTACAGTATGTTGGGACTGTTACAGAATTAGGTCTTAGGAGTGTAGGCGTTTTAATGCCTGTTGCTTCATGTAGAGTAAAGTATTGATGGGAGGAGCCCTCCAACTACTGTTCGTTACACACCCTTAGGCCTGACAGCTCCCAGCATGCTTTAGCAAGGTGTCACTTATTCCTGCTCAGTGAAAGCCTTCTCCATGATAATGACCAGGGGTGAAAGTAAGCCAGTACTGTCCGGTATGGAGTATTGGAGCCTATTACAATAATTAAAAACAAAGATGCCATGAAAACTGTAGGTTATTACACTATTATTTAGACACCCTGAAGGATGCACCTCAAAGCAGCATGTACTATATGTTTTTTAGGAAGTGCCACAACATGGCAGAAAGACATCTCTACTGTATCAACAATGTTTCATTCTCATATAAAAAGATACAAAAGGGGATTGCTTGCCATTAGGATTAGTATGGCAAGTCCTGTACAAGTTGTCCAAAAGCTCAGAGTCAAGGAGAGGCTAGTTATTCAGTCTAAAAAGCTTTTTCAGACAAAGAAAAAGAGTAGGAGAGTAGGGGCTGACTGAAACAGTGGTCATAATATAACAGAAACTCTTGAGGGTGCTGTGAATTAATGTGGACATTGAATTGTGTGCCCTGCGCCCTCATCATTAGGCCTGGAGATTTTCACTTTCACTTAATATGGATCGGAGTGGTTTGGCTAAGAGAAAAACTATAAAAAGAACCAGACCCTCACTCCCAAACTGTAAGATATTTTCTTCTCAGTGCCATGGCAACTGGTAACAGGGAAATTACTTTTTGTCCAAACACAGAACATGCTGTACACAATAGAAGCAATTCTACGCTCTGCCTGCTTAATAGTTCCCTTATGACTGATAAAGAATTAAAACCTCTGATGGAAAATAACATCTCTGATTGTGCATGCTGTGGAAAAATACAATTCCATTGTGTTTGTCTAAATAGCCTATATGTCTATGATAGCATGGAATAAATGAAACAAATCCAATTCCCGCCACAGAAAATGTATAAAGGATGACATGATGCATTTTTGATGTCTCGTCTAATAGCATGTCATATTTGATGCAAGGCGATGAGCCATATTAAGAAGAGACATCTCTTTATGTTGGATGGAAAATGATGGTTACTAATATGAGCACAGAGGGGATGTTCTTCAACCCTGTCTTGCTTTACGAATGACACCTCTTATCAACTGTATGATGTGCATAATGGCTAAGACAGTCAGTGATGTGCTGGATTTAGTCATGCGTCAAAACACAGATCAGTCGACATTGACTACAATAAGGGAGCACAGAGATTACAATACTGCAAAGATCACAGTGTTCAAATCAAACTGGGAGAAAGACAGTTGTGTGGCTTGTGAAGATGTGGTTGTAATTATGATTTTCTCTCTTGGTTAGAAAAGCTGAGTATCTTTGCCAGTGCTATTTATGTGCTGGCATGTGTGCCACCCGATTGGCTCTGTAGTGTTAATGAGGTTAGGTGGGGCAACCTGCCAAATGTGTCTTCGTGATGGATTTTTTTTTTTACCACACTGACAGTATCTGAAATATTGCAAACCTCATAGTCCACAAAGGGTTTCCATTCTATTCTCCTTCCCAATCTCACCCACTGAATAGGATGGCACCCCCTCTCAATATGATTGATGTCCCTGACAACCTTATATGAACTGCACCATAATTGTGTGTGTGTGTAACACTCATTCTGAGGTGGATTTCAGACCCAGTGATCAGGTCTTAGCCATCCTCTTGACCTGGAAGCAGAGATAGACTTCCTCTCTCAGTGATAAGTCTGCTATCGCTCTCTCTACTCAAATTGAGATTGGAAAATGCCACCATATTTCCTCACAGGACCTGACCTTCTCTGCTCTGAGCCTTTTCTCATCCTGGGGTTTTTCTATTAGCTTTTGTGAAAACGCCTTGATTTCTGATATCTACAGTATAAGGAAGCCAATGTCACTGCATTGTGTATGCTTGTTACCATCAAGCAAACACACACGTAACACACACACACACACTTTGTGCGCCTTCAAATGTATGTCCTGAAGGCAAGGCACAAATCTCAATAATCAGTCTAGTTTATACATCTGTAATTCAAGAGCCCCTTGCGACTGTATAATTTAACAAATGTGCAGCACAATGTTCAATTTAGACAAATTATGCAGTTTATAATAAATGCAGTTTTGAGCGGAGAAAACAAGCATTACATCTGCAATATCTACTGAACAACATTAAGTGAAAAAAAAACGACAATGCATAAATATTCAACTACTGTAGATTCATTTGAAGCAATTAGGAATAGTCTAGTCAAATAGTGTGCTGAATCTCCACCAGTGTTGCACATTATTTTGTAGCATGTGGATAAACTGGCTATCCTCTTTTACGTGATTTGCATTATCTTGTTTTAAGTGAAACACCATTAAAACCATAATGTCCAACTTTGGGTATGTTGCAGTCGATGAGATCAAATGAATAAGCACAGAGCTTATGATGCCACAGTGAGCTCTTCAACATCATAACATTGGATTAGTGACTCTATAGGATCTCTGCAGGAAAGCCTATTACGGCATATAGAGCAGGGGGTTACCATCTAATAGGCCTCTTCCATACACTCCTCCCCTGCAGAATGCACATCACTGCCTGAGAAACAAGCAGCAGGGGTAGGATGTTAGTTTCAGAAAGACCCTCAGAGGATGAAACCATCAAGGCTTGTTCTTTCTCTGTCTGGTGTCCTTAGGCCAAAATTCAACAAATGACAGGTACAGAGTGGGCTGAGAGATGGCTGAAACATTCATATATGACTCTTCAACTGTGTCACACCAATAGACAGTTGCTCCCTCACATATAGGTTTGGACACTGAAATAAATGTAGGATAGATGATGAAGAAATGAGCTATATACTGTAGCTTCTTCACAGCATTGAATTATGAGGTATTTCTAAGCCTCACAAAGGACTGGAGATGCATGTCATAGACAGTGCCTAATCCCATAGACTTTAGAGCCAAAAATAAATGATCCTAATCCCACAAATCCGCTCCACAGAATATTCTCTGTAACCCCCTAGATCCTGACAGTCAACTAGCCTATTACTCTAATCACTATTTACTATGGGAAAAGATCCTCACAGGAAAAGCTCTATTAGCTTTTCCTGCATGTTTATGTGATCATGCATACGAAATGTCTTCTTAACCAAGACTGAGATGCCCATTTGGGTATATACAGCTGAAGTCGGAAGTTTACATACACTTAGGTTGGAGTCATTAAAACTTGTTTTTTAACCACTCCACAAATTTCTTGTCAACAAACTATAGTTTTGGCAAGTCGGTTAGGACATCTACCTTGTGCATGACACAAGTCATTTTTCCAACAATTGCTTACAGACAGATTATTTCACTTGCACTTCACTGTATCACAATTCCAGTGGGTCAGAAGTTAACATACACTAAGTTGACTGTGCCTTTAAACAGTTTAGAAAATTCCAGAAAATTATGTCATGGCTTCTGATAGGCTAATTGACATAATTTGAGTCAATTGGAGGTGTACCTGTGGATGTATTTCAAGGCCTACCTTCAAACTCAGTGCCTGTTTGCTTGACATCATGGGACAATCAAAAGAAATCAGCCAAGACCTCAGAAAATAAATTGTAGACCTCCACAAGTCTGGTTCATCCTTGGGAGCAATTTCCAAACGCCTGAAGGTACCACGTTCATCTGTACAAACATTAGTACGCAAGTATAAACACCATGGGACCAAGCAGCCGTCATACCGCTCAGGAAGGAGACGCGTTCTGTCTCCTAGAGATGAACGTTGTAACGCCCAGGCCTGGGTTTACAGTCTAGAGCATTTTGGGTTCATTTTGGTTTTGGGGTTCTCACAGTTCTATGGTGTCTAGTTCTATGTTGGGTTAATGGCTCCCAATTAGAGGCAGCTGAGTCTCGTTGTCTCTAATTGGGAACCATTTATATGTTTGGGAATTGCACCTTAGTTTCGTGGGTCATTGTATGTTCATGTCATGATTATGTTAGGTTCATCAGGTTCTTGTCTAGTTAGGTTTCGCCGTTCGAGGTTTAGTTAGGTTTCTTCCGTCGTGGTTAGGTTTAGTTCTCTTTGTGTTAGTTTAGCATTTAGCGTTAGGGCTCTCGCCTTGTTCATCGTTTTCTTGTTTTGTTCCGTCTCGTCTCGTCTGTGAATAAATCATGTATTCTGGCTACATCGCTGCGTCTTGGTCTGTCCCCTCAGAAGTGACTCGTGACAGAATAACCCACCAACAAAAGACCAAGCAGCGAGAGACCCGGGAGCTTAGCTCTTGGGAAAAGGAGCAGCGCAGGTGTGCGAGGACTGAGCGTGGGAGCTATGAGGACTTATATGGCGTATGGACCTCGGAGAGAGAAAAGTTCATTGGAACTCGCCTGGCACGGAAGCCCGTAAGGCAGCCCCAAGAAACTTTTGGGGGCACACGAGGGGTTGGCCGGTTCAGGAGGGACTCCTGAGCCAACTCCTCGTGCTTTATGGAGAGAGCGTAGGAGAGCGTCGCAGCGAAGGGAGGCCGTGCTATGCAGTGTTGCGCACGGTTTCCTATAGGGATTCAGAGGCCGGTGCGAGTGATTCCCGCTCCACTCATCAGTCGGGAAAATAAGGGTGCAGCCAGAAAGAGTGGTGCCATCGCTGCGCACTAAGTCCCCGGTACGTCTCCTGGGACCCGGATATCCTGCTCCAGTTCCGTGTGCGGTGTCTCCGGCACGTGTCCGCAGCCCAGTGCGAGATCCCAGCGCCACTCATGGGTCGGGCCGAGGTCTGTGTGCTACCTGGGAGAGTGGTGCCAGCTCTGCGAGCCAGGCCTCCAGTGCGCCTTTGGGACCAAGCTATCCTGTGGTCCTACGGGCAGAATCTCCGGCACGTATCCACAGCCCAGTCCGAGAGATTCCGGCTCCACTCACCCGTAAGGCCAGGGTTAGTGAGCTAGCTGGAGGTATGTCGGCTCTCCGTATCAGGTCCCAGGTCCGGGTGGAGGTTTCTACACGTCCAGTCCCGGTTCCACGTTCCAAGATCCCTGTTCCACGTTCCAAGATCCCTGTTCCACGTTCCAAGATCCCTGTTCCACGTTCCAAGATCCCTGTTCCACGTTCCAAGATCCCTGTTCCACGTTCCAAGATCCCTGTTCCACGTTCCAAGATTCCAGTTCCGTGTTCCAAGATCCCAGTCCGTGTAGTGGTTTCTACACGTCCAGTCCCTGCTCCGCGCACCCAGCTCCCCGTGCGCTCAGAGAGTCCAGCACGTCCTGCTCCGGCTCCGCGCACCCAGCTCCCCGTGCGCTCAGAGAGTCCAGCACGTCCTGTCCCGGCTCCGCGCACCCAGCTCCCCGTGCGCTCAGAGAGTCCAGCACGTCCTGTCCCGGCCCGCGCACCCAGCTCCCGTGCGCGCCAGAGAGTCCAGCACGTCCTGTCGGCTCCGCGCACCCAGCTCCCGTGCGCTCAGAGAGTCCAGCACGCCCTGTCCCGGCTCCGGCGCACCCAGCTCCCGTGCGCTCTGAGAGTCCAGCACGCCCTGTTCCGGCCCGCGCACCAAGCTCCCGCGGCGCTCTGAGAGTCCAGCACGTCCTGTTCCTGCTCCACGCATCAGAGTTCCAGTGAGCAGCACGAGTCCAGTACTGCCAGTTCCTGCTCCACGCACCAGAGTCCCAGTGAGCATCACGAGTCCGCACGACCAGTTCCTGCTCCACGCACCAGAGTCCCAGTGAGCATCACGAGTCCAGTACTGCCAGTTCCTGCTCCACGCACCAGAGTCCCAGTGAGCATCACGAGTCCGGTACGACCAGTTCCTGCTCCACGCACCAGAGTCCCAGTGAGCATCACGAGTCCAGTACTGCCAGTTCCTGCTCCACGCACCAGAGTCCCAGTGAGCATCACGAGTCCAGTACTGCCAGTTCCTGCTCCACGCACCAGAGTTCCAGTGAGCATCACGAGCCCAGTTCGGCCTGTTCCCGCTCCACGCACCAGAGTCCCAGTGAGCATCACGAGTCCAGTACGACCAGTTCCCGCTCCACGCACCAGAGTCCCAGTGAGCATCACGAGTCCAGTACGACCAGTTCCCGCTCCACGCACCAGAGTCCCAGTGAGCATCACGAGTCCAGTACTGCCAGGTCCTGCTCCACGCACCAGAGTCCCAGTGAGCATCACGAGTCCAGTACGACCAGTTCCCGCTCCACGCACCAGAGTCCCAGTGAGCATCACGAGTCCAGTACTGCCAGGTCCTGCTCCACGCACCAGAGTTCCAGTGAGCATCACAAGTCCAGTA
Source organism: Brachymystax lenok tsinlingensis (assembly GCA_030435695.1). Classification (NCBI taxonomy): domain Eukaryota; kingdom Metazoa; phylum Chordata; class Actinopteri; order Salmoniformes; family Salmonidae; genus Brachymystax; species Brachymystax lenok. The sequence continues at coordinate 21,146,438 of CM059787.1, forward strand.
CGACCAGTTCCTGCTCCACGCACCAGTGTTCCAGTGAGCATCACAAGTCTAGTACGACCAGTTCCTGCTCCACGCACCAGAGTTCCAGTGAGCATCACAAGTCCAGTACTGCCAGTTCCTGCTCCACGCACCAGAGTTCCAGTGAGCATCACAAGTCCAGTACTGCCAGTTCCTGCTCCACGCACCAGAGTTCCAGTGAGCATCACGAGTCCGATAGGGCCAGCTTCTGCTCCACGCACCAGAGTTCCTAGAAAGGGTCCAGGGCCTCCGGTGCGTGACATCAGACCAGCACGGCCAGCACCGGAGCCCCCACCTGGGACAAAAGGAACCCACCCTAGATCCCCCCACAGACGTTTGGGGCGCGTCCGGAGTCCGCGCCTTTGGGGGGGGGTACTGTAACGCCCAGGCCTGGGTTTACAGGCTAGAGCATTTTGGGTTCATTTTGGTTTTGGGGTTCTCACAGTTCTATGGTGTCTAGTTCTATGTTGGGTTAATGGCTCCCAATTAGAGGCAGCTGAGTCTCGTTGTCTCTAATTGGGAACCATTTATATGTTTGGGAATTGCACCTTAGTTTCGTGGGTTATTGTATGTTCATGTCATGATTATGTTAGGTTCATCAGGTTCTTGTCTAGTTAGGTTTCGCCGTTCGAGGTTTAGTTAGGTTTCTTCCGTCGTGGTTAGGTTTAGTTCTCTTTGTGTTAGTTTAGCATTTAGCGTTAGGGCTCTCGTCTTGTTCATCGTTTTCTTGTTTTGTTCCGTCTCGTCTCGTCTGTGAATAAATCATGTATTCTGGCTACATCGCTGCGTCTTGGTCTGTCCCCTCAGAAGTGACTCGTGACAAACGTACTGTGGTGCGAAAAGTGCAAATCAATCCCAGAACAACAGCAAAGGACCTTGTGAAGATGCTGGAGGAAACAGGTACAAAAGTATCTATATCTACAGTAAAACGAGTCCTATATCGACATAACCTGAAAGGCCGTTCAGCAAGGAAGAAGCCACTGCTTCAAAACCGCCATAAAAAAAAGCGGTTTGCAACTGCACATGGGACAAAGATTGTACTTTTTGTAGAAATGTCCTCTGGTCTGATGAAACAAAAATAGAACTGTTTGGCCATAATGACCATCGTTACGTTTGGAGGAGAAAGGGGGGATGCTTGCAAGCTGAAGAACACCATCCCAACCGTGAAGCACGGGGGTGGCAGCATCATGTTGTGGGGGTGCTTTGCTGCAGGAGGGACTGGTGCACTTCACAAAATAGATGGCATCATGAGGAAGGAACATTATGTGGATATATTGAAGCAACATCTCAAGACATCAGTTAGGAAGTTAAAGCTTGGTCGCAAATGGGTCTTCCAAATGGACAATGAGCATACTTCCAAAGTTGTGGCAAAATGACCTAAGGACAACAAAGTCAAGGTATTGGAGTGGCCATCACAAAGCCCTGATCTCAATCCCATAGAAAATTTGTGGGCAGAACTGAAAAAGTGTGTGCGACCAAGGAGGCCTACAAACCTGACTCAGTTACAGCAGCTTTGTCTGGAGGAATGGGCCAAAATTCACCCAACTTATTGTGGGAAGCTTGTGGAAGGCTACCCGAAACGTTTGACCCAAGCTAAACAATTTAAAGGCAATGCTACCAAATACTAATTGAGTGTATGTAAACTTCTGACCCACTGGGAATGTGATGAAAGAAATAAAAGTTGAAAGAAATCATTCTCTCTACTATTATTCTGACATTTCACATTCTTAAAATAAAGTGGGGATCCTAACGTACTTAAGACAGGGACTTTTTTACTATGATGAAATGTCAGGAACTGTGAAAAAAACGGAGTTTAAATGTATTTGGCTCAGGTGTATGTAAACTGTAGATTGACCTTTGCGAATAAGATGTTTATACAGTCATGTCTTCATCTTACCTTCTTACAGTATGTGTACATAAGCAAGAGTAAAGAGAGAACACAAAGAGTGCTTCTGTGTTTACAGCAAACTGCTGATTATGTGTTGTGTGATCTCGTACATGTCGGTGAACTGTTTGAACTCTTCATATGCTCTTGAGACTACAAGGTTAGCTGCCTGCTCTAGAATGTGTATTGTGCGTGTTGTACCATTTATTTCTATGATCAGTACATCTAAAGTGTGTTGTTTCCAGAATGACTATTGTGTTGTGCATGCTGTTCTGTACATCTAAGGTGGGCTGTTTTCGTTAACCCCGTCCAGTGCCATAAACGGGTCACCACTCTGGGGAGGTGATTATCCTCTAGCCTGGGTAATGGTCCTTACTCACAGCACTTAGTGAAAAGAAATGGAGGGTTGAAAGACTACACACTACGGCGGGATACTCTCTCCATCACTACAGTATGTGTTTAGTAGGGTTCTTTCATCTTGTTTTCATGTTTAAGTAATCCCTTTTTGACATTCAACGGAATTAGGCCAACAACAAATAGAATGATCAGATTGCTATGGAAACACGGAAATGAAAAAGCAGCTACTATAGCCATACTGTTCTTGCTATCCTTTTCTAGTTTTGCTTTAAATAAACCATATACTGTATGTGAATGTCCTGGGCCCGTTTTCAATTGTACCACAGTATACCACAGTATACTTTAATATGACTGCAGTAGAGACAATAAGGGCATCTCCTACACTTCATTGGTTTTCCATTATCATATTTTGCATTGGACGGTCCGCCAGAGTGAGTGCTATGATCAAATTTGATTATTGCCTTCATACATAAATAGACTCAAAAATGGCATGATAAGGGGGTCATTTGGTTAATTGTGACTTAATTTAGCAACAATACTGCCAATAAATCTCATCCTTGGATTGAATGAGTGCCAGGGGAACGGTAATACATATGAGCAACAAAAAAAGCAAAAGCACAACAAAATTCTGATTGCTTTTAGACCTTTGTTTTCTGGCTGCTCTTTGCCTTCATTTTCTGTATTATGCTTAACCTCTAGAGTCGATGTCCGTGCCCCCACAGAAATCAAATGAGCATAATAAAAAATATCCCCCATAAACATCTAAGGCATGGGCTGCGTCTCAATCAACCGTATCTACCGATGTCGGCCTTCCACATCTGCAGTGAAAAGTGTCAGATCTACAGCGGTGTTGTCAGGCCAGGAGACATCCTGAAAATCGGTCTTCTCACGAAAATGTCTTTACCGTCCAAACGGTTTGGTGTACAAACTATTATGACCCCTCTATAGAAAATGTTTACTCTCACGACTCTGTTTTGCTCTACAACCCCCACACGCTTTACGGGACTAGTTGGTACCGCAGATCTGCCAACTTCTGTCTGTAGCGTCCAAACAGTTTGGGCTACACACTAATATTACCCCTCTTTGGAAAGGTGAGACTCTCCCGAACACGAACATGATGCCCCCAAGCCTCACAAGACTCGTCTGAAGGTAGCCCAGTAGCAGTTTAAAAAATGTATGGAAGTATATTGAAGTCATTTAGAGCCTAAGAAAATTGGTTAAACTAATGTACATGACATAATGTCCGTTGGCATAACACTAAAGCTTTGAAATATATGTTATTCCTGTACAATGGGTGTGGAAGGTAAAGTAGTAAGGGACTTATGCAACGTATCTTCACATCGACTGAGCTGCTTTTGATTAATAACAAAGTTGGACACTTGGCTAAACTGTTGTTAGAGTCAAGCGGCAGGGATAACACAACACCATTAGCTACCACACCACCGGGTGACTCTCATAGTGTAATTAAAAGGCTTTCATCGAAAGCCTGTCGACTAGGGAAGCTGTCCAAGAGATCACATGGGTGCCAGACCAACATTCCCTCCCTCAACCAGCCTCGCTATGTTGCATCCTCTCCTTCTATTCTTTCCAGCTCTCTTCCCCAATTGCTCTCCTCTTCCAACCCCCTCAATCTCTGTCATTCCCACGCTTGGCCCCACTGCCTCATCTCCTCTCTGACACACCCCCAAACCCAATTTCCCCATCTCTCCTCTTCTACCCATTCACCCCTCCAGCCCAGCTTCATTAATTTCTCTCATTATTTTTCCCTATCCGGTATAGTTGGGCAAGACTGCCCTCTCTAGTCATAACATTAGTTTCCTTCTTTCCTCTCTCCTGTCAGTGTCAGTCCATCCCCCCTCCGTGCTGCAGTCCTTGGGGTGTCTTTAGTTTGGTGGGGGCGAAAGGTGTCATGGACGAAGACTGCCATCTACTACTATCTTCAGTATTCTCTGTTTGTTTCTGAGCTATTCTCTCTGAGATATGGCATCAGTACAGTAGGACAACAGTGCCATCTGCTGCACCAAAATTTGACTTAAAAAGTGGTCAGTCATTTCAATTAATAACCCTATTTAATGTTTCAGCTTGTGTTCGATAGCTACACAATAACTGTCATCATGGCTCATGTTTCAATGCCTGTAGACATATTGTGCAACAGAAACATATTGTTGCAACAAACTAAACATGGATGTAATTCACATATTTTATGCAATATTTGCTGTACATGACTGTTTTTCCTCATACAATACAAGCCACCTACTTAATAAATCTGCAATTATCCTGAAGTAAACAATTTCTATCTTTGTCAAACTATCAGAGTTGTTCCTTTCATATCTGATTGCTAAACAGCAGCTCACTCACACAGCTCCACCTGAAGGCAGGACTCAGAGCAGAGGTCACCCTCCATGCTCCCACACAGTGGCTCCATCAGCACCTTCCCTTTGTCTGTCTCCTTCTCACCATATCTCTCCTATTTTTACTCATTCATAGCTATCGAACATACACACTTATTCAATGCCTTTTCACGTAATCTCTCTCTCTCACACACACACACTCACACACATAGAGAAGATGGGGAGGGGTTTGTCTGTTATTAAAATATGTTCTGCATTTTTGACACAAATCAACTGTCCTAGTTGTTCAGGCTCTGGTTTTGTCCCATCTTGATTATTGCCCGCTAATATGGTCAAGTGCAGCAAAGAAAGTCCTACAGTAGCAAAGCTGCAGCTGGCTCAAAACAGAGCAGCACGGGTTGCCCTTAACTACACACACATAACTTACATCAACAAAATGCATGCAAGTACTTCCTGGTTGAGGGTTGACGAGAGATGAACTGCTTCTCTTCTAGTTTTTATGAGAAATATTACTGTGATGAAAACTGTCTGCATAATCAAATAACATTCAGCTCAGAGACCCATTACATACCCCACAAGACATGCCACCAGGGGTCCACAAGTCCAAAACGAATTGACAGCAACTCACAGTATTATACAGAGCCATGATTGCATGGAACTCCCTTCCATCTCCAGTTACTCAAGCAAACAGCAAAATGACCTTTGGAAAACGGATTAAACAACAACTCATGGAACGGCGGGGACTGTGAGGGGACACACACATAAATACAGGCACATACAGGTTGTGACTTCTGACAGTGAGATGAAAGGTTGTTAGAATGCCTAGCCTACATCCCACAGCCAGTAGGTGGGACAACTATACCTACCTTTTGATTGCTGGCTAGTGGGAGGTCAGTGCTGGGAGCACTACATAATGTGTCAGCACACTCTACAAAATGGAATTAAGTAGTCCTACCTCCAGTCAGAGGCACATTACAGCTAGCAAAGAATGTGGCCAAATGTATGGACTCACGCCTGGGAGGCCACCCGGTTACAAAACGAATGCAGTTCTGCTAACCTGGTGCACTTGTTTATGTACAGCAGCCTTTAACAAAATGAATGCACCCCAGCACAGGCCATCATCCAATTATAGAGCCAAGCCAATAGGCACAGTGGCCCCATTTTATTCCAGTGAGTAAAATGTTTTGATATTTTTTATTTTATGATTTATTTTATGTTGAGTATGCATTAAGGTGTCTGTAATCGAGTACATATTGGCAAGAACTAATGTTGACATCAGTGAAGGCTACTGAGGGGAAGACGGCTCATAATAATGGCTGGAACTGAGCGAATGGGATGGCATCAAACACATGGAAACCATGTGTTTGATCTATTTGATACCATTCCACTTACTCCCCTCCAACCATTACCACGAGCCCGTCCTCCCCAATTAAGGTGCCACCAACCTCCTGCGGTTGCCATTAGTAAATGCATTGCTATAGCTTCCAAAATATTTTGCACAATGGTGGAGTACAAACATGGATGCAAAGTGGCTTCAAAACAGCGTCCCCTGTTAGTCTTCTAGGGTTTATACCAAGTTTATACACATCATTGGCTCTGACATTTCTGCATGCTGGCATTCATAGTTATGAACATTAGCTAGATGCGAAAGTCAAACCTAGGCCTATCGAACGTCAAGCTAACTTCACCACAGTGATTCTAGGAGGAAGAAAAAGGCTATGTGGACACTTCTGACGTGCAAACCAATATTTAATTTCAGAATTGGTGAGAGGTGAGGCATACCTTTGAAGCATATCTGGAGTAGCTGCAGCCCCTTTCCTTTCTTCCAGTACCTGGCAGGTTATGATAATGTCATGTGGGAGAGTATTGATGAGTCTGCAGTCCTCTTGCTAACGTAGTAGACAAGACCTGCTGTATGAAGTACTACAAACCCATGGCAGGGTGAGACAGATGGGTATACAGATAAGATTTACTTGGATCCCAGTCCATGTGGGACTGGAGGGGATCAAGGCAGCTGATGTACTGGCCAAACAGGCCCTTAGCAGTGGGGAGGTGGGAAGATGTTTTCGGGTACTTTTCTCCCAGCTCTGCTGACAAGTATTTTTCTCCACTCATACAGGAATAAAGGCCTAGTGTAATACTTTGTTAGTTACAGCGAGCAAGGACAACCAGCACCATCAATCATAGTTAATGAGTTTTCATGTTATTCCACCATTGCTACACATACACCACAGGTGTCGTAAAAGAGTGTTGTAAACCATCACTCAGAACCCCATCAATATTTCTTCCTTTTTTTTTTTTTTTTTACATATATACACACTACCGTTCAGAAGTTTGGGGTCACTTAGAATTTCGTCCATTAAAATAAAATAAAATTGATCAGAAATACAGTGTAGACATTGTTAATCTTGTAAATGACTGTTGTAGCAGGAAATGGCAGATTTTCTATGGAATATCTACATAGGCGTACAGAGGCCCATTATCAGCAAGCATCACTCCTGTGTTCCAATGGCACATTGTGTTAGCTAATCCAAGTTTATCATTTCAAAAAGGCTAATTGATCATTAGAAAACCCTTTTGCAATTATGTTAGCACAGCTGAAAACTGTTGTTCTGATTAAAGAAGCAATAAAATTAGACTAGTTGAGTAGCTGAAGCATCAGCATTTGTGGGTTCGATTACAGCCTCAAAATAGTAATTTACTACAATAGTCATTTACGACATTAACAATGTCTACACTGTATTTCTGATCAAGTTGATGCTATTTTAATGGGATTATGATTATCACCTTGCATAGAATGGGATCCGTTGTGGTCTCTTCAGCTATTGTCCTTAGTTGCTTCTCAGAAACAGGAAGTGACTCCATCAAATCATCAAATCAAATGTATTTATAAAGCCCTTCTTACATCAGCTGATGTCACAGAGTGCTGTACAGAAACCCAGCCTAAAACCCCAAACAGCAAGCAATGCAGGTGTAAAAGCACGGTGGTTAGGAAAAACTCCCTAGAAAGGCCAGAACCTAGGAAGAAACATAGAGAGGAACCAGGCTGTGAGGGGTGGCCAGTCCTCTTCTGGCTGTGCAGAACATGTAACAGAACATGGACAAGATTTTTCAATGTTCATAGAACAGGCATAACAGTTGAAACTGGAGAAACAGCACGGCCAGGTGGACTGGGGACATCAAGGAGTCATCAGGCAAAGTAGGCCTTGAGGAATGGTCCTAATGCTCAGGTCCTCTGAGAGAGAGAGAGAGAGAGACGGACCCTAGCCCTCGACACATAAACTACTGCAGCATAAATACTGGAGGCTGAGACAGGAGGGGTCGGGAGACCTTATCCACATGCAGGGCAACCTCCTCCTCCTCCATAGACTCCTGACTGAGGCTGATTTGGGCCACTGCTTGTGGAGCCCTTGAGAGGGCACCTGCTACCACTAAAGTTGACACAGGCACATAATTTAGAACAAAATCATAGCGTTGCAACTTCATCATCATCCTTTGAAGACGAGGAGGCATGTCATTCAGATTTAGAGAGATTGGAAAAAGGTTGTTTATGGTCCGTTTCTAGATTCACCTTCGGTAAGCCAAAAATGTTACAGTGAAACTTCTCATAACCAACAACCAACCCTAGGCACTCCTTTTCTATTTGAGCATAACGCTTCTCAGCATCGGTCAAAGAACGGGCTGCATTAGCCACAAGCTTCCACACACCTTGATGCTCCTGAAGCAGCTCTGCTCCAATGCCATCTTTGGAGGCGCCCGTGGATACCTTAGTAGGCCTATCAGGTTCAAAAAAAGTTAGCACTGGCTTCAGCCAAAATGTTCTTTATATTGTTCCACTTTCTTTCATGTTCTCTGTTCCATGTCTTTAATTTCACTATTTTAGCTGACAGATTTGGTACAAACTTTCCCAAATAATTGACCATACCCAAAACTCGCTGAATGCCTTTCCTATCTGTGGGATTAGCCATCGCCTTCACCGCTTTGACCTTGGCATGATCAGGCTGCACACCCTCCAAGGACAGCCTATCCCCAAGAAATGTGATTTCCTTCACACATAATTAACATTTAGCCCGATTTAGCTTCAAACCATGCCTCTGAACACTCTGCAGAGTATTTTCCAACCGCACATTGTGTTCCTGAATAATGGACCCCCAGAACACAAAATCATCCACATACACACAAACTCCTTCTCTAACCCCTCAATGACACTTTCCATGGCGTTAAAGAGCTCAGGTGCAGAACTTATGCCAAAAGGTTACCTCTTAAAGGAATATCTTCCAAAGGGGGTATTGACTGTACACAGTTTGGTGCTGGCTGCATCCGACCTCACCTACCAGAATCCATTTGAAGCATCCAACTTTGAGAAATAAAGTGCGCCAGCCATTTCACACACGATCTCCTTCCTCTCAGGAATATGAAAATGATCCCTTTTGATACATTTATTAAGGTCCTTGGGGTACATACAGACTTTAAGATGTCCATTCCTTTTCCGGACACACACTATGGAATTGTCTGTTGGCTCCTCTGTTTTCACGAGCACATCAAGTTTCACCATTCTTCCCAACTCCTTCTTTAGAGCCTTCCATAGTGGCACCGGAACTCTGCATGGTGCATGAATCACTGGCTTGGCTATTCTTTGTGAGGGTAATAGGGTGAATGAGAAGCAATGCTCCAAGTCCTGTGAACACATCAAAATATTTTTGAGCAATCTCCTCACCATTTTGATTACTTGTCACCTGTTGAACACTGTGCAGACAGTCAAAAACATTAAAACTACTTAGGGAGCAGTGGGGCGCTAGCGCTCCCAGCACTATCCGGTGAAATGTAAGGCGCCAAATTCAAAATCCAAAAGTTGAATTATTAAACATTCATCAATATACAAGTGTTGCATAGCCATCAAAAGCTCTGATTCTTGGCAATATCACAGCATTGTCACATTTCAAAAAGGCTTTACGGCGAAAGCACAACATTTGATTGTTTGAGGGTAGCACCTCCAATATTTATGCATTAGCATAAATCCATAACCCAACACGGGTCTCACAAAACTCATAAAATCGCAATTATAAAATCGCTTACCTTTGATGAAGTTCTGCTGAGGGCTTCCCAAGTGTCCAACGAAGACAATCCATGCTTCTTTGGTTAGAAAAAGTCATTTATTATATACATAAATCTCAGTTTGGTTGGTGCGTTATGATCATAAAATCCACCGTTGAGTCGCCCATTGAACCGTGAAGAGAACGCGTTCAAATTATACCTGTCATATTTCTCCAAACAAATCAAACATCATTTGTTATGTATATTTACTATAATAATTCAACCGGTTTGTAGCCTGACTGATAAGAAAGGAAAATAAAAGTGAGGCGCGCTCTCGTTCTCGTGACCGAAAAAAGTATTTCTCATTTCCACTTCCTTCAGTAAATCTTCTTCTATGCAATTCTCTTTAGCCCTATTGTTTTGAAACCTTGTCTAAAGACTGTTGACATCCTGTGGAAGCCATAGGTACTGCAGTCTCAGTCCTACATAACAGAAAAATGAATAGCCACAATGGAGAAAAAGGTCATTTACAAAAAAAAGTTAATGGTGTACACTCGCTTAACCAGTCCCAACGACTCTGTTATGAATAAATTCATATGATTTATATGTTTAATGATGACTAAATTATTTATACGTTTAAAGTAATGATAACAGGACAATAACTAATAGTATTTTACCCTGTCTCTGTATAATGGCTTGAATGTTTGTGCGTAGGAAAGTAGGAACTGATAACAGGAACAGCTTGTGACAGACAACTTGTGACCACTGCGAAACTAAGAACAGGAACTTCTTGTGAGAACAACTAGATAAGAAAGGCCTCCCTGTCCTCTGGAAGGGAGGAACGGCTAGGAGCTGTCCAGATTGACTTATGTTGCAAGATTGTGATAAGCCAATGAATGTGTATTTCCTAGAGAGGGTGGAGCATTTGTATCATTTGTGTTTAGCTTAAAGCTTGTACAATATAAAAAAGGCCTTTGTTCACATTTGGAGTCCAGAGCTCACGTGAATAAATATTTTGACATTTGACAATTGTAGACTAGGCTTCTGTCTGTTTCATTTCAACCAGTATCTTACAAATTCTGGGTTACAGACGGAGTAGTTTAATTGAAGTTCAGTTTATGAATATTGAGAACCTCATAACAATTTGGTCCTTCGAGCCGGATCTCAATATCTGTCCCTGTCGCCGGAAGGTAAAAGCCGAGAACCGTGCACGGGCGGGTTGTTATCCCGTAAATTAAAGACCTGTCCCCTGGCATTGGGGTTCCATAACAGGCCGGTATATACCTAAGGTTGACCGGAATGATGACGAGATCCAACCGACATTGCTTTTCCCAGTCTACAAGGCAGGTCAGTAAATCTTTATTCACGGATTTGGGGGGAATGATTTAAGATATCTTTGATTTGATGTTCTAAAAATGCTTAGAATTTAGCAATAATAGGAGCTTGGTCATTCTAATCAGATTCACCAGTAAGTTAACTTTAAACGATCGATCCAACGTATCAGGTCCGAAATGACCTGAGGTATGGCGCTGCCATAAATAAAACTAGCTTAATAGATCTGGCCTGGGTGGCCAAACGGGTTATTAACACAGTATGCTTAATAGATCTGGCCTTGGTGGCCACACGGGTTATTAAAGTCCAAAAAAGGAGGAGAGGGAAGCCTAATATAGCAGTGGGAGATAGGAGATATTAACGTCAACTGAGTCCCAAGGAACAACAGAAAAATAGGCTGTTAACTAGGGCTTTTTCGACCCCTGGAAAATAGCTTATAGTTGTATACGGGTGAGATCTAATGGCCAATTGAAAGTCACCTCTATAGATAAAGTTTCCAGAAAGGAGAAACACACGGTAAAACACATACACATAGAGTGTGAGAATACACATAGAACATAACTATAGTAATTGGATAACATTAGGAACCACACACATAGATCATGGAGACCTAATATAGATATACATCGGTCAAAGAGATACACATAGATTGTGAGCACATACAAAGGGAGTTGTTTTATTAACAATGGGCAGTAAATCCTCAAAAGAGGTTCCCGAACTTACGGGAGATGAGAGATATATGGAGTCCAAGGTGGAGAAAGAGGTATAGTTGAGGGGCGTTTAGACGTAAATTATAGACCATGATAAAACAGATCCACAAGTTATGTGGAGATAGGGTACGAAGAAAGCAAGTGGAAGGGCTTGATGCAGTTAGGGTGTGGCTCTCTGAAGCCCGAAAAATGAATAGTGTAAAATGGAATGCTTAGTAATGTCGTTCAGGCTATTTTGGTTGGAGTTCAAAAGCACTACATTGGATATGCCAGAGTGCAGGAAAAAGTAGAAATAGGTTTGTTTCGACTATTACCCGTAACATAAACGTTAGTGACAAGAAAGGTGAAGTTAAGAGGTTATATGAATAGTAGAGATTGAGTCTTGGGATTGTGAAAAAGATTAGATGTGGTTGGAAGCAAGTAATTAGTGGGATGTTTAAAAGTAAAGGTATGAATATACATTAATATTGCTTGGCTTTTATAATTGGATAACACTAGTAAATTTGTGCAGAATTGTTATGTATTCTAGACATGATAATCTGTTTCCATTACGTGGTACAGTGTCTAGTAATAAGAGTAGAATGAATTAAGTATTGACAATCAAGCTGATAAGACACCACCAACTTTTTGAAGGTTCAACATTTGTTAAATAATAGTTTTGTATTTGACTAAACTAATGCAAAGGTTAAACTGCGAAGGTTAAACCCGAGAAAAATCTATCCGGAAATCAGTTTCTGGTGACCTATTGCTCTGTTTGACACACTCCCTATTGAATCCATTTGTAACCAGGACTGAGACTGCAGTACCTATGGCTTCCACTAGATGTCAACAGTCGATATACAAAGACTCAGAGAGATTGGAGTAAACAGAACGCATAGGTACAGGAAATGGCCAAGGTAGTTCAGATGTCAAGTTTTCTCGGGCGCGAGGCTGGCTGCACGCCCCACTTTATTTTACTTATATAACGTTAAGGTGATCGTCTGAGTGAAATATTATCGCTAATATTCATAAAAGGATTGCTAAGGATGCATTTTAACTTGTATTTGATTTGTTTAGGAAAAGTTTATAGGTATATTTGAACGCGTTCTCTTCACGTTTCAATGGGCGATTCGACGTTGGATTTTCGGAACATAACGCGCCAACCAAAATTGAGATTTATGGATATAATAAATGACTTTTTCTAACAAAAGAACCATTGGATGTCTTTGTTGGACACTTGGGAAGCCCTCAGCAGAAGTTCTTCGAAAGGTAAGGGATTTGTTTTAGCTGTGATATGGACTTTGTGAGACCCGCGCTGGTTTATGAATTTATGCTAATGCAAACAATCAAACAATCAAATGTTGTGCTTTCGCCGTAAAGCCTTTTTGAAATCTGACAACGCTGACAAGAAGCAGAGCTTTTGATGGCTATGCAACACTTGTATATTGATGAATGTTTAATAATTCAACTTTTGGATTTTGAATTTGGCGCCTTGCATTTCACCGGGTAGTGTCGCTAGCGCCCCACCACTCCGTAAGTAGTTAACCTATTTTTAATTGTACAATTCATGCGTTCTATAATATAATAATAATTAAACACTGTTTCTTTCCTTCGCTCCTGGTGAGCTCTATAAAATCCATTTCCAACTGTTGGAATGGATATTTAGCAAAGGGATATCCACCCTGTGGATTGCTCTGTCTACCTTGGTGATTACTCTGAGCACATATAACATAATGAGTATTTTTTTTTTTAAGTAATTTGTGTTGTCTAACAATCTCTACCATATCTAACAATCTCTACCATATCTAACAATCATCTCTACCTTATCTAACAATCATCTCTACCATATCCCTCCTGTTGATACAAGGCTCTGCCCCTGTATCAAAACTGAAACTTGGGCAAAATTTGTAAATTACCTTTGTCTACGGCTCCCAACTTAACCCTCTTCTAATTGTCACGTTTATCTTCCCGAAGGGACAGACCAAGACGCAGCGATGTAGCCAGAATACATGTTTTAATGAAAACACGGAACGAGACGGAACAAAACAACAAACGAAGAACGTAACGAAGAACATAACTGACTAGACAAACACAGCTATGAACTTACAATAACCCACGAACCCAGAGTGAAACCTACCAACCTAAATATGGTTCCCAATTAGAGACAACGACACACAGCTGCCTCTAATTGGGAACCATTACCCAACATAGAACTATGACACCTAGAACTAACAAACCCTACACCAAACAAAACCAAAACGCTCCAGCCTGTAATCTCGGGCCTGGGCGTTACAGTACCTCTCAAAGGCGCGGACTCGGACGCGCCAAAAGTCTGTGGGGTCTTCGGTGGGTCCCTTTGTCCCAGGTGGGGCTCCGGTGCTGGCCGTGCTGGTCTGGAAGTCCTGAACCGGAGGCCCTGGACCATCTCCTGGAACTCTGGTGCGTGGAGTTGGAACTGGCCTTACCGGACCCACGATGCTCACGGGGACTCTGGTACGTGGAGCAGGAACTGGCCGTACTGGACTCATGATGCTTACTGGAACTCTGGTGCGTGGAGCAGGAACTGGTCGTACAGGACTCGTGATGCTTACTGGAACTCTGGTGCGTGGAGCAGGAACTGGTCGTACAGGACTCGTGATGCTCACTGGTACTCTGGTGCGTGGAGCAGGAACTGGTCGTACAGGACTCGTGATGCTCACTGGTACTCTGGTGCGTGGAGCAGGAACTGGTCGTACTGGACTCGTGATGCTCACTGGAACTCTGGTGCGTGGAGCAGGAACTGGTCGTACTGGACTCGTGATGCTCACTGGAACTCTGGTGCGTGGAGCAGGAACAGGCCGAACTGGGCTCGGGACGCGCACTCTGGTGCGGGGAGCGGGAACAGGCCGAACTGGGCTCGGGACGCGCACTCTGGTGCGGGGAGCGGGAACAGGACGGGCTGGACTCTCTGAGCGCACGGGGAGCTGGGTGCGCGGAGCCGAACAGGACGTGCTGGACTCTCTGAGCGCACGGGAGCTGGGTGCGCGGAGCCGAACAGGACGTGCTGGACTCTCTGAGCGCACGGGAGCTGCGCGCCGGAGCCGAACAGGACGTGCTGGACTCTCTGAGCGCACGGGAGCTTGGTGCGCGGAGCCGGAACAGGACGTGCTGGACTCTCTGAGCGCACGGGAACTGGGTGCGCGGAGCCGAACAGGACGTGCTGGACTCTCTGAGCGCACGGGAGCTTGCGCGCGGGCCGAACAGGACGTGCTGGACTCTCTGAGCGCACGGGAGCTGGAGTGCGCGGAGCCGAACAGGACGTGCTGGACTCTCTAAGCGCACGGGAGCTTGGTGCGCGGAGCCGAACAGGACGTGCTGGACTCTCTAAGCGCACGGGAGCTTGGTGCGCGGAGCCGGAACAGGACGTGCTGGACTCTGAAGACGCACTGGGGACCTGGCACGTGGAACAGGGACTGGACGTGTAGAACCCACTACACGGACCGGGGTCTTGGAACGCGGAACTGGAATAGGACGTGTTGGAACCTCAACACGGACTGGGATCTTGGAACATGGAACAGGGATCTTGGAGCGTGGAACAGGGATCTTGGAGCGTGGAACAGGGACTGGACGTGTTGAAACCTCAACACGGACTGGGGTCTTGGAACGCGGAACTGGAACAGGACGTGTTGGAACCTCAACACGGACTGGGATCTTGGAACATGGAACAGGGATCTTGGAGCGTGGAACAGGGATCTTGGAGCGTGGAACAGGGACTGGACGTGTTGAAACCTCAACACGGACTGGGATCTCGGAACATGGAACAGGGATCTTGGAGCGTGGAACAGGGATCTTGGAGCGTGGAACAGGGATCTCGGAGCGTGGAACAGGGATCTCGGAGCGTGGAACAGGGACTGGACGTGTAGAAACCTCCACCCGGACCGGGAACCTGATATGGAGAGCCGACACCATACCTCCAGCTAGCTCACTAACCCTGGCCTCACGGGTGAGTGGAGCTGGAATCTCTCGGACTGGGCTGTGGATTCGTACCGGGGATTCTACCCGTAGGACCACAGGATAACTTGGTCCCGAAAGGCGCACTGGAGACCTGGCGCGCAGAGCTGGCACCACTCTACCAGGTAGCACACAGACCTCGGCCCGACCAATGAGTGGCGCTGGGATCTCTCGCACTGGGCTGTGGACACGTACCGGAGACACCGCACGCGGAACTGGAGCAGGATATCCGGGTCCCAGGAGACGCACTGGAGACTTAGCGCGCAGAGATGGCACCACTCTTACTGGCTGAACACTTAGTTTCGCCCGACTGATGAGTGGAGCGGGAATCTCTCGCACCGGCCTCTGAATCCCTATAGGGGAAACCGTGCGCAACACTGCATAGCACGGTGTCCCTTCGGTGCGACGCTCTCCTCAACGCTCTCTCCACAAGGCACGAGGAGTTGGCTCAGGAGTCCCTCCTGAACCGGCCAACCTCCTCGTGTGCCCCCCCCCCAAAAGTTTCTTGGGGCTGCCTTACGGGCTTCCTAGCCCGGCGAGGTCTGAGAAACCTGCCTCTCACCGGATCCCATGCTCCCATCAGGTCCTCACACCTGCGCCGCTCAGCCGCCGCTGCTTCCAGTTCCTCTCTGGGCCGACGATACTCTCCAGGCTGGTCCCAAGCACCTCCATAGAACAACTCCTTTTCCCAAGACCTAAGCTCTCGGGTCTCTCGCTGCTTGGTCTTTTTGTGGTGGGTTATTCTGTCACGATTATCTTCTGAGGGGACAGACCAAGACGCAGCGATGTAGCCAGAATACATGTTTTAATGAAAACACGGAACGAGACGGAACAAAACAACAAACGAAGAACGTAACGAAGAACATAACTGACTAGACAAACACAGCTATGAACTTACAATAACCCACGAACCCAGAGTGAAACCTACCAACCTAAATATGGTTCCCAATTAGAGACAACGACACACAGCTGCCTCTAATTGGGAACCATTACCCAACATAGAACTATGACACCTAGAACTAACAAACCCTACACCAAAACAAAACCAAAACGCTCCAGCCTGTAATCTCGGACCTGGGCGTTACACTAATAAATGCAACTGAGCGTGTGTAATAGGTTTACCCACAGTCGTTACCTGTCTTCTATTTCATTAATATAATGTATGTGAGTATAACAGAACTGATATAGCAGGCAAAAACCAGAGGAAAATCTATCCGGATTTGCAGTTTTTTTTGTAAATGACCTTCTTCTCCAGGCTGCCTATTCATTTGTATTTTAACTAGGACTGAGACTGCAGTACCTATGGCTTCCACTAGATGTCAACAGTCTTTATACAGAGTCTGGAAGCTGTAGCAGTAAGCAGAACGGATAGGAAGAGGAAGTAGTCAGGGGGACCACTTGTGTTTACAACGTTTGACGGGAGCGAGATTGTGAACGCGCACCACTTTATTTTCCTTTCCTATTGTTCGCGTTATCGTCCAGTTGAAATATTACAGTAAATATACATAAAAGTATACCTAAGAATACATAAAAAAGGATGTTTGATTTGTTTGTAGAAAGTTTATAGGTATAATTTGAACGTGTTCTCTTCACGGTTCAATGGGCGACTCAATGGTGGATTTGTGACACCAATCTTCGTTGAGAGTTAACCCCCCGACCCCTTTTAGTACTCGGATCTGACTCTCCTAACTCTGTGTTTGATCAACAGTGGTGGCAGGGTTGGTTTACCCTTTTGCAATGTGTGATATGAACCCAGGTGGGTCTCTCCGCAATTCTTACGGCGAAGGCTGTCACCAACAGGACCCGGTATGGACCTTCCCAACGGGGCTGCTTCCAGTCCTTTTTCTTCAGAGACTGGGCCCACACCCAGTCACCTGGCTGGATCGTATGGCTCACCTCCTTCTGTAGTTCTTCTGTTGGGCATAAAATCTCTGACATACGGGTTTGGTTAGCAAACATCTTCTCATGTGTTCTACTAAGGTGTTCTCAATCTCTACATCTGCTTGTTCTAGTCTACCTAACTCTGGCATTCTATAGGGCCTACCGAATACTTCCTCAAATGGAGATAATCCCTCCTTGTCTGGGGTTATCTGAATAGTTATTAACCGACGCAAACCTTTAGTCTCAATTGCTTGGTTATTGTACGCGTTGAGAGCCACAGCCTTTTGCATGACGACTGGTTTGTGCTTTAACTCATGAAAATCCCTCATATTGATTAAGTTGGATTTAGCTCCTGAATCCAGCTTTAAGGTCAAAATTGGACCATTGTACAACCCAATGGTCACTAGCTACAGTATGGACCTGTGATGGTTCTTGCCCATCCTCCACGCATTCCACAGTGCCCACAAACATATCACTTTGTTCATTCTCCATTTCAATGGTGTGAACATTTTGTCTCCCATACTTCCAAAATGATTTTTTCCCTTGCATTTGTAGTAAATTTCCCAAAGGCAGGACACTTCCTGGTCTGGTGCGGTGCCACACCTGTTACAATCATATTGTTTGTGAATCCTTAGATGAGATGAGGTTAGGTCTACAAAAAGCACATACGTGTAATTTAATTTCAAACCAGTAAGAAAGACATTTCACACATAACGTTCATATGTCTCGTTCTTCTTAGGTGAACAATATGCATCAAACTGATCCAGTACCTATGCAAACTGGTCTTTATCCTCCTCATTTGCAAACGTGAAGGTATTGAATATATCGATTGCCTGTGTTCCCGCTATAGTAAGAAAGAGAGCAACTTTACGTTAATCCGGCTCCTTTTTAACTCCAATGGCAGACATATACAGCAACAACCGTTGCCGAAATGTTTTCCTATTCGCATCCACATTCCCATCCAGGCTCAAAGCCTCTGGTGGCTTGATTACATCCATTGCACTTCCATAAACTCCAACATTCACAGAAAAAAACACAATATTCACTCCTGGTACCATGTATTACTTTGTTAGTTAGCGAGCAAGAACAACCAGCACCATCAATCATAATTAACGAGTTTTAATGGTGTTGCTATACACCACAGGTGTCGTAAACCATCACTCAGAACCCCATCAGTACACTTTTCTCCCAGCTCTGCTGACAAGTATTTTTTTCCGCTCATACAGGAATAAAGGCCTAGTGCACTAATTTGGTGAAGAAAAAAATATATATTTTTACATTTTTTTATTTGGATTTATCAGGGGTTGCTGCAGCACGTGGATGTTGAAGTTTTAATGAGCAAGGCAGAGGCAAAAGGCAACAGGAGCAGTGGAATAGAGACACTAATGGCAGAAGTACAGTTTCGACTGCTCCTAGTTATTCTTCCATACTGCAGTTGAATTCATCACACACAGCCGAAGATATTAACATTTTATATTCATCCAATGTCTGCCATGTGTTTGGTGCTCCCTGTGTGCACTAAGTGCTAGCGCACATGTGATGTTGGTCCACATAAACCAGATTCAACCTGGATATAGACGGTCTATGAATTGGCGTATGCGAACGTCAGTAGATTACCTTGAAAACAACAGGCAGATATATTGGACACAGTCTCCAGTTCTTATTATACCTCAATGGTCTGTTTCAAATAAATGCTGTGTCTAAATTAATTCTTTATGAGGTTACCATGGATACAGCTCTGAAGTGCGAAGTCAGGGGTGTATGATAGGCAGCCTAGTCTTTGCAAGTCTGATCTGCGATGGATTTGTTATTATAATGTGTATACTGGTCACAATAAATAGTGTGGTAGTCTTTTCAACATTTTGAGCAAAAGCTGTGTGCATTAAGGAAATAGACGCCTGGCTACTGTGTTCAGTGATTGATTGACCTAAAAAACTTTCTTCTCACGCTTCGAGCACAATGATGACTCTGAGCAGACGAGGACAGCCCATGAGGATGAGGGTTACGTGCTTACGGTCTCCACTGAGAACGTCTGTAAATAATTCAGACGTGTTAACCCTCGCAAGGCTGCAGGCCCAGATGGCATCCCTAGCCGCTCCCTCAGAGCATTTGCAGACCAGCTGGCTATTGTGTTTTCTGACATTTTCAATCGCTCTCTAGGTCAGGCCGCTACCCCCTCCTGCTTCAAGATGTCCACCTATCCAGGTGCTGCAGAAAGGGAAAGTGACTGAACTGAATGACTACCGACCCGTAGCACTCACTTCCGTCAGCATGAAGTGCTTCGAGAGCCTAGTCAAAAACAGGGTTGAGGAGTAACGGATTACACGTAATCCATAACATAAAAGGGATTACAATTTTTTTTTAACTGTAATCCGTTATGTTGCCAGAAAAAAATATTGTAATCGGATTACAGATACTTTTGAAAAACTCGATGATTACTTCGAGGATTACTTTTAAGTTTTGCAAAAAAAAATCTTTGACACTTCTCTGTTTTCTCAATGACATTCAAATCAACATTGAAAAAGGGCGCAAGTTTAAATTTGTTCCACCGGAGCGAGTCTGACCACAAATCAAAAACCACTATGATGACACACCAAATGTGTTTGATTGATCGCGGGAAAAGAGCAGGAATAGGCTTTTGTAGGCTACAGTCCAACCTATCTCTTCCAATGGTGCGACTGCTGTCGGCATCCAAAGATTATTCAACTTGAATAAACGCTTGGAGGTAAAGATGACAGCAGTGATATCTACATAGCGCATTGATGTGAATTACACTGCTGTTCTCTCATTTAGCTACTTGCGCCTTACGGATTGTGGTTGTTGTGGATGGCTGTCTAAATGTGTATTTGAACCCAATAATGGTTGAATTCAAGAAGTTTAATTAAGCTGCCTATCAATCATTGTTTTTTAAATCAGTGGACAGCCAGTGAAAAATGCACTCTTGCAACAGCTTTAGAGTGCAGATCCCAACCTATGGAATAAACGTGGGGTTTTTATTGCTCAATATAATTCATGCTGATAAAATAAAATCCATAGGCCTAATGGACACATGCTCAAACTTTTGATAGACTTAAAAGGGCAATCTGTAGTTGCTACATCCATTTTTGGTCTTAGAAATTATGTGTATATATATATATCCATTAATTCTTGAAGAATATATCTTACAAATAAATAAATGCCATAAGCTTAGTTCAACTGTCATACCCCATGAGAACCCAAAATATAAGCTTATTTGTAAAAACATTGTAAATGTAAACAAACACTGTATAGCCTTGTAACATGGTTAAAACAATAATTGTTATATCATGGATGGTCAGTCCTTGCATCCATATCTCTGTCTATTAATCTGAGAGTGGTTACATTTCTCCAGGCCGATCCCTCAGCTTTTTACCAAGCCAGATGCAGGGTGTCTGTTTTGTTATTGTTTCATCTGTGGATTTGCCCTTTAAACAGCTGCATATTATGAAGATATCAAAGTGTCACCAACAAAAAGGTCAACAATAGGCCTATAGCAAATGCAGAATATGGAGTTCCATTTTTCACATGTAAATAGTACTTTTCAGTAGTGCTCAAAGCATGCCATTCCATGAGCGCAACATTTATTTTTCAACTCGAATCAATGAGCCCAATCAGTCCTCTATGACAACAAAATCCTAAACTTCAGAGTAGGGCTGGCTAATAAGTCCTTAGTTTTGGGGTCATGCTCAGGTAAAACAATTTGGCTAATCTATACTTCCATATTTCCAAGTCCTATTCTTGAAGATAAAGGAGCATAACATTAATTGGAATGACTGGTTCTGATAGACTTTGGTTTTTAATGTAAAGATATAATTTCTTATTATTATATGTAGTAGAAAGCAATGGGTTAGAAGAAGTCTACATAACCAACCCATAAAGTAAAATTTAACATCCATATTTGGCCAGCTATGTAAACTTTAACATTGATTTATCCTGCAATAGATGTTGTTTAATTGGTAACATACGTTTTTGTCTTCTTCTAATGTCTCTTAAGGGGGAAAGTAATCTAAAATTAACAGAACGTAATCAGATTACATTACTGATTACAATTTTGGACAGGTAACTTAACTGTAATGGATTACCTTCCCAGCCCTGGTCAAAGACCACATCACCTCCTCCCTACTGATACACTCGACCCTATCCAATTCGCCTACAGCCCTGACAGATTCACGGACGAAGCAATTGTCCAGGTGGGTGAGGGCACTTTACACTGCCCTCACCCACCTGGACAAAAGGAATGCATATGTGAGGATGCTGTTCATAAACAACATCTTGGCCAATAATACCTTAGTGCCCTCTAAGCTCACCACAAAGCTCACAGCCCTGGGACTGAACTGCTCTCTATGCAACAGGGTCCTGGACTTCCTAATAGGCCGCCCCCCAGGTGGTGAAGGTAGGAAACATTACCTCATCGACACTGATTCTCAACACAGGTGCATCCTCAGTTCCCTCCTGTACTCCTTGTATTCCCCATGACTGCGTGGCCTCGCACAGTTCCAAGTCCATCATCAAGTTCGCTGATCACACAACAGTAGTAGGCTGACGGCCTACAGGGAGGAGGAAGTCACTCTGACGGCGTGGTGCTTGACACCTGCCTCTGGAAGCAACATCAGCACAATAACTGTTCGTCGGGAGCTTCATGAAATTGGTTTCCATGACCGAGCAGCCACACACAAGCCTAAGATCACCATGAGCAATGCTAAGTGTCAGCTGGAGTGGTGTAAAGCTCGCCGCCATTGGACTCTGAAGCAGTGGAAACACATTCTCTGGAGTGATGAATCACGCTTCACCATCTGGCAGTCTGACGGACAAATCTGGGTTTGGCGAATGCCAGGAGAACGCTACCTGCCCCAATACATAGTTCCAACTGTAAAGTTTGGTGGAGGAGGAAAAATGATCTGGGGCTGTTTTTCAATGATTCGGGCTAATCCCATTAGCTCCATTAAAGGGGAATCTTAATGCTACAGCATACAATGACATTATAGACGATTCTGTACTTCCAACTTTGTGACAACTGTTTGGGGAAGGCCTTTTCCTGTTTCAACATGACAGAGCCCTTACCTCAACCCCATCGAACACCTTTGGGTTGAATTGGAACACTGACTGCGAGCCAGGCCTAATCACCCAACATCAGTGCACGACCTCACTAATGCTCTTGTGGCTGAATGGAAGCAAGTCACTGCAGGAATAACCCAACATCTAGTGGAAAGCCTTCCCAGAAGAGTGGAGGCTGTTATAGCAGCAAAGGGGGGACCAACTCCATATTAATGCCCATGATTTTGGAATGAGATGTTCGATGAGCAGGTATCCACAGTAGTGTACAATATGTATGTATTATTATTTGTATTATTATTATTATCTATTTTTATTATATACTGAACAACAAAAAAAAAATGCAACATGCAACAATTTCTATGATTTTATTGAGATACAGTTCATATGAGGAAATCAGTAATTTGAAGTAAATTAATTAGGCTCTAATCTATTGATTTCACGTGACTGGGAATACAGATATGCATCTGTTGGTCACAGATACCTTAAAAGAAATGAGCCTCACAATGGGCCTCAGGATCTTGTCACTGTATTTTTGTGCATTCAAATTGCCATTAGATAAAATGCAATTGCGGTCGTTGTCCGTAGTTTAAGCCTGCCCAAACCATAACCCCACCGCCACCATGGGGCACTCTGTTGACATCGTTAACTTCAGCAAACTGCTTGCCCACACGACACCATACATGTGGTCCGCAGTTGTGTGCCCAGTTGGACGTACTGCCAAATTGTCTAAAACAACGTTGGAGGCAGCTTATGGTAGAGAAATTAACATTAAATTCTCTGGCAACAGTTCTGGTGGACATTCCACATGTCAGCATGCCAATTGCACGCTCCCTCAACTTGAGACATCTGTGGCATTGTGTTGTGTGACAAAACATTACACATTTTAGAGGGGCCTTTTATTGTCCCCAGCATAAGGTGCACCTGTGTAATGATCATGCTGTTTAATCAGCTTCTTGAAATGCCACACCTGTCTGGTGGATGGATTATCTTGGCATAGGAGAAATGCTCACTAACACATTTTTTCATTTAAAGAAATAAGCATTTTGTGCATATGGAACATTTCTGGGATATTTTATTTCAGCTCATGATACATGGGACCAACACTATACATGTTGCGTTCATATTTGTGTTCAGTTTATTTGTATTGTTTATTTGGCTTTGTCCTGCATTGTTGGAGCTCGGAGCTCAGGAATTTCATTGTACCCTGTAATTACATCTGCAACCCTGTACACTACGAAACTCTAATCTAGTCTAATCTAACGTTAGTTCTCTTAACCTGCTATGTAAACATTAAGCTAACCCGTGATGCACCTGGCTATGGCCGGTCTAACCAATATTGAAGCGCTGATGTTACACCCTTCGCCGTTGATCCACCCACTTCTTTTGCAACGCCCACTTTCAGACACACTCAAACAGGTCAAATAAAATTAAATGTGATTTGACACTCCATGTCTGCAGTTACCCATACTTGATTTTCTGTAGCTAATTTTGAATTTATGGCTGAGGAATCTGATTTTGGGACTGTAGAATCTGACTGTACGGAAGGGTTAGTGCTATCAGGAAACCATGGGACATCCCTACCCTAAACTCTAACCTTAACCCCTACTCTAACTTTAACCATAACGCTTACCTAACCCTTTAAAAGGACATTTCTAAATTGTTCAACTTCATAATCATCATCTCCAGTACCACCCCAACATCAATATATGTGAAAATGGAGTGTTTCTATGTTTTGTAGTAAAGAAAAGATAGAAGTGTTTCCAATGACATAATCAACCAATTAGTAGACAATTAGTTGTCAATGTCTACTCATAATTGGTTAAAATCACACGATGCACACCAATGTCACTGGAAACACTTATCTTCCTCTCGTTTTTTTCCACAAACATAGAAAGGTGCCGTTTTCACATGTTGATGTTGTGGTGGTGCTGGGAGATGATGAATATGCAGGGATGCAAACTGGTGAGGGCCCAAAAAGGTGAACATTTCAAAAAATCCCTGCTAGGGGGAAATGCAGGTTCTTTCTAATTAAACTCCAAAGAATATGATCTACATGATCAGTCTCTGTATATGTAAAATAAAGTGGTTAATGTCAACCTAACTCACAGCTAAAAAAAAATTTAAGAAAGGAATCCAATGTTATTTGTTGCCTAGACTTTACTGCAAATGACATTCAAGTCTTGAGAAAAAAACAATACGCTAATATTGCAGTTAGCCATGACAGCCTTTATAATAGAACGCTTGTGACCACACACATCTAAATATTGCACTTGGGAAAAAAAACATCTTAAAGTAGAAATAGAATAAAACAAACAGGCATTCTATTATAGTGGCCACTACAGTAGACATCGATCAAGTGCACAAGGCTACATGTTTGCAAAAATAACATTCACTGAGTAAAAAATGTTATAATCCCCCCTCACTCACACAAGTGTTACTGTCAAGTTCAACACAACAAAAGCAATATCTTTGGGCTACACTGCACATTATTACATTGTACACTTTCTGCCTGTGGAAATCTGTTCTACAATGTACCAGCAGAGCATGATACCCTTTGTTGGCATAATTGATATTTTTCAGGCAGAGAGTACACCTGGCATACCCGTTTTTATCCACTGTATTGAAAAAGTGAGAAAGAGGGAAAGTGTGTGGTGTTCCTTTCACCTCTATAGTGGCATCCAGCTACACTTGATCCCTGAATCCACTTGTTTAACAAGCAACGTCTCATTTTCACCTAATTCTCTCATTCTGAAAATTAACCACATACTGTAGAGGGAAAACATTAGTTCACAGAAAGTAGTTAGTTTGTTAGCTAGTTAACATTTAACACAGATTGCCAGGGTCCAGTAAGCAACTAACGCGTTATAACTTGAGGTAACGGCAAGTAGTCATTTACCAGTTAATACTATAGCGAACTGGTTAGGTTACTAACGTTAGCTCATCTGATGTTGTAACGTTAGCTAGCTAATGTTAGCTGTCTGACTATATTAGCCAGCTAATTTTCACACCATAAACACAATTATTTGATCAGTTAAGTTGGCTAATGTTGCTCAACATTTCTCTGGCTAGCTAACGGAGAATTCGATCCAGCTAGCAAGATACTTAACAATGATTACAAACCAAGTAATATGACTTATAGGTCTTCGTGTTCCCTTGAGAAATGAAGTCAGACAGCAGTGGTGAGCGCTCTGAGGTTGAGCCCGTCCAGGTTGAAGTGGGCCTACCTGCGGTGGCGGGTGTAGTGGAGACTTTCAATGTATGCCCTGAGAATCCTACCAGAGATGATTTTGGACCGGTAGGAGTATGGCTGTGGCGGTTATTAAATTTTGTCAGCCTGTGATTGTCAAGCAAATAACTGCCGGTCTCACGGTAATTGACCGTTAATTAACATAAACATGTTTAGCATCTCCTGGCTTTCATGCATAGCCTACAAGCCACTGATGCAGACCATTGGAACATCTACATTTTAAAAAGTATAATAAATCAACTAATATAGCCTACACCATCACAATAAATCCATTATTTATTTTAGACAGTCTATTTCAGAATAATAGAATAGCATACTCTGAGTTGTCCTTATGTTAGGCCCTGATATGGCTATGCCATATGGCTGTGGGCTATATTAGTTAATTTAGCAGACAAGATGTGCTTAGAATTCTGTGGCATTATGTTTTCTTATTTTATAGTATGAAGAATACAGTTGAACATAGCTTAATAAAATAGAAAGGATATTCTCCAAACGATTTCAAAGGAAGTGCGCACATGCAGCTATTCTGTGTTGAGCGGTTAACAAATGCTCTGTCTGCCTTCAACTTTGACACAGAGTTTCTTCTGATATGGTCAGCTTAGGTTATATTTGCTATCCTGTGAGGGCCTATGTTCCGAACCTGCTTCGGTGCATTAGGTGCCAAGGATTCGGACATGTTGCAGCAGTATGTTGAAGGGAGATCCTACGATGTGAGAAATGTGCAGGAGGGCATAGTCAGAGGGAGGTGGGATAAAGAAAGCACTGTGGGAGTGCCCATGTAGCTGGGATCTGAAGTTCTCTGTGAGAGAGAGACAGGTTGAGATTGCCAGAGTTTGAGTGGTGAGGCGGTGAAGAGTATAGAAGATAGCTGAAGGGTGAGTGAGTTGACTGGGAGCCCCCCATTGAGTAGGACTGAAGAGAGAGACCCAGAGAGGCTGTTTTAGTAAGGTTGGATTTCTTGCGTTTATAGCCACGGTGATCAACGCAGTGCACTGATGGAGCGGAAATCACAGAAGATAGATGTGGTAGTTGCAGCAGGAGAGAAAGATTTTAGTGTGAGAGATTTTAGTGCAGAAGATCTACAGGAAGTTTTGAGAGAAAGGGTTCCATCCTCCCAGGCCTATAGCCTGATGCAGGATTGTTTAGGGTCAAGTAATGGGATGGGTTGGTGGGTTTTGGGGGATAGTGTTTAGGTGCAGAGTTAGATGGTGGTGCAATTTAAGTTTTTCCCATTTCCCCTTTTCCCTTAATTGTTTTGTTTTGTTACAATGTGGAATGCACATTCCCAACTGAGAATTTCCGCTGGGAAATTCACAAGAAGAAGACCCTAAAACATTTACAACTTAAATAGTGTAACGTCAGATGGACATGTTTAGATGTTTTGTGTGCTCAGAGTGAGAGGGCGTTGCTCGTTTCAAGACTCAGGACGAAGCAGTAGCCTGATAACATGTTTATGGTCATGTTGTAGTCACCATGGCGCCCTAGTAGCAGCCTTAGCACAGAGCTCCTGTAAATGTGTACATGTTTAGTTTTTTTACTTTTTAATTGTTGTTTTTTAATCAGTTCTTTTGTATTTGATAACATCAAGTTTTTATTGCATATATCTGGTGTTTTTTGAGCCACAGACTTTCAGATTGACTGACAGGTTAACACTTTTTGGGTTGGCTAGCTAGCTTTTGTTTGAAAAATGCATCTGGACACAGTACCATCTTTTTTTTTCATCTGGCTGCCAATTCAAGATCTTTTGAGAACATAATTTGAGGAGTCGTATGAAGCGTGAGAGGAATGGGAGATACAGAAATACAGCAGTGCTGAGGCAGAGGGCTCGTAATGCGGAGGACTGGCTACTATTCTGAACTTTGTGTGGTGAGCTTTCTGGTGCCCAGAGCTGCTGAGGCGTCACCCAAGTGGGCGTTACACAGAGTGGAAGGGCAGATGTCCAGTGGCTGGTTCCCAGTCTTGCCCTCTACAAGATCATCAGCAGACTTCATCACCACTGTATACCATCCTCTGACCAGCTCTCTCTGTTCAAGCCATGAACTGATCCTCTCCATCTTCAGAGGATGCAGCTTTCAAATTATTGGCCTCTATTGGCTGACCTTTCATGATATATTGCTTGTTTGTTTTTTTGCTGTTTAAGCGGTTTGAGATTCCATGAAAAGCGCTATAGAAATGTCATAAATTATTATTATGTTGCAGCAGTATGTACGAGGTGTGAGAAGTGGTGTTAAAAGTGTGGAGGAGGGCATGGAACAAAATAATGTGTCGTTTCGTTTGAAAAAGAGGAGTGTTTCAATTGTGTGGGTGGACAGGTTGCTGGGGATCAGAAATGCCCTGTGCTAGTGAGACAAATTGAAGTTTCCAGGTAGTAGCAGCCGCGGATAAGTTTTTGGTTATCAGAGATTTTAGTGCATAAGAACTACAGGGGGTTTTGAGAGAAGGGGTTGCAGCCTCCCAGGCCTATGGCTTGGAGAAGGTTATGTTTGGGCCAAAGTAGTGGGAGGGGGTGGTGAGGATAGTGGTGTATATGGTTAGATGGCAGTGCAATTTCCTTTTCCTTTTCTCGTGAACAAATGTGCTATGCACTTTCCAAACTGTGAACGGCAGCAATACGAAACATAGCGTCTAGTCTACCCGAAAGTCCCGCACGAAGAAGAAGGGCAACGTCAGAGTTGGGACGTCCCAAGGATCCCAGATAGCATGGACCCTAGTGGAAAAAGACCAGACGCGGTAGCGCCATTTTGAAATGTCTGTGAATGACTGGTGTTGGAAGGTCTTGTCGGGGAGGTTGCGCGAGTGATTGAACAAGCCGAGAGAGGGAGAGGAAAGAAAGTCAAGCAGGAGGGTGGCCCACAACGCATGTCCCACTATATAGCGCCATCATTTGAGAAAGACCGCTTGCACGAGTCCATACCCGGCCATACAAGCCCGGGAATCGAGCGTGCGTCTAGAATCCCACTCGCCATGGCAGGTAACGTTAACGTTAAATGGAAAGCGTAATGTTAGCTAGCTAACTGATAAGACATCTAACTAGCTACCGGTGGTAATAACGGAACTGTGGCTATCTAGAGAAGTCTAAATATAGCATTGTTTGATATATATATACTAGTTGCTAACGTTAGCTAGGAAATATTATACCGACGGTAATGACGTTATATATAAGCAATACTGTATTTAGACGTATCTGTAAGTATCTAACTTAACTAAGTGCTAAAGCTAACTAACGTTAACTAAGTAAGGTAACTCATGACATATCACTGGCCCTGAACCAATCATCCTCACTGGGGTCCTAGCTCCACGTTCCTCTCACTCACATCATAACTAGCTAATATGCATCGCTGTCATTTCAAGCTAACTGTTAGTATTAAACTGTTGCTAGACACAGCTATACCAAATCCTATACTTCCCTTTACCATTGTGGCTATAATATATAATATAGATAACTATCTAAGGTTCAATGAGTTAGCCAGGCGGCCAATTATTGGTAGTCAAGCTAGCTAGCTTGCTAAATGATCCATAATGTGATGGTACAATCGCGTTAGCTAACTAGCTACTTGTAGTTTGCTAGGCCTGAACCTAAACTTTGAGGGAGACACCGGTGGCATTTGTGAGTTTCCTCTGCTGCATTGTGGGATAGCAAGTCTACTGGTTAGTAAATGTTCTCGAACTATCATTTCTATATGATGTCTTGCAAAATAAGGCTATCTATCACATTTAGTAGGTTCGTCAGTCGCCGCAGCCTGACTGGCGAGTTGAGCGGGAGTCATGATGTGAAAGATGGTGGGTGGATGATGACTGGCTTCTTCTGAACAGTACCTGTACGATGTCCACCTTTAATGCCCCACCACCATCATGGATTAAGCCATGATACAGCTGGATGTAATTCAACTGGATGTGGGATTTGATTTAATATTTACGTGTGCTTGAAAATGAAGATTATCAACACAATATAACTGTGCCATTTCCCTCAGGCGCATTGCTAGGTGTGATTTCTGCAGTGGCGAACCGTGACTATAGGACCTAGGCCTACAGAAGTACCAAAAATCTTCCAATACATTGTATCTAACAAAAAATGAAGAAAATAACAAAAAACATAGCTTCACTTAATGCGCCCAACATATCTGCTGGAGTCGGACCATTCTAATTCTATTGAAGGAGGAGCAATACTTTTTGATGGCATTATGAATTAATCAAACAGGCCGTGCTTCGGGCTGCCACACACAGAGACGGAACCGGCGTTTACACAACTCATGATCGCCAACACCACTATAACACTATATCACCAAAAGGCACAACAGTGTCACATCAAAGGTGACAGGCTAATGGTGCTGAAAGAACAGCGACCGTAATACCTGTGCACTCCATGACACTCAAGGAGAGAGAATTTTGGTCAAACACATAGACACAACTGATAGACAGGCTGCAGCAGTCACACACAGCATCAAGTAATGTTAAAGAATAAGCAGCCCATTCACTCTAGTAGGCCCCATGAAATAATAACAATACAAAAGCACAGCTATTTCATGTCCAAAAGGAAATGAACAAACCAGCTATTACTTCCCATTGCAAATACAGTTGAAGTCGGAAATTTACATACACTTAGGTTGGAGTCATTAAAACTAGTTTTTCAAGCACTCCACAAATTTCTTGTTAACAAACTAGTTTTGGCAAGTCGGTTAGGACATCTACTGTGTGCATGACACAAGTAATTTTTCCAACAATTGTTAACAGATTATTTCACTTACAACTCACTGTATCACAAGTCCTGTGGGTCAGAAGTTTACATACACTAAGTTGACTGTTCCTTTAACTACTTAGGGAGTGGTGGGGCACTACCTGGTGAAATGCAAGGCGCCAAATTCTGTTATACTCACAGACAATATTTTAACACTCTTAGAAACTTCAGTGTTTCCTTTCCAATAGTGCTATGTGCATATCCTATTTTCTGGTCCTGAGTGGGAGGCATTTTACTTTGGGCACGCCAGACTCTCCAAAACCGTCACCTCGGGAGCTGCTCCCTAAGAACTTAAACAGCTTGGACAATTCCAGAAAATTATTTCATGGCTTTAGAAGCTTCTGATGGGCTAATTGACATAATCTTAGTCAGTTGGAGGTGTACCTGTGGATGTATTTCAAGGCCTACCTTTAAACTCAGTGCCTGTTTGCTTGACATCATGGGAAAATCAAAAGAAATCAGCCAAGACATCAGAAAGAAATTGTAGACCTCCACAAGTCTGGGAGCAATTTCCAAACGCCTGAAGTTACCACGTTCATCTGTACAAACAATAGTATGCATGTATAAACACCATGGGACCACGCAGCCGTCATACTGCTCAGGAAGGAGACTCGATCTGTCTCCTAGAGATGAACATTCTTTGGTGCGAAAAGTGCAAATCATTCCCAGAACAACAGCAAGGACCTTGTGAAGATGCTGGAGGGAACATGTACAAAAGTATCTATATTCACAGTAAAACCAGTCATATATTTACATAACCTGAAAGGCTGCTCAGCAAGGAAGAAGCCACTGCTCCAAAACCGCCATATAAAAGCCAGACAACGGTTTGTAACTGCACATGGGGACAAATATTGTACTTTTTGTAGAAATGTCTTCTGGTCTGATGAAACAAAAATAGAACTGTTTGGCCATAATGACCATCGTTATTTTTGGAGGAGAAAGTGGGAGGCTTGCAAGCCGAAGAACACCATCCCAACCGTGAAGCACGGGGGTGGCAGCATCAGGTTGTGGAGGTGCTTTGCTGCAGAAGGGACTGGTGCACTTCACAAAATAGATGGCATCATGAGGAAGGGAAAATTATGTGGATATATTGAAGCAACATCTCAAGACATCAGTCAGGAAGTTAAAGCTTGTTCGCAAATGGCTCTTCCAAATGGACAATGACCCCAAGCATACTTCCAAAGTTGTGGAAAAATGGGTTAAGGACAACAAAGTCAAGGTATTGGAGTGCCATCACAAAGCCCTGACCTCCATCCTATAGAAAATTTGTGGGCATAACTGAAAAAGCGTGTGCGAGCAAAGAGACCTTCAAACCTGACTCAGTTCAACCAGCTCTGTCAGGAGTAATGGGCCAACATTCACCCAACTTATTGTGGGAAGCTTGTGGAAGGCTACCCTGAAACGTTTGACCCAAGTTCAACAATTTTAAAGGCAACGCTACCAAATACTAATTGAGTGTATGTAAACGTCTGACCGACTGGGAATGTGATGAAAGAAATGAAAGCTGAAGTAAGTAATTCTCACTATTATTCTGACATTTCACTTTCTTAAAATAAAGTGGTGATCCTAACTGACCTAAGACAGGGAATTTGTACTAGGATTAAATGTCAGGAATTGTGAAAAACTGAGTTCAAATGTATTTGGCTAAGGTGTATGTAAACTTCCGCCTTCAACTGTATATTTTATTACGTTCATCACACTAACCGGTGATCTAAAGTTTAAATGCAACAATGTTTCACAGTCATGCGCTGTTGAAACTACCATAACTCAACTCAAAATATTTTTACCTCACTGGTTTGATGACAACCTGCAGAACACAGTCGGCTACATTTTGGAATGATACAGGTTCACCAAAACACGTATTTTTTTTTTCAATCACTCATCGATTATCATGTTGAAATAAATTGTGCGAGAGGGGGGAGATGAGGTTGCACGTCCTGTTAAAATCAACACTGCAACAAAAAAAGTACACAATCTGGGAATACTGTGTACATCACTGGTCGAAGGACAATTTGTAGGATAGAGCTAGCTACATTTTGAAGTGTTGCCAATGTGGTAACTAACGCAACACTTTTTTGTTAATCACTTCCATGGACATCATGCTGAAATCAATAGAACGGGGAGCAAACGTTTGGGGTGTAGCGCAGTTTAAAATAACACTATTCAAATGCCACAAGTAAACTTGGAATAACCTATACATGGTTGGTTAGATGAGAACTTGTAGAAGGCTCATTTCTATATTTTGGAATGGCAGATGTTGATTTCGGGAGGCTGCCATCACGGAAAACGGAACCAGTCACTTTTTCAAATCACGGAAAACGGAACCAATCACTTTTTCAAATCACGACCCGCCATAGGATATCAACAGTGACAACGGTTGTCTGCTTTTAAGTCATAGTTTGATTGTCAAATCAGTGTATTGCCCGGGTGGCCCAGCGTGTATGACAAAATCAATAGTACCAAACGAAATATGTTGATCTGTTTTAAGCAATTGATCTTGTCATCGTCACCAATCTGAGGTAAAAAAAGATGTGTAATTGGATCTGGTCAAAGCATCCACTTGTGTAATGTTGTAACTCGTACTGTCCACGTCATTGTAAGTAGAGCAACGTATGTTAATTAGATATGCCAAAACAATTCCGTTTTAATTTAGGATGGTAAACGAAACAAATTCACAGATTTTTACAATCACAGATTTCTCACTAGTTTAACCATTTTAGAACAAGAAAAAAAATCCTCTTATGCACAATTTAACCAGGCACTCTAGAAAGAACTCCCCATGGTGACTGTGCAGCAGCCCATTCATTCGACTTCCCTATTCAGTGTCTGAAAAAGTATGCAGCGTTCTAAATATAGACCTGTCTGCCTTCCAGCATCTATTGTAAGTTAGCCAGCTAAAGAGGCCTTTGCAATGACTCTCTAATGATGGAATTAGGGCTGGCCGATTTTATGTCGAATTGATTCGGGTTTCATGTGTTGCGCGATATTCCAAATGCCTGTATCACAAGAATCAAGGTTTTGTATTATTTTTTTTTTTTTTTTATGAGCGATTGTCTTTTTGGTCTCGTCTCCTTCTATGCTGTGTGCAACTTCCCATTTACACCAGAGATCTGAATATAATGACGAGATGCTCATGTCTCCGCCCTAACAATCAGTCGTTGTCCCAGAGGCTGGAAGGCAGGCGACAAGCTTAGGTCCAAAATAAACCCATATTAAACACATTGGGCTCATTTTGGACAGATTTTGGCAGTAGTGAAACCTTTCACTTCGCCTCTTCCTCTCTGTTTACACACACACACAGACACCAAGCCCCTGCCACTCACACCAACGAAGTTGTGAGATTTCTACTTCTTCTCTGACAAGCGGTTTCAACTCGCTATTTGCATTTGAGGTTTGGTCCAACAAAATCAAACACCAAAGCACATTGAGCAATTGTTTTACTGTAATAGAGAAGTTGACCTTTCTAATGATACCTATTTATGTTCCAACTACTCAAATTGCACGCAGAGAAGACTACTAAAACAGGAGTATCATTGAACATTGATTCTGGAAAATCAATACTCAATTGGTTGCGTGTGGCATTGTGTTACCATGTAGCGCTAGCATCATTTTAGCCAAAGACTGTTATACTGTCTAGTCTGATGCTTATTGCACATTTATAAAAACACAAACACAATTTTATAAGGAATTGGCAACTTGTTCTCATTCTTCAAAATAAGGTAGGCTACTTGATTTCAACATCTGAACAAAGTGGACAGGCTAACATCCTTTTCAAACAGTTGGAGACGGACGGAAGGGTGTGTTCATAACAATTCAACTGTTATGCCTTTTTTAAATAGCAAGTAGTTGGCAACTTGAAATATAAAGATTATCTGGCTACTCACTAGCATGTGGGCTTGTGCTTGAAGATGTTTGAAACCTGTGTTGATTTTCTATAATGCGTGCAAAAAGAAGTTAGTAATTATTAGGGAATATGCATAATGCATGATTCTGGCTAAATCTGTAACAAAAAGGGTATTTTCATGGACGGACATGAATGCCAGATCAGTGATTATTGTAAAAAAAGTTAATATTTACCCTAAATTTACAAGCTCTGAATTCATTAGATTATTGCTGACTGTTTAAATGCAGTGTATTGACCTTTTAATTGTACAACAAAGCTTATTTTTTCAAAAAATTGCCCATCAATTTGGAATAATCTAGATGTGATTTCTAGGCCATATCGCCCAGCCCTAGATGGAGTAAGTTATTACTTGTTGACAGAGGGCTCTATGGCGCTTGTATCACTATTTTCTGCAGAGGCAGATGACAACCTAATTTAGCATACTAACCACACAATTGTGATCACTTGTAGTCAGCCTAGTAACATGCTATATGTTTGAGGGTTCTGTAATTCACTCACCCTTTTTCATGGTGCCTAATTTCAGAAAATAAACTAGTCCCATTGCCTTTTATCGATAGGACATTAGGCTTCACCCTCTGCATTGAGAACCTCATTGTCATACCCGCTCCTCCTGCAGTTATCACACACCCAACCATTCTACACCCCAAACATATTTGTATGGACAAATCTAACCAGTTCCATTGTGCAATGAAAAATGATTATATGTGGAAATGTACAACTCAACCTGTTTCATTGTGCAATGCCAGTTTTCAATCGAGTACCTGTCAGGACTAGTTAGACTGTATCTGTATTAACCCAGCTAGAGAGAGAGATGTTGATATTGAC
Organism: Brachymystax lenok tsinlingensis; assembly: GCA_030435695.1. Taxonomy (NCBI): domain Eukaryota; kingdom Metazoa; phylum Chordata; class Actinopteri; order Salmoniformes; family Salmonidae; genus Brachymystax; species Brachymystax lenok. Next base: position 21,181,759 of record CM059787.1, read on the forward strand.
AAATTTGAGACTGACTGCACAAATCTCTTTGGGGAAAGTATTCAGACCCTTGACTTTTTCCACATTTTGTTAGGTTACAGTCTTATTCTAAAAGGGATATAAAAAAAATCCTCATCAATCTACACACACTACCCCATAATGACAAAGCAAAAACTGTTTTTTTTAGAAAAAAAATCACATTTATTACAAATAAATACTAACTGCAATATCACATTTACATAAGTGTTCAGACACTTTACTCAGTACTTTGTTGAAACACCTTTGGCAGCGATTACAACCCCGAGTCTCTTGGGTATGACGCTACAAGTTTGGCACCCTATTTGGGTTACTCCCATTCTTCTCTGCAGCTCTGTCAGGTTGGATGGGGTGGGTCGCTGCACAGCTATTTTCGGGTCTCTCCAGAGATGTTAAATCGGGTTCAAGTCCTGGCTCTGGCTGGGCCACTCAAGGACATTCAGAGACTTGTCCCGAAGTCACTCCTGTGTTGTCCTGGCTGTGTACTTAGGGTTGTTGTCCTGTTGGAAGGTGAACCTTCACCCCAGTCTGAGGTCCTGAGCACTCTGGAGCAGGTTTCCGTTCATCTTTCCCTTGATCCTGACTAGTGTCCCAGTCCCTGCCGCTGAAAAACATCCCCACAGCATGATGCTGCCACCACCATGCTTTACTGTAGGGATGGTGCCACGTTTCCTCCAGATGTGACGCTTGGTATTCAGGCCAAAGAGTTTGATCTTGGTTTCATCAGACCAGAGAATCTTGTTTCTCATGGTCTTGAGTTTTTTAGGTGCATATTGGCAAACTCTAAGCGGGCTGTCATGTGCCTTTTACTGAGGAGTAGCTTCCGTTGGCCAAGCGGCCAGCTCTAGGAAAGGTCTTGGTGGTTCCAAACTTCTTCCATTTTAAGAGTGATGGAGTCCACTGTATTCTTGGGGACCTTCTATGCTGCAGACATTTTTTGGTCGACTTCCGCAGATCTGTGCCTCGACACAATCCTGTCTCGGAGCTCTACGGACAATTCCTTCGACCTCATGGCTTGGTTTTTGTTCTTACATGCACTGCCAACTGTGGGACCTTAGACAGATGTGTGCCTTTCCAAATCATGTCCAATCAATTGAATTTACCACAGGTGGTAATCTCAAGGATGATCAATGGAAACAGGATGCACCTGAGCTCAATTTCGAGTCTCATAGCACAAAGGGTCTGAATACTTATGTAAATAAGGTATTACTGTTTTTTGTATTTTTAATACATTTGCAAACATTTCTAAAAACCTGTTTTTGCTTTGTCATTATGGGGTATTGTGTGTAGATTGAGGGGGGAAAAGATTTAAGGCTAACGTAACAAAATTGGGAAAAAGTTAAGGATCCTGAATACTTTCCAAAATTTTCCCTGCCTTGACCTAGTGAATGTTGTTGGACCTTTGACATTAACCGCTGTTGATCTTGAGCTGTGGCTCGGTGCCTGCGAGTCGTATCTCCAAGTGTATTGTCAATAGGCTGTGGAAGTACAGTCCTTGGCCATTGCCGTTCATTTTTACTGTATTGTCTGTCCATGAAGTATGATGTTATTAAAGACAAAATTGGCTTATTGCACGAGATTAGACCAAGACAGACACAGAATGACCACCTGAGACTTTCTGTCCACACATTTTCTCACTACAATGGTCAGGACACCGGCTCCCCCCTCTCTTCTAAACTCCTCTTCCTGTCAGATTTGTAACGTAAACCGTCATGCAATATCTTGATCCGTAACTGTCATTTCAGGAACTGGAAGTGGGAGCAATGACGTGCAGTGGTGCTTCTCACAGGTGAAGGGTGCCATTGATGATGACGTTGCCGAAGGTAAGAGCCCTTACTCACGTTGGTCATAGCAACAGTGGTACTGTACAATGGCAGTACTTGTTGCAGAATCATCATGGAGTCCTAGTAGTTGTTAATCATAGTAATTTATTGTAAACTGTTGTGCTGGATAAATCATAGTCAATGAGACGCGCTCGTCCACTTATCTTGCATTCCCCTGCGGTCACCCATGTTTCCTAATCTCCCTAAATATTACACTGCTATCCTTGCAGACAGTCCCAACACAATGTGCAAGAGTGGCTGCAAAGTTGATTTCTGACACAGTGGCTTGCTTTCTGCTTTCTCTTGTTGGCTTTTGTCCTGTGGCCTCTCATGCTAACAGTCTGTCTGAACATCCAGCAAAGGTGCACTGTACGCTGAGTTGCCAAGCAACTCTATCCCCTCCTGCAAATCCTCAGACCTGCCAACCTGCACGCGTTTTGTGTACCATGGCCGTAATTTGAGGTCCTAGTACCCTGGTACAAAAAAATACCCTAAAATAGTATTATTTTCCTCCCTCAGCTCTCCACTTTGTCCGTTGACACCAATGACACCAATGATGTGTGAGCAAAATGGTAGGGAAAATGCAGAACGAACTTTTAGCAATAAACATTGTATCTGTTAGTCAAGCACATAACTACGAAATAGTGGTTATCTCCTTCGGTAAGGCGGCAGGTAGCCTAGTGGTTAGAGCGTTGGACTAGTAACCGAAAGGTTGCAAGATCGAATCCCTGAGCTGACAAGGTAATAATCTGTTGTACTGCCCCTGAACAAGGCAGTTAACCCATTGTTCCTAGGCCGTCATTGTAAATAAGAATTTGTTTTTAACTGACTTTAACTGCCTGGTTAAATAAAGGTTAAAAAAAAGTAATAAAATGACGACGAAGGTAGTTAGCTACGGTGTTTAGTAAACTAGGCGAACAGTTTCTTGCCCGCACATGCATTGATCTCCGCAACCATAGTAGGCGGAAGCGCATTGACTAGCAAGGAAGTGTGTGTTGTAGCGGTAGTTCAGTGTGTGTTGCTGCATGGTAGAAAACAGACATAGCAGAGAGCTGTTCCACCAGCATTGCTCTTCAGGGAAAGTAATGTCAGACTGTTAAAGATTAGTAGGCCTATGAATGTTAATTAATCAGTTCTTGATCTGACCTCTTGATATAGCCATATGTTTTCATTTTTGCCATGAAAAAAGATATTGCGGTACTGGTATGTCACAGCCCTACTTTTAATTTGAATAATTATTCCCCCTAAATTTTACCTAGAAAAATGTGTCATTGAGACCACCTTAATAACAGTTAGAATCAAACACTAGACCTTATGTGTTGGCTACAGTGTTTGATATAATGTACGACTCTAGGTTTCAGAAAATCGCATTTACAGATTTTTGAAAAATGCTAAATGCTCTACCTCCCCCCTACCCAACCTTAGGCCTACATCACCACCACCCAATCCTAGTGAGAGCCCTGATTGTACAATGAAACATATTTCTGGTTTTCTGCTGAAGAGCAGCAGATCACAAAGTATCCGTAAGTTGATAGTCTACCATTCCTACTGAGCCAGTGTTCTGCCAACAACATTATTTGGCTAATAAAGGTGCATTTGCCTGTGATTTGAGCAGTGTTGGTGTCGCGCTCCGCCGCCGTGGGGTCCATGCCGGGGGTCCCGTCTCTGGGCTGAAGTGGTAGGTCTGGATCCTAGATCAGTCCAAACCTGCACAGAAGGTGAACTGATTCACCATGTGCACTGCTCCTGGTCGTAGGTCAATCTCTTAAGGATTTAGTGTGTGTGTTACTGTGTAGGCTGGCACTGGGCGTATGTGTGGTAAATGGGGGGGGTCAGTCAGGGTATTGACAACGTGGCATTCAGCCTCCCTCATCCTTACACGTGATACAAACACTCACCCACATACCCCCACCCTCAGCCCCAGGGTGTTCAGCCCAGACAATGGCCTCCTGCTGCAACCTTTCTTGGCATTGTCTTTCTGCTCCAATAGGCAACAAAGCGTGTGTGTGTCAGCCTCTGTCTAAAAAGCCTCCATACTGCTGTTGGGGTAATGTGTGCTGCGGCCTGTAGAAACTAGGTTACCGATCATTGTGTGTCTGCTTTGGATGCGTTCACATCCTCAGAATACTATGGCCTGCCTCAACTCATCCAGGCCTAAGACTCCAGCTCCTAGACATCAGACAGACTCCCGAACAAATCCAATTCTTGTAATGCTGACATGCTACCTGCCCTTGCATGGATACAGTCACCTGAAATTCCTTAAGTGTTGGATAGAAAATGATAGTGGCCTAATTTCCTGTTTTCCTGGCGTTTTTCAGCCGACATCATATCTACTGTGGAGTTCAACCACTCAGGAGAGCTGCTAGCCACAGGAGACAAGGGCGGCAGGGTTGTCATCTTTCAGCAGGAAATAGAGGTATGGCTGCCTGTCTGGAAGTTTAGTTTTGAATTCAAAATCTGCATTATTAATTCTAGTTGTGTTTGAATGAAAAGGAGGTGATGAGGAAATCAAAAGCTAACATTTTCTAGCCTTTCCTCTGCCTTTCTCCATCCCTTACTCCATATCCTCTTTTCCTCCTCCCAACAGAATAAGAGTCAGCCACAGTGCCGCAGTGAGTACAATGTTTACAGCACTTTCCAGAGCCATGAGCCCGAGTTTGACTACTTGAAAAGTTTGGAGATTGAGGAGAAGATCAACAAAATCCGCTGGCTGCCCCAGAAGAACGCAGCTCAGTTCCTGCTGTCCACTAACGGTCAGTCAGCTACCTTCACCTACAAACAGCCAGTTCACTCTCTGGTGAACTTTTGTACATGGATGACATCACATCACTGAGCTTTGTTTGGCTGTTAAATGTATTTATCTAGTCGTCTGTTCTGATTGGCAGACAAAACTATAAAGTTGTGGAAGATCAGTGAACGAGACAAACGACTGGAGGGCTACAACCTGAAAGAGGAGGATGGACGCTGCATAGACCCCAACACTGTCACTGCACTTCGGGTACCTGCTTAGCTAGCTGATTACATGCCAGGGGCTATAGTATAGAGAGACACTTATTGTCACTGTGTGGGCGTTGCCCATACTCATAGACCCTCACCCGCTAACTCTTCTTTCTGTGCCCTTGCAGGTGCCCCGTGTTTAGACCTATGGACCTTATGGTGGAGGCGAGCCCTCGAAGGGTGTTTGCCAACGCCCACACCTACCACATCAACTCCATCTCAATTAACAGTGACCATGAGACGTATCTATCCGCAGACGACCTGCGCATCAACCTCTGGCACCAGGAGATCACTGACCGCAGCTTCAGTATCCTCAACCAGCTGTTAATTATAGGATGGGTGGGGGAAGGTGTGTGTGTGTGTGTGTGTGTGTGTGTACCACCAGTTTATCCAGAATACCTTCTCAGTAGTTGTTAGTCCCCCTTGACTCTAGCCCCTCCAAGACATTGTGGATATTAAGCCAGTCAACATGGAGGAGCTGACAGAGGTGATTACAGCAGCTGAGTTCCATCCTAACCAGTGCAACACCTTTGTCTACAGCAGCAGTAAGGGCTCCATCCGCCTCTGTGACATGAGGGCATCAGCGCTATGTGACAAGCACTCCAAATGTGAGTACCTATGATCACCAGTCCCTTAGAGGCTTCAGCATCAACCTCTATATTAGGGGCTTACACGTTTGACCAATGGCTTGAATGAATTCACATCGCTGCTGAGGACACGTGGGAATATCTTGGAAAAGGATAGCTAGCACAGCAACATGCACTTATCGCTAATAGCAGTTTATAAATGAACTTACCTCTTCTCCCTCTCCAGTGTTTGAGGAGCCAGAGGACCCCAGTAACCGCTCTTTCTTCTCTGAGATCATCTCATCCATCTCGGATGTCAAGTTCAGCCACAACGGGCGCTACATGATGACAAGGGACTACCTGTCTGTCAAGATCTGGGACCTGAACATGGAGACCAGGCCTGTGGAGACGTACCAGGTGGGACTGGCAGAGGGAGTGTGGGAACTGGCAGAGGGAGTGTGTGTGGGTGTTTGAGGTTGGGGAAAGTCAACAGTTGGTAGTTTGTGTGCATGCATGACTAAGTCGCATTGAATAAATTTGTATGCTAAATGGTATATTATAGGGTGTCAATCAAAAATGCATATTTTGACCAATGGGTAAAATGATAATTATGTAGATAATTCAATGGTCCAAACCTCACCTCTCTAACAACCCAGTCAAAAATAAGGAAAATTGCACTGCATCGCGTCAGCTAGGCTGGATGCTGTGGGAGAATTAAGCTACCAGTCAGGCTCCCTTTGAACTCATCGTCTTTGTTCTGGCATCCGCAGGACATAAAATGATATCGAGGTAATATGGATATTGATTTTGAGACGTGACATGTAGTATTTTCATATTTTAGTATACACTTTTCATATTAATATGAAGATGAAGTGTATCTCTGTGAAATGTCAACAGAGCACTGAGCATACGGCAAGCTTTTTATTTTCAAAGCCTTTTACATTTAATTCAGCTCGTGTCATGCTAATTTAGCTTTTAGCGACCAGTAAAACAACATGTAAAATCCTCAAGTTGCTTTGAGAAATCTGCACCGCTCTGTCAGCAGTGCTCTGTGCTTATTATCGGATGTATTAGGTGCAAAATCCGACTATGGATACACTGTTAATAAAATGTTAGAGCGAGACCCCACTAAACAATTCAGAACATGAATAATCATATTTGTCTTGGTAAAAATGCATTTTATAACATAAGGAAGTGAAATTGAATCACCAAAGCGCGTTTTCACCCGTTGACACCCGATATATTATTATTTATGGTAGAATTTATGAAGGACTGACCCACCTCATTTTCTTGATGCCATTTCAGACAATGTTCACTAGACGGTTCTCTAAGATTATGTTCTTGCCGGACTGCTGCACTATCGCACCCTGAAGAATTTTGAAGCCAAACAATGAGTTTTACTTTGAACTTATTTAATGGCGGTGTTAGCCATTTCAATCATGTGAACCCGCACATTCTAAATATTTGACCCAAAATTACCCTCCTAAATACCCAGAGTTGACCCCTGTGGTGAACTGAGGTTAGAGTAGGTGACTCTATGTTGATGACCTCTGACCTGTCGGTCTCCCTCCATGACAGGTTCATGAGTACCTCAGGAGTAAGCTGTGCTCGCTCTATGAGAACGACTGCATCTTTGACAAGTTTGAGTGCTGCTGGAACGGAAACGACAGGTTAGCATTGCCAAGTTCTCATTTGTATTCATAAATGACAATAACAAGCCCTAGGTTCTTCATTCCTTGTTTTAATCCTCTCCCTCATTTCCCTCTACAGTGTGGTGATGACAGGCTCGTACAACAACTTCTTCCGGATGTTTGACCGGGGCCAGCGGCGGGACGTGACCCTGGAGGCGTCCCGGGAGAACAGTAAGCCACGGCAGGTTCTGAAGCCCCGCAAGGTGTGTGCCGGCGGGAAGCGGAAGAAGGACGAGATCAGCGTAGACAGCCTGGACTTCAACAAGAAAATCCTCCACACCGCCTGGCACCCCCAGGACAACATCATTGCCGTGGCAACCACCAACAACCTCTACATATTTCAGGACAAAGTGAACTAGATGTGCCCGTGAAGGCAGACATGACATCCACTACCTTCAGCCTCTAATTTTAGTCCGGGACAGTGATTGAGTGACAACGTCGTCACAGTCAACAACAAACCTGTCATTGGACAAAACAGACTTTGCCATGTTTCCAGGTGTGGAAAACTGAAACCTCATTCTTGCCCACCATCAGCCTCTGTGGCACAGTAACGCGTCGCTCACCTTGTTATTGTTTCGGTGATGTTGTGCCAATCTGTGTGCCGCCCACCAAGTATCGCCCCACCCAGCCCAGGCCCAGGGCAACATGGGTAAAGAGCACCATTTTATATGTATGTCTGACAAGCACACTTTTTTTGCTGATGGTTAGAAAAATCTAAACCGCTAGAACCATCCCTGCCCTTGTTCAACTCCTCCTCTCATTGTCTGGTGCCATAGTCATGTTTTTTTATTAGTCAACTGCCAAGCTGTTAGTTTTTTGTTTTTAATTCAATTGCAAGAACTGGAGTTTTTATTTTTGTTCCTCTTCATAGTTGGAAAGGAAAAGGCGCAATGCTTGCTCACCGTTAAATGATTTGCTTTATTTAAGCAAGGTTAAAAGATGAACGTTTCGGCCTTCATCATACCACATATTTCTTCACGTGCACACACAAACAATTAATGCATACACAAACCCAATCGGACACACTTATCAAAGAGCCTAGCTGTCTCTAAGCTGTTGCTGCTGTTGGTGGACTGCTGCACCTCAGAGGAACACTTTAAAACATGTACTGAGAGCACGTTATATGTAGTGTGACTGGTCCTTTCTGCACACACTACTAGATGCACAACCAGTCTGTCTGGCCCAGTGAGGACTCCTTGCTGTGGGTGGACCAGCAGGCTAAGGCTTGGGAGAGAATTGACTGAGTCTGGGAACCAGAGTTCTTGCTGTGTCTTGTCATTCTTTTTTTTTCTCCCTGTTTTCTGTTGTCAAAGAGAAGTGCTGTAGGTATCATACTTGATCTGTATCATTGTACTCCACTAGTGTAACGCAAATGGCATATTGAAACGCTGTAGATGTGTGTTTTGCGTTTTAAGCCGGCATTTCATGAAGTACTGCCACCATGACAGTGGCTAGGTTCAAGGAAAATCCTGAATCTGAGTACCCATTACCATGCTCTAATATGATCTTGCTCATCAAGCCTATGTCTACACCAGTGAAATTTGAAGGTTGAAATCATGATGACATTTGACAATAATTAGAAATACAATCCAACTGTTGTCAATCTACAATGATGCGAATAAAGTAAATACCTTTTTTTTTACTAATGTGTCATGGCCTGGTCATTACATTCTGCTTCAGAATAGACTGTATTCCTGCCATAGCCAGAGGATGACATCCCTCTGTTGATAACCCCCCACATGGAAATAAGAGGGCTGACTTCATTCCCCAGGTACATGACATTCTTATACAGGGACTTGTGTATGTGCACATTCTCAAATTTAAAGGATCTTTCAGTTATTGGATAATATACAGATGCCAGTAATTGTGAAAGTAGTGAACGACCATTTGATCATTTCTTTCCTGGTATTTTCTCACGAGGTGGTGAACCATTTCCAGCATGTTACATAATGTTCGTCTGCCCTGCTCGACTGCCTTTATCGACAACTGGTTTATCTGACGTCATCAAAGAGTTCCAGGAATATTGCTGCTGTCCGACCTACTGGTTCCAGATCAGCTAACAAAACACAAATATGGTGACTGTGTGGCTACTCTGCAATAAAGTAAAGGGGACCCGGGTCAGTTTTGGTACGCGATTGCGCGCACGTCCGAATGTGTGGAGGGAGTGCACGTGTTCCATTGACAGTCTTATGCAAGACACCCTGAAACACGCAAGATGTCCGAAGCTGCTGCTGTGTCAGAGAACAACGGACTAAATGGTATGTGTCGTCAATGCTTGGTTATATTTAATTGTCATTCTAATTGTTTATTAGAAAACTTGTCAGGTTATTTGAAACTGTGTCTTTTGATACTTTACGATCTGGTTTTGAGAGATAAAACAATATCTACTGAGCTTTGGGTTGATTTTCTATGTAGACATGGAAAATGGTTGTGGGAGGGCTAACATTGTGAACGGTGTGCTATTTCTGCATTGACAGTATCATGGACCAATAGAATTTTAAGAGGCGTTGTAAACTGTATGATTGACCAGCAGTAAACCAATCGTTGATGCATGTGGTGCTGAATAGGCGGGGCAATGTTGATGTCAACAAGACATAGAGATAAATAGAGGACTCTTCTTTATCTATGCAGTTATAGTTTCTCTGACAGCATGGGCAGCGCCATTGAGGCTACAACCCACAGGAACCTCCACCCAGTAGTGGACTGCTATGACTACTTTCAAATGGCGGAAGCAGGGCGGATGCCCTCAATGGCGCTGCCCATTCTAAAATAGAATGTTGGCCACTAGAGGATTCTATAAATCTCTATGCAACAAGACGCGATGGAAGAAGAAGAAATAAAAAATTGGGTTTGGCCAAATGTTCGGAAATTAAAAATGCTGTAATAGTTCACATACCCAAGGGTTTAGGAAAAAAACATTCCGAAAACCTAACGAAATCTACTTAGAAATATTACTTCCGTTTTTTTATGCATAATCAGCTAATTTTGCATTGTGTAACAGTGTAATAGAGAACGTTACTTCGATGTAAACACCACACATAGCCTACTGGGCTATTCTGGTTTTGACTAGATGGGATGCAGCTAATGTCAGACAGACGTGACTTTTCGTAGCAGGTTAGGATAATTAGGTTAATTAGGAAAGGGGTTAGGGTTTTGCTTAAATGCGAAAAAATCTCCCCGACGCGACTCGAAACATGCGGCTTTTCAAGTCAATTTGGCATTAGCTGCATCCCTTCTAGCCATGACCAGTTAATCTGCGAGTGTGAAGTTATATGTAAACCAGCAAAGAGTGTCTGCTACACCTACACCTCAACACACCTGTCAATGTGGGATTGCTGCACTCGAGAGTCTGGTCAATGTGTATACAGACTGATACCTAATGGAAAATAATAATACAATATGATCAGTCTATAATGATCTATGTCATATATCATATGCTTTATTACAGGTGTATTCACTATGTCAGCCCCAAACCAACATTTTAACACCATTTAATCTTAACATGTCATTGTGATCTTCCTTTGTCAGAGCCTTCTACTCAATTGTGTTTGTCGTTATGAATGTGTCTATATGGATATGTCCTGTTAGCACATATTGATGGTGTGATGTGATCAGACTGGAATGGACTGAGGAACGTGTTTATCAGAGTTTCACACATACCATGCCTCTGGAGTAATCACACAGTCTACTCTGTGTTAACCTGTCTTTATGGTGCTGGGTTTGGATGTGGTGGAGCATTACCCAGCCCTGAACCAGGGGGGCTCGTTGACTTGGCGTGCTGATTTATTTATGGACACAGTGACACGGGGACAGACGTTCTGGATATGTGGAAAGTGGAGAACGTTTTTTAGGACACACCAGGGCCAGGAGGGGTGGAGTACAAAAGTGGGGTTGGTGAGGCTGGGGATCAGAAGCTTTTCGTTCTGAAGTTTGAGAGTACATCTCGTGTCAGTTACGTGCTAGCTGCTGTGAGGGTCAGGGGGGGACAGGTTTATTATTGCTAGAGACAGCTTCCTCACTCTGCCTATAAATAAGTGGACACTCATTTTTGCTGTGTAATTCTCCGAATTGAGTAAAGCTTCCTGTCTACTGAAGTGTCATTGTCGGATAAAAAACTTTGGTAACAGAATGACAGCACAAACAGTCATTCTGTTACCAAACTCTGCATCTGCACTGTTCTTCAAGTAAATGTGTTTTTGTAAAAAGTAGTTTACTATTTTCTACATTGTAGAATAATACTGAAGACATCAAAACTATGAAATAACACATATAGAATCATGTAGTAACCAAAATGCTGGAAGGGGGGCCTGGGTGCATAAGTTTGGGAACCCCTGCAATAGAGGACCACAATGGAAACATTGTGTGTATAATCTTTGGCAATTTTGGTACATGTATTGGTTGCCTGGTGTGACTTCTTTATGTATTTCAAATTGCCAAATCTGTATATCTGTATATCACAGCAGGGACTGTAAAAACTGACATAACACAGAGGTATTTACTGCCCTTTCACCATGCAGTAAATAGATAAAAGACCGGCTTAGGGAGAGTTAAACTTCCATACTTGTGGTTGTGTGTTTCTGCCAGACTTTCTGTCTGTCTAGCTCAGCGTTCAACACAGTGCCTTCCAAGCTCATCACTAAGCTCAGGACCCTGGGACTAAAAACCTCTCTCGGCAACTGGATCCTGGACTTCCTGACAGCCACCCCCAGGTGGTGAGAGTAGGCAACAACACCCCCCCCCATGCTGACCCTCAACACGGGGCCACTCGGGTGCATGCGTAGTTTCCTCCTGTACTCCCTGTTTACCCACAACTGAGTGGCCGCGCACGACCCCAACACCATCATTAAGTTCGCTGACAACACGACGGTGGTATGCCTGATCACAGACGACAATGAGACAGCCTATAGGGAGGAAGTCAGTGAGGTGGTGTGGTAACAGGACAAAAACCTCTACCTGATTGTCAGCAAGACGAAGGAACTGATCATGGACTACAGGAAACGGAGGGCCGAGCACGCCCCCGTCCACATCGACGGGGCTGTAGTGGTGCGGGTCGAGAGCTTCATGTTCCTCTGTGTCCACATAACTAAGGAATAATCATGGTCCAAACACACCAACACAATAGTAAAGAAGTTACAACAACACCTCTTCCCCTTCAGGAGACTGAAAAGATTTGGCATGAGCCATGAGATCTTCAATGTTTTACAGCTGCACCATAGAGAGCATCTTGACTAGCTGCATCACCGCTTGGTATGGCAACTGCTTGGCATCCGACGGCAAGGCGCTACAGATTTTGCGCTAACTCTTTTGACTCATCACATATGCTGCTACTACTGTTTATTATCTATCCTGTTGCCTAGTCACTTTACCCCTACCTACAGTTGAAGTCGGAAGTTTACATACACTTAGGTTGGAGTCATTAAAACTAGTTTTTCAACCACTCCACAAATTTCTTGTTAACAAACTATAGTTTTGGCAAGTCGGTTAGGACATCTACTTTGTGCATGACACAAGTAATTTTTCCAACAATTGTTTACAGACAGACTATTTCACTTATAATTCACTGTATCACAATTCCAGTGGATCAGAAGTTTACATACACTAAGTTGACTGTGCCTTTAAACAGCTTGGAAAATTCCAGAAAATGATGTCATGGCTTTAGAAGCTTCTGATAGGCTAATTGACATCATTTGAGTCAATTGGAGGTGTACCTGTGGATCTATTTCAAGGCCTACCTTCAAACTCAGTGCCTCTTTGCTTGACATTATAGGAAAATCAAAAGAAATCAGCCAAGACCTCCAGTCTGGTTCATCCTTGGGAGCAATTTCCAAATTCTTGAAAGCACCACGTTCATCTGTACAAACAATAGTACGCAAGTATAAACACCATGGGACCACGCAGCCGTCATACCACTCAGGAAGGAGACTTGTTCTGTGTCCTAGAGATGAGCGGACTTTGGTGTGAAAAGTGCAAATCAATCCCAGAACAACAGCAAAGGACCTTGGGAAGATGCTGGAGGAAACAGGTACAACAGTATCTATATCCACAGTAAAATTAGTCCTATATCGACATAACCTGAAAGGCCGCTCAGCAAGGAAGAAGCCACTGCTCCAAAACCGCCATAAAAAAGCCAGACTACGGTTTGCAGCAGTACTTTTTGTAGAAATGTCTTCTGGTCTGATGAAACAAAAAGAGAACTGTTTGGCCATAATGGCCATTGTTATGTTTGGAGGACAAAGAAGGAGGCTTGCAAGCCGAAGAACACCATCCCAACTGTGAAGCACGAGGGTGCAGCATCATGTTGTGGGAGTGCTTTGCTGCAGGAGGGACTGGTGCACTTCACAAAATAGATGGCATCATGAGGAAGGAAAATTATGTCGATATATTGAAGCAACATCTCAAGACATCAGTCAGGAAGTTAAAGCTTGGTCACAAATGGGTCTTCCAAATGGACAATGACCCCAAGCATACTTCCAAAGTTGTGGCAAATGGCTTAAGGACAACAAAGTCAAGGTATTGGAGTGGCCATCACAAAGCCGTGATCTCCATCTTATAGAAAATTTGTGGGCATAACTGAAAAAGCATGTGCGAGCAAGGAGACCTTCAAACCTGACTCAGTTACACCAGCTCTGTCAGGAGGAATGGGCCAAAATTCACCCAACTTATTGTGGGAAGCTTGTGGAAGGCTACCCGAAACGTTTGACCCAAGTTAAACAATTTAAAGGCAATGCTACCAAATACTAATTGTGTGTATGTAAACTTCTGACCCACTGGGAATGTGATGAAAGAAATAAAAGCTGAAATAGATAATTCTCTCTACTATTATTCTGACATTTCACATTCTTAAAATGAAGTGGTGATCCTAACTGACCTAAGACATGGACTTTTTACTAGAATTAAATGTCAGGAATTGTGAAAAACTGAGTTTGAATGTATTTGGCTAAGGTGTATGTAAACTTCCGACTTCAACTGTATATGTACATATCCACCTCAATTGCCTCGTACCCCTGCACATCGACTCGGTAGTAGTGCCCCGTGTATATAGTCAAGTTATAGTTACTCATTGTGTATTTATTCTTTGTGTCAGTTTTTGTATTTTTTATTCTCTCTACATTGTTGGGAAAGGCCAGTATGCATTTCACTGTTAGTAAGTCAGCATTTTCACCTGTTGTTTACAGAACGTGACAAATAAAATGTTGTTTGATCTTTATCCCCTTCATCTTGTCTACATTAATGTCTTTTCAACGTTTTTCTTATAATTTTTTGTTCAGCATACAGGCACAATGTCCCAAGGTCTGCTCTAACAGAAACCATAATAATAACATCAACAATGAGATACAAAAACATACCAGAGTTGCTCTCTAGAGCTCAATAGGAATGCATTTGCTTATTCTCCCCTTTCTTGTGTGCTTGTCCTCAGGGTCCTGGGTGGAGTTGGAGATGAACAGAGCTGCGGCCGCGACTGCAGCGGGGTTGTCCCAGTCTGCCTCTGCCGTAGGCCAGGCTCTGGGGCTGCTCCCCCTGCCTCAGGTGGAGGAGGAGGTGGAGGCCATGGTGGGGGGCCTGGAGCACGTGCCCTCCTCATCCTCCATCCATAATGGAGACATGGAGAGGATACTACTGGATGCTCAGCATGAGTCCAGCCGCAGCAACTCTTCCTGTGACAGGTAGGGGGCAGAGTACAGTTAGAATCTTGGCCTTGGAAAACTAGGTAAAGATAATTAACCCTCCAGTTGTGTTCATTTCATGTTAATTAATTCTGTGTTCCCGGTCCAAAATGACCGCCCCATTATAGATGATTATAAATCCATAATAATACATATATTATCACCTATTGTTGTTTTAGATCTTTTTATCAACTTAAGTTCTTGTGAACATGACAAGTTTTGAACTTCTATTTGCTTTTTATGGCTCATACAACTCGTTTTTGAGTAAAAAAAGCATAATGTATGAATTATTTTGACAATAACAAATACTAAAATTAAACATATTGTGCTATTTATCACAGACTACTTTGTGTCAAAGTTTAACAAGGACTCTCTCCTCCTTACCAGTGTCCTGGTCAAAGATATGATCAAGAGCCTCACATACAGTATATCATTTGGTCATTGTGCTGCCACAGAATGAATTGTGAGCAAGGCCTCAAAAAAAGCTTTATATACCAGAGCTGCGTGAAAAGTTCTATACATTATTGAAACAATGTTGCGATTGTTTGTGAGAATGCCAACAGGTGTGGTTCCCGTGGGGGAAAGATTCTATTGGGGAAAGGTTCCCTTGGGGGTTGCCATGGAAGCCAAGAAGGGGAGGGAGGTGTGTGTGCTCAAACACACATGCATATGGGGGTCTGGGAGAGCAAGTGTGTCCATCTGATGAATGGGCATGTGCCTGAACTCAATTTTATACACTAATTGTAGTTTCACCCATTCATTTCTAATGACCGGTCATTTTTGACCGGGAACACCACAGGTGTACAAAAGTTAAATAAAACACCCAAAATGTAATGAACATCATCAATGTATTTTGTGTGTTCAGATGCCCCGTGTGGACAAAGTCATGGAACCTTATGACAATCAGATTAAATTAACTACATTTTTCAGAGAGAAAACTTGTAAATCGGTCCAATTCGACCGGGAACACAGCAGGAGGGTTAAAAATCTTTTGATTTCCCTGGTGAGGTCACATACTAGCCACAAATTAATGTAGATTCAATATCTGAATTCATATAGTATGCTGTGATGGCGATATAAATATAATCGGTTTACAATAGGAAACAACATCCTCATCACCTGTGTGTGCGCAGGGTGAGGTCCCCCATCAAACTTAAATCCACTCACACTTTGTCCTTTCCCTTTCTGACCCATGAGGCTGCCTGCCATAAACCCAGGCTTATCTGATCGCCCAGAGTCAGTCAGCTGTCAATGGGTCACCTGACAATGTTTACCAGGGGTGTTTCTACAACAGCTTACTAACTGCAGAAGCTCACAGACAGACAGACTCATCCATCCACTTTGAGGTTGCAGGCTGAGAGGCAAAGTGAGATCATAATAGAGGCAAGATCTGCATGCACATTTAGCCATTAGAGATGAAATCTCTTGATTAATATATTGGGAATTTGAACATGCCCCAAAACTTCAAGCTGATTACTGCCTACAAGTGTACATTCTCATTCACCAAGGGAGAAAAGACTTGAAGTGCAGTGATTGGCTGTAACAGATTTTATTTTGTTATTTGATCCTCCCTACAGTCCTCCCCGGCCTCCTAGTCCCCAGGAGGATGATCATGATGGACAGATCATATTTGATGTGGACGTGAGCAGCAGGAGAGACAGCCAAGTAAGAGTTATTACTCAGTCTGCCTGAGCTGCCTACGTCAATTGTCTGTTTCCATGGCAATATAACGTGCTGCTTCCCTCACTCTGTATCCATGTGAATGACAACCATAACATTTGTTACTATGGTGATGGCGGCAGGAAACCCAGACCCGGTGGGTTTGAATCCATGGGCATGGCAGTAGCCACAGCTTCAGGTTCCATTGCAGTTACACACACACACACACACACACTCTGTCAGTGGATGACATGGCAAAGCCACACTCGTGTCTGTTGATGAATGGAGACTTGACTCTGTGCCTGTAACCATGGCAGCACACACAGGGTTTATTGTAAGGTCTGTATTGTATGGGCGATCGGCCATATAGTCTTAGTGGCTCGGCCTAGGATGAGTTGGATGGGCTTGTTGATTTGACTTAAATCAGTGTCCTAATACTCTGCATATGTTCCTGTGCAGTCAGAGGAGGATGCCCTGGAGAAGGAGAGGGACATGGATATCCTCATGAAGGACTCCGACTGGGTAGCAGACTGGTCCAGTCGGCCCGAGAACATTCCCCCTAAGTGAGTGATGTACAAGTCTTAGTGTATCTGGTCTCCTTGGTAAATCCTAGTGTGTTTGCATTATACTACTTATGACTGAACATTTTGACATGATGAAGAGAAGATTAATAATATTTTGGTATAATACTTAACTTTGGTTTTTCGTTGAAGAGTGGATGGTAAACTGGATGATGATGAGGATGAGGATGAGGATGAGGATGATGATGATGTATGGTAACTATAATGTGTTCTTGCCTGTAGGGAGTTCCATTTCCGCCACCCCCGGCGTTCAGATACACTCAGCATGAGAAATACAGGGGCGATGAAGAAAGGAGGCGTCTTCTCTTCAGAGTTCCTCAAAGTGTTCATCCCCTCGCTGTTACTGTCACACATCCTGGTTCTGGGGCTGGGGTAAGAGCAAACATAGGACACTATTTGGCCATCAACCTCAGCTAGGCAGTCATTTGTGTGATAAATGTGATGTCACTTTTTTTATGGTAGTGAAAAAGCAGAGTGATGCCATTTATGGAATGTTTGTTTCAACCCATCAATGGGTCTGCCTGCAGAATAACATTTTCCATTATTTATCCGTTAGCTGGCTAAGTAAACACTCTATTCATAGATGAATGTAGACACACACAGCAATTCCCAAAAGGAATCTCATGAACAGCTTTTAATTTCCTTTTGTTTACAGTTAACATAGAATTAGAAAACCCCAATCCGATCCAATATAGAATGTTGTTAGGAAAATTGAGAGGACTGTTTTGTTTACTGGAAATCAGATACCCCTGGAACAGAACTGCATGTACAGAAAATTACAAAACAATATATTATGAACTCTGACTCACACACACACACACACACACACACACACACACACACACACACACACACACACACACACACACACACTTCCATGCAGTTTTCTGTATAGACCAGCAGAGGGTGTGGCAGCAGCAGACACTGGGCAGCTGCAATGCTCCAGCCCTGTTTATGTCTGTGTCTGGCTGGTAAAACAGCTGCTGCTGGGATGGATGTACACCTGCACCACACACTTAACACACACTTTATGACAGCATACATTATACATTTACATGACAGGGACACACTCCATCTGTCGCTTATCAACCTACTAGTTATTGACTCAGGGTGTAACTGCCCTCTCCCTCTCCTTTCAGGGTGTACATTGGGAAGAGGTTGACCACGCCCCCTACAAGCTCTTTCTGAGCGGGAAGCTGAAGAAGTGCCTGAGGAATGGCTGTCATTTTTGGGGGGGAAATGTTGCTGTTTTACAAAGAATGCCCATCTCTCCTCAAACTTTCCTTCTCTCCCTTACCCCCTCTAACTCTCTCTCTCTGTGCTTTTTCCCACCTGTCAAAGCATTTCCTCTTCCTGTATCCTGCGCAGACCTGAGATGTGCTGTTCTTAGGACAGATGCCTTGCCCTTTCTCTTATTTTACCCTCTGCCCCCTTTTCTGTCAGTCATTTTCTGACTGCTTCCAGAGTAAGGCCATATTCCCTTTTGCTCCTGTTTGGGTGGGTATTTTGGGAAGCGGCAAAGCGTAAAACCAAACCAACTCTTCTACACACTAGATCCAGCACGCTGTAATTGCCTGGTTGTATGAGAGAGAGCTGTCAGCCCTACAGATTTAGAAGATAGAAGTAGCCCAAGATCGTGCCACCTACAACGGTGGTTGGGTGAAACTCTCAAACCCTGAAAAGGTCCAACCAAATTCAGAAAGAGTGAAGCTAACCTGAAGAAGTGAGCATGCCTTTGAAAGTAATCAGTTTGTTCAGAAGTAGAAATACAATTTACTATAGTTGTTATGGTATTTTCGTATAAATGTATCTTACCACTAGTGGTGTATTGATAATGAAGCCTGGGTTTTGATTATGAAGGGTGTTACCATAGTGGCCATCTCAAACCCACAACCACCTGACGCTGTGCACTGGAGGGAATCTGCTTGGCCTGCCAGATGAGATGTCTACAAGACCTATGGTATCAGGAATATATCTCCACCTTGATGGAAAAAATATTACACATGTATCCAGTTGTTAATAATTATAAAAATGCCTGTCATTTCAAATGCATTTTAAACAATTTTCAAAACTGACATGAATGACTGGAAAATGATGGATATATTCCTCCTATTAAATGTACACTGACACAGTTGTTTTCTGGGTAGAAGTTGGGTAGCCACACTGGGGTGGTGTGTTTGTTCTGGTGCGTGTCATTCTCTTGTTTGTCTGTTTTGAGTTCTCTACAACATATCATGGG
The DNA here is from genome assembly GCA_030435695.1 of Brachymystax lenok tsinlingensis. Taxonomy (NCBI): domain Eukaryota; kingdom Metazoa; phylum Chordata; class Actinopteri; order Salmoniformes; family Salmonidae; genus Brachymystax; species Brachymystax lenok. Next base: position 21,200,994 of record CM059787.1, read on the forward strand.
CCTAGTTATTTAGGCCTGGTTCACTGGGTAGACCTCTGATATGCCTGCACAACTGTAACAGGTCAACTTCCCATCTTACACACTTGTACAACATACATGCATACACTTAAGAACAAGCTCATATGGGTTGTTAGTACAGCTGGAGAGAGATAAACCCTGATGTTTCACCACACTGATAGCAGGAGCTGGAATGGAGTCCCAATGCAGAATAGTTTGAGAGGCACACCCCATGTACAAACTTAAGCATGCTCTGAATGTCATGGCGACCTATGTCACAGTGCTCCAAGATGGACAGCAGTATTTCAGAGTTGACACAATGTGCTGTTTGTACAAACACCACCATTGGACCTTGCTGAGATCAACCTCTTGTATACAGTATCTTATTTTTATCTCCCTCTACACAACTGCCAAAAGGAACTGAGGTCCACCTTGAAACTCAACTGTTCTGAGTAACCACGTGCCTCACCTCTATTCCCAAGCCTCCATTGTGGTTCTGTTGGTCTCACTGTCTGCCTGTGATCAGACATGGAGAGGCTACTCTATTGCATGTTTTTGGGTCTTGTTTTCTTCTCAATAAGTTGTATTGTCTGTATTGTTGTGACATTGGAGTCTGAACAGACAGAGCATGAGGTATAGCTATGATGAGACGGAACTACAGGGATTTAATGAAAATTATGTTTTCAGTCTGAAATTAGGATGCTAGAAAGACACCTTGCAGGGCCCAAAGTGAAAAGGAAAATTAATGTGTATAAATGGTTCCCCTCAGACTGCTATGCTAACAATAGTTATTATCATACACATCCTTTTGATTTAATTTGATGTTTTTTCCCCTCATTGGAAAAGGTGAAAATTATTTGTCAATAAAAGTCCCTGAATTAAGCTGAATTGTTGCTAAGGATTCTTTTGTGACTGATCAACTACACTGAACAAAAATATGAACGCAACATGTGACAATTTCAACGATTTTACTGAGTTGCAGTTCATATAAGAAAATCTGTCAATTTAAATAAATTCCTTGGGACCTAATCTATGGATTTCACATGAAGTGACAGGGGTGTAGCCATGGGTGGGCCTGGGAGGGCATAGGCCCACTCACTTGGGAGCCAGGCCCAGCCAATCAGAATGAGTTTTTCCCCACAAAAGGGCTTTGTTACAGACAGAAATACTCCTCAGTTTCTTCAGCTGTCCAGGTGGCTGATCTCAGACGATCCTACAGGTAAAAAAGCTGGATGTGGAGGTCCTAGGCTGGCGTGGTTACACGTGGTCTGCGGTTGTGAGGCCGGTTGGACGTACTGCCAAATTCTCTAAAATGATGTTTGAGGCGGCTTATGGTAGAGAAGTGAACCACTCAATTATCTGGCAACAGCTCTGGTGGACATTCCTGCAGTCAGCATGCCAATTGCACGCTCCCTCAAAACATCTGTGGCATTGTGTTGTGTGACAAAACTGCACATTTTTGAGTGGTCTTTTATTGTCCCCAGCACAAGGTGCACTTGTGTAATGATCATGCTGTTTAATCAGCTTTTTGATATGCCACGCCTGTCAGGTGGATAGATTATCTTGGCAAAGGAGAAATGCTCACTAACAGGGATGTAAACCAATTTGTGCAAGAAATTTGAGAGAAATAAGCGTTTTGTGCATATGGAAAATGTCTGGGATCTTTTATTTCAGCTCATGAAACATCGGATCAACACTTGTTGCGTTTATATTTTTTGTTCAGTATAGAAACACGCACGAACTTAAATGCATCATCTCACTATTGTCATGGTTTTGGTATTTTCCTAAACAGCTATTGTGCTCGGAAGGAAATTTGGTCTCCTACCCAGGTACCAGCCAGAGCCCATTCCTGCTTTGCTTCAGATAAAAGCCAGCAGGTAGAGGCAGGGTGATATGGCTGCTAGCCAATCCTCATACCTTAGCCTAAAACACACAGTCAGTTGTCATATTCCAGAGCCTTGATTTGGAACTGGTCAGGCATACACAACACCAAATGTTTAGCAGAGTGCACGTCTGCACAGTCATTTGTCATGCAATGGAGCTTGTTGTGTCTCTCCCTGAATGTCCCTAGGGAGCCCACAGGCCTGGTTCTGCTGACTGACACTTCTGCCTCTTCCTGGACATTCTCCCTCTCATGTTGTTTCTCATATCGCTGTCTTTATGTAAGTGCATGGAGTCGTCTTTATGTAAGTGCAGCATGGAGTCAACACTGACATAACACTGTGTTGTTGCTTGTAACATGATTTTGGATCTCTTTATAATCTCCACGACTGGAAAGTAACCACCCCCCTCTCTCTGTCTCTCTCTTACACACACACACACACACACACACACACACACACACACACACACACACACACACACACACACACACACACACACACACACACACACACACACACACACACACACACACACACACACACACACACACACACACACACACACACACATCCTGTTACTAAACTGATTAGGCTCAAATTATCAATCAGTGAAACCAGTGTAGATGAAGGGGAGGAGACAGGTTAAAGAAGGATTTTTACATCTTGAGACAATTGAGACATGGATTGTGTATGTGTGCCATTCAGAGGGTGAATGGGCAAGACAAAAGATTTAAGTGCCTTTGAACAGGTTATGGTAGTAGGTGCCAGGCGCAGCGGTTTGAGTGTGTCAAGAACTGCAACACTGTTGGGTTTTTCATGCTCAACAGTTTCCCATGTGTATGAGGCAGTGGAGGAGGAGTTCCTCCTTAGAGGAGGAAGGGGTGGACCATTTTCTTTAAAAATGTAAATTGTGAAACACTTAAAAAGTTATCCTTTTTATATAAACTATACTAAACATATTCACGTCACCAAATAATTGATTAAAACACACTGTTTTGCAATGAAGGTCTACAGTAGCCTCAACAGCATTCTATAGGGTAGTGCCATGGTGTAGCCAGAGGACAGCTAGTTTCTGTCCTCCTCTGGGTACATCGACTTCAATACAAAACCTAGGAGGCTCATGGTTCTCACACCCTTCCATAGGCTTACACAATAGTTATGACAACTTCCGGAGGACATCCTCCAACCTATCAGAGCTCTTGCAGCATGAACTGACATGTTGTCCACCCAATCAATGGATCATAGAATGAATCTAGCACTGAAAGCATAGGTTACAGCTAGCTATCACTGCAGTGTATAAAATATGGTGTGTAATTGACTCAAAGAGAAAGACAATAGTTGAACAGCTTTGAACAAATGTATTTATTCCCAAATAAATGAGAAGCGAGAGAGAGAGAGAGAGAGAGAGAGAGAGAGAGAGAGAGAGAGAGAGAGAGAGAGAGAGAGAGATTTTGTATTCTTTTTCACTTTCACTTACTTAGCTAGTGAATGCAGATAGCTAGTTTAGCCTTCTCAAACACCAGGGTCAAACAGAGAGGGATTGTATGTTTGGTAGCTGGCTATGTCTATCCAACACTGGATCTCTTTCAAGTCAAGGTAAGCTTTTGGTTGTATTAATTTATTTCCACCTGGCCCGCAGGTGTAACTGCTAAACTGCTTGTGGTACTGCATGATTGTAGTGGGTTTACTAACGCGTTAATTCTAGTAGCTATGTTGACTATGACATTAACGTGATGACAACGATGTAGGCTGTGTGTAGCGGTTAGCTGTTATGATATGAAGGTTTGGCTTGGAAAGTTTTTTTGGCCTGGTCACAGAAAGCTGATGTGTTGTCCACAAGCGAAGGGAAAAGGTGAGAGGAGGTGAGCACGTAGATGCGAGAAGGAATACAACGATCAAAGCGATCATGCTTTTTTATGTGGCTGCTAGGAAAGTGAACTGTGTTTGCATGTGATCAGGGGTGTATTCATTCCGCCGATTCTGTTGAACATCAATTCTTAAATGGAAGCAAACGGAATGAAACAGGAATAAACATACCTGAATTTGTCCAATAGAAACTCTTGTTTGCAACTGTTGGAGTAAAGATTACACACTAATTCAGCTAGATGCAGGCAAGAGCGTGGCAGGACTATATTGAATGTGTCAATGTCTGTCACCTTGATTACTCAAATTTCTCTCGACCTGTGCACCTACTTGTAACCTTTCATTCATAGGCTAGGTTGTAGCAACCTCATGATGGGTATAGGGAAAATGAAAGTATCATGTAGTAGCCTAAACCTATTGATGTTAGATTGATTTAGTTGAATGGAATATGAATCACAGTCTTAAACGGCACCAACTGCCACTGGTATCAAGAATTCCTAATGTTTGGTATACTCAGTGTATTTTCTGGTTCAGTGCCTAATGAAGAATACTGTCCTCTAGTGGTGAAAATGAGTATGAGGCGAGGCTCTGCGTGTTAGGGAGGGCTGGGGACCTGTGTGTCTATGTATGTTTGTTGCCTGTATGAAATTCATGTTCAGTTGAAATGACTGATATGTGTGTCAATATGGTGAAGTTATGCAATACTCTGACAATACAAATGACACAGATACTGAGAGTCAGACTGTAAAGTGAAGTGTAACTTGATCTTAACACAATTGTACTGAACCTTTTGATACTCAGCCTGGCATGTGGCGAAGTGGTTGACTCAGATAAACAGTCAGTATGGCTTACTGAATCGGCTGAGTCAGTAGGCTGTTAAGCAGCATCCAAAAAAAGTTCACCCTCACACCTATTCTTCTCTAACAAGTGGGACATGAGGCAGAACAGTAATTAATGGTAATCAATGAAGGGGGAATACAAATAGGAATTATCCTAGAATTCAGTTCTACTTCCTTTGTAATAATGTATGCATACAATTGGGATGGCATGCCTAGACATCATTCCACTTTCATAATACACTGAACAAAAATATGAACACAGCATGTAAAGTGTTGGTCCCATGTTTCATGAGCTGAAATAAAAGACCCCCGAAATGTTCCATACTAACAAAAAGGTTCATTCTCTCAAATGTTGTGCACAAATTAGTGTACGTCCCTGTTAGTGAGAATTTCTCCTTTGCCAATATAATCCATCCACCTGTGTCACGATCGTCATGATAAAGGGACCAAGGCACAGCGTGCGTGGAGTTCCATGGAACATACAAAACAACAAAATAAATGACTGATCGCACAATAGCGTAGCGCACAACGGCACTTACAAAAACAATATCCCACAAATGCAGGTAGGAAAATGAACACCCTAAGTATGATCCCCAATTACAGGCAACGACTAACAGCTGGCTCTAATTCGGAACCATACACAAAACCAACATAGAACTAAAACAACTAGAACACCCCCCTAGTCACGTCCTGACCAAAACACCATAGAGAAACCCGAGGGCTCTCTATGGCCAGGACATGACAGTACCCCCAAAGGTGCGGACTCCGGCCGCAAAACCTGAAATTATATGGGGAGGGTTCGGGTGGGCAACTAGCGTCGGTGGCGGCTCCGGTGCGGGACGTAGCACCTGCTCAGGCCATGGATCCGGCCATGGAGCCGGGTTGAACGCTGCACACCGTTCCTGGACACCGTGCCTGGACTGCACACCGTGCCTGGACTTGGTACCGGCGCAGATGAAGGCTCCGACCTTATAGCGGGACTGGACGCCGTGCCTGGACTGGGCAGCGGCGCAGAGGAGGGCTCCGGCCCTGGCACCGGGCTGGGAAGGTGCACTGGAGGCCTGGTGCGTGGAGCCGGCACAGGTTGCACCGGACTGGTGGCACGCTCTTCAGGGCGAGTGGGGGGAAGCCGGCACAGGACGTACCGGGCTGGGAAGGCGCACTGGAGGCCTGGTGCGTGGAGCCGGCACAGGTTGCTCCGGACTGGTGACACGCACTTCACGGCGAGTGCGGGGAGTTGGCACAGGACGTACCGGGCTGGGAAGGCGCACTGGAGGCCTGTTGAGTGGAGCCGGCGCAGGTTGCACTGGACTGGTGACACGCTCTTCAGGGCGAGTGGGGGGAAGCCGGCACAGTACGTACCGGGCTGGGCAGATGCTCCTCTAAACGCCTACACTGCAGCATATTCCTCTCCAACACCTCTCTCCGATAACCTTCCCTAAACTCTTCTAACGTCTTCCATTCAGGCTCTGGCTCTCTCCTCTGCTCGGCCGACAGCCCCATGTGCCCCCACCCAAAGAAAATCTTGGGCTTGCCCTTGGGCTCCTTTCGGCCGCGGACCCCGGCTTCGTCGCTGTCCTTCTATCCTCCTCGGCGACTCCCGCCAAGGAAGGCTCTCGCATCCACCCATTATTTCTTCCCGGGTCCAACTCTCCTTAATAGGGAGCAGTGGGGCGCTAGTCAGTTTTACTAGTGCAAGTTTGGCAGCGTGAGTGAAGGAGGCTTTATTGCGAAATAGAAAGCCGATTCTAGATTTAATTTTGGATTGGAGATGTTTAATGTGAGTCTGGAAGGAGAGTTTACAGTCTAGCCAGACACCTAGGTATTTGTAGTTGTCCACGTATTCTAGGTCAGAGCCGTCCAGGGTAGTGATGCTAGTCGGGCAGGCGGGTGCAGGCAGCGAACGTTTGAAAAGCATGCATTTGGTTTTACTAGCGTTTAAGAGCAGTTGGAGGCCACGGAAAGAGTGTTGTATGGAATTGAAGCTCATTTGGAGGTTAGTTAATGTATCTACCATAAACTGCCTCCAATATAATTTTAGAGAATTTGGCAGTACGTCCAACCGAACTAAAAACCGCAGACCACGTGTAACCACGCCAGACATCCGGCTTTTTCACCTTCGGGATCATTTCGAGACCAGCCACCTGGACAGCTGAAGAAACTGAGGAGTATTTCTGTCTGTAATATAGACCTTTTGTGGGGAAAAACTCTGATTTGCTGGACCTAGTTCCCAGTGGGTGGGCCTGGCTCCCAAGTGGGTAGGCCTATGCCCAAACAGGCCAACCCATGGCTGCGCCCCTGCCCAGTCATGTGAAATCTATAGATTAGGGCCTAATAAATGTATTTCAATTGACTTATTTCCTTATATGAACTGTAACTCAGTAAAATCTTGAAATTGTTGCATGATACATTTATATTTTTGTTCAGTATATGTACATCCTCCTCCATCTCCCATTTTCTTTAGATAATATCAGTAAAAGCCTGTTGAGATAGGCAGTGTTGTGTTTTCACTAGAAAAGGATACACAGAGCTGGCCACCACCCTGTAACCCATGGTAACACCACAAGCTGCAATGGGAGGAGCTTGGGAACTTGCCGCCTCTGGATTGGCTGGAAGCAGGTGTTCTGAGGTTCCATATGGGGAATGTGTAGGAGGAGGAGATGGGATGGGGTAGGAGGATGGATGGAGAGCAACAGAATGTTTATTTGTGTGTGCGTCTGTTATCAAAAGAAAACAGTGATCATTGCTGTGCACTACCTGTTAATCCAGACACAGAAACACATTCTCTATCCATTCAGGGATGGATGCAAGTGCTTGAAGTTCAGAGATGTGTTTTCTGTGGCAGTGTAACAGAAGAGACAGTGTATAAAATATGGATTTACGACTCTTTGAACACCATCTATTTTCGTAATGCCAGGACCATACCCTCCATATGCGGATGGAATGCCCAGAGGTCAGACATGGGGCCCCTTCAGTTTTTTGGCACTGCCCACTTTTCTCTCTTATTATCCAAGTCCCTCCCTCTCCCCTCTTTATTACAGAATATTGTACAGTTTTGAAAGGCCACCACAGTGACAGGCTTCTCACCACTCACTACTCTTGATTGTTGGGTGTGGTTGTGTGAACATACTTTTAGTGTTTGCATGTAGACATAGAAACTCCTCTTTGACATCCAATCATCCACTCCTCTCTTCCATTTTGCCCTTTCCTAGACAACCCTAATGCTCACCCAGACACTGGCCCTGAAGTCCCCCCGGAGAGTAGCCAGGCCAGTTTGTACTATGTTGTTATGGAAACTGGGCCTTGGCTCTGTCTGTCTGACAGGAGAACAAAATGGCCTTGTGTCCTTCCAAGATGTGCAAACTGTGTTCTGACTGCTGAATGCTATGTGTGATACTGCCTGATCTAGCTTTTGTCTTAATGCTGTTACAAGAAACCATTTATAACATGTTATGTAATCGAAAATACAACTTAATGTAATCAAATGTACAAGTATGCATAAATGCCCATAAAAACTTATGATCATCATGTAACTTAACATAGGCCTATACAATCTGCATTAATTTCTATGAGAAATATCAGTGGACACTGATATATAAAAAAAAGTCTGATTTTGTGATACTGAGGATAATATCTAAAAGTTAAAATGCAATTCTTCTTCAGAATCTAGTTGAGTCATGTTTTTTCCACGTATGAGCAAGCGAAAAAGAATTCAGAACATGAACAATTGCTGAGCTCTCAACGCCACTAGTGCAGAAGACTTGCCCAGTCACACATGTGGATGGGATGGTGCTGAAGGGACAGCGCCCTTCATTGTTGAGCGGGGTGTGACGTAGAAAAGTCAGAGGTGCTCTGACTGCCTTTTGACCCCATTCTGAAGTTTTCAGTTAGCTACAATTTAACCCAATAGTTACATTTATTGACGTAGTTTTCTCACTACCTCTCCAGTGCAAATCACATTAAGACCAGACCAGTGTATGAGGCTTTTGATTGACGTCATACCCCTCTAAGTAGTAGGCTACTCTTAATCGATTGGGGCAACAGATGAGCGACATTTGATTAAGAAAGCATTGTCTGTCCTATGCCAGTGAGTGCACTGTTCATTTTTGGGCATTACTTCCGGACAGACGGCTCTGATATCCTCCAGCTATATCTGAGCACCAGTTACCAGACACTGTGAGGTTTGCTCGCATCTTAAAGGTAAATCTTCTCAGGACATCTCAACCTTATTCATTCATTGCGCATTGGGATGGGGAGAAATTAGGTTACTAGGCTGGGCATGTTACTGGATCATTTATTCATGTTTTGAATTTAGGCTATGTGCTATACAGTATTTTCTATCTACATGAGAAAGCAATTATGTGAGTGCAAGAGATTACAGTTGGTCTCAAAATCGTATCGGTATAGAAAATTATAGGAGCTAGTGAACATTTGGTGCATCTCTGTGTAATTGCTTGATGAGCTAAGGAAATATGTGGACTTGCAGAAGCAAATAATTTGCTATTTTCGATTTTACAGATAAAATAATGTTGCACCTTTCCTATTAAATTATGATGTATGATATTCTTCCCTTTCGCACTGAGGACAGAAACAGTATTTTCATCCAGCGCTGATACCGTTCGGGACGACCACCTGCGCTATCAACCGGCAAGGCGGTGGCTGTCCAAGCTTACAGTTCGCAATTCGCACGCAGCGCTACAAAGGATCAGAACTCAGCAACCCCGCTGTGCAATCATGTCGACTACCGGGGAAGTCCCTGCCTTCTTCAAGAACATGGGCTCGGGTAGCCCCATGCCACGGCAGAAATTCTGTGGCATGTTCTGTCCAGTTGAAGGTTCTGGCGACAGCAAGACGTTGGATTTTCAGTCACTGCCGGGGGGCAGTAGAAGGAGTGACGGACAGGTCATTGACAGGCAGACGGACATCTCCCAGCCAAGGGTCGAGATACGGGAGAGCAGAGGAAAATCAGCCCTGCAAAACCTGGATGACAGGGTAAGAGCTACAGATTTTTGTGCTTTGTCACCCTTGATAAAATGAAATAAAATAAATGTATTTCTTTCTTTCTTCTATATATGTATGTCTGTCTGGCTCTCACAGATAAAGCAGAAATAAATCGACACAGTCACGCAGAAAGGAGTTCACTGGGATCTCTAGAAACGTCCCAATCAGTAATAAAGTCCAAGTCGCTTTCCAAACCATTTAGCTGTTGCCTTTACTCAATCAATCAATGCCAGGGCAATTAATTCTGCCTACCTCTTGAATTACGTTCGAAAGGTGATAACCATTATTCTAAATTAGGAAAATAGACACAAACCTGGTTAATAATACATTTATATTACACCAAATTGCAGATACAAAATATACACTTACAAAAATACATCTCCCAGTGTACTTTAGCCTCAACATGTGTACTGCTCATTTTAAAATAAATTATAGCCTAATAAAAATATTCTGACAACAGCAGAGTAACACGACCAAAATATTATATTATTAATATTATTACCATCATCAATTACAATCAATCAGGGAATTATTTTTACCTAATAATTTAAAAACAGAACAATGGGCCTATCTACAAAATGGTTGAAATGGTTGAAACAGCACCGCGCATGGTCAACTGGTATAGTTTACACATTTCGCCAGTTCCACACGTAATCTGGTACCTTCAGAAGCGGCACCCTCTCCCGTATTTTGTAGGATACTGGGTTGCAACATAAACTACCAGTTGCATAAAATTACTTGGTTATTTAGCAATTACCTACCAGGCCTAGAGGATCAGGTTTCATAGGCTGTTTAATGTTATTTAGGTATGGATGATTGCTTATAAGGAAAGCAAATTCAGAGCAAAGCTAGCACACATCTGATATCCTTCATATCACTTTTCAACGGACTGGACATTATCAGGTGCAGTTTGCCTACATTCCCCATGAGGCTCTGTGATGGGCCATTACTTCCTGTGCTGTGCTGGGTGGAGTAGCCTTCAGAGGGAGTAGTTCCTATAGTGAACTGGCCGAGATTGATGTTCCATAGGGTCCCTCTGCAATGGGTGTAGGCTATAGGTCGGTGGAAAACAAGCTCATGTACACACACACACACACACACACACACACACACACACACACACACACACACACACCTCTGACAGATAATCTATTACTATAATGTATATTACTCTCTACAAATATGCTCTGATTCGCCTTACATTTCTTGAGCCGTCTAACGTACTAATTTCCCACAATCTGATACTTTTTCATATATTTAACCAGACAAGTCAGTTAAGAACACGTTCTTATTTACAATGACGGCCTAGAAACAGTGGGTTAACTGCCTTGTTCAGGGGCAGAACGACAGATTTTTACCTTGTCAGCTCGGGGATTATATCTAGCAACCTTTCGGTTACTGGCCCAACGCTCTAACCACTAGGCTACCTGCCGCACCAGTATAGCTCTTTATATTATGTTATGATGACGTTCTTACGCCAGATTCTTCAACGATGACATAACCAAAATAACACAAGGAAATATGACCTAATACCATAAAGAATAAACAGCTAGACCGTGCATATGCCGTGGAATTTATATTCAGGGCAGGCAGTAGTGGCGTAGCTAGCTGGAGCCTACTACTGTACTGGAAATGGCATAGTGCCTGACTTCTCAATGGATCAGGGCGGGGCTCTGCGCATGCACGTTGGGCTTCGTCCAGAGTATATGTCCCTCCCTGCCTCTGTGTCTGAGTCGGTCTGGCAAGGTTTGGTGCATCGGCGGAGAACAGGAGAGAAGACGTGATCTGGAGCGGCGATTCTTTTCCTAGATTCTGCGAGCGGTGGCCTCCCCCTTTAGGACGCACGACTCATTTTGGAATTGTACCCACTCTTTACTGCTGTTTTTTTCTGCCTATTCCACACCGGCCTTATCCACCCGGCAAACCGCAGTATTCTGAACATCCATTCCATTGATAGCGGTCCACTAAGTACAGCAAGAACAGAACAGCGAAGATGTCTGGGCAAGGCTATCAGGGCAAGAAGAACATTCCCCGCATTACAGTGAGTTAGGAAAACATGTATTCATTCCATTGAACGAAATTAACATTGTGCATGTAACTAATTAACCTACAAAATGCACCATTCACCAGTCAGGCATTGGTGAAATTAGGCTTGTGGTCCGTAGTCGAATGCTCTCTCGGGTAGACCTACAGCTCAGAGGTGAAGGACCTGCATCAGCTGTGAAATCATTTCTGCACGAGCTCTTGGCTATAGGCCTTTAATAAGGTGCTTATAAATAAAATCGGGTCAACACACGTGATCTTTCAGAGCATCTATTTCAAGGAAACATTTCAATTGTCTTCATTTGACAACATGTGTAAGCCTGTGGTTGCCTGTCCACGTTTGAATAAGCAAATCACATGGCTCTTGTAAAACTATCCTTGAAATCCATGTTGTCCGTGAATCATTTTCACGCGTAAAAGGCAGTCAGCGCACTGCTGAGGTTTCGCGGTCGAGCATTATTACATTTCCACGCCGATGTTCTTTGTTAGGGAAAGGTGTCTGGCCGGTTATCACGGCAAGCAAACGGGTGGAGCAAATGCAATAGTTTTCTCGCATCCGCCCATCCGCTGCAATGTCGGGTTCGCTTTTCTGCACAATGCAAACTCGGTTAATTCGGTTAAATGTTTTATTTAAAGCGGGGTTAGGGAATGCAGCCCGTTATTGTTGACGGATTTTGTGTGGTTTGGGTGAGGCAGCAGCCCTGTCTTTCCCCTCAGATTATCGCCGGGAGAAATCATGGCGAAGAGAGAACAGCGGTAGGCCTAAAGGATAATGGAAAGAGAAGAAGAATGGGAGAGGGGCGGCAGTAGCTCCAATTTGTCTCTTAGCTTCTACAGTAATGAAGGAGAAGGGGGAAACTATAGACTACTGTCTTTCCATATTTATATCGCTGAACTGGATCATTTATAGGTTTTCGTCTGTACTAAACCGTTCTGGTCTATGAACTCCTCGTGGTCACAATAAACGACTGACCCTCACGGGTCTCCACCCCACTGCAATGAACCGATACCTGAATACATCCTCATAAAACACGTGTAGGCCTACATGTCATAAAACCTTCCTTTTCATCGAAAATATGACCTAAAGAAAGATCTTTAACAGTCTAAGCCTTTGGGGGGGAGTGCACCTCTCCTCATTGTGTGTGCATGAGCTTTTGTGTGGACAAAGAAAGCACTTTGAAAGGGGCTTTGGCTGGCATCCTGGTGGGTCACTCCAGCAAGCTGTCAGGCTGGCTGAGTCTGACACAACTGGAGCAGGTTTGCCCTAAACTCTTGCCATATCCTACACCCTGCTTATGTGGATATTGCATTACTCGGTGAAGGGAATAGGCCAGGCCTAACTCACTAATGATCTATTCACACAGTCACACACACACACACACACACACAATCTTGTATAACTAACCTTGTGGGGGGACACAATTCAGTACCATTCAAAATCCTATTTTCCCTAACTCCCAACCCTAACCATAAAACTAACCCTAACCCCTAACCCTAAATTGAATTCTAATTCATTCTAACTTTCACCCTAAACCCCCTGAAAATAGCATTTGATCTTGTGGGGACTAGCAACATGTCCCGAGTTGGTCAAATTGTTGTTTGTTTACTATTCTTGTGGGGACTTCTGGTCCCCGCAAGTATAGTGAAACACGTCCACACACACACACAGCCGCAGTGTGTGTGTACGTGTGCCACACCCCTGTGGCAGTGAGCACACTGTGTGTTGTCTGTCTGTCTGTCTTAGAGACAGCCTCAGTCACACACACTTATGGAACCACACAATCCCCTTATAATCCCAACAATCTCCTGCTTATCCAGGTCGTCACTGTCCTTGTGTATTTCATTAATTTACCCATAACATAGCCATTGGTCATAGGGCCAGTGACCAGGGCGTGTCACTGAGTCTAATTGACTGCCATATCAACTGTTTCAAGGTAGATTGATGACCATGTGTATGAATGTGTTTGCATTTGTATATCAGCTGTGTGTACAGTCAAAGAGAAGCTCTTTCATTCATTCTCATCTTCTTGCTCCGGGCTCTGTCTTCATCCAGTTCTGGAGTAGACTCCATGAAGAGCCTAACTGTTAAAGTGTTAAATCAGAGGATTAGAAGCCATAGTAGCCCTAACAGTGATTAAGCTAACTGTAAACGGATATAGAATGTATACTCTGGACCAGGGAAAGAGACAGAGTAAGAACAAAGTAGGGTAAATCTAACGTTCTAAACAATTCACTGTAAAACCAAACACACAGATACACACAAAGGATGTATGCTACTTTCTGTATTGCAAATTAATCCAATTGTGTCATTATTTTTAGACACACACACACACACACACACACACACACACACACACACACACACACACACACACACACACACACACACACACACACACACACACACACACACACACACACACACACACACACACACACACACACACACACACACACACACACACACACACACACACACAGTTGTAGAGATTGGAAAGTCAAAGGCCTAACAAAGGACAGCAGGCAGGCTGCAGTATGAGGCTGTCGTCACCAGCTGGAGTGGTCAGCTGCAGACTGCATAGAGAGGCAGACTGGGGAGCAGCACACCTCAGGGCCTCATAAAATATGAATCTCATCCTAAAATCACCACCTGGGACTGCCTTCAAATTCTCTCATGAATACGATTATTTAAATTTACTGTCAGACACACACTCAAAGTTACATTTGGAAAAGAAGGAAACATAAATAGATTTTTAGATGTATTTTTATTCAAGAGGAGGACTGAAAGGGCTCCTGTATAAAGATGATGGACATGTCATGAATACTTTTACTGAGAGAGGTCTTCTTGTGGTTCCCAGGCTCTGGGGTCAAGAGTTCAGGAGTCAGTGCAGTGCATGGTGTAGGCTGCCGTGGATGCCTTTTTACCCAGAAGACCCTGTCTCTTCCTGTTACATCAGTCTCTCTTACTAAAGACAGTCCAGCCTGGCACTGCTCATCTCCAGCCCACCATTTTCCCACAGTAATCCCGCAATGCACTGTGGCCCGGGGCATTCCATGTTCACACATTACACAAAGCACACTCTTGGTTCTAAGGGCCACATTACATATATGCTGGAAGATATAATCCAGGATATCCCCATTCATAAACCCTCCAGTGTGAGGTAGCATGTATTTATGTCGACTTCAGCAGCCGGGCACAGGAAGATAGGGGAAGGCAAGCAACTGGGATGCACACATACCTCAGCCTTATGGTGCCCCAGTGCAACATGGGATTGCTCCCTGACAAGCGAGGTTTCCTTTTTCTTTAAGAGGATCCGGCGGCCGATACACAGTACATCCTTAGTCAGAGGCTGTTGGCTCAACAAAATCCGTGCTTCTAAATCGGAGCGTCTGTGCGGTGAGATTAAGAGTACAGTAGCAGTCATAGTCTACGTGTCTTAAAGCAGACAGCCACCCAGCAGCTCCTGCAGACTTCGACCAGGGTGACTGGCTATTGCAGGTCCACAAGATATAGAGCTGATGGGGTCTGAGGGCGGTGTCCAGGTCTCCCCTCCACTGGAAACAAACTGTTGGATCAGTAGCTGTGATTTGGATGAGTCGGCATGCTTGATGCTTCTCCACCGCAGCTCTAGCACATGTTCCCTGGGAGTTTTCCGCTGGGAGAGAACAACACATGCTGTTGCCTGGTTACCTCATTTGACAGCATTAGTCTTCGATCTAGAAAGGCTGCTCAGGCCCAGTAGATTAACATCTTTGCCTAATTCTTTACATTTTCAAATTTGCTGATACAGCTTTATTTAGGCATCAGTATTGCCTTTAATCCAAGCTTTCTATCACACGATACACTGGATTGATCTTCCAAACATTGTGGAAAGAGGACTGATCAATGCTACCTCACTCAGTCTATCTCTCTGATATACATTATGTCTAACCTATCCAGGCTCTAGTCTGGCGCTGGGCTTGTTATTGGTTCAGATCTGATTTTGAGCATAGGGACATTTTGAAAACTGATTCTACACTTAAATCTCAATTGAATCAGTTATTATTTGGGTATTTTTGTTAACAAAGATTTATGGGCTGTATTAGTTGGTCAGAGATGATTAATGAACATTGACCAACGACCATAGGCATATTATTTGTCTAAGTTTAATGGATCATTTTTTGTTGTTGAAACCCTGTCCACATCCTCTTTGTGTGTGGCTGGAACTGGTTCTTATCCAGGGAAGGTCACTGCCATGTTTGGCTCAGGTCCAGTAAAATCAAAAAGAGATGCTCTCCCACAACATGATGCTGATGGCCGTCACAGGCCAAGCAAATGGGAACTTTCTCTGACCTGCTAATGCTTCTTCAAATATACAGTACCAGTGAAACATTTGGGCACACCTACTCATTCCATGGTTTTCCTTTATTTTTACTATTTTCTATATAGTAGGGTAGTAGTGAAGACATCAAAACTATGAAATAACACAAATGGAATTATGTAGTAACCAACAAAGTGTTAAACAAATCAAAATATATTTTATATTTGAGATTCTTCAAAGTAGCCACCCTTGATGACTTGATGACAGCTTTGCACACTCTTGGCATTCTCTCAACCAGCTTCATGAGGTAGTCACCTGGAATGCATTTCAATTAACAGGTGTGCCTGGTTAAAAGTTAATTTGTGGAATTTATTTCCTTCTTAATGCGTTTGAACCAATCAATTGTATTGTGACAAGGTAGGGGTGGTATACAGAAAATAGCCCTATTTGGTAAAATACAAAGTCCATATTATGGCAAGAACATCTCAAGTAAGTAAAGAGAAACGATAGTCCATCATTACTTTAAGACATGAAGGTAAGTCAATCCAGAAAATGTCAAGATGTTTGAAATTAAAAGTGCAGTCACAAAAACCATGAAGCGCTATGATGAAACTGGCTCTCATGAGGACCTCCACAGGAAAGGAAGACCCAGAGTTACCTCTGCTGCAGAGGATAAGTTTATTAGAGTTAACTGCACCTCAGATTGCAGCCCAAAGAAATGCTTCACAGAGTTCAAGTAACAGACACATCTTAACATCAACTGTTCAGAGGAGACTGCCTTATTGGTTGAATTGCTTCAAGGAAACCACTACTGAAGGACACCAATAATAAGAAGAGACTTGCTTTGGCCAAGAAACATGAGCAATGGACATTAGACCGGTGGAAATATGTCCGTTGTTCTGATGAGTCCATATTTTAGATTTTTGTTTCCAACCGCTGTGTCTTTGTGAGACGTAGAGTAGGTGAACGGAAGATCTCTGCACGTGTAGTTCCCACTGTGAAGCATGAAGGAGGAGGTGTGATGGTGTGGGAGTGCTTTGCTGGTGACACTGTCAGTGATTTATTTAGAATTTAAGGCACACTTAACCAGCATTGCTACCAGAGCATTCTGCAGCGATACGCCATCCCATCTGATTTGCGCATAGTGGGACTATCATTTGTTTTTCAACAGGACAATGACCCAACACACATCCAGGATGTGTAAGGGATATTTGACCAAGAAGGAGAGTGATGGAGTGCTGCATCAGATGACCTGGCCTCCACAATCACCCGACCTCAACCCAATTGAGATGGTTTGGGATGAGTTGGACTGCAGAGTGAAGGAAAAGCAGCCGACAAGTGCTCAGCATATGTGGGAACTCCTTCAAGACTGTTGGAAAAGCATTCCAGGTGAAACTGGTTGAGAGAATACAAAAAGTGTGTTAATCTGTCATCAAGGCAAATGGTGGCTACTTTGAAGAATCTAAAATAGAAAATATATTTTGATTTTTTTTTTACACTTTTTTGGTTACTACATGATTCCATTCATGTTATTTCATAGTTTTGATGTCTACACTATTACCCTACTATATAGAAAATAGTAAAAAAAAAAAAAAAACATGGAATGAGTAGGTGTTTCCAAACCTTTGACTGGTACTGTATATACTTTTTATACCTACAGGGATCCTACAACTCAAAATCGAATGGCTAAATAATACATTTTATGACCATCTTAAAACAATTCCATATGTTGGCTTAATAGATATTGCGATCTAAGGGCTTAGACCTACAGGGGTTAAACACAAGAAACCGCTAAGTAGGATGAAAGAAGAAAAAACATTGAATAGGCATGCACATGTATATACTGAAATACTCCATAGCAGATTGAATATGAAAGCACTTGACTTGTTATCTTGGGACCACATTTTTCCTGTAACTTTTCTTGCCGTTTTTGGTAAAGTATGAGTATCTAAAACTTGAATTATTGTTGTTATATCATGATGGCTGTCTTACACATATTTGTAAGAGTGTGTATGAATGGACTTCCAGTTTACACATCTAATGGTACAACAAAAAATGTGGTAATGATAGTCAAACACATGACTCAGTTGTTCAGTGAATAGTTGCCAAAACAGGATGGAGTCTTGCCAGGCCCTGCAGCACAGCATTCTGCTCCACATAGATGTGAGAATAGACTGGGTTCATCACTCCTGTCACATGAGTCATCAAAAATGACAACTGCTTATATGCATGTGCCAAGACCTGACATAGTCATCTCTAACAAGACATTCCTTGGGGGTTTGTTTGAATGAGAGTGTGTTTCTGTGTCTGTGTTTTATAGAATGTTTGTTACCTGGCAGGGAACAAGTAACCACTTTTATTGGGGAAAATATACCAAAGGATGTTAATGTCACAGAGAGGGGTTTTCTATTCTTTAGCCCAAATGCATTTTGGGCGGGGTATTGTGAGCCCCTTTGGAAAGCAGTTATGATTGGGGCCAGGGCTTCTAGCAAGGAAACATGCTAGCTGCTGAAACTCAAACAGAGCAGCCTTTGTTTGTGGAGGATGCTAAAGGCCTTGTGACCAGAATGGTGCCACTCCCCTTTTGGAGAAGAGGCCATCACCACTGGGGCAACGCAGGGGGGTGCCAGGGGGTCGGGTCCCTCCCTCTCTAAGTCTCACACAGAGACAAGTGGCCTGGTGATTGATTATCAGGTCTGCATCCTGATTGCTCCCTTATTATGTCCATTATTCTGTCAGCCAGTCAGGGTGAGGATGCCGGAGGGGCGTGTCCTCAGGCGGGCTTTGCTGCTTGTCAATGTATCATCAGTGCATTCCTCACCCTAATTTGGAGCCATGTTGGTCTCAGCCTAGCTAGTAAATTATCCATTAGAAGATGTATTTTCCGGATTTTGTTCCTGGTCACGACACGCTGTATCCAGCTGTCTGTAATAAGCACAATGTACTTCTGCTTCTGCATTCACTTTGTCCCTTGCTGTATTAGGATATGCATGAAGCATTGCTCACACAGTCTCTCTTTTAGACTCTGTAAAAGCTGCTGCTCAGCTCCGATCCACCCCCCACTGCTGTGTATCTGTCTTTTGTTCCTATTTAACTCCTGCTTCCTCTCTCCTATCTCTCTCTTTATCTACCGCTCTCCCTTATTCTTACAATCCTAAACGCGTACTTTCTGTCCCTTACTCTGTCTCACACACATACAGTAATGGTTGAACGAGATTCAGCCAAGACCTGGTGCTGATTCATTCCAAAAAATCTCTGCATGGAACTAAAATATTAATTCTTACAGCTCTACTTTCTGTTCTCTGTTCACTCTCTCTCTGTCTTTCTCTCTCTCTATGTGTCTGTGTGTGTGTGTGTGTGTGTGTGTGTGTGTGTGTGTGTGTGAGAGAGAGAGTAAGAAAGAAAGAGAGTGAGACTTACAACAAAAGCCTAGATCATAAATTGTGACATCTCAACACAACCAGTTGGTGCAACCATAAACATTGTGGGAGGACACGTGGTTCCTAATCAACACAGAACTCACTTGGACAAAGCCTAATATAAGTGTGACGCAACAGAGCAAAACAAGGCAGAACATCAGATAATGCTGTGACAGTGACACATGTTGTGAACCTCAAATACGCTACAAGTTTTACATTTCCTGCATTGCAGGAACGTTCTCCTGCAACAGGATAAACAAATGAAGATCCTATATTTGTATGTAATATGTTAATAACACATTGTTAGCCGATGCTTCCTGTAAAGAAAGTGGCTGGTACTGCGGTGGTGCCAAATATAATACTCACCCTCATAAGCTCATTTTAAATGGTCATATAAAAGCCCAGGCCATTCTTTGTGCGTTACATCCTGGTGTCTGGCATTAATGCCTTTTCCTGAAAGAACACTTACTTCACTGTGTTAATTCTGTGAGAATGAAGAGGAAATGGGTGTGTGTTTACTAACTAATGGTGTTTTTTTTTTTATTATCTTCTAGAGCGATCGTCTCCTGATCAAAGGGGCGAAGATCGTGAACGATGACCAGTCCTTCTGTGCTGACATCTACATGGAGGATGGCCAGATCAAGTGAGTTTCACAACAACACCTCCTGAGGTTCACAGGCTCTGCCTCCGAGAGGTTAACTATCTCTGAACCGTCTTTATTATGCATTACAATGGTCGTTGTTTACAGAGTAGTTTACAGAGTAAATGCAGTCATAATGATAACTATATTACAACTATCTATATCTCTCTTTCTGTTCTCTCTCTCTCTATCTCTCTTCCTCTGATTTCAGACAAATTGGCGAGAACTTGATAGTGCCCGGTGGGGTGAAGATCATCGATGCCCACGGGCGCATGGTTTTGCCAGGGGGTATCGATGTGCACACACGCTTCCAGATGCCCGACCGGGGCATGACCTCAGTGGACGACTTCTACCAGGGCACCCGCGCCGCCCTGGCAGGGGGCACCACCATGATCAGTATGTACACTACCACCTACACCCTCTCTCTCTTCCCCCTCTTGAGAGGCATTGGGAGGGTGCAGTGCCAGCTCGATCTTAGTGCGGTGAAAAGTAGAATAGGGAGAACATTCAAAACCTTTTGCAAGTCGTTTATCCACTCTCCTCGTAATTGCTCAGTAGTAGCGTGGCCTGCCTGAAGCATTCCTAGAGTTTAGAAGCCTCAGCACTATGCCATCATTTAAGGTCCCCTCCCCTCCTCAGCAGTCACACAGACTCCTGGAGAGTTAGATAGCTTTGTACTATCATGCAGAATGCAGACTCCTGCTGACAGCACTGCGGAGTCCACAGAACCAGCTATGTAAATGGTTCATACATCTCACAGCCCTACAGCTGCTGTACAGTACATCCTAATGGAAAGAAAACATGATGAAAGACCCAGACGTAGCTGTTTAATCTGAGCTACTTTATATTATAGTTGAAAGGACCCCTAACATTACGAAGGAATATTTTTGGACCAATTCGCTAAACAATTGTATGCATGTGTATCCACTAGTTGACCACGTGGTTCCGGAACCCGGGGCCAGCCTGCTGTCAGCATTTGAGCAGTGGCGTGAGTGGGCGGACAGCAAGTCCTGCTGTGACTACTCCCTGCATGTGGACATCACTGAGTGGCACAAGGGAGTCCAGGAGGAGATGGAGGCCCTCGTCAAGGACCACGGTATTGCCACACCCAGTACATATGACATCATATAGTAGGTTAAGATTAGTTGTGTTTTCTATTCATGTATGGTTGTTACATTTCCCAAAAGATTGGTTTAAACATGTATGTTTGTTCCGACTAGTTGGGTCTCTCAGTCTGTTTCTTCTACAACCGTTATTGGTGTCTTCGTCTCTCTTCTCTTTCCCACTCCCTGTACCTTCCTCTCTTTTCTTAGGTGTCAACTCTTTCCTTGTCTATCTGGCTTATAAGGATGTTTTCCAGCTTACTGACTCTCAGGTATGACTTCCTTTATCATACGGTAGCTTTTTTGACGTTGGCTCCCTGTTTGCCTCACAGGAAACACAACGATCGCTACCATCACAAAGAACATTTAACGGTTATAATAATCTTTAAGAATATAGTATGAAATGAATTACATTTCTTTCGCACCTCATTAACCATACTATTAATAGGTATGTGGCAAAATGAAACTGAATGCTTAATAAATTACACCGTATGACATCATATACTCTAGCTCTTAGATCCAGCTGCTTCCCATGGCCTGCTCTGCTCTTGGCTGAGGGCTGTGGGCTGAGGCACTAAATGTCTGTGTGGGTCTCCAGAGGGTGTAAAGGATGATAAAACAATGCACCAGTCCATGTCCATGTAAAACAGATTAATCTTGGACGCAAGGCTCCTTTGAAAACAGCCGGTGTTGGTCTTTGCAGCTGCCTGAGGGATGCATGGAGGCTTTCCGGGCCAGAGCATTACACTCTAATTTGTGCACGTCTCCCAAGGAAAACTATGATAGCTCTTTATTTCATTTCTGGCTGTTGGGGAAACGATGACTCATACAAGACTCATACATCAGTCATACATCAGTAACTGGTTCTACCACTGATGCATCTGTGAGTGTATGAGTTTTACATACTGTGTGTGTGAAATTGGCATTAAAAAAACATGACAAGGTGCCAAGTTTGTCTGTGTGTCTGTTCTATGATCCATCTGTGGTTGTCTGATGATGCTGACGTGGTTATTTTCTGTAGGTCTATGAGGTGTTCAGTGTGATCCGGGATCTGGGGGCCATCGCTCAGGTCCATGCTGAGAACGGAGACATTGTGGCTGAGGTAAGACCTGGGGCTAACAATACACCATTTACTGGACTATAAAACCCTTACTATACCTAACACCGGACAATTTTAAAATATGCCTGTTCTTTTCTGTTCAGGAGCAGCGTCGTATTCTGGAGCAGGGCATCACTGGACCTGAGGGTCACGTCTTGAGCCGTCCTGAAGAGGTAGGATGCATCAGCATTTGACTTCAGAGTTCCTACCTCTTTCTGTTTTTATCTTCCCTTTATGTTTCCAAAATGTGTCCTTGAAAAGTCATCTTGACCTTTGAACCCTGGGTGTCTATTTCAGGTGGAGGCGGAGGCTGTCAACCGCTCTGTGACAGTAGCCAATCAGACTAATTGTCCCCTCTACATCACCAAGGTGATGAGCAAGAGTGCTGCTGATGTCATCGCTCAGGCCAGGAAGAAGGGTGAGACACTGTTTCTAGGACGTTTGCTAGGATACAAACATACAGAAAGATGAAGGGAAGATGCACACATGTGAACCAAAAGAAGGGAGAGGCACCATATTGTTTGCGTCAATAACATCTTTTAAATCTGTAATCACATCATGTTTCTGATTGGCCCTGGAGGCACTGTGGTGTACGGGGAGCCAATCTCTGCTAGCCTGGGCACAGACGGCTCACACTATTGGAGCAAGAACTGGGCCAAGGCCGCCGCCTTCATCACTTCCCCGCCCCTCAGCCCAGACCCGACCACGCCCGACTATCTCAGCTCCCTGCTCTCCTGGTGAGAGCACTAACTCAATGCCTTGACACGACCAAGCCTGTGTCTTCTGTCTGGGTTGTCCGTTTCGTCTTAAATTGTATGTTTTAAAAAAATCCCAGACGAGGCCTTTTGCCTCTTGCCAGGCCATCATTGTAAATAAGAATGTGTTCTTAATTGACGTGCCTGGTTGAATAAAGGTTAAATAAAAAAAACTGGATTGGACTATAAGGACAAGTACCCATATTCATGATGTAAAGTGTTGTCATGGTAACAATATCAAGTAGGACAATCATCCCAATCTGACCCCAGGTGTCACAGTCTCAGTTTGCTCCCCTCCATGTCTCCTCTCCCATCCTAATCTCTTGCACTGTGCCCTCCTCTCCAGTGGGGACCTGCAGGTGACTGGCAGTGCCCACTGCACCTTCAACACTGCCCAGCGTGCCGTGGGCAAAGACGACTTCACTCTCATCCCTGAGGGTACCAACGGCACTGAGGAGAGAATGTCCCTCATCTGGGACAAGTGTGTGGTGAGAGATTAATACATACTATATACTATACAATACAGTCACATATTCTCACATACGGTCCTTAGAGTGGAACATACTGACATGTAGATATAGTGTACAGTATGTGTATTTGTATTTGTACACATATTTACCTTACACACTCACATGTCCTAACAACACAAAGTTATCCACCTGGTCTCTGTTTACCACCTGGTCTCCCCACAGTCTCAACACTGTTAAGCTCTTCAACCTCACACACTCACATGTCCTAACAACATAAAGTTAACTGCCTGGTCTCTGTTTTCACCTGGCCCATCCAGGTGACAGGTAAAATGGATGAGAACCAGTTTGTGGCGGTCACCAGCACCAACGCTGCTAAGATCTTCAACCTGTACCCCCCGTAAGGGCCGCATCGCTGTGGGCTCTGACGCTGACCTGGTACTCTGGGACCCAGACGTCATCAAGATCATCTCAGCCAAGAGCCATAACTCGGTCAGTCAGTCACACACTCACTAAGCACAAATACTGTACAGTCAGAAAGGCACAATCTACTGTATATCCAGCCATATAGTACTACACATGTGGGATTACACCACAGATCTTTGGGAAAATGCCCCAAAATGAATAGTTCATCTTTGAACATTCAAGTGAACATAATAGGTTAAATTGTAATAGTTCTATGAAATGACTCTCCATATTGGTCTTTTTATGGTCATCTTACTCCTGACCACATATGATTGGTTGGGTTCCCCAGCACTAGGGCGTGGGCCTTATGTTGACTCAGAGGAGTGATGTCATTCTCAAACTCTGCCAGAGTACTGAAACATCTCATTTCTGATTGTTAGCAGGCAAATCACACTGTTTGTGTGTGTGTGTGTGTGTGTGTGTGTGTGCCTGTGTGCCTGTGTGTGTGTGTGTGTGTGTGTGTGTGTGTGCGCCTGTGTGTGTGTCTGTATGTGCCAGTCTGTATGCATGTGTGTTTTTGCAATCTAATTTGCAATCTCTATGTGTTCTATGGTTTCTTTTTTTTTTTTGGTCAGGAAATATACTAATTTAAATGGGGAAAATTGGTCATTCAGAGAGAGTGGTGTGTTCGTGCGTTTTGAGGTGGGATGTCCAGCCTCCGTGTGACCTCATGCTGTTTCTAAGCCCTGTGAAGCCCACCAGATTGCCTAGTCAGCCAGTAGCTTTTAGGAGGTCACACTGGTCACACTGCACACTGCTCTCCACTGCACACACCCTGTTGGAACTGCCTTGTAACACTCTGCTCCTCGCTGCCTGGCTAAATCAATGGTCTGTTGTCTGGAGAGACTCAAATCTCACCAGCACATCAATGATGCTCTCTCTAGAAGGGTTTTCAATTGCCATTTATCTAACCATTGGAAAACACATAGGGAACTGTTAATGAACGTTGGCCCACTATAAAACAACTGCTCCACTGGCACAGGATGGAGAGGGAGGGAGTTCCACCACACTAGTACTGAACACCAATCAACTCACACAAATCATAAGAGGCTGATTGATATATGGAAATATTGGTCTGATCTAAAAAATGATCTACTGTACTACATTTCTTTCCTGCTCTCTCCCCCTGTCGCTCTTCCAGAATGTGGACTATAACATCTTTGAGGGCGTGGAGGTGCGTGGCGCGCCCCTGGTGGTGATCAGCCAGGGTAAGATGGTCCTGGAGGAGGGGAACCTTCACACCACCGAGGGGTGCGGCCGCTTCGTGGGCCGGAAGCCCTTCTCTGACTACGTCTACAAGAGGATAAGGGCTCGCAGCAGGGTAAAGCACTGTTATGGAACTGTGTCATTCTGGGCTGTGTGTGCATTTTTGTCTTTTATTACCTGCTTGAGTGTTACTGATGTAACTAGGGGAGTGGCTTACAGTCTTTGTTGACACCCTGTATTATGGTACGTTGTTTGGATGTTGCATTCCACCCTCAGTTGGTTTAGGTTGTTTGATCTTGACTCTTGATTCTGCCTCTTCCCTGTTCTCCAGCTGGCTGAGCTGAGGGGAGTTCCCCGAGGCCTCTATGACGGGCCTGTCTGTGAGGTGTCACTGACACCCAAAGCTATGACTCCTGCCTCTTCTGCCAAGACCTCTCCAGCCAAGCAGGCAGCAGCTGGTGCCCAGCCTGTCCGCAACCTGCACCAGTCAGGGTTCAGCCTATCTGGTGAGGAACACTTGAGTGGATCAATGGATCCATTCACTAGAGATACAGTATCTGTCATTATATCTCAACCAATCAAAAGTCTTTATAAAGCCCTTTTGATGTCAGCAAAGTGCTTATACAGAAACCCAGCCTAAAACCCCAAACAGCAAGCAATGCAGATGTACAAGCACGGTGGAAGAAACCTAGAGAGGAACCAGGCTCTGAGCGGTGGCCAGTCCTCTTCTGGCTGTGCCGGGTGGAGATTATAAGAGTACATAGCCATTAAGGCCAGATCGTTCTTAAAGATGTTCAAACGTTCATCGATGACCAGCAGGGTCACATAATAGTTGCGCACTATTATAGTTTCGATGATAAACTTCTTCATAACAATGAAAATCCAGTGATATTGACATCCTCCTCCTCTTCTGTACTTGTAGGTGCTCAAGTTGATGACAACCTTCCTCGACGTAACACCCAGCGCATCGTGGCGCCACCCGGTGGCAGGGCCAACATTACCAACCTGGGTTAACCACTCCTATTGGCCACCAGGGGAAACGAGGGCTTGAGGGGAGGGGCATCAGGGACTAGGGTCCATTCCACAAGGAGGCAAACCCTCTAGCTACAGTGCCTGACCAAATCTCCCCTCCTCAATCTCTCAACCCCTCTCACTCTCCCTACATCTTTCCCCGACTATTTCCCCCACAACCCCCAAACGCCCCACCCTAGAGAAGACACCTATAAAAATGATTTGCCTCATTTTAAGTAAAAATTGAAAGAACAACACTCCTTATATGAGCACTTTGGACTGTATTATTTAATTATACTGTACTTTCTACCTGCCATGTATCATTCAGTTTTGTTTTTTATTTTCATGTTATAATAGAGGGCTGAAGTGAGACTAGACTGAGCAGTTTTAACACGGCCAGAAGGTCAAGACGGTGCTTGTTGCATTTGCATACAGTAGAGGAAGTCCATTCCATCCCTCTTTTTTTTATTTGGGATGTATGCTGAATTAAGTATGGAGACACAAGGGGAGCATGTTGTACTTGTGTTTTACCTTCAGATAATAGACGGGTTGGTTGTTTAGTAACAAAACCGGCGTGTGCGCAACTATGGGGCAAATCAGACAGTGTTGGCTTAGACTGTTGACAACATGTAAACTAGATTTAGTCTCCAAATGTTTCTTGAAAACATAAATACATTTGCACAATGAGCATTTGTCTCTCAAATACATTGTTACAGTTGTCAGGTTAGCTAGCTAGCGAATTTGAGCCATATTAGCATAGACATGACATCAGTCAAAACACCTTGAAACAAGACATGGTATCAATAGCAAGATTCAACGAGCTGAAACGAGCCCCTTACAATTCCCCACATGGCAGCTTCTTGTCATTGTTGCTCGCTAAACGTTCAGAATCAAAACGACGCACGCCTCCCGGCCACATTGTTGCGCGCGCATAACTTTCGTTACGTTGTCGGCCAACCCGTCTATGGGCCCATTAGATTAGTTGCGCTAAAATTGTGTAGTGAACATGGAGATACTAATATGCCTTCCTCAATTGATTTGTTCACTGTCCATGTCTGCTTTGTCTTTGTTCTCTACTGTTTATACTGCTTTGCCCTCCAGTGTGATTTTCATCTCCCACACTGTTAAGATCAGTTCAGCACTGGCTATGATCAACACCATTTATTGACTTGTTGCCATAAGGAAAATTATTATGAGACTGTAAATACCGTCCATTGTTATCGTTTGAAAATCACTGCAAGCTGGTAGTAAGCTATCCTTGTCCCCAGGCTACGCGATGATACATGAGATTAGTATAAGCCAAACCACTATAATGTTGAAAACCTAAGAGGAACTTGTCACTGGTGCTCACCTCATGTCATCCCACCAGTAGCTTTGTTAGATTCTAGATTCAATGAAAAAAACATGCCCCATATTTGAAAGCTGCTTGTGAAGCGGGAAAGTCCAGTAGAGTAGGAGAAGGTGTTGGCGGGCGGTGAATAGAGCGCTGTCTCCCAGGGAGAGGCCATCATGGAACTTCCATGAGAGGAGATGTGACTCAAAGTTAGGATGTTGGGAGGAGTGGAGCCGGGTGGCAGGGAAGGAAGAAAGATGTTGGTCAGAATACTAGGGAATGCCCAGTTTCTCATAGCCTCATTCAATTCACCCTCTTAGCAAGATGGTGCCACACTCCTTGTACTCAGCTAAGCTGCCTATATACCTGGCTTGAAGGGTATTGTGACCCCTCACTGTTATGGGATCTTTAAGATCCATAGATCATTTAATTGACAGTGTTGCAGGTAATCAAATGTATTGGTCACATACACATATTTAGCAGATGTTATTGCGGGTGTAGCAACATGTTTGTAAGGTAGCATCCCTCCCACTGTTCTAGAATGTCCCAGTACCAACCAGTGCATTTAGAAGACTGTCTTTCTGCTCCCTGCCTTTTCTATTCATCCACTCCGTTTCCCTTTTAACTCTTTATGTGCCTGAACCCATAGAATTTGTACTGATAGTTTGATTTGTTATTATTCTTATTGTGGTAAGAGAAGGATGTAAGATAAAAATGTAAAATAGCCAGTGTTAACCGATACAAAGGTGCCAGATTTTGTTCTTTGGTATTCCACTGGTAGTGCTCCTGTAAAAAAATCTATGCTTAATATGTTGAACATTTTTGAATGTTTTAGGGTTTTTAACTGTACTTGTTTCTGCTATTTAGTGTCCTTCTGTACTTAGTGGCCTAAGGCTGTACACTATTAATTTGAGCTTGAAAGTAGACATGGAGTATTGTATTTCTAACTAGTGTGCGGTGTTATGTTGTGAGGGTCTGGGCACACACACACACACACACACACACACACACACACACACACACACACACACACACACACACACACACACACACACACACACACACACACACACACACACACACACACACACACACACACACACACACAGGTCTCAGTGCACCACTCCTTTGGGCTCAGACCTGGAGCGACAGTAATGGTCCTTCGCTCTCACTAATTTTGCACGGTCTGGTTTTAATTTAGGCAAAGCAGTCCTCCAGCTGTTTTTCTTCCTTCACTCGCATGTCGGTGAGATCTTGGCCTAAAAGTTGCCGTTCTGCAGTCTTCGCCTTTTCCTCTCCATGACTTAACACAGAGCAAAACACTCACTCACACTGTTACGTACACACAGACACACACTTGCAAGCATGCACTCACGGAACAAGTGGTGTCTGTATGTCCTTCCAGCACATTGGAACTTTGGTTTTCATGGCCGTGTTAAGGTCTCGTAGGAAGCTCTTAAAATGTTGTCTCTTTCAGGGTAGTAACAGTATCTGTGTTTATGGAATCCATAGCAGGGAAATGAAAGTTTGACACTTCAGTGTCACCGCCTACAGGGAATGAGACGAGACAGGGATGGGAGAGAAGGTGGTGTTGAGCTGTCTGCTTGTTAGTGTTCAATCACTCAGGTGGCAGGGTTCAGGCCACTCCAGTGCTTATACTCCAACAAAACGGTCAAATCTGCCATGTGAGATTAGGGCTAGGACAAGTCTTCGTCCTCACATGTGTAGAGTACATGGCTGAGCAAAAACTCTCTTTAGTCTACCTTTGCCTCCTCTCTTCTTGTATCATTCTCATTGAGATATTATGGTCATCATGATTTTGATTATTATTATCATGATTATTGTTGTCATTATTATTTTTTACTATGATCACTAACAATATTTAAGATCGTTGATTCTCCAGATGTTCTTCTCGATCCAATGAAAAACCCTAGCCGGTGTATTGGCATCTTTTCAGCATGAGTCTCCTAGTTGCTTGCTTAGTGTTGGAATGCATATCTCTCAAACAGAGGGTGACGCAGGGTTAAAAGGATTCATCCCTCTATTCCCATAGACTGGACTTTTTTCACTCTGATTTGGGGGAGGGGGGAAGGAGGGGGCTGCTGAAGCACAAATACATTTTGGCAGCCAGGAGTACATGAGTCCTCCTGAGACTAAAAGTATGTATGTCTTTGCTTGTTTCCACCCCACTCTTCCTCTCTCTCTGGCTCTTCCATTGTTGCCACATTGCCTTGACTACGAGGCCCTCCAGGCCCCTTTTTTTGTTTGTCATGGCAACGCTTGTCAGATCGTAAGTTACCCATAGCAACCCCTCCAGACCTGGTGCTATTAGAATAACATAGTGTCTGTGGCAGACTAGCTGTATGGAAGCCATGCACACTATAGAACTCCCTCCTCTCTCTCTCTCTCTCTCTCTCTCACACACACACACACACACATACACCCCCCCCCACTCACACTCGTTTTCTTCCCTACCCCCATTTTCTAAAATGAACTGTTGCTGCAGACTTCACCCAGTTTCAGTGTGTCACCATTTGTATATAAGCTTTTGGCTAGTTGTGTGGGATCTACATGCTTCTTCTGACTCATGATTCGTGGGCCCTGAATTGTGTCATTGAGAGGGCGCCACAAGCTTCACATAATAGCAATTACCCAGAGCTCCTCTACAAGGCCACAGATATCTACCCACTAGGCACACACTGGTTAAATCAACGTTGTTTCTACGTAATTACAATACAATTACGCTGAACCAACGTAGAATAGACGTTGAATTGATGTCTGTGCCCAGTGGGTACCATGCGCCCAGCGCTGTCTGCAGCTGTGGTGGAGCACAATGCCTAAAGCATTGACTCAGATATTATAAACCAGCTGTCAACGCCGGCGCCGCCATCATGTCCCCTCCGTATACACACACATGAAAGCATACACATAAACACACAATCTTTCTTCTTGCTCTGTCAGCTTGGATGTTTTTCTATGCCACGCTAAATTGTGATGTAAGCGAAACGCAGATTGAGAGAAGAGC
The DNA here is from genome assembly GCA_030435695.1 of Brachymystax lenok tsinlingensis. Lineage (NCBI taxonomy): Eukaryota > Metazoa > Chordata > Actinopteri > Salmoniformes > Salmonidae > Brachymystax > Brachymystax lenok. Next base: position 21,231,444 of record CM059787.1, read on the forward strand.
TTTAGGTTTGAGGTTGCTAATGCTGTTAAAATCCCACCCGCACCCCTGTCCTCCCCCCTCCACCTAACCCCCTCCCATTGTGAAAGTAACTGTGTGATGGTGTTTGTCTTGATGGCTGTGGGGTTTTGAGGATGCTTGCTCACTATGGAAAGTGTCAAATCCCATGGATGGTGATGTAAAAACAATGATTTCAAAGAATTAAAGGATAAAACAAAAAAAATCTCAGCCTCTGTTATAGTGAATGTTGTCTTTTGACCTTAGGAGGTAGAATGGGTTCCCTCCTCTCCTCACCTGTGGTAATATCAGTTTGTTTAATGATAGATAGCCACTGATCATGTTTCATAGGAACATTTGATTTGGCAGTGTTTAAGTTTAACCCTAGTGCTCTGTGTATTAAGGTTACTGAGAATATCAATGTTTTTGAGTAGAAAATACAAATAAATATGAATATTAAGGCTAAACATACAAATCAGTCAAACAATTCCAAACAGTTCCACTCTAAGTTACATACAGAAACATTACTGAATGGTCAATACTCTTCAATAGTGCCTCTACTTATTCAGCTCATGTACTGTAGGCTACTGTACAACTCATGAAATCCCCACAGGAACAACGGGCAGCTCAGTCCTGTGAGCGCAAGTACACTCTCATGACACAAGATGGCAGTATGTCCCCTAGTCTGTTTTCAGGAGTAAACAGAGACGGCAACATAAATCTATGGACAGCAAGGAAATAAAGGGTTAGAGGCAAGAATAAGTGTAATTAGGGCAAAGTATTACGTTAGAGACATTTTGGTAGGAAAGGAAATGTGTTGAAATTATGTTTATGTTTACAGAAACCCCTTTTGATTTGTTTATTGTGAAACCTGTGGTTATCTGTATTGCTCCAGCAGAGATTAGCGTTAGAGGGTTTAATGGTACCTTTGCGTCGGTCAGCAATTAATAGGTAAACTGTCAGTGATAGATTCCAAGTAGAGATAGGCCTACAGTTTTCAACCGTGTCTGTCTATCATGTTGTTTTGTGTCTTAGCGTATCATTTCAATTAGCATTTTTGTTGGATAATTTAGGAGTTTACCCTTTCCATATAGTTTCCAAACAACGGGACTGTGTGAGTATTAACTAATGCTCATTGTCTCACTTCAAATGGCATCATTCCTAGTACGCAAGGCTCGTTCCTTATCCGACCTGTCTCGTTTCCACTAGTTACCAAAGCCACAAAGTCAAAATTGTCTATATATTGTAAAAATTCATAAACAAAAATGTGCTTTCTGGTCTTAATTTAAGGTTTGGAATAGGCATAAGGTTAGCAGTGTGGTTAAGGTTAGGGTTAGGTTTAAAATTTGATTTTAAGAAGAGACTTGGCTTACGTCCGACAGCAAGTTTTACAGTTCATCAAGGGGATAGGAAGTGGGCTCTCAAGAACAAAGGCAGTGGGGTCTGTTCCCACTGAGGTCGATGTCCGCGCCAACGCAGAAATCTAATTAGCATAATAACAAAATCCCCATAACAATCTGTCAGTTTAAGTTGGAGATATCATTTTTTTTTGTATTGGATGCGTCTCAATCCACCACATCCGCCTATGTAACACTGTTGTTTTGCTCTAGAACTCATCTGAAGGTACCACGGTAACAGTTATAATAATTTTGTATTTAAAAAAATAGATATACAGTGAGGGAAAAAAGTATTTGATCCCCTGCTGATTTTGTACGTTTGCCCACTGACAAAGAAATTATTAGTAGGTTTATTTGAACAGTGAGAGACAGAATAACAACAAAAAAATCCAGAAAAAGGCATGTGAAAAATGTTATAAATTGATTTGCATTTTAATGAGGGAAATAAGTATTTGACCCCTCTGCAAAACATGACTTAGTACTTGGTGGCAAACCCCTTGTTGGCAATCACAGAGGTCAGACGTTTCTTGTAGTTGGCCACCAGGTTTGCACACATCTCAGGAGGGATTTTGTCCCACTCCTCTTTGCAGATCTTCTCCAAGTCATTGACGTTTGGCAACTCGAACCTTCAGCTCCCTCCACAGATTTTCTATGGGATTAAGGTCTGGAGACTGGCTAGGCCACTCCAGGACCTTAATGTGCTTCTTCTTGAGCCACTCCTTTGTTGCCTTGGCCGTGTGTTTTGGGTCATTGTCATGCTGGAATACCCATCCACGACCCATTTTCAATGCCCTGGCTGAGGGAAGGAGGTTCTCACCATCGTCCCTTTGATGCGGTGAAGTTGTCCTGTCCCCTTAGCAGAAAAACACCCCCAAAGCATAATGTTTCCACCTCCATGTTTGACGGTGGGGATGGTGTTCTTGGGGTCATAGGCAGCATTCCTCTTCCTCCAAACACGGCGAGTTGAGTTGATGCCAAAGAGCTCCATTTTGGTCTCATCGGACCACATCACTTTCACCCAGTTGTCCTCTGAATCATTCAGATGTTCATTGGCAAACTTCCGACGGGCATGTATATGTGCTTTCTTGAGCAGGGGGACCTTGCGGGCGCTGCAGGATTTCAGTCCTTCACGGCGTAGTGTGTTACAAATTGTTTTCTTGGTGACTATGGTCCCAGCTGCCTGCCTTGAGATCATTGACAAGATCCTCCCATGTAGTTCTGGGCTGATTCCTCACCGTTCTCATGATCATTGCAACTCCACAAGGTGAGATCTTGCATGGAGCCCCAGGCCGAGGGAGATTGACAGTTCTTTTGTGTTTCTTCCATTTGCGAATAATCGCACCAACTGTTGCCACCTTCTCACCAAGCTGCTTGGCGATGGTCTTGTAGCCCATTCCAGCCTTGTGTAGGTCTACAATCTTGTCCCTGACATCCTTGGAGAGTTCTTTGGTCTTGGCCATGGTGGAGAGTTTGGAATCTGATTGATTGATTGCTTCTGTGGACAGGTGTCTTTTATACAGGTAACAAACTGAGATTAGGAGCACTCCTAATCTCAGCTCGTTACCTGTATAAAAGACACCTGGGAGCCAGAAATCTTTCTGATTGAGAGGGGGTCAAATACTTATTTCCCTCATTAAAATGCAACACATGCGTTTTTCACATGCGTTTTTCTGGATTTTTTTGTTGTTATTCTGTCTCTCACTGTTCAAATAAACCTACGATTAAAATTATAGACTGATCATTTCTTTGTCAGTGGGCAAACGTACAAAATCAGCAGGGGATCAAATACTTTTTTCCCTCACTGTATATTTAACCTTTATCTAACCCTCCTGTTGTGTTTCGGTCAAGTTGGACCGATTTCTTCTCTCTGTAGTTAATTTAGTCTGATTGTCATAAGGTTCCATGACTTTGTCCACACGGGGCATCTGAACACACAAAATACATTTGGATTATTTTCATTAAATTTGGGGTGTTTTATTTAACTTGGTACACCTGTGGTGTTCACGGTGACTGGTCATTAGAAATTAATGTGTGAGACTACAATTAGTGTATAAAATTGAGTTCAGGCACATGCCCATTCATCAGATGGACACATTTCCTCTCCTAGACCCCCACATGAATGTGTGTGAGCACACACACACGCACACACACACACACACACACCTCACTCCCCTTCTTGGCTTCCATGGCAACCCCCACCTGAACCTTTCCACAATAGAATCTTTCCCCAACGGGAACCACACCTGTTGGCATTCTCACAAACAATTGTAACATTGTTTCAATAATATATAGCAAATTTCTCTTAGCTCTGGTATATAAAGCTTTTTTGAGGCCTTGCTCACAATTCATTCTGTGGCAGAACAATGACCAAATGATATACTGTATGTGAGGCTCTTGTTCATATCTTTGATCATGACACTGGTGAGGAGGAGAGAGGCCAGGAAACTGACACTGAAGATGCATTAAAGGAGGAAGTGTCAGAAGTTGAAGACAACTTCAACCAAGAGACAACCAATGTCTTCCAGCTGAAGACAACTGATCCAGACCAAGAGACAACTGATGTGGAACAATCCAGTGATGAGGAAGAGGGCCCTGCTGAGATTGTTGTTACATTCCGGTGAAAGAATGGGAATTTGTCCTGGTCTTCATCCCCACCTGAGAGGAGAGGTCGGCTGTCGGCTGAAAATGTTATCAGGATTACCCCAGGGCCAACGAGATACGTATGATGACATAACATCCTGCTTAAAACTGTTCCTGACAGAGTCAATCGAAACTATAGTGATAAACATGATCAACTTGGAGGGGAGACGTGTTTACAAAGTCAACTGGAAGGAGGTGGACCGGACAGACGTCCAAGCATACCTGGGTCTCTTGATTTTGTCTGGTGTGTACAGATACAGAAACGAATCTACCACCAATTTAAGGGATGCAGAGTCTGGTCGGGCAATTTTTCGTGGCACTATGTCACTCCAGAAATCTTTCACGTGTTGTCACGGGTGATTCGCTTCGACAATCGTGATACAAGACCAGAGCGTCGTCAAGGCAAGCTGGCAGCAATCAGAGAGGTTTGGCACAAGTGGGTGGAGTGCCTGTTGATAATGTTGACAAAAAGATCTAACACAACATTAGGTGATAATATATGTATTATTATGGATTTATAATCAGCTATAATGGGGCGGTCATTTTGAACCGGGAACACAGAATCAATTAACATGAAACGAACACAACAGGAGGGTTAACTAGGCAAGTCAGTTAAGAACAAATTCTTCTTTACAATGACAGCCTAACAAAAAGGCAAAAGGCCTCCTGCGGGGACGGGGGCCTGGGTTAAATTAATAATAAATAATAAATACAATATCAATAGAAGATAAAACACACATCACAACAAGAGAGACAACACAACACTACATAAAGAGAGACCTAAGACAACAACATAGCAAGGCATAACAACAACATGGTAGCAACACAACATGGTAGCAGCACAAACATGGTACAAACATGATTGGGCACAGACAACAGCACAAAGGGCAAGAAGGTAGAGACAACAATACATCAACGGCAGCCACAACTGTCAGTAAGAGTGTCCATGATTGAGTCTTTGAATTAAGAGATTGAGATAAAACTGTCCAGTTTGAGTGTTTGTTGCAGCTCGTTCCAGTCGCTAGCTGCAGCGAACTGAAAAGAGGAGCGACCCCAAGGGGTATCTGTGCTTTGGGGACCTTTAACAGAATGTGACTGGCAGAACCGGTGTTGAATGTGACCCTATCCAACTAAACTACTGAAAGAGCTGCTTCCTGTGCTTGGCCCTCCTATGTTGAACATAATAAACGGCTCTCTATCCACCGATGTGTACCAAACTCACTAAAAAAGGCAGTAATAAAGCCTGTCTTGAAAAAGCCAAACCTTGACCCAGAAAATATAAAAAACTATCGACCTATATCGAATCTCCCATTCCTCTCAAAAATATTTGAAAAAGATGTTGCGCAGCAACTCACTGCCTTCCTGAAGACAAACAATGTATACGAAACGCTTCAGTCTGGTTTTAGACCACATCATAGCACTGAGAATGCACTTGTGAAGGTGGTAAATTACCTTTTAATGGCATCATACCAAGGCTCTGCATCTGTCCTCGTGCTCCTAGACCTTAGTGCTGCTTTTGATACCATTGATCACCACATTCTTTTGGAGAGATTAGAAACCCAAAATGGTCTACATGGACAAGCTGGCCTGGTTTAGATCTTATCTGTTAGAAAGATATCAGTTTGTCTTTGTAGATGGTTTGTCATCTGACAAATCAACTGTACATTTCAGTGTTCCTCAAGGCTCTGTTTTAGGACCACTATTGTTTTCACTATATATTTTACCTCTTGGTGATGTCATTCGGAAACATAATGTTAATTTCACTGCTATGTGGACGACACACAGCTGTACATTTCCATGAAACATGGTGAAGCCCCAAAATTGCCCTCCCTGGAAGCCTGTGTTTTAGACATAAGGAAGTGGATGGCGGCAAATTTTCGACTTTTAAACTCGTGCAAAACAGAGATGCTAGTTCTAGGTCCCAAGAAACAAAGAGATCTTCTGTTGAATCTGACAATTCATATTGATGGTTGTACAGTCGTCTCAAATAAAACTGTGAAGGACCTCGGAGTTACTCTGAACACTGATCTCTCTTTTGACGAACATATCAAGACTGTTTCAAGGACAGCTTTTTTTCCATCTACGTAACGTTGCAGAAATCTGAAACTTTCAGTCCAAAAATGATGCAGAAAAATGTATCCATGCTTTTGCCTCTTCTTGGTTAGACTACTGCAGTGCTCTACTTTCTGGCTACCCGGATAAGCACTAAATAAACTTCTGTTAGTGCTAAACACGGCTGATAGAATCTTGACCTAAACCAAAGAATGTGATCATATTACTCCTGTGCTAGCCTCTACACTGGCTTCCTGGGCTAGGGCTGATTTCAAGGTTTTACTGCTAACCTACAAAGCATTACATGGGCTTGTTCCAACCTATTTTTCCGATTTGGTCCTGCCGTGCATACCTACACGTATGCTACGGTCACAAGACGCAGCCTCCTTACTGTCCCTAGAATATCTATGCAAACAGCTGGAGGCAGGGCTTTCTCCTATAGAGCTAAATTTTTATGGAATGGTCTGCCTATCCATGTGAGAGACGCAGACTCAGTCTTGACCTTTAAGTCTTTATTGAAGACACATCTCTTCAGTAGGTCCTATGATTGAGTGTAGTCTGGCTCAGGAGTGGCACTGGAGCAACGAACCGCCCTTGCTGTCTCTGCCTGACCAGTTCCCCTCTCTCCACTGGGATTATCTGCCTCAAACCCTATTACAGGGGCTGAGTCATTGGCTTACTGGTGCTCTTCCAGGCCGTTCCTAAGAGGGGTGCGTCACTTGAGTGGGTTGAGTCACTGACGTGATCTTCCTGTCCGGATTGGCGGCCCCCCTTGGGTTCGTGCCATGGGGGAGATCTTCGTGGGCTATACTCTGCCTTTTTTAATTTAATTTCTATTTCACCTTTATTTAACCAGGTAAGCAAGTTGAGAACAAGTTCTCATTTACAACTGCGACCTGGCCAAGATAAAGCAAAGCAGTTCAACACATACAACAACACATAGTTACACATTGGAGTAAACAAACACACAGTCAATAATACAGTAGAAAAAAAAGGTAAGGGTAAGATAAGGAACATAAGGCAATAAATAGGCCATGGTGGCGAAGTAATTACAGTATAGCAATTTAACACTGGAATGGTAAATGTGCAGTAGATGAATGTGCAAAGTAAAAATACTGGGGTGCAAAGGAGCAAGATAAATAAATTACTACGGTAGGGGATGAGGTAGTTGATTGGGCTATGTACAGGTGCAGTGATCTGTGAGCTGATCTGACAGCTGGTGCTTAAAACTAGTGAGGGAGATAAGTGTCTCCAGTTTCAATGATTTTTGTAGTTCGTTCCAGTCATTGGCAGCAGAGAACTGGAAGGAAAGGCGGCCAAAAGAGGAATTGGCTTTGGGGGTGACCAGTGAGATATACCTGCTGGAGTGCTACGGGTGGGTGCTGCTATGGTTACCAGCGAGCTGAGATAAGGCGAGGCTTTACCTAGCAAGGACTTGTAGATAACCTGGAGCCAGTGGGTCTGGCGACGAGTATGTAGCGAGGGCCAGCCGACTAGAGCATACAGGTCGCAGTGGTGGGTGGTATAAGGGGCTTTAGTGACAAAGCGGATGGCACTGTGATAGACTGCATCCAGTTTGCTGAGTAGAGTATTGGAAGCTGTTTTGTAGATGACATCGCCGAAGTCGAGGATCGGTAGGATAGTCAGTTTTACTAGTGCAAGTTTGGCAGAATGAGTGAAGGAGGCTTTGTTGCGAAATAGAAAGCAGATTCTAGATTTAATTTTGGATTGGAGATGTTTAATGTGAGTCTGGAAGGAGAGTTTACAGTCTAGCCAGACACCTAGGTATTTGTAGTTGTCCACGTATTCTAGGTCAGAGCAGCCCAGGGTAGTGATGATAGTCGGGCGGGCGGGTACAGGCAGCGAACGGTTGAAAAGCATGCATTTGGTTTTGCTAGTGTTTAAGAGCAGTTGGAGGCCACGGAAGGAGTGTTGTATGGCATTGAAGCTCGTTTGGAGGTTAGTTAACACAGTGTCCAAAGAAGGGCCAGAAGTATACAGAATGGTGTCATCTGCATAGAGGTGGATCAGAGAATCACCAGCAGCAAGAGCGACATCATTGATGTATACAGAGAAGAGAGTCGGCCCAAGAATTGAACCCTGTGGCACCCCCATAGACACTGCCAGAGGCCCGGACAACAGGCCCTCGATTTAACACACTGAACTCTGTCGGCAAAGTAGTTGGTGAACCAGGCGAGGCAATCATTAGAGAAACCAAGGCTGCTGATAAGGATATGGTGATTGACACAGTCAAAAGCCTTGGCCAGGTCAATGATTACGGCTGCACAGTAATGCCTCTTATCGATGGCAGTTATGATATCGTTTAGCACCTTGAGCGTGGCTGAGGTGCACCCGTGACCAGCTCGGAAACCAGATTGCACAGCGGAGAAGGTACGGTGGGATTCCGAAGTGGTCAATGATCTGTTTATTAACTAGGCTTTCGAAGACTTTAGAGAGGCAGGGCAGGATGGATATAGGTCTATAGCAATTTGGGTCTAGGGTGTCACCCCCTTTGAAGAGGGGGATGACCGCGGCAGCTTTCCCAATCTTTTGGGATCTCGGACAACACCAAAGAGAGGTTGAGCAGACTGGTAATAGGAGTTGCAACAATGGCAGCAGATAGTTTTAAAAAGAGAGGGTCCAGATTATCTAGTCCAGATGATTTGTATCCTTGTCTCAGGATAGTAAGTTGGTGGTTGAAGATATCCCTCTAGTGGTGTGGGGGCTGTGCCTTATCAAAGTGGATGGGGTTATATCCTGCCTGTTTGGCCCTGTTCCTGGGGGTATCGTTTGACGGGGCCACAGTGTCTCCCGACCCCTCCTGTCTCAGCCTCTAGTATTTATGCTGCAATAGTTTATGTGTCAGGGGGGCTAGAGTCAGTCTGTTATATCTGGAGTATTTCTCCTGTCTTATCCGGTGTCCTGTGTGAATTTAAGTATTCTCTCTCTAATTCTCTCTCTCTCTTTTTCTCTTTTTCTCTCTCTTTGTTTCTTTCTTTCGGAGGACCTGAGCCCTAGGACCATGCCTTAGGACTACCTGGCCTGATGACCCCTTGCTGTCCCCAGCCCACCTGATCGTGCTGCTTTTCCAGTGCTGCTGTTCCACCTTGTCCCAGACCTGCTGTTTTCAACTCTCTAGAGACAGCAGGAGCGGTATAGATACTCTGAATGATCGGCTATGAAAAGCCAACTGGTATTTAATCCGGAGGTGCTGACCTGTTGCACCCTCTACAACCACTGTGATTATCATTACTTGACCCTGCTGGTCATCTATGAACATTTGAACATCTTGGCCATGTTCTGTTATAATCTCCACCTGCCACAGCCAGAAGAGGACTGGCCACCCCTCATAGCCTGGTTCCTCTCTAGGTTTCTTCCTAGGTTCCGGCCTTTGTAGGAAGTTTTTCCTAGCCACCGTGCTTCTGCACCTGCATTGCTTGCTGTTTGGGGTATTAGGCTGGGTTTGTACAGCACTTTGTGACATCAGCTGATGTAAGAAGGGCATTAGAAATACTTTCGCAAGCCACTGTAAATGGATGAGAGAGCTTCCTACTGCCTGAGCTATGTTGTTGATGTAAATTGAAAAGAGCATGGGGCCTAGGATCGAGCCTTGGTGACAGGCAGTGGCTGAGGCAGTGGCTGAGACAGCAGATTTTCTGGTAGGTAGTTAGCAAATCAGGCCAAAGACCCATCAGAGACACCAATACTCCTTAGCCGGCCCACAAGAGTGGAATGGTTTACCGTATCAAAAGCTTTGGCCAAGTCAATAAAAATAGCAGCACAATATTGCGTAGAATCAAGGGCAATGGTGACATTTATGGTTGCAGGGACACATCCACAACCTGAGCGGAAACCAGATTGCTTACCCGAGAGAATACTATAGACATCAAGAAGCCAGTCAGTTGATTATTTCTCAAGCTTTTGGTGTAGCTGGTGTGAGGAAGTCAGGCGCAGGAGAGCAGAGATAAGTGGACTAAGCACTTTACTAGGCAAATACTGAAACGCAACCGCGTTCATAAAACAAATGCCCAAAACAAGCAAGGCAGCAAACAGTACAACAAACCGCACAAAAACGGCTATACAAAAGGCACGGGTGGAAACATACAACCCGGCGTAACCGACATACAGCAAACAATTCCCCACACAGACATGGGGGAAACAGAGGGTTAAATACCCAACAGCAATGAGTAAAATTAAAACCAGGTGTGTGTGAAAACAAGACAAAACAGATGGAACTTGAAAAGTGGTTCGGCGATGGCTAGTAGACCGGTGACGTCGACCGCCGAACGCCGCCTGCACAGGGAGAGGAACCGACTTCGGCGGAAGTCGTGACATTATTGACAAGTTTTTCCAACACTTTTGATAAACAGGGCAAAATAAAAATAGGCCTTTAACAGATAGAATCAGCTTGATATCCCCCCTTTAAATAAAGGACAAACCATGGCTTCCTTCCAATCAATGGGGACCTCCCCAGAAAGGAGAGACAGGTTAAAAAGGTTGGAGATGATAGGGGCAGCAACCTTAAAGAAGAAAGGGTCTAAACCATCTGACCTTTATGTTTTTTTGGGGTCAAGTTTAAGGAGTACCTTTAGCACCTCGGACTCAGTGACTGCCTGCAGGGAGAAACTTTGTAGCGGGGCAGGGGAAAAAGAGGGAGAAGCATCAGGGATAGTCGCATTAGAAGGGGTGGGAGATGAGGAAATGTTGGACGGGCAAGGAGGCATTGTTGAGTCAAATAGGAATCCTGACTTAATGAAGTGGTGATTAAAGAGCACAGCCATGTGCTTCTTGTCAGTAACAACCACATCATCAACATTAAGGGACATGGGCAGCTGTGAGGAGGAGGGTTTATTCTCCAGGTCTTTAACTGTTTTCCAGAACTTCTTGGGGTTAGACCTACAGAGCGAGAACTGCTCCTTAAAATAACTAACTTTGATCTTCCCGGATAGCTTGAGTGCACCTATTTCTCATTTGCCTGAACGATAGCCAGTCAACCTGAGTATGCGTGTGCCAAGCCTTTCGCCAAATGCAATTATTGAGGTGGAGTAACTCTGAAAGATTACATTCGAACCAGGGGCTGAACCTGTTTTTAATTCTCATTTTCTTTATGGGGGCGTGTTTGTTAACAATACCACTGAAAATATAAATAAAGGTCCAATCGTCTTTGACAGAGGAGATCAAGCTGATTCTATACCAATTTACAGAGGCCAGTTCATGAAGGAAGGCTTGCTCATTCAAGTTTTTTTAGCAAGAGTCTATGACAACAGGTTGTTTCGCTGAGCAGCCATTACGAACACAGGCTGTACAACAGGGATTTCAAAGGTCATTACAGAAACACCAGACTGACACCTATCAGGATTATTTGTGAGGATAAAATCAAGGAGAGTAGCCCCATTGGAGTCCCATTGCAAGCATGTCCCAGTTTAGGTCACCTAGCAGGACAAATTCAGACTTAGTGTATGGTCCAGGAGAGAGCTTAGGGTACAGGCTGGTGCTGATGGAGGACGATAGCACCCAGCAACAGTCAACAAAGAGCTTTTTGAAAGTTTAATGCTTAATACCAGCAAATCAAATTGTTTGGGGGCAGACTTGGTGGAGACAACCGAACACCAAAGATGATCCTTGGTAAAGATTGCCACTCCCCCACCTTTGGAAGATCTGTCTTGCTGAAAAAGGTTATAACCAAAAAGGTTAACATCAGTATTCAAAACACTCTTCCTTAACCACTTCTCAGTAATGACCAACACATCTGGATTGGAGCTGTGAACCCACACTTTCGATTGATCCATTTTAGGTAATAAGGTTCTAGTGTTAACATGCAAAAAACCCTGGCTTTTACAAGAGGAGAAATCAGTGAAGCAGATATCAGAGCAAGTCAGAATTGGGGCTAGCAACAGTAGATGGGCCAGGTTGTACATGTACATTTCCAGATATCATCAACAGTAATACAATCAAGGCACGGCATAGGACAGGGAGAGCTCTGCAGTGCTGATTTATGAAATCTGAATGTGCATCAGATGGCAACAAGATCATATTGTACAGCAATTTCATCAGATAACATGAATACAAAGCCTGCAAGAGTTGGTTAGAATAGGATGGGAGGCCAAAAGTCTGTGTAACCAATCGAGAGTCAGAGTTCCGAGTGTGGAAACAAACATAGTCTGTCCCACGGTTGGGTAAAGAAAGTTTGTAGTCAACAAAGTATGCAGGAGTCATGAGGCAAATAGCAAAACAGCAAAATGCACAAGAAACAAATAAAATATATAACGACTTGGGGCTAGCCATTGTAACTTCAGAGTCACTCGCCCCAACAGTGCGTGTGTGCTGGAGGCGAGCGAAAGCTCAAAAGAGAGGGCTGTGTGAGGTGGGGGTACCTGTACCAGACAGGGGAAGACAGGCCAGGGCTGACGGCGAACAGATCGCCAGGTGGAATCCAAGCAGCAGTGCAGCAGGCAACGGGAGTTGGTGTCACACCCACTTGGTAGAAGCTTTTATTTCTGCAGGCCGATTTCTTGTAGAAAATGCCAGTGAATGGTCTTTGAACAGCAGGAGGGGGCTTCAGAGGACGCTTCAAAGACTCCTTCCACATGTTGGGCCCAAAGGCCTCGACACCCTTTACTTCACACCTTAGTGCTAATTTAATTTGTATCTGGTCTGCCCTTGCAAGCCTGGGAGCCTTAACTCAGCATTCAGTCCCCATAAAGTAAAATATATCGTTGTACTGTTGGTTGTCACTCTAAAATACAAGATCCCAGAAATTTTCCATATGCACAAAAATCTTATTTCTCTCAAATGTTGTTAACAAATTTGTTTACATCACTGTTAGTGAGCATTTCTCTTTTGCCAAGATAATCCATCCACCTGGCAGGTGTGGAATATCAAGAAGCTGATTAAACAGCATGATCATTACACAGGTGCACATTGTGCTGGGGACAATAAAAGGTCACTCTAAAATGTGCAGTTTTGTCACGCAACACAATGCCACAGATGTCTCAGAATTGTGCAATTGGCTTTCTGACTGCAGGAATGTGAATATTAATTTATCTACCATAAGCCATCTCCAATGTCGTTTTAGAGATTTTGGAAGTACGTCCAACTGGTCTCACAACCGCAGACCACTTGTATTGGGTCGTGTGGGTGAGCGATTTGCTGATGTCAACATTGTGAACAGAGTGCCCCATGGTGGCGGTGGGGTTATGGTATGGTCACGCATAAGCTATGGACTACAAACACAATCAAATTTTATTGATGGAAATTTGAATGCACAAAAATACAGTGACAAGATCCCGAGGCCCATTGTGAGGCCTATTTATTTTTAAGGTATCTGTAACCAACAGATGCATATTTGTATTCCCAGTCATGTGAAATCCTTAGATTAGGGCATCATTTTAATGACCGATTTCCTCATATGAACTGTAACTCCGTAAAACCAATGAAATTGTTGCATGCTGCGTTTTCAGTATATTAATCACTCAGGCTAAACAACAGGTGACATGTTTAATTTTCATAGAGGATTGGTGCAGATACAGTGAAATATTCAACGGTGATTGGATAGAGGCATGATAACATATTTAGTATTAAAATATTTTCTGTATTTTGCATAATATCCATTGCATTTAATGAGGATGAGATTTCAATGCGGTACACAGATGCTCATACAGTGCCTTGCAAAAGTATTAATCTCCCTTGACATTTTTCCTATTTTGTTGCATTACAACCTGTAATATGGATTTTTATTTGGATTTCATGTAATGGACATACACAAAATAGTCCAAATTGGTGAAGTGAAATTAAAAAAGAAATTCTAAAAATTCTAAAAATTAAAAAATTGAAAAGTGGTGCGTATGTATTCCTACCCTTTGCTATGAAGCCACTAAATAAGATCTGGTGCAACCAATTTGTCACGATCTTCATGGATGGACCAAGGCGCAGCGTACCGGGTTGAGTTAAACATATTTATTATCAAACTCACTCAAAACAAAAACAACAAACGAAGATCAAAATAGGTGTCGCACCAACAGCATACACACAAACAACAGAGTCAACCTCCCACAAAGAAAGGAGGAAAAATTAGCTGCTTAAGTGTGGTTCCCAATCAGAGACAACGATAGACAGCTGTCCCTGATTGAGAGCCACACTCAGCCAAAACAAAGAAATACAAAAACTATAACATAGAATGCCCACCCCCAAATCACACCCTGACCAAACCAAAATGAGACATTAAAAGGCTCCAACAGGTCAGGGCGTGACACAATTACCTTCAGAAGTCACATAATTAGTTAAATCAAGTCCACCTGTGTGAAATCTAAGTGTCACATGATCTGTCACATGATCTAGGTATATATACACCTGTTCTGAAAGGCCCAAGAGTCTGCAACACCACTAAGCAAGTGGCACCACCAAGCAAGCGGCACCATGAAGACCAAGGAGCTCTCCAAACAGGTCAGAGACAAAGTTGTGGAGAAGTACAGATCAGGGTTGGGTTATAAAAAATATCAGATACTTTGAACATCCCACGGAGCACCATTAAATCCATTATTTAAAAATGGAAAGAATATGGCACCACAACAAACCTGCCAAGAGAGGGCCACCCACCAAAACTCACGGACCAGGAATGGAGGGCATTAATCAGAGAGTCAACAAAGAGACCAAAGATAACCCTGAAGTAGCTGCAAAGCTCCATAGGACCACTTTAAGTCGTACACTCCACAGAGCTGGGTTTATGGAAGAGTGGCCAGAAAAAAGCCATTGCTTCAAGAAAGAAATAAGCAAACACGTTTGGTGTTTGCCAAAAGGCATGTGGGAGACTCCCCAAATGTATGGAAGAAGGTATGAGACAAAAATGTAGCTTTTTGGCCATCAAGGAAAACGCTATGTCTGGCTCAAACCCAACACCTCTAATCACCCTGAGAACACCATCCCCACAGTGAAGCATGGTGGTGGAAGCATCATGCTGAGGGGATGTTTTTCATCGGCAGGGACTGGGAAACTGGTCAGAATGGAAGGAATGATGGATGGCGCTAAATACAGGGAAATACTTGAGGGAAACCTGTTTCAGACTTCCAGAGATTTGAGACTAGGACGGAGGTTCACCTTCCAGCAGGACAATGACCCTAAGCATACTGCTAAAGCAACACTCGAGTGGTTTAAGGGGAAACATTTAAATGTTTTGGAATGGCCTAGTCAAAGCCCAGGCCTCAATCCAATTGAGAATATGTGGTATGACTTAAAGATTGCTGTACACCAGCGGAACCCATCCAACTTCAAGGAGCTGGAGCAGTTTTGCCTTGAGGAATGGGCAAAAATCCCAGTGGCTAGATGTGCCAAGCTTATAGAGACATACCCCAAGAGACTTACAGCTGTAATTGCTGCAAAAGGTGGCTCTACAAAGTATTAACTTTGAGGGGGTGAATAGTTATGCACGCTCAAGGCTTCTTTTTTTTGTCTTATTTCTTGTTTGTTTCACAATAATATTTTGCATCTTCAAAGCGGTAGGCATGTTGTGTAAATTAAATGATACAAACCCCACAAAAATCTATTTTGATTCCAGGTTGTAAGGCAACAAAATAGGAAAAATGCCAAGGGGGTGAACGTTAAATTGCACACGTTAAATTGTTCGGTACAAAGCACTGTGAAAACTGCTCATGTCAGATGTTAAGTCATAAATATTGACATTAGACAATGTTGAACATACAAAAACTTTCCTCAAGGACTCCTCTTCAGCAGTGGTGTAAAGTACTTAAGTATAAATACTTTATAGCACTACTTAAGTAGTCTTTTCTGTACTTTATTATTTATATTTTGACTACTTTTACAACACTACATTCCTTAAGAAAATATTGTACTTTTTACTCCATACATTTTCCTTGACACCCAAAAGTTTCATTGTGAATGCTGAGCAGGACAGGAAAATGGTCCAATTCACGTACATATCAACATAACAACCCTGGTCATCCCTACTGCCTCTGATCTGGCGAACTCATTAAACACACATGCGTTGTTTGTAAATTATGTCTGAGTGTTGGAGTGTGCCCCTGGCTAACTATAAATAAACAAATAAAAAATAAGAAAATGGTGTCATCTGGTTGGCTTAATATAAGGAATTTGAAATTATTTATACTTTTACTTTTGATACTTAAGTAAATTTTAAACTAAATACTTTTAGACTTTTACTCAAGTAGAATTTTACTAGGTGACTTTTACCTTTACTTGAGTCATTTTCTATTAAGGTATCTTTACTTTTACTCAAGTATGACAATTAGATACTTTTTCCACCACTGCTCTTCAGTGACCTGAAAGCACATGTTTTCATTCAATCTCTGTACTAACTCAGTACTCTGTATTCAATTTCTGTTCTGACTGACACTGTGTATCCTCCTTTTGATTTATACATCCATCTATACACTGCATCACAGCACATACAGTACAGTACATCTCTACCTCCAGGTGTGTTACTTTCTCCCAGAGAGCAGTGTTCTATCTCCCATTCCCTGCAACCTGAAGACACATCAGACATCAGTCTAATGTTAATAGCTAGTCTGACTCCAGCAAGACTATAGATATGACTTAACTTCACGCCTATTACAATCACTTATTTTCCCAGAATTTGGGATGTTTTACTATCCAGCAGCCTTTAGTGTTCCCAGTCACACTGCCTCCCCTTTCGTTCCCATAGAGAGGCGATGGACTTTGGCTTGACATGTAGCATCACGACGAGCTGAAGGGCTTCGGCATGGAGCACCCAATGGTGGCGGTCTTTCCCCCGCTGCAAAGCACCACGCCTTCAGCAGACTTTTACTGTGGACCCGAGTAATGTGGGTATGGCCTGGAACCCCCACTGAGGAAGAGGAGCCAGAGAAGGTCCTACAGCAGCCCAAGGAGGGAGAGGCTGGGGAGGGGGCTTGGCGGGGCTTGGTGGAGAAGCTGGAGGAGGAGGGGGAAGGCTTGGATCTGATAAGAGACGATGGACCAGGACTGGGACCATAGGAAGAAGCAAACCCCAGAGACTTGGAGCTCCTGCCCCCCTGTCTGAGACAGCGTCCATGCAGAACGTTGAGGAAGGCCCTCTTGTACTCCTGGCTGAAGCAGGGATAGATAATGGGGTTGATACAGCTGTTGAGGTAGCCAAGCCAGAAGGTGATCTTAAAGATGGTGTCAGGTGGCCTGTGCGATGGGAATATGGAGCCTGGGGAAAGAACAGACAGAAAGCACACACACACAGATCTGTCACTTAAACACATACAGTAGTTCACAATGTCTATATGAATCATCGATCATTGGCATGTTCTATCGACCATTCTCTGTATGTATTGATACCAACAATAGGACAAGCAGAAATAGCTCACACATTAACCCACACCATTTCACTATAGTTTCAATTGCAGACATAATGATGTTCACTGTGTACTTAACACTTTGTAGGTTATCTTTCTAGGTGAGACTTTTGTAAAGCCAACATACCTGTATCTCTCTATCTGGAGAGATTTGTCTCTAAATGTCTTAAACATTCAACTCTTTCATTCCTGTCTGAGAAGCAGAGGGGCATCAGCTCAGAGTCGGCATGAAATATTGTGCTGTTTATAGTGAAGTGCTAAACTCCAGTAATGCTTTGCTGCCTTGGAAAGATGAAGGCTGATTGTGGGCGCCTGCTTACTGAGCACAACATCATACCCTTTATGTTTGTTGTCCATAATGGTTTAGGAATAAAATAATGAATAGTGTTTTTGTTCATTTCATTTCTTCCCTGAAGTATAACCCAACTCTGGCATTTCATTTGCTCTGCTTCTCCATGGCAGTAATTGAACTCCTAATGTACTTTAAAAGAAAACAGACATGTGTAGCGAATGTTGAACAGGGGTTACCAAGGTTGTAGACTCCATTGTTATGTATACAATAAAACACAAACTATTTTAATATTGGACTGGTGTATAAATGCATTCTAAAGTAGAATAAGAAATGCACAGTACGGATGCATTCAGATACACCTCTCCAGACCAAAGGAGGAGGATTCAGAAGCATGAGTGTTCTAGGCCATCAGCAGGCCTTCTGCTAATCTACAGTAGGTGAGTTCAACCCCAATCTCCATATAATCTTGAATTACAGATCTCTCCCATCCCTAATCAAGGATATTAAAGTCTGTTAAGCCATTATACTGCATCGCATTAATCACATTCTGTGGGGGTATTAACGATGTGGACGACAGCTTTCAGGCAATGTTGGATTTGACTGTAGGCGACATGTATCGTCATATGGTCATATATAGCCCCTCTTAATCTTCCTATCATTCATATTTTTGCCATCGGTCAAGATATTATAGAATGCAACATTTGTGTCCTGCCTTATCTTTCAAATCACTGAACTATTGTTATAAGTGACTCATCCAATGGCCATGCTAACATGAGCTATTTTGTAGCTGAATTTGTATAATAGAGGGTTGCTTTTGCTTACCTTGTTTTTGGTACGTTTTTGGTACGTTGTAGCAAAACTAAAACAAGGGAAAAGCAGAAAATAGGCCCTGTGGCTTTTTCCCCCTCTTTCAGTCTCCATCAATACATTAATTTCCATTCAATTTTGTCACAGCGCTTTTCCATTGAGAGGTGGAGATTTACATTTTAAAGTTCAATTGAGTTGAGTGGAGGGGTTTATTTTTCTGAGATTTGGAAGGGAAGCTTTCCCTGACTAGAAAACGACACAGTGTGAGGCAATCACTCTCTATCCAGTAATGTGGGTTTATATGCTGCTATGGGAAATTAGTTAGAGGGATTATTTTTGTGAGAAAAATGCAAATTCATTCAGTGATGCTATTCCCTCTGATATTGTTATTTGACAGTTGATTAGACAGACATCTAGTCATATTAATGACTCTTTTTCATTTCCAAACAATTCAAAACAAAAGGCATGCAGCAGCACATACATATCATAGAGAGCAAGGAAAGGCATTGTGGGATACCCACCAATGGGCATAACCAGGAAGAAGGGCAGCCAGCAGAGAACGAAGCAGCCAACCACGATGCCCAGTGTCTTGGCTGCCTTCTTCTCCCTGGAGAACTTCAGCAGGCGCATGAGGGCGAAGGTGGTGCGTCTCCGCCTAATGGTGCCCTTCTCTCCTTCCTCCTCCTCCTGGCCCTCTGGCACAGCAGGGGCATTTCCCCGATGGATCCTCAGTGTCACTCCCTCTCCCTTCGTGACCATCCCCCCCTCACTCTTCCTGCCCTCCCTCAGGTCCCGGGACTTCTGCTTGGCCACCACATACACCCTGCAGTACATGGCCAGGATGACAGCCAGTGGCACATAGAACGACCCCAGGGCAGAGAAAATAGCATAACCCGGTTCCTCTGTGATCCGGCACTCAGTCTCGTCCTCTGGGTCGGGCTCCTTCCAGCCGAAGAGTGGACCCACGGATATGGCTGCCGAGAGGCCCCAGAGAGCTGTCACTGCGACCAGGCCGCGCCTCCCAGTGGCCATGGCCGGGTAGCGCAGCGGGTAGCTGACGGCAAGGTAGCGATCCACAGAGATGACACACAGGCTGAGGATAGAGGCAGTGCAGCAGAGAACATCCAAGGCAGCCCAAGCACTGCAGAAAGGCCGGCCAAACACCCAGCGCCCCAGGACCTCCGAGGTGGCAGAGAAGGGCAGCACGGTGGTGCTCAGGAGCAGGTCGGCCGCTGCCAGGTTGGCGATGAAGTAGTGTGTGACAGAGCGCAGGTGGCGGTGGCACACCACAGACAGAATGACCAGGATATTACCTAGAACCCCGAAGACGACAAACACTCCCAGCACCAGACACAGGGTCACAGCCTTAGTGTTATCCATATCAGCGTAGGAAGAGGAGCTGCAGTTGGGACAGTTCTCTGACACAGGGAAAGTTATGTTCTCATCCGAGGGAACCATTTTGGCTTTGTTTATGGTTAATTCATTAGTTAAATCAGAAGTCAGCCTTGCAAACTTCAGCTCAGGATTTGGGAGTCCACCACTTGTATCTCCCCTTTGTGTGACTCAAGACTGCAAAAGTTGCTACCTCATCAATCACAGATCTTTGATGCCAGGAGGCAGGAGCCCTTGCCAATGTGTGCACAAATCACATGTCCTTGGCAGAGAAATAAAAAATACTGACAGGTCAGGATAGCAAATATTCAGCACTGCCACTGATAGTTGTGCCATTTGTCTGTGGAGTTTGGCTGCAGGGCTTTCTGGGTGATAACAAGATTCAATATGTTTATGCTGTCTCTTCCTCCATGGGACTGAGATGGCATGGTAGAAACTTGCTGGAGAGAGGATTTTATTAAGCAAAAGTCCCACTAAAAACACAGGAAAAGGAGAGCAGTTAATCAAAAAATACATCCTCCTAGGCTCCATCCCTTTTTCACGGAATGACGGAAACCAAGGTGGGATTCAATCAGAATCGGCATCAGACAGCATTCACGGTAAACACTGCAAATGTCAGCTCAATCGGAAATTACATTTAAATGTCAAGCACGGCATAATGCGGAACTTCCTTGGTCTGGAATGAATCTAGGCCTAAATGTACCCACTGGACACAAACTGGTTGAGTCAAAGTTGTTTCAATGTAATTTTTCACCGTATTGTGATGTGGAATCTATGTGGAGAATATGTCACAATACATTGACAAGTTACGTTGGAACAAGGTTGATTCAACCAGTTCATGCCCAGTGGATAGTCACTGTTGCAAATTAGACTGAATAAGACTGAGACTGAGTAAGCATTCATCTAGGTTTACAACCATATGCCAGGCATCCATCACATAAAAGGATATAAAAATGTTTTATAGTAATCCTAAATAAAAACCACAAGACAGCAAAAAACAACAATAACATGATGGGTGTGCTGTAAAAATGCATTAGACTTCCAAATATCTTCTTCTCCAAGAGAGAGGTGCTCTGTAAAGATTTCTTCACTTCACACGTCATTAAATACCACCAGAGGTCCCGCTTCAATAAACACACCATTTTCGATTTCCTTTTCATCAAAATAACATTACTGAGTCTGTCTGTCGATTTGACTCCTGATGCATAAAACCATCTACTTCAAACACCAGCTCCACTGACACAGAATCATTGGTAGTCAAAACGTAAGTTATGAGGGAAACCATCAAAGCATAGAGGTAAAAAAAAATGATATTAACAAAAGCAAATTTTCACCTGGGTCATAAATCAGGCAGCAACATGTGCTAACTGTAATGGGCAGTGTGTGAGTACGTTATAATATTGCAGATATATTGTGCATTCTATCAATTTAATTGTTTGCATAATTCCTAATCCTCCTTATTTTTCCTAGTGTCAAGAACAACATCCCTATCGAATGCTTTCAACCCTTTGTAGTACCCAACAAATTGAGGCTGTTCTGAGGGGCAGAAGGGGGTGCAACTCAATATAAAGAAGGTGTTCCTAATGTTTTGTACACTGTGTATAATCCTAATTTCCTCTTTCTGCAAGTGCTGGACTTTCACCCATAGTGGCCAATCTACCATTCATTGTGATCTCCTTCCAATGTCCACAGATGAACCCATCTTTCCCAGTTTCATGCCATTTTGCTATTTCCTTTTGCAATACATCTTGACACAGGCATTAACTCAGCAGCCAGACGACAGGCTAGGGATTGAACTGGAGTGATAATTTCACTCAACACCAATATGGGTGTACATGTTGGTGATTTTGGATGTCATTGGATGAAATAAATGTTGGTGGAGCAGGACAAGGGCTAGTGATAGAGCTATCTCAATGAAGCATAATCTCTGTACAGGTCACATGGTCCAGCAGGATCAAAGACAATAACAGATAAGGGTTATTATGCTAAATTCAGTAATGTGGAATAAGTAGTGTAATTTATCTTTGAGCTGTTGGACTTTTGTTTAGATGCCCAGAGAGTTTAATATGAGACAAGGTACACCCACATTTAAGGGTATTTTTTATTGGGTGCATGGAAATGTAAGGGCAAAAGTAATTTTTATGTGCACTTGGTCATCACGCACAGCCTTTTATCATCAACAAGTCAATCTAATGGAAACACATCTCAGGTCAGAAAACACGCATATTGTTTTCATGCAAATTTTAAATATTTGCATGAACATCTGTTGCTAATTGGATAGAAACCTAGCTAGTCTCAGAGAAATAAGTAGTACTGCTAGGTTTTACACAGTCAAATGTAACAAATAAAAACAAATTATATAAAGAACTACATGAATAATATATATATGAGATATGTATGTAAAACATTTAAATGTGACATTTTTGTCATTTAGCCGATGCTCTTATCCAGAGCGACTTAATTAGTGCATTCATCTTAAGATAGCTAGGTGAGGCAACCACATATCACAGTCAAATATACAGTATACAAACTTTCCGTTCAAGCTAAACAATGGATATACACTGAGTGTACAAAACATTAGGAACAACTTCCTAATATTGAGTTGCACCCCCTTTTGCCCTCAGAAAAGCCTCAATTCATTGGGGCATGAACTCGACAAGGTGTCGAAGCGTTCCACAAGGATGCTGGCCCATGCTGACTCCAATGCTTCCCACAGTTGTGTCAAGTTGGCTGGATGTCCTTTGGGTGGTGGTGGTGGACCATTCTTGATACACACGGGAAACTGCTGAGCGTGAAAAACCTAGCAGTATTGCAGTTCTTGACACACTCAAACCGTTGCGCCTGGCATCTACTACCATACCCTGTTCAAAAGGCACTTAAATCTTTTCTCTTCTTATTTAAGCTGTCTCCTCTCCTTCATCTACAATGATTGAAGTGGATCTACGAGTGACATGAATCATAGCTTTCACCTGGTCAGTCTATGTCATGGAAAGAGCAGGTGTTCCTAATGTTTTGTACACTTAGTGTATAGCGTTTTGCAAAAAAAAAAAAAAATTAATACACACCTAAAATCTATGAATGAAAAACCTGAAAACAGTAATATTTTACACCCACATGAACGTACCCATAAGCAATCATTTCTGGTGAAAAAACATAAATGTGAAAAATTGTGGGATATAGCCTTTTGGAATTAAACTCTTAATTTGTTATTGTGCTCTCAAACGGGTTGAAAACTTAACATACTCCCAGGACAAGTAGAACAAGCCTATCCGTGAACATAGCATTCTACCTGGACTATTGTGTTTTGTGTTTACAAGGACAATGCAATGCTTTTCTTTTCATACCACCAACGTTTTCTCGTAGCCTAATGTCCTCATAGTTGACTGGTTGTTTTGTAGAATAATTAGGTTCTAATTGTGGTGCTAAATTGTAATACATTTTTTGGTTGATTGATTGACTGATTAATTGTATGTTTTGAGGAGCAACAATTTCAATGTCACAAAAAATCGACATATAGGAGGAGTTTAGACAGGCAGCCCAATTCTGATATTTTTTCCATCAATTGGTATTTTCACATCATATCTTTTTCAGAGCTGATCTGATTGGTATTAGAATAAGGCTGCATGTCTAAACGCAGCCTATGTGATGTGCTCAAGGCAAGGTTCTGATTGCTTATAGCCTACTGATGCACTTTAGGTTGGCACAAAATGCCCATCTTATAGCATTTTAAAAGGTTTCTGATTGGCTATTTGTAAAAGTCATTGAATTTGGATGATTTCTCATTGAAAACAGGTAGTGAAATGGTGCAGAAAATGTGATGCAAATGACTGAGGGCAGACTATGCATTACAATTACAGTCTACAGTTCTCATACATTTTCTCTCAAACTGTTTAAATGAAACAAAAACTAAAAGTATGACTTATTTCAATAATGTATAGGCCAGCCATTGTATTTACAGGTTAGGCCTAGGAACAGGAAATATAGTTAGAAATAACAGAGTTGACAAACATTCACACCAGTTCGTTTAGAATAATGAATTCATGAACAATATTTCATCAATTCATGGAAATACGGGAATGGCTTACCTTGTTATCCCTAAACGCCTCCCTAACGTAGCGTTCTTCGACAGTACAAGTATGCTCAAAGTATAAATAAAGTATACTGAAAGTATAGATATTTTTCGTACGGACTTGTATAACTATTCAGACGTTATTTATGACTTATGCCCAGACGCCCACACCCCTGTAGCGCACTGAGGAATCGGTCTGCTGCGGTCCTCAGTCAGAGAAATGCAGCCGCTAGAGACGCGCTTCACCTAATATTCAACACTGACACACCACCACCCCTCCTTTCTTTCTCACTCCTACATCTTGCCTTTTACATTTCATAATCTACAGTCAGTGGCGTATGTCGGCTATAGTCTGATATTTTGCCCAGTGAGATGCACTGCACATGTATACGTTTTGGTTAAACGGTTGAAGGGTTTAGTTAAAAATAATTGGTAGACAGAATGGGTCTGGGTAGCTATTCTGATCCTGTTGTAAACTTTTACCCAGGGCATAATAAATTACTTCATCTGCAGAATGTATTGACAGAATAACCCAAACAGACAGACAGACCCCAAGACAACCCTCCTTCAGAAAGTGTGTGTTTAAGGTTGCTATGTGGCAGAGAGAATACAAGTGAACACTTGAGGCATGATCTGACAAATGGCACTGACTCATGAAAATTGAGATAAAGAAAATGTGATAAGAACAATGTATAATTTCTCATTTCATATTTTATTTCATTTCTCGAAGTAGGATGAGCAAAATGGCATTGTCCTCTATGTACCACTGTGTCTTTGAAGGCAATTCACTATGAGGTGCAAGCTGATGATTGTGTTTGTTTGTTTATAAGATGGATAAAGTAAACTATTGGCATTATTGTCCTGGAGAGAAGTTGATAAACAAAAGTGGAACTGATTTTCTCTCTCCACCAAGGGACCAAAATTACCCTGTGTGAACCAATTGAATTATTGGTTGGGTTGGAGGAATGTACATGTGTGAAATGATTTGAATGTTCTCATGATTCTGGAATTTAGCAGGACTTTCTCTGTTTGACTGTGGACTTATTATATGGCATAACCGGTCATAGGAATGATCTAGTAAAATCAGAAACGAGAACATGATGATGTCACACACAACTTTGTCATCTACAGATGAAGTTTGATTCAAGTTGAAAAGTTTGATACCTGGTCAAGACCCTAATCGTTTACATAACCCATGTGAGCCACCATATATTAGGAGAAAAGCTCAGTGAATATCTGATCATTTTACAGACGGAGATTCTCTCTCTTAATTTAGCTCTCCTGGATAGAGATCATGCTGAGGTTCAAGGCTTGCTGTCTATACTTCCTACCCTCATCTCCACCGAAGGCAATGTGAAGGCAAATCCGCTTTAATTATTCATGGTGAATGCTCTGTGTTCCTTGTTCTACATGAAGCAGTAGACTAAAATGTTTGTGTGTGGTTAAAAGGATACAATGCTGAGGCATTACAAAACTGGTATTTCATTGATGCAGACTGGAATGGCTTGAATTTATTTAATGTTTTTTAGCTGAGCAGAAGGAATACAAACATGTTCACCCTGTTATTTCTGTATCACCACATGTCCGTAATCATTCTGCCACTTGTGTGCCTCTACTGATAAACATTTATTTCCTGGCATTTATTTTTATTTTCCATTTATGTATTCATCCATTTTTTCTAAAATGACAGCAACCTTTTAGATTAAATAATTTTAAACTTAAGGTTCTTAGAATGAAATTGGCCAGAGAGAGAGTGAGAGAACAGGGTAATGAAAATCAATAATAGAAGTGTAATTTGGCCCACCACTGTGTTGTTTGTCTTGTGGATGCTGAGACAGATGCTGTGCTGAGAATATTCAAAGCACAGTCTCCTTTTCCCACAGGTTAGTGTTGTTACCTTTAGCCTTGGATGAACTCCAAACTGAGCCGACGTATGTGCCTACAGTAACAATTAGGCACATATTGAAGGATGATAATTGTTGGCCAATCCATCTATTTTATATAACAGACTGTTTGACTCACTGGAGAAGGCCTTGGAAATGTATACCTAGATTCAATCAGAATCAAAGCCCCAGGAGAAGCCTCTGGTGGTAGAGCCATCTCAGCAGGCATTGATTACCCTTTGCTACTGCTAAACTGGAGGCAGTCTCTCACAAATGAGGTTTCCTAACATAGCACAACTTCAGACATTTTAGGCTGATTACATTTGGGTAAAACTGAATCCCCATTGCCAGTGGAATGCAGACAGCCTTTTCTCCTATTGTTGATCAGTGGAGGGAAATACAATTTCCTCTTATCAGCTCCAGGTGGATAAATGTTAAATTATTCATAGTAGGGTGAAGGCTTGGTGCTGGGAGATTAGTGTGTCTAATTGTTCTGCAGTTACTGCTAAAATCCAGGAAGAAGTCTGGGTATGCACAGGTACTGAGAATGCATCTAATGGGAGACATGACGACTTTCATAAACCAAAGACAAAAAAACCTCATAAAAGTATTCTGAAACTTCTTTCTCAAAGTATGCAATATGGTGACTCATCATGACCTGAGGGTTGTGGTGTGGTGAGATGCCAGGAAAGGAAAATATAATAAAAAGGAAAAGTAAAACATCACTTCTGTTTTTGTTATTCTCCTGAGCATCTTGGAAGCAATTTGAGATTTAATTTGCATTCACCTTATTGATTCTGCAATCAGCATCTTGTCTTGTCAGACAATGCATCTCCTTCCTCACTAATTGATGTACTCACTTTGTCAACCACTCATTCTCGCACACATAAATGCGCATGCTCAGTTAAACCCTATATTTTTCTAAGCACTTACTTCACAGCAAGTCATTTAAAAAAACACTCAGAAGCATCACTCATTCCATGCAGCCAGCTCAATACTGAACCAGTAGTAGTCACAAGTTCAGCTTCTTGTCAATTGACAAACGTGTCAAAAGGAATAGTAGTTAGAGTTTGGTATGAGGGTTTTTTGGCATGGATGAGATTCTAGGAGGCCAGCCCCTGGTCGTATAGTGTGACGGCGCCGGAGAAGATGGCAGATGTTTTACGTGCTCCCAACCGATTGTTTTTTTATTCATTTATTTGCAACATATTTTTTTACTTATTTTGTACATAATGTTGCCGCTACCGTCTCTTATGACCGAAAATAACTTATGCGATTACTCACCACGACTGGCAGAATACTTTTTTTCCTTTAACGAGTCTGACGAGCCCGACGCGAACAATATACTGCTTTCTCGAGGACAGGCCCATATCCAGTGATTTGCGTGAAGAGGAGGCGGAGAAAAACGGTCCGGAGGGCACGCTGCTTTCTGAGAATTCGTAGGCAATCGAATAAACCCCACTTCCTTCTATTCTGCTAGTAAACATGCAATCTCTGGAGAATAAAATAGATGACCTATGCGGAAGATTAAACTACTAACGGCACATTTAAAACTGTAATATCTTATGCTTCACAGAGTCAGTGAAGAGCACCTTTTGCCAGTTCTGTCTGGTCCAGCGACGGTGGGTTTGTGCCCATAGGCGACGTTGTTGCCGGTGATGTCTGGTGAGGACCTGCCTTACAACAGGCCTACAAGCCCTCAGTCCAGCCTTTCTCAGCCTATTGTGGACAGTCTGATGGAGGAATTGTGCGTTCCTGGTGTAACTTGGGCAGTTGTTGTTGCCATCCTGTACCTGTCCCGCAGGTGTGATGTTCGTATATACCGATCCTGTGCAGGTGTTGTTACACGTGGTCTGCCACTGTGAGGATGATCAGCAGTCCGTCCTGTCTCCCTGTAGCGCTGTCTTAGGCATTGCAATTTATTGCCCTGGCTACATCTGCAATCCTCAGATGAGCAGGGACCCTTGGTGTTTTTCAGAGTCAGTAGAAAGGTCTCTTTAGTGTTCTAAGTTTTCATAACTGTGACCTTAATTGCCTACCGTCTGTAAGCTGTTAGTTTCTTAACGACTGCTCCACAGGTGCATGTTCATTAATTGTTTATGGTTCATTGAACAAGCATGGGAAACAGTGTTTAAACCCTTTACAATGAATATCTGTGAAGTTATTTGGATTTTTACAAATTATCTTTGAAAGACAGGGTCTTGAAAAAGGGATGCTTCTTTTTTTGCTGAGTTTATTTGCATTGCCCCCAACCCCCCTCTCCCCCTCTTTTACACTGCTGCTACCCTCTGTTGTTATCATCTATGCACAGTCACTTTAATAACTACCTACATCTACATATTACCTCAACTAACCGGTGCCCCCGCACATTCACTCTGTACCGGTACCCCCTGTATACAGTGGCTTGCAAAAGTATTTACCCCCCTTTGCATTTTTCCTATTTTGTTGCCTTACAAACTGGAGTTAAAATAGAGGTTTGTTCTCGGGGTGATGAGAGGTGTTGGGTTTGCGCCAGACATAGCATTTTTCTTGATGGCCAAAAAGCTAAATTTTAGTCTCATCTGACCAGAGTACCTTCTTTCATATGTTTGGGGAGTCTCCCACATGCTTTTTGGCGAACACCAAACGGGTTTGCTTATTTTTTTCATGAAGCAATGGCTTTTTTCTGGCCACTCTTCCGTAAGCCCAGCTCTGTGGAGTGTACGGCTTGAAGTGGTCCTATGGACAGATACTCCAATCTCCACTGTGGAGCTTTGCAGCTCATTCAGGGTTATCTTTGGTTTCTTTGTTGCCTCTCTGATTAATGCCTTCCTTGCCTGGTCCGTGAGTTTTGGTGGGTGGCCCTCTCTTGGCAGGTTTGTTGTGGTGCCATATTCTTTCATTTTTTTTATAATGGATTTAATGGTGCTCCGTGGGATGTTCAACGTTTCAGATATTTTGACAGTACCCCCCCCCCAAAGGTGCGGACTCCGACCGCGCCCAAAAGTCACTGGGAGGGTCTATCGGGTGGGTCTTCGCCTTTGGCCCGAGAAGACGCACCGGAGGCCCCGTACGTGGAGCAGGAACAATACGTGCCAGGCTGGGGCGACACCCAAGAGGCCTGGTGCGTGAAGCAGGCACAGTACATACCAGGCTGGGACGACATCCTAGAGACCTGGTGTGTGAAGCGAGAACAGTACGTACCAGGCTGGGACGACATCCTAGAGGCCTGGTGCGTGGAGCAGGGACAGGACGTGCCGGGCTCTCGATGCGCTCAGGGGACCTGATGCGTGGAGCAGGGACAAGACGTGCCGGGCTCTCGATGCGCACAGGGGACCTGATGCGTGGAGAGGGAACAGGCCGTGCCGGGCTCTGAAGACGCACAGGGAGCCTGGTGCGTGGAGCAGGGACAGGCCGTGCCGGGCTCTGAAGGCGCACAGGGGACCTGGTGCGTGGAGCAGGGACAGGACGTGCCGGGCTCTGAAGGCGCACAGAGAGCCTGGTGCGGGGAGCAGGAACAGGCTGTGCTGGGCCCGCTGCACATGTGTCCAGTGGGATGCTTCCTCCGTTGGACCAGCATGCTTTGCATGACCGGGACTTGCAAACACAGCACTTCACAAGCGGTCGGTGTCGATTGATGTCACGTGAGATCTACGCTGAAAAGTACAACAACAAAAAAACTTGTGCCATGCTCACTCCGGTAAGCACGGGGAGTTGGTTCAGGTCTCCAACCTGAACCAGCCAACCTCCCCGTGTGCCCTCCCAAAAAACATTTTTGGGGGTGCCTCGCGGGCTTCCTCGCCAGCCGTGTTCCCGCATACTTCTCCTCATAGAAGCACCGCTCTGCCGTCGCTGCTCCCTGGGACGGCGATACTCCCCAGCCTTCCTCCAGGGTCCTTCTCCAGCCAGGATTTCCTCCCATGTCCAGCACTCCCGGTTATCTCGCTGCTTGGTCCTTGTTTGGTGGGTTATTCTGTCACGGTTTTCCGATGGAGCGGACCAAGACGCAGTGAGGTTTCCAGTATACATACTTTAATTAAAGTGCAAACTGGCAAAAAACAATAAACAAAGAACAAACCGTCACGCAGGTGTGGCACACACACAAATGCAAACAATAACCCACAAGGCAAGTGGGGCAGGGAACCAAGTTAAATAGGATTCCCAATTAGAGACAACGACTAACAGCTGCCTCTAATTGGGAACCCAAACCAACCAACATAGAAATATAACCATAGAACCAAAAACACCCCTGATCACGTCCTGACCAAAAACACCAATGAGCAGCCAAAAGGGCTATCTATGGCCAGGACGTGACACAAGTGGGGTGAATACTTTTGCAAGGGACTGTATAGTCTCGCTATTGTTATTTTACCACTGCTCTTTAATTACTTGTTACTTTTATTTCTTACTCTTCTTGGTATTTTTTTAAACTGCATTGTTGGTTAGGGACTCGTAAGTAAGCATTTCACTGTAAGGTCTACACCGGTTGTATTCGGTGCTTGTGACCAATATAATTTGGCTTGATATCAGTAGCTGGCCTCCCAGAAGGGTCAGCCCCCAGGTGTGAACCGTGGTTGTGCTAAGCCTGCTGGCAGGGCCAACCCCCGGCTGTAAGCCAAAGTTGTACTGGCTTGGCACCAGTCATGGACCAAGGTTTCACTGACCCAACATTGTGCCTGGACGGTGGCTCAATGGATCACCATGAACGACAATGTTAGTCATAAATTCAAAGTGTGAATAAGAATTCAATTTAAATAATATGAGGGTGGTTGATAAAGTAATTAAATTCAGGTGAGTGAGGCGAGCTTGTGGCTAATGAAGATTGGATGCTGGTGAGCAAATTGCATGGTCATGGCACTGTCCATATATGGAGTTCCTTGCCGATCGGCTGTGTTCCAATATGGATGTCTGGGCCCATATATGGAGTTTCTGATCCAAGGCTGCATTCCAATATGGAAGAGTAAAATTAAAGTTAATTTGTCACATGCGCCGAATACAACAGGTGTAGACCTTACAGTGAAATGCTTACTTACAGGCTCTAACCAATAGTGCAAAAAAGGTATTAGGTGAACAATAGGTAAGTAAAGAAATAAAAACACCAGTAAAAAGACAGTGAAAAATGACAGTAGCGAGGCTATATACAGTAGCGAGGCTACTTACAGACACCGGTTAGTCAGGCTGATTGAGGAAGTATGTACATGTAGATATGGTTAAAGTGTCTATGCATATATGATGAACAGAGAGTAGCAGTAGCGTAAAAGAGGGGTTGGTGGGTGGTGGGTGGCTGTTGAGAAGCCTTTTTGTCCTAGACTTGGCACTCCGGTACTGCTTGTCATGCGGTAGTAGAGAGAACAGTCTATGACTGGGGTGGCTGGGGTCTTTGACAATTTTTAGGGCCTGCCTCTGACACGGCCTGGTGTAGAGGTCCTGGATGGCAGGCAGCTTAGCCCCAGTGATGTACTGGGCTGTACGCACTACCCTCTGTAGTGCCTTGCGGTCGGAGGCCGAGCAATTGCCATACCAGGCAGTGATGCAACCAGTCAGGATGCTCTCGATGTTGCAGCTGTAGAACCTTTTGAGGATCTCAGGACTCATGCCAAATCTTTTTAGTTTCCTGAGGGGGAATAGGCTTTGTTGTGCCCTCTTCACGACTGTCTTGGTGTGTTTGGACCATTCTAGTTTGTTGGTGATGTGGACACCAAGTAACTTGAAGCTCTCAACCTGCTCCACTACAGCCCCGTCGATGACAATGGTGGCGTGCTCGGGTCCTCCTTTTCCTGTAGTCCACAATCATCTCCTTAGTCTTGGTTACGTTGAGGGATAGGTTGTTATTCTGGCACCACCTGGCCAGGTCTCTGACCTCCTCTCTATAGGCTGTCTCGTCGTTGGCGGTGATC
Organism: Brachymystax lenok tsinlingensis; assembly: GCA_030435695.1. Classification (NCBI taxonomy): domain Eukaryota; kingdom Metazoa; phylum Chordata; class Actinopteri; order Salmoniformes; family Salmonidae; genus Brachymystax; species Brachymystax lenok. The sequence continues at coordinate 21,263,179 of CM059787.1, forward strand.
AGGCCTACCACTGTTGTGTCGTCTGCAAACTTTATGATGGCGTTGGAGTCGTGCTTGGCCATGCAGTCGTGGGTGAACAGGGAGTACAGGAGGGGACTGAGCACGCACCCAAGGGGGGCTCCAGTGTTGAGGATCAGCGTGGCAGATGTGTTGCTACCTACCCTCACCACCTGGGGGTGGCCCGTCAGGAAGTCCAGGATCCAGTTGCAGAGGGAGGTGTTTAGTCCCAGGATCCTTAGCTTAGTGATGAGCTTTGAGGTTACTATGGCGTTGAACGCTGAGCTGTAGTCAATGAATAGCATTCTCACGTAAGTGTTCCTTTTGTCCAAGTGGGAAAGGGCAGTGGGGAGTGCAATATAGATTGCATCATCTGTGGATCTGTTTGGGCGGTATGCAAATTGGAGTGACCAGTTGGTCAGCACAGGCCCGGAGCACACATCCTGGTAATCCGTCTGGCCCCGCAGCCTTGTGTATGTTGACCTGTTTAAAGGTCTTACTCACGTTGGCTACGGAGAGCGTGATCATGCAGTCATCCGGAACAGCTGATGCTCTCATGCATGCCTCAGCGTTGCTTGCCTTGAGGCGAGCATAGACGTGATTTAGCTTGTCTGGTAGGCTCATGCCACTGGGCAGCTCGCGGCTGTGTTTCCCTTTGTAGTCTGTAATAGTTTGCAAGCCCTGCCACAAAAGACGAGCGTCGGAGCCGGTGTAGTATGATTCAATCTTAGCCCTGTATTGACGCTTTGCCTGTTTGATGGTTTGTCGCAGGGCATAGCAGGATTTCTTGTAAGCATCCGGGTTAGAGTCCCGCACCTTGAAAGCGGCAGCTCTACCCTTTAGCTCAGTGAGAATGTTGCCTGTAATCCATGGCTTCTGGTTGGGGTATGTACGTACAGTCACGTCCTCAATGCACTTATTGATAAAGCCAGTGACTGATGTGGGGTACTCCTCAATGCCATCGGAAGAATCCTGGAACATGTTCCAGTCTGTGCTAGGTAAACAGTCCTGTAGTTTAGCATCTGCTTCATCTGACCACTTTTTTATAGACCGTTTCACTGGTGCTTCCTGCTTTAATTTTTGCTTGTAAGCAGGAATCAGGAGGATAGAGTTGTGGTCAGATTGAGCAAATGGAGGGCGAGGGAGAGCTTTGTACGCGTCTCTTTGTGTGGAGTAAAGGTGATCTAGAATTTTTTTCCCTCTAGTTGCACATTTAACATGTTGATAGAAATGAACAAGCCCATAGATGGATGTTGCTATTGTGGATTGGGTGTTTTATCTGAAAGTCAAGAGCCAATTTATACTTGATCTGAAAATGGATGGTCTGACGCAATTGCGGAGCATCCGGAGGCATGCAGAGGCCAAATTAAGCTCTGTACCGCATCGCTGTGTGCCTCTCAAACTTTGTAACAATGCAGAGGGCTTCGTATAGGTCCGTGCAGTGCAGACGTCGGATTGACCATACAGCGCCTTTAAAGCACTCCACCCAAAACTGCACTATAAACCATACTTCACGAGTTCAGTTTCTCGCCATCTGACGAATATGTCGGAAGGAGTAGTAGTTGAAAGTTTGGTATGAGGGTTTTGGCATGGATGGTAGTCGGGGAGGCCAGACCCCAGTTGTGGATCGGGGTTGGTAGCTGGCCTCCCGGCAGAGTCAGCCCCAAGTCGTGAACTGTGGCTGTGCTGAGCCTGCTGGCAGGGCCAACCCAGGGCCGTAGGCTGAGGTTGTGCTAGCCCCCCTGCTGGCGGAAGCAGCCCCTGGTAGTGAACCTAGGTTGAGCTGGTCCCTCCAAAAGGAACTGAAGGCACTTATTAAGGATTCTGTGCCTTCTGCTTGGTGACGGGAGTGAGCATAGGTGTGGGACTCGTCTAGGTTCTGGGGTTAGGGAAGAGTGAAGGGGCAGGAATGTTTGGTGCTTCAGACTAGTAGGAGAAGGTGGAAGTTGGTACCCGTTGTGGGGAAATGCGGTGGAAACAGGGTGTGGTTTCGCTGAGGGCCTGACTAGAGTTTGTGGGCGTCTGACAAGTGATAGGTTTGAGCAGATGTAGAAGTATTTGGAACCAGTCTGGTAATGGGGAGGTATCTCTGTGATGAACAGACTCTGTGGTGGTTAATTTCTTTACTATCAAATGAGGAGAGACAAACTTATCACACAAGTCAGAGTTATACTTAAAATACATATTTAATAGTATGAGCTTTGTAATAGCAATGGCTTCTCAAGGAATTCACCACTTTCTCTGATGGTCAGTTGAGAGCGGCGACACGAAGGCTACTGAGATCCTTTATAGCAAAGATCCACCCCCTAGTCTACATAACAAACCAGATGTTTGGAACAGGTCACAGGTGAGAGTTTTTAAATGAGAAAGGAGCATCCCCCAGCCAGATAGCATTCGCTATAAATTATGTTCAGTTTGGCCCCTAAGACGAGGTGCAGATCTCGTTCCTGGTACTTCATAGCACAGAAACACCAACTCATCCAATGGCATAAATCAATTGTCAACTCCAGATACTCCCATCTCAAGTAAAACCCCTTCTTGACCACACACCTGGACAAGCTCACTGAGGGGAGTGAGCCTCTAGGTCATACACTATCCCAAGATAAGTGCAACATCAGAGATGACATACAATAGTTCCAGACACTACCACACACATCCCCCAAAGTAAAAGGAGAGAGTGACTGGCGCACAGACATTGTGGAGACAAGTAATTGGTTCCTCATTAATCACACCATCCCTTCATATGGTATAAGAATAGGTAAAGACACATTCACATATTAAGACAATGTTCCCTCCTGTCCTCTTCCCTTTCTGATATTCTGCATAGCACCAGGAACATGTGAAAGACAAGCCTGACCTCTCCCCTCTCTGGGCCCCAGGTGACTGAGCTCCAGCTGAGGAAAGAAGTGCAACTGCCAACACCAGAGTCCGAAGGGATACATTCTAATAACAAGTATATCACATAAGCATATTATGCAGATAAGACATCTTAATTATCTATATTACTCAACTAATTCTGATTATTCCGCCACAACTCTCAAGGGCACGATAGTGGAAGTGGTGCAGCCAGTGGCAATTTTAGCAAATAAATCTTGGTGGGGCAAACAAAACATTTTCTTTTTATGCATGCCAGCAAAGCTACTACACAACACTAAACAATACATTAATTACACTATAACGGTGACAAACGGTGCCCACAAACTTTTAGGACCTTCATAAAGCTGTCCCAACAGCAGAGTCCCAACAGCAGTCCCAACACCTTACCACTGTACACCTGGTTATCAGCAGAGCCTTGTTTGGCAGCGAAACAGTTCATTCAGCCTCATTTACTGCCTTAAAAAAACATAGCTGATATGGCTGAATTGCTTAAACAAATGTGGTTTCTACTGTCAATTGAGTCGTACAAACTATGGCATAAGGGGACGACGAGCGGATAAGATGCATTCCGTTATTTCAATTAAGACATTAATGAGTGAGCTAGGACGGACATAGTCAATATAACTATTTGTTCTGCACTTTTGAAATGTACAGAAACAGAATTCAGACCATGGGCCATTCTTACAGTATTCTCCCTGTACACCAAGTCAGAACTGTAGGATAAATCAAGGTGGCATATAAGCAGACAATGAAAGCTCTTACAATATTTGATTGTAATATTGTTAGCGGGGCTTTGCTTTGTCTGTCATTTCTCCGAGAGGGAAGGGCAAGAGGAAGAGGAGGCCGCAATGGACCCCGGCGGTGAGGCAGTATGCCAGGCCAGTCACAGCAGGAGGCCAGTTACGATACACACACACCATGCATTCTAGCAAAATGAAGGCCTCTAATAGTTTAGATGTGAAATTGTAGCCTCTTACACTCACCACAGACTAAAGCAGATTCAATCCGAAAAACAAGAATATTGCATGATACGAACTGACAAGGCACAAACATAAATCCATCGACTGAATGGAATTGCTTTTTATTTCTTCTTTACAACAGAAATGTTAGTGTTTCAAAGAAATTAGGTAGATTCATTCTAATTGAATTCTGAAAAGATACAGATCATTATTATTTATAGCAGTTCAAACAAATTAATTGGTTTGGATAGATCACCAATGTTTGTAATGGTCATCATATCAGCTACAATTTTAACAAGCTAAAATACTTGTTTATATAAAATGTTGTTTTGTCAATATAATCATATTTGACTTAGGAGAAAACATATAGGGCTATTCATTTTAACACTAAAATTGAAGCTTATAAGCAAGGTTATATCACCCCATATTTGCTTATTATACCACTAGCTAATTTTATAGAGACCCAGGGGTATCATAGCCTGACAACTCACACTAAATTCTTCCGCTGCTCTGTCGTTCTCTACATACTTTAATCTGAGACTTCCATCATTGAAGTTGTTTGTGGTGAAGAGGGGCACAAGGGCCGTTGTACAAAAAGTCTTCAGTAATTAGATCGTCTCTAACCAATCAGAGTATACTCTTTAAAATCAGGGTTCCAAAAGTCTCTTCGGCTGTCCCCATAGGAGAACCCATTTTAGTTCCAGGTAGAAACCTTTTTGGTTCCATGTAGAACCCTCTGTGGAAAGGATTCTACATGGAACTCAAAAGGGTTCTACTTGGAACCAAAAATTATTATTCAAATGGTTCTCCTATGGGGACAGCCGTAGAACCCTTTTAGGTTCTAGATAGAACCTGTTTTTCTAAGAGTGTATCAAAGCCAATAACGAATTTTCAAACCGCCGCTTTACCCACATGGGTTCTGGCACTGGCCCAACCCATCGGTTTCTGGACCAATCAGATGGCCCTGAATGTGTTCGCATACGGTGAAGGTACTCAGATCCAGACTTATTGCGGAGAATAAACTAATGTCCACGGGCATGGCGTAGCGTTTGGCCGGAGCAAGGATTCTGGGTAGCCAGGGAAGGGGTACCTGTCGATCTACTGAGACCTTACCAATATGGCCACTCGAGTTTGTCTGATCAATTCTTGCTCACGCACCCCCTTGAGGGAATCCGGAAAAACAAAGAAGCTGACATAGGACTTGATGAAGTTCTGTAGCTAGAAAACAAATCAACAAAATACTGTAGCTATTTGTAAAGTTGATCAATGACTACCTTGAAATTAGCATTTATTAGGAGAAAGAGTAAGTATTACGTTGATGTCACTTATTATTTTGCGTCTAGGAACATTGCAGGTAATGTTTATTTAGCTAGCTAGCCAGAGCATCGGTTGAATTAGTCCCACTGTGGCTATGGTCATTTCAATCCAAAAAGATCCATGATCACCAACATGTGATGTTTATAGGAGCATGTCAAATTGGGTGTCAAATTAAATCTAATAGTCTATATTTTTGGGGGAAATTACAGCGTATAAACATTTGTCAACCATTTCCCATTCTAAAAATTTGGAATAAGCAAAGGATTACATTTCTGATCAAATTGATGGAAAAGGGGTCTTAAACAATATCTATCAGTCTTAAAAGGTATTAGAAATGCATTTAAACACAATAATGTTGAAGTAAAGAACCCTGCCAACTAATATCAAAACGTATGTTTAGCTTTAGAAAAATTATTTGCCTTCTGTAAGAAGGCCTTCTTTAAGAAACATTAACTTGTGCCTTGTAATTCCATTACCAAAAACCTACATCTTTTAAGATATTTTCTAATTTCTCTCCCTCATAAGGAGGGATGATAATGAAAGTTCACATAAGTAACAAGTAAAGGTAAACCTACCAATTAGTTACATTGTTCTTACTGAAATCAAGTTTTGTTTATGAATTATTAAGTGATTAAAACTTATAATTCTGTTACCAAAAATCTGTAACGGAATTACTGCACCTGAATTTGCTTAATTGGGAAATCATTATTTTAACGTAATTCCGTTACAGGATGCAAATCCACTTCCCCTTCTGTAGTTCAATAACCAAAATACTTTTTTTCAAACTCAGTGTCATATCATAGCTGACACCCCATTCTTTCAGCAGAAATCTTTGAATGTTAATTCGGAGCAGATCTTTTAAGAGTTTTTGGAAAAAAATGTTTTGGGAAAATGTGGTCTCATAAAAAACTGATTTTACTTTAATTCTGTTACCAAACTTTGCATCTACACAGTTCTTCCAGTAAATGTGTTATTGTGACATTTTCTGTGTAAATTGTTCAAAGTACTCCTTGTGCATAGAGAAGTATGGTTTGTTAAATTTTTTAATAAATGGTTTTGTTTGGCATACATTTTAAAGTGAACAATCTGAGTCAAAGCATCATTATGTTACCATGGAATTGCCCCTATCCTGTGTAACGTTACAGCAAGCACAATTACATTCAAAAAGAAAAAAAAACATATCTTGTCTGTCACGAATGTTAAATAAAATGATATTTGAACTTACTCAGCCGAATGTCCATAGGGTTGGTCCTTCAGTGTGTCGAAATGTAAGACACAATATCCATAGGAAAGTATTAATAAACAGACTTCAAAACGCAGAACCCTGTGTGTGGCAATCAATATTTGTTTTCTTGTGACCTAACGCTTCGAACACACTGACAGCGTACACACATGTTGCAGACGGTCGCATGCGGTTGGGCACATGGAGGAGAGTATCATTTTCATTTTCGCAGTGTCCTCAAAATCGTGTATTTTTGACACAACTGCTGACAGTTCCATGGACTTAAACACAAAAAATGCTGCTTGGAGACCGTTGTCCACAATAGTTGGATAGCCAGGTCATTTTAGTAGTGAGCTTGTGCTAGATGTGGCTAGTTAGCTAGCTAATCATATTTGAAAGAGTGTGAATGTGAGTGAGTGTGAGTGTGTATGTTGTCAGATAGGTGGGTGTAGCTGGTGTATGAAGTCGCGCATGAGAGCAGAGATGAGTGAACCAACCGCACTTTACTTTGACAGCACAAAGTAAAACCATAATACAAAGTGCAAAAGAACGGTTGCTGCAGAACATGGGTGAAATAAATGGCACCGGCACAAACCAGCCGGAACAATACCGACCTGAAAAAAAATGAACAATCACACACAAAGACATGGGGGAAACAGAGGGTTAAATACATGACACTTAATTTGGGAATTGAAACCAGGTGTGTGGGAACACAAGACAAAACAAATGGAAAATGAAAAGAGGATCGACGATGGCTAGAAGACCGGTGACGTCGACCGCCGAATGCCGCCCGAACAAGGAGAGGGACCGACTTCGGCGGAAGTCGTGACATATGTCAGATAATAATAGAAATGATGGTAGATACTACCCCTGATAATTTGTTCAGATAACCGTGTGTGTGTACAGTCAATGATTGCTATCTAATAACTATAGTTATGCTAGGTCATGTTCATGTCTATGTAGAAGAAGACTGTAGGAGGAAGTGGAGAGGACTCAGGGACAGGTATCAGAGAGAGAGAAGGGCAGAGAAAGAGAAGAAGAGGTCTGGGTCAGCAGCTTCAGGCCAGAAGCCTTGGCGCTTCTGCCACATTCTTTCTTTTCTGGATCCATGTATTGAGCCTAGGGCAACGAGTAGCAATTTTACAGCCAGACCCTCTACTACGTCATCCACAAGTGTGGGCGCCACCGGTGCATCAAGACCCTCAACGTCATCTACAAGTGCGACCACCGCCTCCACTGGTGCAGCGAGACACTCAATGTCATCTACTAGTGCAACCACCACCGGTGCAGCGAGACCCTCTACAACATCTACATCATCCACAAGTATGACCACCACCGGTGCAGCGAGACCCTCTACAACATCTACATCATCCACAAGTATGACCACCACCGGTGCTGCCATGAAGATGATGAAATGGAGGAGCCCCTCTGGATCTCGGACCACCTGAGATTATTATGAACCTCACGGAAGTGACCACTGAGGACCTCGTTGAACAGGATGTGGCCGTGGAGACAAACGAGGAGAGAAACAAGGAGAGAAACATGGAGACAAACGAGGGGGAACAACGTCACACCAGGCACCCTCGGCGGTACCAGCCTCCAGATCCACTTAACTAATTTCAGCAGAGGCTCCTCCAAGCCGTCGAGAGGGATGCAGCCCAACCTGATGCTCACAGGAAGGAGGATGAAGAGACCCTCTTTGCCATGGGCCCTGTAGCCAACCCTGAAGAGGCTGTCTCAGCAAAGAAAAGCAGCAGTCAAGGTTAAAATGTACCAGCTGCTTTTCGAAGCCGAGTTCAATTGTACGTTTTTTTTCTCTTCTCCACAACACAGGTAGTGTCATAAGTATTGCGACATTGAAGTAAAGTAGGTCATTTTTACAGTATATTCATGTAGGCTAATTGGTATTTCAGATCAAATGATTAATATGAGGCAAATGTATAGCTGTTGTTTCTGGGTTAGGATATATCCTAAAACAACAGTTTGCTGTCTAAATATATTCATATTCATCTTTTGATCTGAAATACAAATTTCATGAGTAAACAGCAATAATTACTATCTTTACCACACAATATTTATGCCACTAACTACACTATACAAGCAGTATTTAGTTAACATAAATCTCACCTTCTCACCTTGGTGTTATATTATGTAAAGCTTGTATGTGTTGCTTTTCTCTTCCCTTCCAGAGATGGAGTCAATTTAGCCGAGCAGCTCACAGGAAGGACAGGAAGGGGAGAGGAGTTGTCTGGTTGTTGTTTTGACCTCCCTCATTGTACCTTTCCTTTCACACATGTCAGTTCCGTTTAAATTCAGTCAATTCATTAAGTCATTTGTTTATAAAGTCTTAGGATAGCATTAATTATTAGTGTTACATAGATTTCTGAATTGACAGAATTGATACTGGTACACCGGGAAATTCACAGATGCTCTTGTTGGTCTCTTACAAGACTAAAGGTGAATATATTTATTTAATTTGAAACCACTTAAAAACCAGGGCGTTGAAACTTTTTGTGTTATGTTACCTCGACTGGTCCATGACATCCAGGAGCCATTTGTTTGTTTACCTGTGTTACGGCTACACATTATTTTCTTTTTTTCAGAGACAGAGACACACACAGACCTCTCTTCCACTCGTCTCTATACCTCAGATCCCCAGTGCCCTGCTCTCTTTATGGCCATGTCTGAAGTTCCCCTACTACGTCTAGGCTTTATGAATAGTCCCTGTATCTGTCTGCAGTGTTGCCAAAAATACAGGCTCTTGTTTTTTTTACATGTACATACATGCACACACACCTCTTTCAATAGTTGTTCTATTTTTGTAAATTTTTTACAACACACATACTTGTCAAGTTCTTTCCTGTACTTGAATACTTATACAATTCTAATTTTCATAGTCAGTTGTTTAATTTCTTTCTTTATTAATATCTAATTTAGACTTAATCTACGTATTTCTGCCCTACACCTTTGCAGATCTAAGACAAGATGAAAGTAAAAACACATTCTCTTCCTAATTCGTTTTTCTTCCACCTGCATTTTGTCAGACCAGTGAAGATGGTGGTAAACTGTACTATTTGTATGGACCCTAGCTTACCCTTTCCCTTTGTTATCATACTAACTGTATGTCTTATAACCTTAATTAGTGCTCCCGCTCACCTGATGTACCATGCCAGGTGTGTATAATACTGATGTTAATGGGAGAGGGAAGGGGTTAAGGTGTGGTCTTTACTCCCACATTTCACTTAAATATATCTTCCAAAAGAAGAGCGACAATGAGACAAAATAATCTGGGGACAAAATGCTATTTTACGGTGGATGGTTCTTAAAATAACCTTGGTGTTAGGGGGCTCTTAAAAGAGCCGTTTCACTCCACGGCATACTGCCATGGGACTTCACCTGCTGGCGATGGGAAGTAGGTGGTCAGCTTCTCCCTCACCTGGAGTACCTGTCTGGGGACGTTGTTGGCACCTGCCCTGGTGACATCAAGTAGGTGACCATTTGGTAGGTGACCATCTCCATCCGGAGCGACTCCTGGAATGACCTCAGCAGGTAGTTGTGGAGAACACATGTGGCCTTCAAGCAGGCATCGACATTTGAGGGGCTGAGACCAAGCACTCTCTGATACATTCTCCGCCGGGCTGCCAGCATCCCTAACCTTGCCCTGGACAGTCATTTGTTAAAGATCCTTACAGGCTTTGGCAATGGCAGCTGGTGTCCAGCGTAGGGCCTCAAAGGGAAGGCCTCGTCGCTGACGAAGACGTGGGGAGCCCCAGGGAATGATGCAGGTGGTGGAATCTCCAATGTGCCATCCTGAAGTGCCTGGCCGAAGGCAGAGTCCCGGAGGGTCCCGCCATCACTTCCCTTGCCATAAGCACCAACATCGACAACACAGAAACAGTAGATGGCATCTACAATAGCCAAGAGTACAACTGAATATGTACCCTTGTAGTTGTAGAATAGCGAACCCGAGCACAGTGGAGCTAGGATTACTACATGTTTCCTGGAAATGAAGCCAAGACATTTGAGGAAATTCTACATCTCCAGGAACTAAGCAGCGATGGCCCTCTAGTCTTCCTCCTTGGGGACAGGCATGTATTCACCAACCAGACAGTCCCAAATGGGTTGTGCCACAGAGGGGACAATGCCTTCCACCATGGACCATCCAACTCGGAAGCTGAATCCAATGGTCTTGTAGGAGTCCCCTGTCACCAAGAATCTGAAATATAATTCAAAATAATTATCAATATTATATGCAACTTGAATTCCACCCACATATTTTATCTACTCACATAGCTACCTCATTAATGTTTATTCTGCTCTACTAATTATATTGTAATACTCATTAACCATAATTAACAATGCCTTGAAACAGTACAATTCAGTCTATGACTATATCAATAAACTGGAGCCCAGGCCAACTCTACTCTTTGAAAGAAAGGTACTATCTAGAACCTTTGAAGAACCCTTTTTTGGTTCCTGGTAGTACCCTTTTTGGTTCCAAGTAGAACCCTATTGGGTTCCATGTATAACATTTTCCACAAAGGGTTACACCTGGAACCAAAAAGGCTAATCCTATGGGGAAAGCAGGACACTTTTGGAACCCTTTTTTTCTAAGAGTGTATGTATGTGAGTCCAATAAGAATGTAATGAATGACTGTAACTGTCTTGAACAACAAGGGGTCCTGGAGAAGACTAGCCTACCTTTACCAGGGCAGAAGGCCCCTCAACTTTCTTTTTATTTGGTAACATTGCATCATAAAAAAAAAAATATTTTAAACCAACTTTGGGAAAAGTTATAGTCCTAATGAACATTCTGTAAAAGCACATCTGATGTCACATAGGGGCTATTAACTAGAGAGCAATTTAGCTAGCTAGGTGGCACATAAAATATATCTAATATCAATCAGTTATGGTATCAAACACTTTAAAAATGTACTAGAATTTAGCTTACCGGAGACAAATCGCCAGGCGTTCATCTGGGCTGATGGACTTCCGGTAGTTGGTATCCATCCGGGCGATCCTGGCTCCAACCATCTGGTGCAGGTGATCGAACTGGCTTCCGTCCAGACGAAAGTAACTTCGGAATTCCTCTCCAAACAGTCGAAGCTCTTTAATGAGACAGTGGAACTCCCCTGCCTCCTTTCGGGACCATCTCTGGACCCACAGAGACCTGCGCTTTCGGTGGGGCTGGGCCCAACAGCGCGATCAAGACCACCTTCCTCAACATTGGTCTCATTGTTGAAAGAGCCTACTCTCTGCTATCTTGAATATGTATTATTGCATTTTGCTCCAAAACTATGTATTTTGGAGGGAAATTATATTTTGGGCTCTCACAATACATTTTTAGACGTCATCGAATAAATAATCGGCTATGTATGCTACTTGGCAAATAAATGTAAATGAATTCTACAGTCAAACTGTTAATGTAATCGCATTTTTTTACTGGATATGTGTGCAACAAAAATTCAACAGTCACATTATACACATTTTACTACTTTCTGTCAAGTCTAAACATGCAAATTGATGCATACGTTCGATAAATCCAAAGTATATGCACCACACAGAACGCAACTGCCTCTGCAACGCAATGTTTACATGGTTTTGCGCATTTGCCAAGTGATAGAAATTTCAACGACACTACCGACGCTCTAAAAAGTCGGGTAAATAATACTTTCCTGTGGATATTTTGTCTCAAATTCCGACCCATTGAAAGGTCAACCTCACAGACAACCGGTAGAGTAAGTTCAAATGTAGTTTTATTCAACATTCTGGCTTGTAGTCAATGTTTTTTTTGGCATACATTTTGTTTTTGCAGTGCTTTGTTTCAGACTGTATAGAATAATTGGTATCACAGTCTGATTTATAAGTAAACTGTTGAATGTAAGCATGACTGTCAACACCAACATGACTGTTGTGCTGTGCCTAGCACAAATTTAGACCTCTTATTATTTAATTAAATAATGAGATGATGTCTAATCGTATTCATGGTAAATACATTCTGAATAACTCACGCTGAAATGACTGTACCTGTTTAGCAGCACATGTTCTACATGGAAGATATATCCAGTATATCCAGTCCTAGACAGTTCTTCTTAAAAAGGCTTCCCTTTACATCACAGAGCAGTGCAAAATAAACTAATAAATCCAATTTTTAGAGACTACCCCAAATATTCTTCTTCTTCAGTGGTGTAAAAATACTTAAGTAAAAATACTTGAAAGTACTACTTAAGTAGTTTTTTGTGGTTTTTGTACTTTACTATTCATACTTTTTACAACTTACTTTTACTTCACTACGTTCCTAAAGACAATTATGTACTTTTTAATCAAAACATTTCCCCTGACACCCAAAAGTACTCATTACATTTTGAATGCTTAGCAGGACAGGAAAATTGTCTAATTCACACACTTATCAAGAGAAAATCCCTGGTCATCCCATCTGCCTTTGATCTGGCGGACTCACTAAACACATGCTTCGTTTATAAATTATGTCAGTGCTGGAGCGCTGAGCTTTAAAAAACAAGAAAATGGTGCCGTCTTGTTTGCATAATTTATAATTTTACTTTTGATACTTTAGTATGTTTTAGCAATTATATTTACTTTTGATACTTAAGTATATTTAAACCCCAAAACGTGTAGACTTTTACTCAAGTAGAATTTTACTTGAGTCGTTTTCTATTAAGGTATCTATACTTTTACTCAAGTATGACAATTGGTTACTATTTCCACAAGTGTTCTTCTTTGATGTGTATTCCAGCAGACTATATGCTTTTTTTGTGTGTTGATGCCTTTCAGTTGCACTGCACATTTCTTTACAAAAAAGGGAAAAGGGAAATGGGGCGAAAAGGAAATTGCACCACCATCTAACCCTATATACACTGAGGTTAAAAAACACTGCTCTTTCCATGACATAGACTGACCAGGAGAAAGCTATGATCCCTTATTGATGTCACTTGTTAAATCCACTTAAATCAGTGTAGATAAAGGGGAGGAGACAGGTTAAATAAGGATTTTTAAGCCTTGAGACAATTGAGATATGGATTGTGGTGTGTGTGACATTCAGAGGGTGAATGGGCAAGGCAAAATATTTAAGTGCATCGGGTATGGTAGTAGGTGCCAGGCGCAACGGTTTGAGTGTGTCAAGAACTGCAATGCTGCTGGGTTTTTCACGCTCAATAGTTTCCCGTGTGTATCAAGAATGGTCCACCACCCAAAGGACATCCAACCAACTTGGCACAACTGTGGAAGCATTGGAGTCAACATTGGTGAGCATCCCTATGGAACGCTTGACACGTTGTAGAGGCCATGCCCTGACAAATTGAGGCTGTTCTAAGGACAAAAGAGGGTGCAACTCAAGATTAGGAAGGTGTTCCTAATGTTTTGTACAATCAGTGTATATACCACTATCCCCAACACACCCCACCACCCCTTCCCACTCCTTGGGACCTAACAGATCCTACACCAGGCCATCATCCTGGGAAGCTGGAACACCTTCCCTGTAGTTGTACACTACAATCTCTGACACACAGAAACTTCTCTGCTGCTGCTATTACCAATTCAATCTTCTGGGATTTCCTTTCCATCTGTGCGGTACAATTAATGACTATAGCAATAAATGCCAAGACGCCAACCTTACTAAAGCTGCATGAGAAGGTTTTGTTTACCTCAGTTTCTCCCAGACTGAGAAACAGCATCACCAAGTGGTTTAACTTTATTCTGTCTTTGTTTTATTGCATGTCACACTTGGCAATACAAATGTGGCTTGAAATGTAAGAGTAGCCTATTGCTGTATAGATTATGCAAGGTTATTTAAAATATGCAAGGCCTGTTATATATTTCTGTCATGACTATCTGTTTGTAATGCTCTCCATGGATGTGTTTGATTGGAAGAGAGACTGTCCAGTTTACGTTACATATTTATAAAAAACGATCAAATGGCATGGCTTTATGTGGCCTACAGTATTATTGGTATTATCTGCTTTTTTGTATCTTTAATTTGAGGTTAAAACACAAAAAAGTATACACTTTCCTTTATGTGTGTTATTTCTTGATCATCATGTTTACTTGGTACTTCTCTGTACTTGCTAGATTGCATCACATTTAGTCTTGTATAATGTCCTTTATCTTTAAGGTTTTAAACTGCAATTGGCTGGTTAGCATATAGGTATTTGCTATAACCTTGCTATAACGGTTTTGCCATAACAGGTGTTTTACTGAGATTATTAGTTGTCAAAGTGCGCCCTCATGTGGATTCAATTGAAGCAGTATATTTTTGATGAACGGCATCTGCTCTGGAATAAATAGAGCACAAACAAATACTGACCTTAATCCTTAATACTGACCAAATACTGACCTTTAAATATTGTTTTTGCCAAATATTTGTAATACTATGGGAAATATTAATAACAATAATTGGGAATATGCTATCATAGATTTGCACCAGGCTTCATTACTGTCAGGCAAAAAGAAAACCTGCAGTTGTTTTTCCAATGGAAATATCATTTTCATAAAATCTTTGCATACATTTTCTGTGGATATAAATAAAAAAATTGGAGTAATGTAGTTAATTTCACATTTTCTTTTAATCTAATTTCATTAACATTTCTAATTTTAATCTCTCTTTCATTGTTTGTTCATTTGATAGGTTGCGTTTAGGCCCATGCAGGAAAGCAACATTCAGTACAAAGTAGGCCAACAAAATACACTTTTAAACCACAGTCTAACATGCCAGAAAGTAAAACATTGGTTTAAACTTCTTTCTGAAAATGGTATGTGCGTAGGCTATGTGTGTGTGCATGGACGTGTATGTGTGCGCACTTCATGTGTGTGGAAGAGAGAGACATTGGAAAGAATTTACAAAAAAACAGAGCAAACTACAATGCTATTTGGCCCTAAACAGAGAGTACACAGTGGCAGAATACCTGTCCACTGTGACATATTTGACTATGTACAGAAAAGCCTTGCTATTGAGAAAGGCCGTCGAAGGCAGACCTAGCTCTCAAGAGAAGACGGGCTATGTGCACACTGCCCACAAAATGAGGTGGAAACTGAACTGCAGGTCCTAACCTCCTGCCAAATGCATGACCATATTAGAGACACATATTTCCCTCAGATTACAGACCCACAAAGAATTTGAAAACAAATCCAGTTTTGATAAACTCCCATATCTATTGGGTGAAATACAACAGTGTACAATCACAGAAGCAATATTTGTGACCTGTTGCCACAAGACAAGGGCAACCAGTGAAGAACAAACACCATAGAAAATACAACCTATATTTACGTTTATTTATTTCCCCTTTTGTACTTTAACCATTTGCACATCCTTACAACACTGTATATAGACATAATATGACATTTGAAATGTCTTTATGTCTGTATGATTCCAATTTTTGGTGACTTTAATATTCACATGGAAAAGTCCATAGACCCACTTCAAAAGGCTTTCGGAGCCATCGTCGACTCAGTGGGTTTTGTTCAACATGTCTCCGGACCTACTCACTACCACAGTCATACTCTGGACCTAGTTTTGTCCCGTGGAATAAATGTTGTGGATCTTAATGTTTTTCCTCATAATCTTGGACAATCCACCGCGTTTGCAATTGCAACAAATAATCTGCTCAGACCCCAACCAAGAATCATCAAAAGCCGTGCTATAAATTCTCGGACAACCCAAAGATTCCTAGATGCCCCTCTGGACTCCCTCCACCTACCCAAGGACGTCAGAGTACAAACATCAGTTAACCAACTTAATTGAGGAAAATAAGAACAATCCAAAATGTATTTTTGATACTGTCGCAAAGTTAACTAAAAAGCTGCATTATCCAAGAGAGGATGGCTTTCACTTCAGCAGTGATACATTCATGAACGTCTTTGACGAAAAGATCATGATCATTAGAAAGCAAATTACGGACACCTCTTTAAATCTGCGTATTCCTCCAAAGCTCAGTTGTCCTGAGTCTGCACAACACTGCCAGGACCTAGGATCAAGGGAGACACTCAAGTTTTTTAATACTATATCTCTTGACACATTGATGAAAATAATCATGGCCTCTAAACCTTCAAGCTGCATACTGGACCCTATTCCAACTAAACTACTGAAAGAGCTGCTTCCTGTGCTTGGCCCTCCTATGTTGAACATAATAAACGGCTCTCTATCCACCGATGTGTACCAAACTCACTAAAAAAGGCAGTAATAAAGCCTCTCTTGAAAAAGCCAAACCTTGACCCAGAAAATATAAAAAACTATCGACCTATATCGAATCTCCCATTCCTCTCCCAACCCACTGCCTTCCTGAAGACAAACAATGTATACGAAACGCTTCAGTCTGGTTTTAGACCCCATCATAGTACTGAGACTGCACTGGTAAATTACCTTTTAATGGCGTCAGACCAAGGCTCTGCATCTGTCCTCGTGCTCCTAGACCTTAGTAAATACATTTGATTGATTTATTTATTATTTTTGGAACTTGTGTGGGTAATGTTTGCTGATCATTTTTTATTGTTTATTTAACTTTTGTTTATTAACTATTTCAGTTGCTTTGGCAATGTAAACATATGTTTTCCTTGTCAATAAAGCCCTTACATTAAATTGAATTATAAGATAGAGATAGAGAGAGAGAGAGAGAGAGAGAGAGAGAGAGAGAGAGAGAGAGAGAGAGAGAGAGAGAGAGAGAAGATGTGATTGGTTAAGCTGCTCAATGAAGTTGGAAGAGGTGAAAGAGTAGAAACCGTTGCCACTTGAGCATCGAAATCAAATGTGTTTGGAAGGTTATTCGCTGCTTTTTAGGGGACTTTAACCGTTGAAGTATCTTGAAACTTCGCATACCTGTTGAGTGTTACAGCGGGCGAGGAAAAAAAATGGAAGATACAACGCGTTAATCAATTATTTGTTATAGAATTCAGCGCTGAATCCACGATCATTTATTTGCGGAAACCATTTGATGTTTCAGTAAGAATCAGCAAATCAGTTGAAACTTGAAACAACATATTTGGCAACTGAGAATAAAACAATTAAACACCTGCGACTTGTACACACTGAAGACTAAAGGAATTACTGAAAGAAGACTTCAGACTGACGCACTAAATGGAAAGACAACCTGCCTGTACTTGTAAAAGTATATAACGCAGGTAAATTATGTTAATTATATTACACTTCAAGAGACCGTTTATCTGTTTTGTATGGGCATTACTATTTAGTAATCGAAACGTCTAGGCTTTAACCTGTTGAAGGACTGAAATGTGTGTCTTTACCTGTCTCAAATCATTTTGAAAGCCACTTCCTTTTGAGGAACTTTATTTTAGACAGACATTTGAAATTGGCACTTGCACCTGCTCAGAGGTGTCAGACATGACAAACAGGGTCCTGGGATATTTGTGTAAGAGACCTGTGTGTTGATCATATTCCGGTCCAATGTTTGCAGTTGACTACCATGCAAGCCTCAAATTAATTATTTATGTTCAAGTTTAAAGTCCTTCTGCATCACTCGAGTCATGTGTAGTGAAATGACTTTACTCTTAACTTAGGATATCGTATGTGCCTATATAAGTAATCTAAGGGCAAAATTCCCCCCCAAAAAGTTATTGTATAATATAGCCTATTGTAAAATAGGTGCTCAAATTGCAGTGAATAAGGGTTGTGGGGGGGATCATACATTTTGATGCCTTGTAAATTGAGACTGTGATCAGTACTGAGTGAAAAGGGGTCAAAATAGGCTATAAATGTGATCTGCATCGGCCATGATGGAATTCCAATCCAATGGCAAGAGATCTATGGGTAACTTTCCTCCAAACTGATGTGTGAGAATGTCATTGTTTCTCAGATGATTTCTATGTTCATGGAAAACTATCCCCTTATTATGCTATTATTACTCAGAAGATACCCATGTACCTTAGGGCTTGTATCAACTCACCATATTTGGTACTATCCACTTCACATATGCTGTTGAGAATGAGAGGCCTCATTAGTTATGGATAGAGCACAGTATCCCAGCAGGGGGATGCGAGTGCTTTGTTCTGTTCTTCACTAGGAATAACTAGTGCTCATCCCCTTCACTCTGTCCCCAAACCACGGCTGGCACGATCAACCTGGATGAACAGGAGTGCAGAATACAGCTGCTTATCCATCCACCTCTGACCACCACACAAAGAAAGAACCCTTTAGAATCCATTACGTCTACGTCTCGGCGCATGTATGCATGAACGTAGATTCATACGCACGCACACACAAACACACACACACACGCACACCTTCACAGAACATCTACAAATATTTGATGTTTCATTATGGTGGTTTCTGGCATCACTCAGAGGCGTGAAATCTTTGTTACCTCGCTGAATATTGCAGCCAATGCCTTACCCCCAAAACACACATGTGATAGGCATAATCCTTCTCTTCCATGTCACAGGAATAGAATGAGAGTGAGAACATCTCTCTCGCACCCATAGTGGCAATGGATGAGTTGGAATATTTCCCACTTAAGTGCACATCTGGTTAGAGAGCGTCTGTTGTAAGAGCGTCCAGAGCTCCCTCCCTAGTCAGTTTCCAGGCGGGGTTATGGCTGGGTTATACAGCTAGTTAAATGGGTTAGTATTCTCTGGCGGCTACAAATAAATCGCTGCCCATTTACCTGATTAAATGTAGAAGTATTTCACCAGAAACCCTGTCCCTGCCGTCCCTGGTCTCCTGTCTGGTGAGAAATCAAAGACAGGCATTTCCCGTTGGTTAAGGGCTGTTATTTTTGCTGTACACACATTACAGGAGCTTTGTGTTGTTAATGTCGTCAGTGTGTTTGTAAGGAAACGCTGCTTAGCTGGAGGCAGGAAGTGTAGTGAGGGAGACTAGTCCTAGGTTACCACGGTTGATTAGCTTTACAGATAATGAGCATGTTTGTGTTACTGTCCTCTGCAGGCCTACTCTGCTCTCTCTCTCTCTCTCTCTCTCTCTCTCTCTCTCTCTCTCCCTCTCTCCACAGAAACACAGTCAGCCCTGTGTGTACAAATCAAATCACATTTTATTAGTCACATGCGCCGAATACTTACGAGCCCCTAACCAACAATGCAGTTTAAAAAAAATACAGATAAGAATAAGAGATAAAAGTAACAAGTAATTAAAGAGCAGCAGTGAAATAACAATAGCAAGACTATATACAGGGGGGTACCAATAGTCACCATTATTAGTCAGTTGTACAACCAAATGCCTTTAACTGAAATGTGTCTTCCACATTTAACCCAACCCCTCTGAATCAGAGAGGTGCGGGGGCTGCCTTAATCAACATCCACAGCGCCCAGGGAACAGTGGGTTAACTGCCTTGTTCAGGGGCAGAACAACAGATTTTTATTTTTTTTTTACCTTGTCAGCTCAGGGATTCAAACTTGCAACCCTCCGGTTACAAGTCCAACGCTCTAACCACTAGGCTACTTGCCACACCCGAGTCAATGTGCGGGGGCACCGGTTATTTGAGGTAGTATGTACCTACATGTAGGTAGAGTTATTAAAGTAACTATGCATAGATGCCAACACAGAGTAGCAGTGGTGTAAAGAGGGAGGGGGTGGGGAAGGCACTGCAAATAGTCTGGGTAGCCGTTTGACTAGATGTTCAGGAGTCTTATGGCTTGGGGGTAGAAGCTGTTTAGAAGCCTCTTGGACCTAGACTTGGCGCTCCGGTACTGCTTGTCGTGTGGTATCAGAGAGAACAGTCTATGACTAGGGTGGCTGGAGTCTTTGACCATTTTTTGGGCCTTCCTCTGACACACGAAACCCTTCTGACTGACTAGCCAAGCCTTTCATCCTCAGTCGTACCTCACCCACTTTATGTTTGGGAGGAAAGATAAGAAGCAGCATACAACACTATTTTACATGTATCTTTGCTTGCTGCTGTCTGACTCATGGTCAAAGCAATCGATTGGTAATGCAATTGAAATAGAGTGACAACAGACGAACACGCTCAAAACGATTATTACCGTAGTACTAGAGACTTACTGGTTATGTTGCTCAACTTATAAGACAGTCTATCGCTTTCCGTTTATCGTCTTGACTTTGTGCTAAAGACTGCCATAAAGGTTTATAAAGAGCATCACCAGATACATAGCCTATTTACCAATTGTGTCACCTGAGTGAGTCTTGCTGCTGCTCGTATTCAGTAGGCCATTCAGGGAGCGGTTAATATCAGTTAATAATACTTTTTTTAAATGTATTTCCAAATTAATTTAATATGTTTTATTTCAATTTGAAATGCATTTTAATTGGTATGAAATCCTGTTCAACTTGATTGCAGCTCTCGGTGGATTTATTCATATGTTGATATGTTGCTGTATACGTGGGATTTGGTGGGATCCTTGGTGGACTTGTTTGTATGTATGACATGTGCCCGTGGGACTTGGTGAGCGGTGCTGCACCCGCCCTCTAAAAATAGCTCTTGCGGTCTAGCAGTGGCTGTAATTAACTTAGCGTAATAAGCTGCCGTTAGGGGTGTGTGGTAAATCGTGTTGGGAACTCTGGGTGTGTGGATGGAGAGCTGAGTGGAGTATTAGCCCGCTCTCTGTTAAATCACTCCCTCACTTGAGCTTGCCTAGTCCCATGCGCCTCTGGAGAACATCGTACATGTTATATGTGGGGGACTCCAGCAAATCAATCAATGTAGCTCTAGCTCCATGGATGGCATTCAGGTCTAATGTATAGATTATAATAGTAGGGGTAAGCTCTGACATTTTAAGACATGTCTTGATTTCCCCCCCTCTAACTGGAAACATGCTCAATATCTTCTTTGACTTGCTAGGAGTATTGCAAACTTTATGGCACCAATGACTGACACACCACATGCAGTACAATGCTTCTGGCTGCTGTATGTGTCTCCTGCCACCCAGCTTATCTCCTTAACTGGTGACTGCAGTCCCTGACAGATCCAGCCAACAAGTTGACTGGGCTCTGTGAGTAAACAACACTGATTCTTACTCCAGCCAGTCAGGGGCTCTGCACAACTGACTCTCCAATTATTTAATTGGCATCCATGTTATGAGAACCATTTAGGGCTGGGAGGTTTTTGACAGGGTTGCTTGTTGGATATCCATTTGATCCATTGATGATATGGGGTGAATTCCAATCTTCAGAAAGCTACTTTGTGAATGTAAACACATCTCCCATGTGTCTATAAGCTAGACACAGCTGTCAGCTCTCTCTCTCTCTCTGCTGGTATGGAGATAGGTGACAGGTTGGAAGATGCAATACGTGACAAGTGTGTCTTTTTGCCAACAGGTAAATGATGCTGGAGGCTGTGTGACTGGCAGCTATGGGACCAAAGAGGGGCTATTTCGTGGATGTCACCATGGTGACTGCACTCTGCCTGCTGTGTGAGTACTACTTATGCATTCCCTCTGCAATGTACTATCTGTCATTCACTCTCTACTCAGGTTATAACAACACTTTGTGTTGGCTTTCCTAGGTGTCAGCCATGGTCAGAAGCCGGAGGTGCGTGCCAAGGAAGGGGGTGTGGTGGAGATGGAGTGTAGACTGCCACCCACTGACACGGGTGCGTCTGTGTCCCTGCACGTAGTGGAATGGGTGCGCCAGGACTTCGACATCCCAGTCCTGATCAAGTTTGGAGTGTATGCTTCTCGGGTGCATCCCAACTACGAGGGTAAGTCCGTCTTCATCCTATCAGGAGCTCAACTGGGATCTAATCTTACCTTAAGAGTCTTTCATTTCAGCCCAATATCAGGACTGTCTCAGCACAGCCACTTCTAGAGGCCTTGTCCATTTACACTCTCATGCCCCCTTTCCTACAATCAAAGTATATCCAGACATTCTACCTACAGTGAGGGAAAAAAGTATTTGATCCCCTGCTGATTTTATACGTTTGCCCACTGACAAATAAATGATTACTGTTAAGTATATCCTACCTTAACAGTAACGTTAGTTCAAAACAGCTTCAGTCCTCCTAACTGCACCACACCCCATTGGTCTTTCCATCTATTGCGAGGATGCTCTGTTGGAGCTGGGAGTTTTGTGTTAGTTGTGTCTCTCAGATTGCATCATGGTATTTTCCCCATTCTGCTCTAGGGTCTGTGGGGAAAAGGGATCTTCAATAGAGAAAAAATACCTTATTGTGACCGCTTCTGTCCTTGAAAGTCTCAGACAAAGGGCTTGACGTGGACAGAGGGAGAGCAAGTCTGGGTGTTTTACATCTTCCTTTAGTTAGGATCGTCCTGTGTTCCAAAGGGCTGGTGGGAGTGAGATTTGACCTGTCGACCTCTCTGATCATTGGTATTTGTGCACAGGCGCAGATGCGTTCATGTGTGTGTAGGGCTCAGAAAGCCTACTATACACCTGCTCAGCCAATTCCTATCAGAGTGTTAGGTATCCAGATGACACACTGATACCAAACACGGAAATATGATAACGATACAGAAATGTACATGGTAATAACGTCAGTCAGCAGCCTGTGATGACAAGCCATAATGAGTAGGTACGTACAGATATATGATCTTAAATTGATCACCCTGTTGCAGGAGAACTTTTCTGCAATGCAGGAAATTTAAAACTAGTAATGTATTTTAGGTTTTTAAAGGCTTCTAAAGTTTGGAATTTCCACTTTGGAATTTCAGACTTGATTTTTCCCGAAAAATGTAGCAACCCCTACAAAAATGTACTTTAATTATAATCCGCATAATATTTCACATTTCCTGTTGCTGCAGGATTCTTTTCCTGCTGTGGCGAACTGGCTCAAATTAAGATCCTATACTCTTAGAAAAAAGGGTTCCAAAGGGGTTATTCGGCTGTCCCTGTAGGATAATACTTTTTGGTTCCATGTAGAACTATTTTGGGTTCCATGTAGAACCCTCTGTGGAAAGGGTTCTACATGGATCCCAAAAGGATTCTAACTGGAACTGAAGGAGTTCCACCTGGAACCAAAAAGGGATCTTCTATGGGGACAGCCGAAGAACCCTTTTAGGTTCTAGATTGCACCTTTTTTTCTTAGAGTGTACATCTGTACAAGGCAGAGGGAGTGAGGATTCACCTCATGTCAATAAAATACACTAGCCTTTTTTCTCTATCCTTGAAGAAGAACCTGCATTTGTTCAGTGATGCCATTTATGGCTGATTGCAGTTTTGCACTAAATTGTAGCTTCACAAGGACACAGAATATATGCGGACAAGGACAGGGACAACAACATACGTTTGGCAATAGTGGAGGAAGGGCAATAGTATTCTACCTATTTTCTAAACAGCATCATCTGATTATGTCAGGTGAAAAAAACCTCTGAAGCCATGGAAACAAATACAAGTCTAAAATGACCAGTAGTAACAACCTTCTCCAGTAACAAACAGATCTTTTTAAAAGCTCATGTTCAGAGCAACAAAAGGTTGAAAAATAGTCTTTAGCTGGGCTGAGTCCACCTTTCTCACAGCTAACTGGTGACTGATGGGAAGGACAGGTGTAGCTTGGGAAGGGGAGGTTTGGTGGGGGGTAGAGGAGGTGTTGAGTTCCCTTCCTCAGGCATGTCTCTTCTCATGTGTCTTTTGCTAGACAGCCCCTCAGCTTGACTCTCAAGGTTGTGTCAGTTACACTCAATGTCCACCTGTCAAATCAAACACTTTAGCTCCGTATACTACTGTATGTTACTCACCTGTTAGTTCAACCTGTATTTAATCATATGTTAAACATGCTTCATGAATTCAAAATGACTATGCTGGTATTAAGTAGTGATGGGGGGGGGATTCAATACAGTTACATATTGCAGTATTATTTTTGGACAATGCCTTTATGTCGATATTTGACTCCAAGTATTGATTTGTAGGTAGTGTTAGCTAGAGCTAGTCGGCTGTACCTGCACCAAAACTCCTGTATTTTTCATCCTATAGCTTGTTTTCCATCTTCTTTTTGAACAGTGAGCCAACATGTTTTCAGCACTTTTATTTCCAGTGCAATGGGATGTGGTTGCATTCCATTGTATGGCTAGACTGGCCATACAATGGAAACATATTATTATTAATCACATGGGACTTAGATGTTCCACACATGTATCTGAACTAATGGGTGAGAAAGAGAGAGTTTCCCAGAACAGGGGTGAAACATTCACACGGAGACTGACATGGCAGTCAACAAGGAGTATTTTTTTTTTGTTAGAGGGCCTAAAGAGGGGAGGGACCAGCCAGTGAAGAACAAGAGAAAGAGGGGGAGGAGTGGTGGAAGAGAATGACCATGTGGGACAATGGCTGCCAAAGAGAAGGGACACTGGGCCAGTATTGTGAATGGGCCAGTATTGTGATTGTATTTAAATCAACAATGCCTTCACTGAAACCCCACGCTAAGCCCCAATAAACTTATTACAGAGTTGATTTGTTTGCAATACCCTGCCTCTCTCTCTCTCCCTCTCTCTCCCTATTATCTCTCTCCCTTTCTCTCTCCCTATTATCTCTCTACTTCTCTATTATCTCTCTCTCTCTCTCTCTCTCTCTCTCTCTCTCTCTCTCTCTCTCTCTCTCTCTCTCTCTCTCTCCCTATTATCTCTCTCCCTCTCTATCATCTCTCCATATAGTATCTCTCTCCCTATTATCTCTCTCTCTCCCTATTATCTCTCTCCCTCTCTCTCTCTACCTAGTATCTCTCCCACTCTCTCTCTCTCCATATTATCTCTCCTTCTCTTTCCCTATTATCTCTCTCCTCTCTCTCTACCTAGTATTTCTCCCACTCTCTCCATATTATCTCTCCCTCTCTCTCCACATTATCTCTCTCCCTCTCTCTCTCCTTATTATCTCCCTACCTCTCCCTCTCTCCCTATTATCTCTCTCCCGCTTTCTCTCCCTATTATTTCTCTCCCTCTTATCGCTCTCCCGCTCTCTCTCCCTATTATCTCTCTCTCCCTATTATCTCTCTCCCTCTCTCCCTCTATCTCTCTCCCTAATCTCTCTCTCTCCCTATTAGCTATATCTCTCTCTCCCTATTTTCTCTCTCCCTCTTTCTCGCTCTCTCTCTATTATATATCTCCCTCTCTCTATTATCTCTCTCCCTCTCTCTCTCTCTCCCTATCATCTCTCTCCCTCTCCCCCCTCCTATATATCCCCATCTCTCCCTCTCCTTCTATATACTATATATATATATATATATATATATATATATATATATATATATCTCCCATAGTCTCTCTTTCCTCTCTCCATAAATTTATTCCCCTCATCTCAATCCCTATATATATATATATATATATCTCTCTCCCTCTTAGCATATATATATAGGTTTAATAACATATATATCGCCTCCCGCCTCTCTCCCAATATTAGTCTCTCTCTAACCTGTGTCTCCCCATCTCTCTCCCCTATATATATATATGTATGGAGCAAATATATATACTGTTAATATATATATATATATATGTGATCATGTATACCCCTCTCTCCCCACTGTTGTCACTTTCTCCCTATATATATGTCTGTTGTCATATGTATATACTTGTCTGTTGTCTGCTCTCCATAGCTCTTAGACATATACAGCTCTCTCCATATATATACTGTTTGTCTCCTTCCCTCTCTCATATTGTATATGCACATATATACTGTTTATCTCTCCTCTCTCTCTGCCCCTATTATCTGTCTCACTCCTCCCTATTATCTCTACTCCTCTCTGCACCTCCCTATTATCTCTCTCCTCTTTCTGGCTTCTCTCTGTGTATACTCTCCCTCTCTTGTCTCTCCCTCTCTCTCTCTCCCTATTATCTCCCTCTCCCTCCCCTCCTCTCTCTCTCTCTCTCTCTCTATATCTCTCTCTCTCTCTCTACTTTCTCTTTCTCTCTCACTCTCTCTCTCTTTTTCTCTCTCACTCTCCTCTCATCTTTTCTCCCTCCTTCTCTCTATCCCTCTCCCTCTCCTTCTCCCTCTCTCCTATTATCCCTCTCTCTCCCCCTCTCTCCTGTGTGTAACTCTCTCTCTCTCCTGTTGTCTTATCTATCTCCCTCTCTCTGTGCAATTAGTATATATATATCTGTTGTCATTATATCATATGTGTACTCGACCTCTATGTAAATAACTGTGAGCATGTCTCCCTCTCTCCCTGGTATATATGTACCAGTGTGCATATTATCTCTGTGTTGTATATTAAATATATCTCATCTGTTGCTTGCTATCTCCATCCTCCCTCATGTCATCTTGTTGTCTGTGTAAAAAAAAAAAAAAAAAAAATAATATTAAGCCATGATCTATGTAAATATGTATGTATTTGGTCATCATAGGCATGGTGTATGTCATATATCTCTATGTATGTGTGTCCCCTCTCTCTGCCAGTGTGTGTATGTGCATGTGTGTATGCATGTCCATTTCCTCTGCTCTGGAAGAAAGCTCCTGTGATGTGCATGTAAGTGTGTGTGGTGGTGTAAGCTCTCTCTGTGTGCATGTGGCCAGGTGCTGTTGATGTGTGGCTTGGTGTCATGTGCATGTAGTAATAACCATGTGTTGTGGAGCCCTATTATCTCTGCATGCCATGTGCATGATTTCTCAGCCCAGTGTAATCTCTCTCTCCCTATTATCTCTCCTCTAGTGGTGTCCATTAGTGGGTGATGTGTGTGTGGTTGGTGTGTGTGCTGATCTCTCCCTCTCTCTCTCTAACCTAGCAGCATGGTGTGTGGCAAGCCATGTGTCAATAAATGGTGTGTGTGGCTATATTATGACCTCCCCCTCCTCTGCTTGCATGGTGTTTATTGCATCTCCATTGATTTGTGTGCTGTGTAAAGGTGTGTGCATGTGGTGGTGTCATATTAAATGTGTGCTCTCTCCCTCTCTCCTAGACATATATCTCCCTACCTCTCCCTCTATATCCCTATAATATCTACTGTTCCGTCTTTCTACACACATATATATATACAAATATATATATATATAGTGGCTGTGTGTATATAATAATATTTTTTATATATATAACATGAATATATACTGTTACTATGTATATATATGTTGTCCCTATTAGCTAACCTCTCTCTCTCTCTCCTATTGTCTCTTCTCTCCTCATATATATATATCATATATATATATATATATATATATCTCTCTCCCCTCTCATATCTCTCTCTCTGTGTTATCTCTCCTCTCCCTCCTCTCTCTCTCCTCTCCTCTCTCTCTGTTGTCTCCCTCTCATCTCTCCCTCCTCTCTCCTGTGTCTATATCTCTCTCTCTCTCTCCTGGGGACATACTCCTCTCTCTCTATTATCTCCCTATCTCAGTCCTTTGTGTCTTCTCTTCTCTCTCCATTATCTCCCTATCTCAACTCATTATCTCTCTTTCATTATCTCTCTCCCTCTCCTCCTCTTATCGCCTCCCGCCTCTCTCCCTATTATCTCTCTCTACTCTGTCCCTCTATCTCTCTCCTAGTCTCTCTCTCCTATTGTCTCTGTCCCCTCTCTCCCTATTATCTATCTCCTCTCTCTCCACATCTCTCTCCTCTTTCTCCCTATTGTCTCTCCTCTTTCTGCCCTCTCCTATTTTCTCTCTCCTCTCTCTCTCTGGCACTGTCCCCACTCTCTCTCCACACATCCTTCCTTCCTCTCTCCCTGTTTTCTGTCTCCCCCCTCCTCTCCTCCCTGTATCTATCTCCTCTCTCCTCCCTCTTTATTATCTCTCCCTCTCTTTCTCTGGTATCTCTCTCCTCTTTCTTAAAATCTCTCTGTATTATATATCTCCCTCTCTCTATTGTCTCTCCTCTCCTCTCTCTCCTCTCCCTATTATCTCTCTCCCTCTCCCCTCCTCTATATATATATATATATGTATATGTATATTATGTCTCACTCTCTCTCTCTTTCTCACTCTCTCTCTCTTTTCTCTCCTCTATGTGCAGTGTGTAATAATAATAATAATAAAAATATGTGTGTACATTGTCCCTCTCTCATGTGTGTATATGGGTAGTGTATGTGTGTATGTATTAACTTGTTGTGCAATAATATCTATGTAATTTGGTGTGTAAGTAGCAATAGTTGTGTTTGGTACATATGTCAAATAGCAGCAGACCTATTATTGTGTGATGTAGTGTGTAAAATGTGTGTGCTCTCCCTCTCTCTCCTCCCTGGTTGATGTGTGCAGCCTCAGCCATATGTTGGCTCTGGAAGGCATGTCTTGGCTGTGCTCATGCTCACTATTTGGAGTGCAGTGTAAAAATCCCTCTCATGCTATGGTGTGTGTATCTCCTCTGACCAATAGGTGTGTGACTGCAGTTGGTGTGTGTGTGTGGCCTGTGTGCTGCTCTGTGTGTGTAATATGTGTGTGTGTGTGTGTCTGCAGTGTGTGTGTGTGTGTGCTCTCTAGTGTGTGGCCAATGGAGAGCTTGTGCTGTTCTGATGTGTCATGTGTAATACTCTCTGCCTGTTGTCTGAGCAGTGTGTCATCAAAGCGTTTGCATGTGCATCATGTAGTTGCTGGTGAGTGTCAATGGCCTTGGGCCCGTGTGTGTGATGTGTGTGTCATGTAAAAATGGCTGGTGAGCCAAGAGCTGTGTGCTGTTGTGTGTGCTGTTTGATGGTAACAAATACGGCATGTGATGTGTGTGCATGATTATTGTGTGGTTGATGTGTGTGTGTGTGTGTGTGCTGACCCCCCTCTGCATACTTGTTCGATGGTGTATGTGTCATGTCACTTAAAAGTGACAGGTGCCATGTGGCCAAAAATGACAAACCATATATATAGTATATATATCCCCCTGGGTGTACACCCCTCATTTCTCCCTATTATCTGTATATCCCACTATATACAGTCCCACACATGTATATGTATATATGTGTGTCATATTATATATACTGTTGTCATATATAAATATGGCATTCCTCCCACTCTCTCCATACATATCTCCCTCCCTCTCTCCTATATATCATCTCCCTCTCTCCCTCATTATATATATATATATATATATATATCTCTCCCCCTTTCTCCCTATATATCTCTCTCTATTAATGTATATTCTAATATATATATATATATATATTTAAATCATAAGGCACATATGTGTCATATTAACTATATATATCAGTCTCTCCCTCTCTCCTATTATCTCTTTCTCTACTCTCTCTAGAGCAACAAACATTATGTCTGTCTATATGCATATGTCTTCACATATCTCTCTCTCCTCTCTCTCTAGTCTTATATATAGCCTCCCGCCTTCTCCCTATGTATATGTATCCCCCATATATGACATATATATCCCCCATCTCTCCCCATCTCTCTCCATATTGTCTCTCTCTCTCCTACTGTTGATATGTATGCATGTGTCACTGTCATGTCATATGCCTCTCTAAAAACTCCCTGTTGTGTATGTATCTCTCTCCCACTCTTTATATGTCCCATGTATGTCTGTGCTGTTCTCGCTCTCTCTATTAATATCTCTCTCTCTCTCTATTATCTCTCTCCTCTCTCTCCCTATGTATTCCCTCTCCCTGCATCCTCCTCTCTCATGCCCTGTATATGCCAGCTATGTATGCATAGCCATGTCCATGTCATGTGTTGTATGTCTCTCTCCCTGTATGTGTGTGTGTATGTATGCAGTGTGTGGCAAATGTCTTCTCCCTCTCTCTCTCCCATGTATGTGCCCAATATAGTATATATATATATATATATATATATATATATATATATCTCTCTCTATCTCTCCTCTCCTCCTCTCTATATAAACATATGTATATATATACTCTCTATACACATATCCTCCTCCCCTATCTCTCTCTCTCCTCTCTCTCTCTCTTTCTCTCATATATAATATATATCCTCTCCCTCTCCCCCCTCCTCCCTCTCTAACTACCTCTTATATATGGGACATGTATATATATATATATATATATATATGTAATATATAGTCTGTCTGTCTCTCTCCCTCCCCTCCTCTTATATATATATATATTTAAATATATGCCACTCTCTCTAAACTAAACCATATTATGTCTGTTCTCTCATATATACTGTATATTCTCTATATGCATATTATCTCTGCCTCTCTCTCTCCCTATGTATCTGTATGTATGTATGGGCACATGTACTTGTTCCTGATTATGCTCTCATACTCTGCCCTGTGTATGTATGCTGTTGATCCTCTCCCCATGTATATATGGGTCTCTGCTTTTCTCTCTCTCTCTCTCTCTCTCTCTCTAATATATATATATATGTATATATATGTATCCCATGTATCTCTAATATACCCTATTTGTGTAAAAATGTATGTGTAATACTCTTCTCTCTCTCTCTCTCTTCTCCCCATATGTTCTTCCTCTATATCCCATATGTGTTCTCCCTCTACTTAACGTGTGTATGTGCACTGTTTGATGTGACATGTGTAATACTTGGGGTTTGTGGCATGCTCCAATAGTGGTGGCTATGTAGGGTCTCTCCATTTGATCCATGTGGCTGCATTTGTCTCTCTGCTCTATATCTCTCTCCTATTGTCTCTCCTCTTGTAAAACATAAATACTCTCCTATTATCTGTCTCCCTAATCTCTCTCTCTTCCTATTGGTCTCTTCCTCTGGCCTCTCTCTCTCTCTCCCTATTGGCTCTCTCTCCTAATCTCTCTTCCACATTCTCCTCTCCCTCTCTCTCTCTCTCTAGCTCTCTCTCTCTCTCTCTCTCTCTCCTCTCTCTCTCTCTCCCTACTTTCTCTCTCCCTCTCTCTCCCTGGTATCTCTCCCACTTCTCTCTCCATATTATCTCTCCCTCCCTCTCTCTATTTTCTATCTCCCCCTCTCTTTCTCCCTCTTATCTATCCCTCTCTCTCCCTATTATCTCTCTCCCTCTCTGTCTCCCTATTATCTCTCTCACTTCCTATTATCTCTCTCCATCTCTCTCCCTCCCTATTATCTCTCTCACTCTCTCTAGAGGTGCTTTTTTTTCATGTGCACCTTTTTAAACAGCGATAGGCTATCAGGCCTCCTCTGTTGATCCACCCTCCCCTTGATCCATCTCCCTCTCCTCGCTCTCCCTGATTTATATTTTTAATTTTTTGATTTAACCTTTATTTAACAAGGCAAATCAGTTAAGAACAAATTCTTATTTACAATGACGGACTACCAAAAGGCAAAAGGCCTCCTGTGGGAAGGGGGCTGGGATTAAAAATAAAAATATTTATGGTAACCGTTGCTATAATACTGTGCCCTGGCTGGAATTATTGGTTGTTTATAGAGCAAAGCAAAGGTCAGAGGTTAAGGTATTGAAGCGAACCAGTCCCTGATGTGTTTATGTATGTTAGCATGTGACTGTGTATTTTGCTCTGACCCCAACCCCCATGTGGATTTAGTCCCCATTCCATTTAGAAAAGTAAACAAGATGTGATGTCATACGTGGTTCCTCACCTGTTATCATAGCCACCATCCCTTTAACTAGCTTCCTGATCCCCACTGTGGGCATAAAAACAGTCCCTCCCTGTCACTAGGGACAAGGACTGTGGTTAATGATTAGCTCAACACATTTCAATGACTCAATGTCACAAACACATTAGCGCTACAGTGTGAGGCAGGCTCATGTTCTTGTAATGTCTTGTATGTGTGTGTGGTAGGTGTATGTGTCTATGGATGACAGAGAGGCAATTGGAAAACAAACAATGTGCATTTTCTCAAATTTCAAGTGTTATTATTTGTAACAAATGTTTAATTAGTTTCCTAAATGCTTCACTGTCTGTAAAGGAGAGGCTAATCACGCTGATAAACTGCAGTGTTTCAGTTATTTATTGTGAAAATGGCTTTATAGAATAACAAAAGAAATGACAAGCTAAGAGATAACTGGAGTGAGGGAGAGATGAGAGAGAGAAGCCACAGGGAAGGAGGGAGGGAGGGGTGAGTCAGCAAACACCATTGCCCCAGGGTGCAGTCACCTGGCAACCAGGAGATCAAATGTCAAAGCTCACGACAACGTGAAGGCTTTATCTATTGAACATTTAAGTACCATTGAAGAAAATTCCTATCAATTGTAAAGCACACATTCTTTGAATTGAAAACCCCTAAAATTCCAGTTGTCTGATTGGTTTGTAATCTGTCTCATGTCGTCTAACTCTGTGTCCTCCTATGTGTCCCCAGGCCGTGTGTCTCTGGTCAGGAACACTGTTCTGAGAGTGAAGGGGCTCCTCATGGAGGATCAGGGCCTGTACGAGTGTCGCATTCTCCTGCTGGACAAAACCACGGACGAGACCCACAACGGCACCTGGACCCTACTTTCTGTAACTGGTGAGAGGAGGGGCTGGTGATGGGGAGGGGCTGGTGATGGGGAGGGGCTGGTGAGAGGAGGGGCTGGTGATGGGGAGGGGCTGGTGAGAGGAGGGGCTGGTCATGGGGAGGGGCTGGTGATAGGAGGGGCTGGTGATGGGGAGGGGCTGGTGATGGGCTGGTGAGAGGAGGGGCTGGTGACAGAGAGGGGCTGGTGATAGGAGGGGCTGGTGATGGGGAGGGGCTGGTGATAGAATGGGTCTATCTCTCTCTGACGTCTCTCTACACACTCCCTCTATCTCTCTCTGACCTCTCTCTCTCTACACACACTTGCTCTATCTCTCTCTGACCTCTCGCTCTACACACACACACTCTATCTCTCTCTGACCTCTCTCTCTCTACACACTCCCTCTATCTCTCTCTGACCTCTCTCTACACACACTTGCTCTATCTCTCTCTGACCTCTCGCTCTACACACACTCCCTCTATCTCTCTGTGACCTCTCTCTCTACACACACTCCCTCTATCTCTCTCTGACCTCTCTGCACACACTCCCTCTATCTCTCTCTGACCTCTCTCTACACACACTCCCTCTATCTCTCTCTGACCTCTCTCTACACACACTTGCTCTATCTCTCTCTGACCTCTCTCTATACACACACTCCCTCTATCTCTCTCTGACCTCTCCCTCTCTCAACAAAACATGACTGCTCAGACGAACACATTGCAACATCTCACTCATGCAGAAACCCCGCCACTCTCCTGCCACGCAGATATTTGGTGAGGTGAGTGAGGAGCAGGAGAGGAGAGAGGAGCAGGAGAGGAGAGAGGAGGAGAGAGGAGAGGAGAGAGGAGCAGGAGAGGAGAGAGGAGGAGAGAGGAGCAGGAGAGGAGAGAGGAGCAGGAGAGGAGAGAGGAGGAGAGAGGAGCAGGAGAGGAGAGAGAAGGAGAGAGGAGCAGGAGAGGAGAGAGAAGGAGAGAGGAGCAGGAGAGGAGAGAGGAGCAGGAGAGGAGAGAGGAGGAGAGAGGAGCAGGAGAGGAGAGAGGAGCAGGAGAGGAGAGAGGAGGAGAGAGGAGCAGGAGAGAGAGAGAGGAGCAGGAGAGGAGAGAGGAGCAGGAGAGACGAGAGAGGAGAGAGGAGCAGGAGAGGAGAGAGGAGCAGGAGAGGAGAGGAGAGAGGAGCAGAGGCATTAGGGCAGATTAGCCAGGCACATGGCCTCTGGTGTCCCGTCAAAGACCTGCAGGTTCACATCTAAGGCCATTATCTGAAGACTCCTTGGCAGGCGCACAGTGTCAGGGAGAGCTTTACTCACTCACTGGAGGACAGTACATTACATGACCGGCCTCTAAGGGATGTTTGTGTACCCCAGTTCAATAGCCTTTAGCCAATCTGACTTTAAACAGGGTCAAACCTGCTGATTCAGCTCTGTTGTTTATGAGACCTTCAGAGTTACAATCTGTTTAGAACTCTCTCTGGAAAAGGGATTGAAGTTGTTGTGTTGACTGTTTTTGTTGTTGTTCTGTAGCTCCTCCTATTTTCACCAAGACCCCTCCCCCTGTCCTGGAGGCTCTAGTGGGGAATTCTCTCTCTCTAGCCTGTGTTGCTCGTGGCAACCCACCTCCCACCATAACCTGGGCTAAAGATGGTATTCTGATTGGAGGAGACAAGGTTGAGGTGAGGAGTCATGGTTCAGTTTTCATGGCTAAACAAAAAAATATATAAAAAGTGAATTTTACCGCTACAATCCCACATTGCCGTCTCTCTCGCTCTCAATGCAAACTTTATTGTCCCTGCAGGGAAATTCATTGCTCTCTCGCTCTCGCTCTCTGTCGCTCTCGCTCTCTGTCGCTCTCGCTCTCTCTATGTATCTCAGGTGCTGAGTGGGACGTTGTCTCTCAGAACAGTGAGGATGGAGGCCGGAGGACGGTATGAATGTCTTGCCACCAACACAGAGGGCAATGTGACTCATGTGACAAAGCTGAAGGTCAAAGGTCAGTCACTGTCTGTAATCGTTTTTTTGAGTTTCCTGTCTACAGTTTCCCCCTGGGTCATACTAGGAGAGTAGAAAAATCTAGCAGCATACTCTGTCCTTATTTTCTCCCAATCTTAGTCACTGGAATCCCCACTGGTACACACTGAGCCATACAATCTCCAATCACTTTGTCTAGTATTACACAAATCCTCTGTTGAGTGTAGGGAGGAATTATCGCCATCTAGTGGTGAATGGGAGATCTTCCATTACAGGTGAATCTGAGGATTTATGTTGTGTTCTTTCTGTGGATGTTTTTCCTCATGAATCTCACTTATGTAATACAATATGCTCCATTTATTTTAAGTCATGCTATGTTTATACCCTATGACGTCAATATGACCAGGATATTCCGTTTAGCTTTGGCATTGACGCCTGTTTGGATTATAGTAAGGCTTTGATTTCTGGCTGTAGTAACTTTCTCGAAGCCTTATGTAAGCCCGTAAAACAGACCTTCAAGCAAATCCTCTACACATTTATCTCAATCAGCCATGATCTCCCAACATGAAAATGGTTGCTGTGTCATGCTGTGTAGTAGTGTTGCTCTCACCAGATTGGACTGATTGGATTGTAGATATCTTGCTAATCTGCGATGTTTGATCAAGGAAACAAGGAAAGAAATCCCTGATCTCTTCTATCTGGTCTCAAACAGGTCCTCCAGTTATTGTTATCCCCCCGAATAACACGGCCCTCAACATGACCCAGAATGCCCTGCTGCGGTGCCAGGCCGTGGCTGATCCCCCCAACATGACCTATGTGTGGCAGAGGCAGGGAGAGAACGTCCATCACATAGAGTAAGTTTGGTGTATTTTGCCACAGTTTATTTATATTGGATTTGTGTGTTTTGTTATGATGTTTCTAATGTGGTGGTTGCTTTATTTGAATGTCCTTCATGGGGTGTGTGTCTGAATGTTTACGTTTTGCTTTGTTGTTAGGCCTCTAAAGTCCCGGGTGAAGATCATGGTGGACGGCACACTCCTCATCACCCGCATCACCCCAGACGATTCTGGGAACTATACCTGCATGCCCACCAATGGGCTGTTAACTCCGCCTACTGCATCCGCCAGTCTCACTGTGAGACGTGAGTGTCTATGTGTTGATGTCTTCATCTCTGATCTTCAGTCCCCCACATAATTATACCAATTCTTCCTATCCATCTATCAATCCATCCATCATTTCATTTGTTTCCTTTCTTTATCTCAGACCCGGCCCAGGCTCTCCTGATGCCTCAGCAGACGTATCTCCCCACAGGCCTGGGGGGTCTGGTCTCCTGCCCTGTGAGGGCCCAGCCCTCCCTGCTCCATGTTGATTGGACCAAGGATGGACAGCCACTGGATCTGGCCATGGTAGGGAAATCAACCTCATATCTACCCATATCTTCCATTTACATAAGGGGTCAATATGCCCTGTAGGCCTAGTGCTCAGAAGAGAATATGTTCCCATTCAAGAGAGATATATGAACATTAAGTTGAATTGAAAAACTGTTGAGAAGTTCTCTGACCCCTCACTGTTTTATCCAATCAGTACCCAGGATGGACGCTGACGTCTGAAGGCTCGGTGTTCATGGCAACTGTCAATGATGATGCATCAGGCGTGTACATGTGCACCCCCTACAACAGCTTCGGGACCATGGGCCAATCAGGGCCCACGACAGTCATCTTACAGGTCAGGGTACACACACTGTTTTCTAGCACTTTATTGTACAGTACACAAATTATCCTTTATTTATCCTCGAAATGATGTGGTAAGATGGTAATTACACAATAATAACTTTAGAAATATTGCTTTGTTTCTTAGGGAATTATTACCCATATAGGCCCGCTTTTTGGCACCAGGTAGTTAGTTACCAATTTGTGCAATTTACCTAGACTGGAATGCCCTATTTTTACCACTTCGTGTCCTTGTAAATTGCATGTAAATACCTACTATGTGAAGACAGTACCTTAAAATAAAGTGCTTCCCAATTATCTGCCTCTCTCAGTCCAAAGATAGAGCTCATATCTGAGACAAGTAAGGACTTTTAGAAAATATATTGAGATTATCTTTTTTTCACTCTTCACATGAATTGAGTTGAATGTGGCCTGATTACAATAGCTCCTGTATGCCAAGGTTAATTGTGGCGCCTATCCTTTGTGAATAGGTTAATCTTGGCTAATGCTAAAGGTAATCTACTGTGTCACTCTCTTTCTCTAACTGTGATAAAGTCCTTGACTAAATGACATGACTGGTTGTTCTGTTCCGACCCGCAGGACCCCCCGTCACTCAATGTGTCTCCCCGAAAGGAGTATCGACAGGAGGTGGGGAGGACACTTGTTATCCCCTGCCAGACCACTGGCCCTACTGTAACCTGGAGCAAGGTGAGTGCATTTTAATACGCTCCACAGCAAATTACTGTACACTACTGACTACTTGAGTCAACAAGCACGCACACAGGCCTGGCAACCTGTGAATAAGAAAGTATGAACTGTGGACATGCCCTGGAGCAGAAATAGCTATTATTTAACACACACCTGCAAGAAAGAACACATACACACTCACACGCGCACACACACCTTTCCCAACAAACAGAGACAAACAAACTCTTCACTGATTGCAGTTCAGCAATCAGCCCAGCTTGTGTGTCCGGTCTTTTCTCTGTCCTCCCTCTCTGTAGGTTGCACCTGCCACACTCTCTCAGTACTCTGTAGCAGCCAACGGCTCCCTGCTGCTGCTTCCTCTCAGTAAAGACCACCAGGGGGTGTGGGAGTGCAGTGTTACCAACCGCGTGGCCACTGTCAAAGCCAGCACTCTCATCTCAGTGCTGGGTGAGTGGAACAGACAGACTGACTGACACACATCTAAGTCATCTATATTAATGTAGCTAATATGTATTCATGAACCTCCCCAGTGTATTACGAATCCGTGTTGAATAAGGATGCAACTCTTATTTCATTTTCTATTCTCCCTCTTCTTCCTTCTCACTCCCTCTCTCTTTCTTCTCCTTCTCTGTCTGTGTGTCAGGCACCAGTCCCCATGCTGCCACCCTGGTGTCTGTGTTTCCAGGGGTCAAGCAGGCCAATGTGTCCTGGGAACCAGGCTTTGATGGGGGATACCCCCAGAAATTCACTGTCTGGTGAGTCGGCTACTCTTCTAGTCTCTGTTCTGTCTCCCTCTCTTCTCTGTCTGGTGAGTGGGCTACTCTTCTATTCTTCTAGTCTCTGTTCTGTCTCCCTCTCTTCTCTGTCTGGTGAGTCGTCTACTCTTCTAGTCTCTTGTCTGTCTCCCTCTCTTCTCTGTCTGGTGAGTCGTCTACTCTTCTACTCTTATAGTCTCTGTTCTCTCCCTCTCTTCTCTGTCTGGTGAGTCGTCTACTCTTCTAGTCTCTGTTCTGTCTCCCTCTGTGTAACCATAGCAGCAACATATTAATATACTGTATTGAACGTCAGTAGAGGACAGCTCATCATCAGCAGCAGGGGTAAACAATCACAAACAGGGAAGCAGACATATTGTATTGACATAGACGGGTACAGAACACAGAAATCCACAAACAGTAATTACCGATGCCAGATAGAGGAACATTTGAAAGAGAAATTACTGGGAAAAGGATGCTGTTTTTTTTCAAGTTCCTTTTACAAACACTGCCTCATCTCGTGAAAACGATTCTATAATAGAATATCTACGTTGTCATTTAGATCTATCACATGGAGCATAGAATGCATTGTGCTGTCTCTTCATCTTTTATAGTGCATAGAATTGGCACACACACGCACACACACACACTAGGGCTGAATGGCAGGAACCCGGTTACTGAGATTTACCACCCAAAACCACTCCCCTTTCCTGTGATTAATAACTACGAGAAACCGGTAAATTATAACAAATTATTTAAATCAACAGCATGATGTGAAATGGAACTGTTCGTTTATACGCAATGTCTACATTTCTTTTCTCTTTGCTTATTTGAACTGTTCTTGCCATAATATGGACTTGGTCTTTTACCAAATAGGGCTATCTTCTGTATATCACCCACACCTTGTCACAACACAACTGATTGGCTCAAACGCATTAAGAAGGAAAGAAATTCCACAAATTAGCTTTTAACAAGGCACACCTGTTAATTGAAATGCATTCCAGGTGACTACCTCATGAAGCTGGTTGAGAGAATGCCAAGAGTGTACAGTACAAAGCTGTCATCAAGGCAAAGGGTGGCTACTTTGAAAATATGAAATATATTTTGATTTGTTTAACACTTTTTGGTTTACTACATGATTCCATATGTGTTAAATCATAGTTTTGATGTCTTCACTATTATTCTACAATGTAGAAAATAATAAAAATAATGAAAAATCCTTGAATGAGTAGGTGTGTCCAAAGTTTTGACTGGTACTGTATATATATTTTTAATTTGCAACTGCATAGTTTTAAAATAGCCTATCACTCGAATAACGTTGCTTTAAATTAGAGCATGCGCGAGCTGTCTTTCTTTCTCTCTCCATCAATTCCCTTCAAATTGCATCCAAAATAAAAAATCATTTTCAAGATTGATATATATACAGTATATATAGGGCCTAGCCTACCTCTTTCAGGTAATAAATGCAATGCAGTAGAAGCCTTATATTTAACTAATTAATGATGGGTTATACATAATAAGCTTGTAACTTATAGCCTCTGTCTCTTGCGCGCAACACGTGCGCACGTACCTGTGCTCCGCTGGCCTCTCTCCTTAAAAAACACCCCTCGGCGTCCCATGCAGGAAAAGCTAGACTAGAATAGTTTGCTGGACTTTTTTTGTTGTTGTTGCATTTCTCATACCAATAGACTATTATAAGAGGGACAAAGGCTATTGTTTGCTGAATGTTACATACAGCAGTCAATAGATCTCACAGTAGTTTGAAAGAAGAGCGAACGCTCGATGGCGTTAGGTTACAGCAGTTATTTATTAAGACCCAAAACCATTCAATCTTCGTGGAGAGAAGTGAAAGCCATCTGCATCTAATTCTAGTCCTATATTTTTCGAACATGTAATTTTAATGATGACGATAAGGACAACAAAATATATTCCATTAAACTGTTTAAAGCGAGGAAGTAAAGACGCAACAATAGAAAAAGAGGAGGCAGGCTAATGACATTAAGGGAAATATTGTTAACATTTTAGCAGACGCTCACATCCAGAGCATCCTTCCTCTGTGGGAATCGAGCCCACGACCCAGGCGTTGCAAACACCATGCTCTACCAACTGAGCGACACGGGATCTTGTGTAAGGTAGGCCTACATATGCTTCAGCCTACTAATTATAAAAATAGGCCTTATTAAATTCCAGAAATCAAATCGAATTCTCTAGCTTATATCCTACTTGTAACTTTGTAGGCCGCATGTGCTGCACCAGAATCACATGTTCTCTCAGCTTTAACATGGGTT
Organism: Brachymystax lenok tsinlingensis; assembly: GCA_030435695.1. Taxonomy (NCBI): domain Eukaryota; kingdom Metazoa; phylum Chordata; class Actinopteri; order Salmoniformes; family Salmonidae; genus Brachymystax; species Brachymystax lenok. The sequence goes on from CM059787.1 coordinate 21,303,124, forward strand.
GAACAAGGTGCGTAAACACAGTATAATACAATACAGTACGGTAATACAGTTCACACTAAAAAATATTAGCCTACTGGAGTTTGTTTTATTTATTTAGCCAAGAGAGCATATAGCTAGCTACATCTATGGGCTTTTATTTTTTTTCTGTTGTGTGTGATGTGCTGTAGCCTATAAATCATATACTGTACTGTAGGCTATTGGATAACAGCACAATCATTTGGGCGTGGGCTCATACAATGTATTATATATATGGCTCATCAGGCTCAGGTAGCATCAGGCTTGAATTTCCAAACCAATCAATGTTTGTGCGTCTAGTTCCGACAGTGCAGTAATATCTAACAAATAAATCGAACAATGCCCCAACAACTACCTAATACACACAAATGTAAAGGGATGGAATAAGAGTATGTACATGTAGATATATGGATGATCGATGGCCGAGCGTCATAGGCAAGATGCAATAGATGGTATAAGATCAGTATATACATATGCACACACACACTCGCTGTCTCTCTTTTCTCTTATTTTTTCTTTCTCTCTCTATTCACTCCCCCTCTCCTTCTCTCTCTGCAGGTTGAAGCAGATGTCTGTGGGTGACAGTGGGGAGAAACAGGAGTGGCTCTCTGTGCCCGTGCCCTCCTCCTCTGGCTACAGTCTGCAGGTGACGGGGCTGGTCCCTGACACAGAGCACCAGTTCAGTGTCCTGCCACACAACAAAGTGGGCACTGGGCCTTTCAGTGAGATCGCCACCATCCGAACTCTGAGTCAGTACCCCTTGTGTTGAGAGCCTGAATGACATTGTCTACTCAAGGCTGCATGCTTAGAGAATTATGCATTTTCTTTTCCAAAGTAAGGGTATTTCTTTCTAAGGCTATTCTACTTTACACCATCAGATACACTCCCAAGGAGAGCAAAACTAGAGCCGCCCACATCGCTGTCAGCCAGTCAAAGATTGGCAGGTATAGTCCTGCAATGGTCTCCTGTGGCTCAGTTCCCGCCCATCACTGGATTTGTCCTCCAATCTCGCGCAGAGCAAGGGGAGTGGTTCAATCTAGACGATGACATCAGTGCCAATAGAACTGTGATGATCGTTCCAGATCTGCACAAGGTAACCGCCAGTCCCTGTTAGTCACTCCCTCTGAGACCAATCAACAGATATCATCCCCTGCTTTAGCTGCCTTAGAGACATTTATATTGGTTATGAAAATCAAATCAAGCTTTATTTATACATCAAATTTCAGACATGGAATGCAACACAATGTGCTTAAACCTCACAAGTACCAGCAGCAGAGGTGACTGTTTTGGAGAGCCTGGCGTGCCCAAAGTAAAATGCCTCCCATTTAGGCCCAGAAAATGGGATATGCATATATTTAGTACCATTGGATAGGAAACACAATTTTCCAAAACTGTTAACCATTTGTCTGTGGGTCAATCAGAACGCATATAGCAGGCAAAACCCTGAGGAATCTCTGTCCTGGAAAAAGTCATTTTGACACATTGCTCATTTTGGAACCCCTCCCTATTGAAAATGACCATATATAGGCATATGAATGCTGTGCAGGTCGCTTCCTTATGATGTCACCAGCCTCTGGATGGTGTTTTCCTCCATTTGGGTGAGTAATCCCAGAGAAAACGAGAAACCATGAGGTCCACTCTTTATGAAAACTGTTCACATTGGCGCCACGAGAAGTCACGGAGCGTCTGTTTTATCGTCGTTATTGATCAGTTTATATTCCGGCTGATTTATAATAGTAAATATACGTAAAAGTGTTCCTAAGGATACATTTAAAACTATGTTTGATTGTTTTTGGACAAGTTTATAGGTATAATTTGAACGAGTTGGCGCCCGGCGTTTCAAAGGAGGAGTGGAGGCTGTCGCTTTCTGATTATAACGCGAACCAAATGGAGGATTTATGGATAAAAGACGTTACTTTTTCTAACAAAAGAACCATGGATTGTCTTCATTGGACACTTAGGATGACCTCAGCAGAAGTTCTTCAACAGGTAATTGATTTGTTTTCGCTGTGAAATGTGTTATGTGTGTGCCATGATGGCTAATCGATACATGGCTATTGGAAAATATGTGAGGTGCTAGCCTCAAACAAATGAATGTGCTGCTTTCGCCGTAAAGCCTTTTTGAAATCTGACAACGCTGTGATATTGCCAAGAAACAGAGCTTTTGATGAGTATGGAACACTTGTATATTGCTGGATGTTTAATAATTCAACTATCGGATTTTGAATTTGGCGCTTTAGATTTTAGCTGGTAGTGTCGGGATGAGCCCGCTAGCGACCCACTGGTACTTGAGAATGCTTAAGAGGTGGTTAACAGAAAAAATAAATAAAATAAAATTAAAATAAAAACTGAACGACTAAAAAACGATCTATTTTAAATATGTCCACAGTTTCGGCCCCCCTTAGGTTTTCTGGCAGGCTATTCCAGAGGCTGAGCGCATAGTAACTAAAGGCAGCCTCTCCATGCCTCTTGGTCCTAGGCTTTGGGATAGTTAAAAAGGCCAGTGCCAGAGGACCTGAGGGACCTTCTGGGTACATAACTTAAAAGCATGTCTGACATTTATTGGGGTGTACAATCGTGGATTGATTTAAAAACCAAAAGAAGAATCTTAAAATGTATTCAGAGGCAGCCAGTGCAGAGACCTTAAAACGGGTGTAATGTGCTGCAGCATTCTGTATGTTTTGCAGTTGACCAATGGCTTTCTTGGGTAGACCAGACCGGAAAGCATTACAGTAGTCAAGCCTGCTTGTAATAAAAGCATGGATGAGTCTCTTTGTATCAGCCTGATAGAAAAACGGCTACGCCTTGGCAATGTTCCTCAGGTGGTAAAAAGCTATTTTGGTCACATTCCTAATGTGTGATGTGAAATAGAGTTAAGAATTTAAAATAACACCTAGGTTTTTTACCTGGTGTTTTATCTTTATTGCCTGTGGATTAAAATGTGCGGACAGATTCTCTCTCTGTGCTTTGACTTCAACAATAAGCACCGTGGTCTTGTCTTGATTTAGCTGGAGGAAGTTGTGAGCCATCCAAGTGTTTAAATCATGAATACAGTCTAATAATTTATCCATGAAGCTAAAATCCTCAGGTGACACAGAAATGTAAAGATATGTATTGTCTGCATAGCAGTGAAAATCAATGCTGTGGTTTCTGATAACGCTGCCACGGGGTAACATATACTGTATAAACTGAATAGTACCAGACCCAAAATCAAACCTTCTGGAACGCCTCATGTGATATGTATTTTCTCAGAGTTATGTTCACCAAGGGTGACAAAAAAAGGTATTGTTCTAAACCAATTTAGACTCAGACAATAAATAACCAATTTAGAACTGGACCGGAAAGGCCAAACCACCTCTCCAGTCTGTCCAGAAGGAAATCATGTTCAACAGTCGAATGCAACACTTAGGACAGAGAGCTGTTTGGCATCTGTGTTGGCTCTAAAATCTGTGGTGGCTCTAAGATCTGTGTTGGCTCTAAGATCTGTGTTGGCTCTAAGATCCACGGTGGCTCTAAGATCTGTGGTGGCTCTAATATAATTGACCACTTTAGACAGTGGTGTGGTATTTACACTCTTAGAAAAAAAAGGTGCTATCTAGAACCTAAAATGGTTCTAGATAGTTCCAGGTTGATCATTTTTGGGCCCAGGTAGAACCCTTTTGAGTTCCATGAAGAATCCTTTCCACAGAGGGTTCTACATGGAACCCTAAATGGTTCTACCTGGAACCAAAAATGGTTCTCCTATGGGGACAGCTGAAGAACCATTTTGGACACAAGTTTGTTTACATCCTAGTTAGTGAGCATTACTTCTTTGCCAAGATAATCCTTCCACCTGACAGGTTTGGCATACTAAACAGCATGATCATTACACAGGTGCACCTGGGGTCTGGGGACAATAAAAGGCCACTCTAAATTGCAGTTTTGTCACACAACACAATTCCACAGATGTCTCAAGTTTTTGAGGGAGCATGCAATTGGCATGCTGACTGCAGGAATGTCCACCAGAGCTGTTGCCAGAGAATTGAATGTTCATTTCTCTACCACAAGGCGCCTCCAATGTCGTTTTAGAGAATTTGCCAGTACGTCCAACCGGTCTCACAACCGCAGACAATGTGTATGGTGTTGTGTGGGTGAGCAGTTTGCTGATGTCATCGTTGTGAACAGAGTGCCCCATGGTGGCGGTGGGGTTATGGAATGGGCAGGCATAAGCTACGGTCAACAAACACAATTGCATTTTATTGATGGCAGTTTGAATGCACAGAGATACCGTGACGAGATCCTGAGACCCATTGTCGTGCCATTCATCCGCTGGCATCAACTCATGTTTCAGCATGATAATGTCGTAAGGATCTGTACACAATTCCTGGAAGCTGAAAATGTCCCAGTTCTTCCATGGCCTGCATACTTACCAGACATGGGGCGGCAGGGGCGGCAGGGGCGGCAGGTAGCCTAGTGGTTAGAGCGTTGGACTTGTAACCGGAGGGTTGCAAGTTCGAATCCCCAAGCTGACAAGGAAAAAAATCTGTTGTTCTGCCCCTGAACAAGGCAGTTAACCCACTGTTCCCCGGGCGCCGAAGACGTGGATGTCGATTTAAGGCAGCCCCCCGCACCTCTCTGATTCAGAGGGGTTGGGTTAAATGCGGAAGACACATTTCGGTTGAAGGCATTTGGTTGTACAACTGACTAATAATGGTGACTTTGACTTTTGACTTTGAACCATTGAGCATGTTTGGGATGCTCTGGATCGACGTGTGCGACAGCGTGTTCCAGTTTCCGCCAATATCCAGCAACTTTGCACAGCCGTTGAAGAGGGACAACATTCCACAGGCCACAATCAACAGCCTGATCAACTCTATACGAAGGAGATGTGTCGTGCTGCATGAGGCAAATGGTGGTCACACCAGATACTGACTGGTTTTCTGATCCACGCCCCTACCTTTTTTTTCAAGTATCTGTGACCAACCGATGCATATCTGCATTCCCAGTCATGTGAAATCCATAGATTAGGGCTTAATTTATTTATTTAAATTTACTGATATCCTTATATGATCTGTAACTCAGTAAAATCTTGAACATTGTTGCATGTGTGTTTGTATTGTTGTTCAGTATATATCCTTCCTCCCCTCTCTGTCTGCCTCCTTTGTCCCTCTCTCCTTCTCTTCCCTAAATCTGAATTCAGATGATCCTGATTAGCATTCCAGGCGCTATCCCATGTTGACAAAGTGTGGTTTCATCCCCCTACCCTTCCGCCCTCCCGTGTGTGTGTGTTTGTGTGTGTGTCTAGGACTCTGTGTACGAGCTGCGGCTGCTGTCCCGGCGAGGGGAGTTGCTGAGCGAGCCCAGTCCATCAGTTAACGTCTCCAACATGGGTTAGTGTTTCAGGCTTTGGAGCCAGGGAAAGCTAGGCAGGCAGCCTCTCTCATCTCTGTTCCACTGTTACCACATAATTAGAACAGCCCTCTGGAGAATACTGGTCTAGTAGGAGTCTGAATCATGGAAATATTGCAGCTAATCATTTCGTTAGAATTAGACCATTGTCTGGCTTTTTTAACATGATGTTAATATGGAATCATGGGACATATTTAAGACTAATATAACGGAGGTAGACATGCTTCTATTCTGTTATGCAGTATCTTGGGTGAACTGCCATAGTGTATCTACTGTAAGGGAATAAATGCATTGTTAACATTTGGTTGTGGTAAATCTCTGTGTTATGGATGCTGATGTTGTGGTCATGCCACAGGGATGGATATGTACCCTGCCAGTTCCCGCCTCCTGGAGTTTGTACCCAAGACGTTATTGGCTGGAGTGATGGGCGGCGTTGCCTTCCTGTGTTTGGCCCTCATCCTGGTCCTAGGGACAGTGTGTATCATCAGTCACAAGAGAGACCAGCGACGCAGGAAGATGAAAGATGGTGAAACATTATCAATGAACTAATTACATGCACTATGAGCACCCCGATACAGCAGATAGAGGTCCTCCAATACTCTTTGAGAAATCATAGTTCAGAGCACAGACATGACGCCATGCTTATCAACTCCATCCAACTTTAGTTGTAAAATATATTCATGTCGTTTACATTGCGGCTAATTAGGGTCATTTCTCATTAATGTGGCTGATTATTGTGCCGGTAATTAACCAATCGCTGTGCCTCCGGCCATTTTTTTCTGCTTTGAATGGGCCCATATTATTGGGCTTGATTTAGTTTTTTCATTGATTTCCTTTCCATGGTGACTGTCATTGTGAATGATCGTCTTCCCCCCTGCCCTTTCAGATCTCCCTCCTGCCATCTATAAAAGCCCCCCCTCAACGTAAGTACCCCTCCTCCATATTATTATGAATTATTTTCCCTCTCATTGCCATTTTGTTTTACTTAAGATTCGTTTTTCAGAACTTTCAGAAAATGTTAAAGTACCATACCCAGCCATCACCTTTGTCTTAATGTCATTTTCTTAACAACTTAAGACGTCTTCAAGACGTGTCTATAGACAGATTTTCATTTTTCTGAAGACATTGGGTTGGGTAGGTTACCTCCTAAATGTAATCCGTTACAGTTACCTGTCCAAAATTGTTACCCAAACTCAGTAACATAATCTGATTACTTTTTCCGCTTAAGAAGCATTAGAAGAAGACAAAAATATATATTACCAATTGAACAACGTCTATTGCAGGATAAATCAAAGTTAGAATTTACATAGCTGGTTATGTAGGCTTCTTCTAACCCATTGCTTTCTAATACAGATAATAAAAAGATTATTAGGTTATATCTTTACATTAAAAGTCTGTCAGATTTCCAGTCATTCCAATTAATTGAATAACCCTTGATCTTCAAATATAGGACTTAGAAATATGAAAGTTTAGATTAGCCAAATTGTTTTACCTCAGCATAACCTAAAAACGACAGGCTTATTAACCTACTCTGATTTTGCTGTCATGGAGGACTGATTTGGCTCATTATTTCAAATTGAAAAATAAATACTGATCTTCATGGAATGGTATGCTTTGAGCACTACTGAAAAGTGCTATTTACATGTGAAAAATGAATGCCATATGCTGTATTTGCTATAGGCCTATTGTTAACCTTTTTCTTGATAATATGCAGCTGTTTAAAGGGCGAATCTACAGTTGAAACAATAACAAAATGCGCACCCCGCCTCTGTTTTGGTAAAAAGATGAGGGATGGGCCTGGAGAAATGTAACCACTCTGAGATTAATAGACAGAGCCATGGATGCAAGGACTGACCATCCATGATGTCAAAATTATTGTTTTAACCATGTTTTAAAGCTACAGTGTTTGTTTACATTGACAATGTTAACAAACATTATAGAAAAACAAAATTTGGGGTTCTCATGGATTGTGACAGTTGAACTAAACTCATGAGGCATTTATAAGTTATATTCTTCAAGAATCAATTGGTATATGCCATTTATTTATAAATCCAAACATGGATGAAGCAACTACAGGTTGCCCCTTGAAGTCTATCAAAAGTGTGTGAATTTGAGAATGTGTCCATTAGCGATTAAAGCCCCATTTGTGGTCTTCTTAAATAACACTTGTTTTTGACAGTATGGAGCAAAATACAAAGCAGGAGTTTACAAGTTAGGAACTCCCTCAAACTTTTATTCCATAATCATTCAATCAAGCAAATGTATTTATAAATCCCTTTTTACATCAGCAGATGTCACAAAATGCTATACAGGAACCCAGCCTAAAACCCCAAACAGTAAGCAATGCAGATGTAGAAGCATGGTGGCTAGTAAGAACTACCTAGAAAGGCAGGAACCTAAGAAGAACCCTAGAGAGGAACCAGGTTCTGAGGGGTGGCCAGTCCTCTTCTGGCTGTGCCGGGTGGAGATTATAAGAGTACATGGAAATTAAGGCCAGATTGTTCTTCAAGGTGTTCAAACATTCATAGATGACCAGCAGGGTCAAATAATAATCCATAGGCTGGGATCTGCAGTATGCAGCTGTTGCAAGAGCGCATCTTTCACTGGCTGTCCACTGGTTGCAAAAACAATGATTGATAGGCAGCTTAAACTTCTTCAATTCAACCATTATTGGGTTAAAATACACGGCTACAGTTGTGAACAGCCATCCACAACAACCATAATCCGTAAGGCGCAAATAGCTAAATGAGAGAGCAGCAGTGTGATTCACATCAATGCGCTATGTAGATATCAATATTAGTGATATCCATATATCACCCGTAGGCTACACCACTGCTGTTGTCCTTACCTCCAAGCGTTTATTCAAATTGGATGAACTTTGGATGCCAACAGCAGTTGCACGCACCATTGTAGCCTACAAAAGCATATTCCTGCTCTTTTCCTGCGATCCATCAAACACATTTGGTGTGTAGTAGTCTCTGACTTGTGGTCAGACTCGCTCGGGCGAAACAAATTTTAACTTGTGCCTTTTTTCAATGCTTAGTTGAATGTCATTGAGAAAACAGAAAGGTGCGAAGATATTCGCAAATACCCTTTCTGAATTTAAAGTAAGCCTAGAAGTAATCATCTAGTTATTCAAAAGTATCTGTGATCTGATTACAATATTTTTGCTGGTAACGTAACAGATTACAGTTATGGTCTTTTGTTAAACTGTTACATGCAACGGGTTTCATGTAATCCGTTACTCCCCAACCTTGCTTAAGATGTCTCAAGATGTTTTCACAAAACATCTCAAGACATGGTTGGTGATGGCTCGGCAAAGTGGCCCTTCGACCTGATGAATATTCCCTGTTCTCTCTCTCTTCATCCATCCTTAAACCCTTCTCTCTCGTAGTGGGTCGCTTGCTAGCAGTCCAGACAGTGTGCTGAAGCAGAAGCTCCTCCTTTCCCACTCCCCCTATCCTGGCTCCACCTCCCCCTCCTGCTCCTCCTCCCAGTCGGACCACTCCTCTTTCGACAGACCCAGCCGCAGTGAATACCATGACCAGTGCCAGCAGCTGCTCTCCTGCCCCCCCACCTCCTCACTACGCCCCCACCACCACCACCTCCTCAGGACAGGCTCTTCTCCCACTTCCCCTCTAGATTTCATCTCCAGAGGCCCTGACGGTCTCTTCATGATGCAGCCCAATGACCAGGCCTCCGTCCACATTTCCCACAACATGAGATCCCTGAGGAAAGACTTCCCACAATCCACTGGGGTCCAGAGGTCAGTGTCCCCCTGTGTGAGGAGGGAGCCGCCATTAGTCCTCTCAGTGGACCTACCCGCCTGTGATGGATCTAACCCCAACCCCCCGACTAGGGTCCGGGCCATGGCCAAACACCTTTCCCTCCACGGACGATTCTACCTGGATGGGGAGAAAGACCGTTGTGCTGGACATCCAGGCGAGAGCAGTCTCTACTCAGACAGTAACTCAGACATGTACCCCCAGCCAAGCCTGGAGGAGAGCACCGCAGGATACCTATCACTAAAGCGGGCCGTCCAGCCTGCCACCGCCAGCACCCTGATGCTACAGATGGAGCATGAGAGGGAGACCGGCAACCTGAGCATGTGTCTGAAGCTGGCCCAGGAGAGAGAGGAGCTGGAGAGAAAGCTACGGAAGTACACACTGGAGAGGACCGCTACTTTAGATGGGAAGAGCAAGAGACCAGGCATAGATGAGGAGAGCTGGAGAGAGACTGAAGAATGCGATCCCATATGGAAACCTCAGGAAAGCACCTCCCTACAAAATCACCCCCATCACTGTCACCCCCAGGCTAACTGGGGGAGCTCTAGCATGGCCAAAAGGCCTTCGTCCCCATCTTCTATTCACTGGGAGACCAGCCCTCTCACCTCAGCCACCAGCCTGGTCGCAGCCCATCACACCACCTCTGAGAGGACAGTGACCCTCCACTGTGACCCCCCAGTCACTCAATGTCCCTTTCTGTCACCTGTCACACAACACCACCTCAGGGCTGAGAGAGCAGAGGGTCACTCTAAGAGGAGGGTGAGTCACCAGCCACTAGAGAGGCAAGAAGGGAAAGAAGCTGTGAGTTTCAAGACACACACAGGGCTTTGTGATACTACTCACATGTCAACAGAGTTGAAGGGAGATGACTCAGAGTCACATGAATGGAACAGCAAGAGCAATCAATGTCATTCCAATGGCAGCATTTCACACAAGTCTAAGCCAGATGTCTCTGTCAAAAAAGTGCATGGTTCATGGAAAGTGGCATTAGAAAGGTCACAGCCATTTGAAAAACCATCTCAACACACAGTGTTGGATCTCTCAGACTGTATAGAGATGAGTGTGGATGAACCAGAAGGCTCAGTTTATCCTCCTACAAATCCCATAATGTTCCAGAGACACAACATATTGGCAGAGAAAGACCACAGAGGACTGCAAACCACAAAAAAAGACAGAAGAGGCCATCCATTGGACCACAAAAAGAGCCCAGTGCCTAGAGAGGAGTGGGAGAAGTGGCACATGAGATCACCTCGGGGCAGAAGCCCAGGTACCATTCAGCCTCCCAGACCGGTGCTCAGGAAAGCCCTCAGTGTAGGAGGCTCTCAGAACGGAGACGACCGCCGCCACCAGCGCAGCCACAGTCTAGACTCCAGGAGACAATCCCAGGGTAACTTCCTGATGCCTGACGCCTGGGTGGACTCTCTCAGCCAGGAGAACTGTTCCTCTCCTTTCTCCTTCCGGCCAGACTCTGTGTTCTGGGAACCGGAATTCACCAAACACACAGAGGCCCCCACTGCCTGCCCACCTCCCCCTCCTCCCCCCCAGAACCCCCAGCCTCCCAGCATGGCCCCACAGCAGCTTTATGAAGCATACAATGGTAATAGGCACATCCCAAATGTAAGAAAACTGGTGCCTGCAGTGCCTTCGGGCCCCATCCATCCCACCCACAGCCCCCGCAAAAAAGCCTCCATCTTCCCAGACGCCTCCAGGTGGCCCATCACCTATCAGGAGGCCCTGAGGTCTGTGCAGCGCATGGAGGCCAGGAAGAATGCCTCTCTCCCCAGGGACCACAGGGAGCACCCCAGACCATCAGACTGTAGAGGCAGAACTACAGCTCCCTCCCTGCTCAGAGGTTACAGCTGGCCCGCACCTCTTCCCACTTCTCAGCCACCCCAGGAGGAGGAGAATCAGGAGGAGGTGGTAGAAGAGGAGGAGGAAGGAGAGGAGAGGTATGGGGGGCATGAGATGGAGGTGGAGATTGGGAGGTATCATCAGGGAGTGCCAGACTCAGGGGGGAGCTACAGTAGCTATGCCAGCCAGAGCAGTGGCAGGGGGAGTCTGGAGCCTCCCAACGGGCGCCCGTCCATCTGCCTGTCCCCAACTCTCACCAGCTCTCCTGAGACCATCAAGGAGATACAGGGGAACACAGAGCAGACACACCTACAGGACATGGAGGCATTGAAAAGGTGAGTGCTTCAGTCTTTTATTTAATATCTCTATTACTCTCTGTCTACATTGTCCATTTCACATTGAGTAAGATGCAACACAATTAATAGCCAATTAAATAAAATGCCCTTCAATGTCAGCCATCACAAACTTTCCACTTGTGTGTGTGTGTTTCTTCAGGAGAAAGGCCTCAGTGGATGAGAATTATGAGTGGGATTCAACAGATGTGTCCGTTCAGCCAGGAGACCAAGACCTTGAAGGCACAAGTGAGAGAGCTATAATGTTCCTTTTTAGACTGGCATGCCACTGTCTGTGAATTAAACATGTTCAGAACTGAGTTTAATAACACTAGCTCTGTTGCTTAAGAGCAGGCGTGTCAAACTCAATTTGCACTAAGGGCCACATTCGGTCTTCACCAAGGCCACACGGCAAATTGGTTATCTTGCCTTGCTGTCAAGATCCACACAAAATATCCACACAAAATCTGTACACTCTTTTGGGACGTTTTAAATGTTCCTGACTGTCTAGCTTTAGTTTTCGTGACTGTTAGCGGGCTGGACACAGTGAAGACACTTAGTTATTATTTTTTAATTAAAGGTTCTTCAGAAATTCTTCAATTGGTTTGATTGACACCCCTGCTTTAGATTATATAAGGATCTTTCTAATCCCTATCCAATCTTCTCCTGCTTTAGGCCTGTTCTCCTCAGTGAGTCTACTGATGTCTACTCCCAGCATGCACCATTCCAGGAAAGGCCTCAAAGTGTCAGTCCAATTCCAGGGTCGTCACCATGAGACCAGCCGCTACTCAGACCCCGAGCCAGAGACTGTGCTGTTCTGACAATCTCATCTATACCTAAGGTCAGCTCAGAGCTCTCATTTCTGTTATTGTGTGTCTGAACAGGACTACTGATCTGTGTGATTGGCTGTGTTTACCCATGTCCCTCCCACCTTATTGTGTGGGTGTTTTTCTTTTCTGTTTGTATGTATGCGTCTGTCGGTCTTCTCCCGTTGCTTTCTACTAATATCCCAGTGAATTTCACACTTTTATTCATACAGACTTACACCAACAATGTGAAAATAGAGTGCCATCGTCAGTAATTCAGTATGGCTGTACATCCGTCAACCTCTCAACCATCTGACTGACTGGAGTCTGGTGGACGCTCAGGGCTGAATAAAGAATTGGCTGTTGTTGTTCAGAGCTGTACCTACCGAAGAGGACTTTTTCCACTGATTTACAAGAGCTAGTAGTTACATTGATTGATCTCTGCTGCTGCTATGGAATACTCTGTATATGGTACTTGTTACCAAGTCAGTGAACAAGCAGGTACAATATTTGGTCTGCCTTGCTCATCATCTTGGTGCTGACTATAATCAATACAATAGTCATACTCTTGGACTCACGGAAGAACAGTTGGAGATTCTTTTTTTTGCTTTGAGAAAAGGCAAACCACCACTGGGCTGGCACTTTGTTCCACTGCTGACACTTTGTTCCAACACTTTCAACGTTTGACAGAACTCTGACGGATGATCGATTTTCTGTGAGTTCGAGATGGAGATGTAGGGAGAGAGAGAGAGACAGAGAGAGAGAGCTCGGCAGGGCAGGATAACAGGACTGATGGGCATTGTGCAGAAGAAGTAGGCTGCATCATGCCTTTTTCACAAGTTTTTTTTTTCTCGCATGCCTGGCCTAGTGTGACAGCATATGCAGTACAACCCTGAGCTCTGAGTAAACAATCAATACTATTAACCCAGGAGGTTAACTCACTAGGGTTGATCAGATGTAGCTATAGATCACACTATGAAGAACCACTCCTTTCTTTTCTACCCATATTCTCAAGATGTAAAAAAATCTAATTTCCCTCTGTTTTTAACCTCATTGATGTTGTGCAATGTTTGTACTGTCAATAGATTTTTTTGTACTCAGAGTGCAGTATTTTTTTTGTGTGTGAATGAGGAGGGTAAGGGTTTGGCTGGTAATGATCACCTGTTGCTGGGATAAGTGAAGGCCTTTCTTTTCACCAACCTTGTGTAAAATGAGACTGATTATCAGTGAGCATTAGCGGCAAGATATTGTTTGCCATGTCTAATTTGGAGATTGAAACCTAAATGGGATTTTTTCAATCAGTCTATCTCTTAGTCATCCGAGTCAGGGAGGGAGATGAGAATTCACAGCATGTCAGAGGAGTTAATTAGGTTCTAGAATGCCTTCCAGCACAACGTCTGGTGAGAAAGGAGAGGAGGGGAGCAGGGGATAGGAATGCCTTTTGAGCTGTACTCACTCTGTTATCAGTTTACAACGGCAGATCACCCCACTTACCCTCCATTTTAATTTCAACACTCATTTTGTACACAGAAATGACTTCCAGAGAAATGTCAGTTTGCCCACTTAAGATTTTATATACGTTCTATGGCACCCAATAGCAATACACTGCCAATATACTGTACATTCATTATTTTCCTCAGACTGAATGCAAATGCAGCAAGAAGCATGACAAAAAATGTATTGCTACTTTGCTATTGTAAAGGAACAGATTGGGATTGTATACAAATTATGAAGGTGAACTATTTTCCAGGTTTTTGTGCACTTAAGATATATTTGTTTTTATACGTATTATTGAGTGTTTTGTATAGACTGACTATAGTGTATGACTTTGTATGTTTTGTGCTTTGTTTACTGATTATGTACTACTTACTGTACAATGTATCCTATTTGTATCCAAATATTTTCCAGAGAACTGAAGATTAAATACATGTTTTATTCAGTACCCCAAAGCAATTAGCTGGCTTTTTCAAATTATAATTCAAATTAACATTTGCTACTTTAACACATTACCATAAACCTGAAGTTGGATATGTTTACATTAAATAACATTTTATACATTTTTTATTTAACTAGGCAAGTCAGTTAAGAACAAATTCTTATTTACAATGACGGCCTACCCCGGCCAAACCTGGACGACGCTGGGCCAATTGTGCGCCGCCCTATGGGACTCCCAATCACAGCCGGATGTAACACAGCCTGGATTCATTCCAGGGACTGTAGTGACGCCTGAGATGCAGTGCCTTAGACCGTTGTGCCACTCGGGAGATGAACGTCTCTCTATCTCTCTTTTATCTCCTTGATATAACTTTTTACCTTTTCATGCAGTTGTGCTTTTTCTCCATCAGAAGCGTTCCCTCGGTCTGGAAGAGGACATCATTATAAAGCCATTAAGGGGTCATGATGCAGCAGATAACTTCCTTCTGTTAGGCCTATATGTCTGAAGGACCTACCTCTTCCACTAGGGTGTTTTGATACCAAGAATATTGATCACCGTGTATTCACTGACTCATAGAACAACAATGAACAAACTTCAAACTTTGAGACCTTTGTTTATCAGTAGGTATAACATTTGATGGGGATGTTTAATTTCATTTTCACTAAGCCATGCTTTAGAAAAGTTATCAAACAACGACCACAAAGGGAAAGGGAATTGCCATGGAGCACATTTTCTGAGGTAAATTACAGACAGAATGATATATCATATTTCTTCAAAAAGATCCATTATGTAAAACAATGATTTAAGATATAGATCAAGGATTGTGTATTGACGATGGTCAGTCAAGTATACTGTTGCCTTGGTGATGGATTGATGTTATAAAAAATACATATAAAAATACATATGACTGTATAAAGTTGCTGCAGTTGAAAAACAAAATAACACATTTGCACATATTAACATGCCAGGATTACTGTACATAGAGTCCCTTGTGGAGAAGACATGTGGCTGGGAAGAATACTAAGCATACTGTGATGGATGTCAGATGATGCTACTGTACTGTATATGAGGTGTCTTATAGCCAATTTCTTCCCTCTCTCTCACTCTCTTCACACAGCCTATTAGAATTGACTTGGACTTGGCCCAGAGAGAGAAGCACATTGACTTCATTAGCTCATCCTCAGTCAGACTCACAGCACAACATCATGCTGCATCTGTCACAGGTGGTGAGCATGGTTAAACAAAGGATCCTGGGTGAACCCACGGGAGCCAGGGGCAGGCAGACAGCCACATGTGCACACACTCAGCAAAGACATGTGCATGCACGCTGACGCACGCATGCGTGCAATCTCTCTCTCCTCTGTATAAAAAGGCTCAGTGCAGTCCAAAACATGATTTCCTGTGTTTTATATATATTTCCACACAAAATCTTGATAATTCCCTTTCAGTGTAAGAGCTGTTTGACAAAATTTCCTGAAATTTCAGCCTGTTTTGGCGGGATGGCGTTTTGGCTTGCCTGGTGACATCACCAGGTGGTAAATTAGCCACAATAGACCAATAAGAAAGAGAGTTCCAAACCTCTCTGCCAATAACAGCTAGTTTTCAGTTTTCCCCTCCCCACTCAGACCACTCGGCTTGAGAAATTGCTCTTGCTATGAAGCTATTTTTGTTTATTTTTGACTATTTTAATTGAAATAATCACAGTAAGGTACTTAATTGTTACCCAGAAATGATTTCATATTGAGATAAAAATGGCCGCATTGGATCTTTAAGCCCTGTAGAGAGTTAAGTGCTCCTGCTATTTTAACCTTCAACCCAAAGTGTTGTTTCTCTGTGAGTTCCATGTCACTCAGTTAGTTGTTTGCGATCCGTCCTATCCCAGGTCTCGGGTCCTGTCCCCATGCTTCTCTACAGCCTGGAGCCCTCTGAATGATTTCCCTTCACTGGCCCTGTCTGGGCAGAGCACATTCCTCAGCGGCAGAATAATTGGTTCAGAAAAAGGTATCCCTGCTGGTATCACTGTGACTTACTCTGTCTCTCTCCAGGTTGCTCCTCTCTCTCTTGCTCTCTGTCTCTATCTCTCTTCCTCTCCTCTCTCCTTGTCCCTCTGTTTCAGTGTCTCTCTCTGCAGCATGCCTGGCTGCGTGGCACACATTTCCTCTCAGCTGAAAGCTTGTCAAGCAACACCTCTCTCAGTTAACGCCTGATCTGCTCACATCTCACATTCACTAATGAAGTGTCTCTGCCATTAAAGGTCAGCTTGTTTCCATCTGCCACCCACCACCATGCCAGTCCTTTAGCTTCTGACTGGACAGGGGGATGACAGAGAGTGATACATCCTGATTGGACAGGGAGATGACAGAGAGTAGTACATCCTGATTGGACAAGAGGAGGGCAAAGAGTGGTACATCATGATTGGACAGGGGAGGACAGAGAGTGGTACATCCTGGTTGGACAGGAGGAGGACAGAGAGTGGTACATCCTGGTTGGACAGGAGGAGGACAGAGAGTGGTACATCCTGATTGGACAGGGGAGGACAGAGAGTGGTACATCCTGATTGGACAGAGTGGGTGAAGTGCTCCAGGATGGATGATTCTTTACTTCCCTCTCCTAATGACCCTTAATAGCCTCTGTTACTGCCTATAGATAGTCTATGTTATAGATGACCTCTCACTCTCTCTTCCTCCAGCCTTTCGTACTCCTGAATCCACCGTGCTATGCCTCTTCTGTTGCCTCCTAATGAGGCTACATCGTGTATTCCCTCCGTCCATCTTCCTTCCATCCTTCCTCATTCACCATGACATACCAAACAACAGCCTCTCTTCCCTCCCTCATGTCAACCAAGATTTTCAAACCAATACAACTGCTCTCCTTTACCCAGCCCTCCACTCTATCATTCTCCTGCCTCCAGCCGTCCACCCTATCACTCTCCTTTACCCAGCCCTCCACTTTATCATTCTCCTGCCTCCAGCCCTCCACCCTATCACTCTCCTTTACCCAGCCCTCCACTCTATCATTCTCCTGCCTCCAGCCCTCCACCCTATCACTCTCCTGCCTCCAGCCCTCCACCCTATCACTCTCCTGCCTCCAGCCCTCCACCCTATAACTCTCCTGCCTCCAGCCCTCCACCCTATAACTCTCCTGCCTCCAGCCCTCCACCCTATAACTCTCCTGCCTCCAGCCCTCCACCCTATAACTCTCCTACCTCCAGCCCTCCACCCTATAACTCTCCTACCTCCAGCCCTCCACCCTATCACTCTCCTGCCTCCAGCCCTCCACCCTATAACTCTCCTGCCTCCAGCCCTCCACCCTATACCTCTCCTGCCTCCCAGCCCTCCACCCTATAACTCTCCTACCTCCAGCCCTCCACCCTATCACTCTCATGCCCCCAGCCCTCCACCCTATCACTCTCCTGCCTCCAGCCCTCCACCCTATCACTCTCCTGCCTCCAGCCCTCCACCCTATAACTCTCCTACCTCCAGCCCTCCACCCTATCACACTCCTGCCTCCAGCCCTCCACCCTATAACTCTCCTGTCCCCAGCCCTCCACCCTATAACTCTTCTACCCCCAGCCCTCCACCTTATCACTCTGCTGTCCCCAGCCCTCCACCCTATCACTCTCATGCCCCCAGCCCTCCACCCTATCACTCTCATGCCCCCAGCCCTCCACCCTATCACTCTCCTGCCTCCAGCCCTCCACCCTATCACCTCATGCCCCCAGCCCTCCACCCTATCACTCTCCTGCCTCCAGCCCTCCACCCTATCACACTCCTGCCTCCAGCCCTCCACCCTATAACTCTCCTGCCTCCAGCCCTCCACCCTATAACTCTTCTACCCCCAGCCCTCCACCTTATCACTCTCCTGTCCCCAGCCCTCCACCCTATCACTCTCATGCCTCCAGCCCTCCACCCTATCACTCTCATGCCCCCAGCCCTCCACCCTATCACTCTCCTGCCCCCAGCCCTCCACCCTATAACTCTCCTACCTCCAGCCCTCCACCCTATCACTCTCCTGTCCCTAGCCCTCCACCCTATAACTCTTCTACTCCCAGCCCTCCACCTTATCACTCTCCTGCCTCCAGCCTTCCACCCTATCACTCTCCTACCTCCAGCCCTCCACCCTATAACTCTTCTACCCCCAGCCCTCCACCTTATCACTCTCCTGTCCCCAGCCCTCCACCCTATCACTCATGCCTCCAGCCCTCCACCCTATCACTCTCATGCCCCCAGCCCTCCACCCTATCACTCTCATGCCTCCAGCCCTCCACCCTATCACTCTCATGCCCCCAGCCCTCCACCCTATCACTCTCCTGCCCCCAGCCCTCCACCCTATAACTCTCCTACCTCCAGCCCTCCACCCTATAACTCTCCTGCCTCCAGCCCTCCACCCTATAACTCTCCTGCCTCCAGCCCTCCACCCTATAACTCTCCTGCCTCCAGCCCTCCACCCTATAACTCTTCTACCTCCAGCCCTCCACCCTATAACTCTCCTGCCTCCAGCCCTCCACCCTATAACTCTTCTACCTCCAGCCCTCCACCCTATAACTCTCCTGCCTCCAGCCCTCCACCCTATAACTCTCCTGCCTCCAGCCCTCCACCCTATAACTCTCCTGCCTCCAGCCCTCCACCCTATAACTCTTCTACCTCCAGCCCTCCACCCTATAACTCTCCTGCCTCCAGCCCTCCACCCTATAACTCTTCTACCTCCAGCCCTCCACCCTATAACTCTCCTGCCTCCAGCCCTCCACCCTATAACTCTTCTACCTCCAGCCCTCCACCCTATAACTCTTCTACCTCCAGCCCTCCACCCTATAACTCTTCTACCCCCAGCCCTCCACCCTATAACTCTCCTACCTCCAGCCCTCCACTTTATCATTCTCCTGCCTCCAGCCCTCCACCCTATCACTCTCCTTTACCCAGCCCTCCACTCTATCAGTCTCCTGCCTCCAGCCCTCCACCCTATCACTCTCCTGCCTCCAGCCCTCCACCCTATCACTCTCCTGCCTCCAGCCCTCCACCCTATAACTCTCCTGCCTCCAGCCCTCCACCCTATAACTCTCCTGCCTCCAGCCCTCCACCCTATAACTCTCCTGCCTCCAGCCCTCCACCCTATAACTCTCCTACCTCCAGCCCTCCACCCTATAACTCTCCTACCTCCAGCCCTCCACCCTATCACTCTCCTGCCTCCAGCCCTCCACCCTATAACTCTCCTGCCTCCAGCCCTCCACCCTATACCTCTCCTGCCTCCAGCCCTCCACCCTATAACTCTCCTACCTCCAGCCCTCCACCCTATCACTCTCATGCCCCCAGCCCTCCACCCTATCACTCTCCTGCCTCCAGCCCTCCACCCTATCACTCTCCTGCCTCCAGCCCTCCACCCTATAACTCTCCTACCTCCAGCCCTCCACCCTATCACACTCCTGCCTCCAGCCCTCCACCCTATAACTCTCCTGTCCCCAGCCCTCCACCCTATAACTCTTCTACCCCCAGCCCTCCACCTTATCACTCTGCTGTCCCCAGCCCTCCACCCTATCACTCTCATGCCCCCAGCCCTCCACCCTATCACTCTCATGCCCCCAGCCCTCCACCCTATCACTCTCCTGCCTCCAGCCCTCCACCCTATCACTCTCATGCCCCCAGCCCTCCACCCTATCACTCTCCTGCCTCCAGCCCTCCACCCTATCACACTCCTGCCTCCAGCCCTCCACCCTATAACTCTCCTGCCTCCAGCCCTCCACCCTATAACTCTTCTACCCCCAGCCCTCCACCTTATCACTCTCCTGTCCCCAGTCCTCCACCCTATCACTCTCATGCCTCCAGCCCTCCACCCTATCACTCTCATGCCCCAGCCCTCCACCCTATCACTCTCCTGCCCCCAGCCCTCCACCCTATAACTCTCCTACCTCCAGCCCTCCACCCTATCACTCTCCTGTCCCCAGCCCTCCACCCTATAACTCTTCTACCCCCAGCCCTCCACCTTATCACTCTCCTGCCTCCAGCCCTCCACCCTATCACTCTCCTACCTCCAGCCCTCCACCCTATAACTCTTCTACCCCCAGCCCTCCACCTTATCACTCTCCTGTCCCCAGCCCTCCACCCTATCACTCTCATGCCTCCAGCCCTCCACCCTATCACTCTCATGCCCCCAGCCCTCCACCCTATCACTCTCATGCCTCCAGCCCTCCACCCTATCACTCTCATGCCCCCAGCCCTCCACCCTATCACTCTCCTGCCCCCAGCCCTCCACCCTATAACTCTCCTACCTCCAGCCCTCCACCCTATAACTCTCCTACCTCCAGCCCTCCACCCTATAACTCTCCTGCCTCCAGCCCTCCACCGTATAACTCTTCTACCTCCAGCCCTCCACCCTATAACTCTTCTACCTCCAGCCCTCCACCCTATAACTCTTCTACCCCCAGCCCTCCACCTTATAACTCTCCTACCTCCAGCCCTCCACCCTATAACTCTCCTACCTCCAGCCCTCCACCCTATAACTCTCCTGCCTCCAGCCCTCCACCCTATAACTCTCCTGCCTCCAGCCCTCCACCCTATAACTCTCCTGCCTCCAGCCCTCCACCCTATAACTCTTCTACCTCCAGCCCTCCACCCTATAACTCTCCTGCCTCCAGCCCTCCACCCTATAACTCTTCTACCTCCAGCCCTCCACCCTATAACTCTTCTACCTCCAGCCCTCCACCCTATAACTCTCCTAACCCCAGCCCTCCACCCTATAACTCTTCTACCCCCAGCCCTCCACCCTATAACTCTTCTACCCCCAGCCCTCCACCTTATCACTCTCCTGCCTCCAGCCCTCCACCCTATCACTCTCCTGCCTCCAGCCCTCCACCCTATAACTCTCCTAACCCCAGCCCTCCACCTTATCACTCTCCTGTCCCCAGCCCTCCACCCTATAACTCTCCTAACCCCAGCCCTCCACCTTATCACTCTCCTGTCCCCAGCCCTCCACCCTATCACTCTCCTGCCCCCAGCCCTCCACCTTATCACTCTCCTGTCCCCAGCCCTCCACCCTATCACTCTCCTGCCTCCAGCCCTCCACCCTATCACTCTCATGCCCCCAGCCCTCCACCCTATTACTCTCCTGCCCCCAGCCCTCCACCCTATTACTCTCCTGCCCCCAGCCCTCCACCCTATCACTTCATCATTCCCCCAAACTCTTATGTTGCTAGCTTGTGTCAAATTTATTTTTGCACCTTCCTGGCGCCTTGCTGCAGATTTGAGAAAGGCAGGGGTTTTGTTGGGCCCGTCTCAAAGCTCCTCCACCTAAGAGCCTCTTGTTGGGGCCATCAAGTGCCATTAAACTAAAGAGAAAACTTCTCTGTGCCAGACAATTATCCTCTGCCATTGTTTCCACCGTATTCTGAAGTTGTGCTGTATTTTCAGTGTGATTGTGTACAGCCACAAGAGGGATGAGAGACAGTGTCATCATCGATAAGAATTTCCCTCAGATATGAATGACTGTGCAATACCTTTCTCAAGTTTTCTTTGTTGATTGTTGTCCATAAGTCAGATGTTATGTAACGGAGTTGAATGACTCACCTGCACAAGTTTAAACAACTTGTGCCTTGTGTCCTTTTTTCATTATTCCCAACATGCAAACTCTTTAATTATTAATGAAAACCTCCATCTATAGTAATGGTCATGAATGTTAATGGTATGGAGGTTATGATCATTTCTGTATTATACATGTTCACTGTCCCCACCAACCCCAAATTATGCTGTAGCTTTCCTGCAGTCAAATGACCAAATCGCGCTATAGTGGCCTCATGGTTGGAATGTTATTAATCTTTTTCAGAATTTCATAATGAATCATATTTATTTAAAACATTTTATGCTGAAAATCAGGTGTTTCTATGTCAGACTGTTTTGTTATATTTCAGTCTTCTCTGATGTATAAAGTGTAATATTGGGATACAAACTCAAATTGAGTACATTCCAACTCTATAGCTGACATGGTACCCGTGTCTTCTTTTTAAAGACCATTACCAAGTGTGTGAGGTGTATACTTTTGTTTCAAAGTAGATTTGTTTAAGACTACCAAGAAACACTGTGTGACCCTGTGTCACTGATTCCCCCGGTACTGCTGCTCATTCCGTTCACCAGCTTCGGAGGTCTATGTCACCGTCCTTCTAGGCTTCATTATTAGTATGTGTATATATAGTATGTGCCCTCTGTTCCCCATTGTCCTTGTTGATTATTCTTCCATGTCCGTTGGTCTTGTGAGCACCTGTGCTCTGTTGTATCGTCTTGCGTGTTACCATGTTAGTGTGTACTTGTTATTACGGGTCTCGTCCCGTGTATTTATTCAAGGTTTACACCTCGCTCTCTGTTTGGGTTACAGCCCTGTGTTTTATACACTGCTCAAAAAAATAAAGGGAACACTTAAACAACACAATGTAACTCCAAGTCAATCACACTTCTGTGAAATCAAACTGTCCACTTAGGAAGCAACACTGATTGACAATAAATTTCACATGCTGTTGTGCAAATGGAATAGACAACAGGTGGAAATTATAGGCAATTAGCAAGACACCCCCAATAAAGGAGTGGTTCTGAAGGTGGTGACCACAGACCACTTCTCAGTTCCTATGCTTCCTGGCTGATGTTTTGGTCACTTTTGAATGCTGGCGGTGCTTTCACTCTAGTGGTAGCATGAGACGGAGTCTACAACCCACACAAGTGGCTCAGGTAGTGCAGCTCATCCAGGATGGCACATCAATGCGAGCTGTGGCAAGAAGGTTTGCTGTGTCTGTCAGCGTAGTGTCCAGAGCATGGAGGCGCTACCAGGAGACAGGCCAGTACATCAGGAGACGTGGAGGACGCCGTAGGAGGGCAACAACCCAGTAGCAGGACCACTACCTCCGCCTTTGTGCAAGGAGGAGCACTGCCAGAGCCCTGAAAAATGACCTCCAGCAGGCCACAAATGTGCATGTGTCTGCTCAAACGGTCAGAAACAGACTCCATGAGGGTGGTATGAGGGCCCAACGTCCACAGGTGGGGGTTGTGCTTACAGCCCAACACCGTGCAGGACATTTGGCATTTGCCAGAGAACACCAAGATTGGCAAATTCGCCACTGGCGCCCTGTGCTCTTCACAGATGAAAGCAGGTTCACACTGAGCACGTGACAGAGTCTGGAGACGCCGTGGAGAACGTTCTGCTGCCTGCAACATCCTCCAGCATGACCGGTTTGGCGGTGGGTCAGTCATGGTGTGGGGTGGCATTTCTTTGGGGGCCGCACAGCCCTCCATGTGCTCGCCAGAGGTAGCCTGACTGCCATTAGGTACCGAGATGAGATCCTCAGACCCCTTGTGAGACCATATGCTGGTGCGGTTGGCCCTGGGTTCCTCCTAATGCAAGACAATGCTAGACCTCATGTGGCTGGAGTGTGTCAGCAGTTCCTGCAAGAGGAAGGCATTGATGCTAAGGACTGGCCCGCCCGTTCCCCAGACCTGAATCCAATTGAGCACATCTGGGACATCATGTCTCGCTCCATCCACCAACGCCACGTTGCACCACAGACTGTCCAGGAGTTGGCGGATGCTTTAGTCCAGGTCTGGGAGGAGATCCCTCAGGAGACCATCCGCCACCTCATCAGGAGCATGCCCAGGCGTTGTAGGGAGGTCATTCAGGCACGTGGAGGCCACACACACTACTGAGCCTCATTTTGACTTGTTTTAAGGACATTACATCAAAGTTGGATCAGGCTGTAGTGTGGTTTTCCACTTTAATTTTGAGTGTGACTCCAAATCCAGACCTCCATGGGTTGATACATTTGATTTCCATTGATAATTTTTGTGTGATTTTGTTGTCAGCACATTCAACTATGTAAAGAAAAAAGTATTTAATAAGATTATTTCATTCATTCTGTAACAAACGAGACTCCCGCGGTTCCTCCTGCTCACCACCAGAGGGAACCCTCTCCTGAATATTAAGCCCTGAACTACAACTCCCACATACCTGGTTCCCAATCACCGTTACACCTGTCTCCCATTAGTAGACTATTTAGGCTCTCTCTCCCTTTCTCTCTTTTCGAAGTCTTGTTTCCCTGGTGATCATTTCTGAGCGTTTCCTCCCGTGTCTGTCATATCGTGGTTATACTCTGGACTGTTTTCCCTTTTTGATTCTTGCTGCCTGCCCTGGACTATATTCTTTACTGGACTGATTTTTGTAAGCTTGCTGCCTGCCCTGACCTAATGCCTGTACCTGGATTACGATTTGCCTTATCCCTGCTGTTGTGTTTGCTGGCGATTGACCCTGTTAAATGCGACCAGGATTGTAATAAAACTGCAAATGGATCCTCACTCTCATGGTGCTTCATTACAGAAGACTTCGCCACTTCGATCCAGCAGCTCTGGTCCAAATGTCCACGGAGATCTCCACTCAAGCAAACCAGCTCGCCGTTCATCAACAGCAGCTAACCCATCTAACTACGGTAACGGAGGAACTCGTCCGGACGCTACAGAGGGTGCAGATGTCGCTTCCGAACCCAGCCCCTTCTCAGCCGAACGCAAGTATGGGCACCTCTCCACCACCGGCACCCACAGTTAACCCACGTCTGGCTCTCCCTGATAAGTTCGACGGTAACCCCACTAAGAGTAAGGGATTTCTACTGCAATGTTCATTATTCATTGATCAACAACCAGCGATGTATGTCACTGACGCCAGCAAGATTTCCTTGGTATGTTCTCTCCTCACTGGCAGAGCGTTAGAGTGGGTAACGGCGGTTTGGAGAGAGGATGGCACGGCGTTTCCATCGTTCGGTGCCTTTCTTCAACGCTTCCGGGAAGTATTTGAACACCCGGAGGGAGGCATGAGAGCTGATGACCGACTACTCGCGTTGAACCAGGGCAGGAATACTGCAGCAGAATATGCCTTGACATTTCGCACTCTGGCAGCTCAAACCGACTGGGTTGAGAGCACGCTTAAACTGCTCTTTCGCAAGGGACTCAGCTTGGAATTACAGTCTGAACTGGCCTGCCGAGATGAAGGGAGATCGCTGAATCAATTCATCGAACTCACCATACAGATTGACAATCTGATTCGGTCACGGCGCCCACTCAGAACGGGACCCACCAGCACACAATGCCCAGTGACTCTGCCTCCAACCGAACCCATGCAGCTCGGATATACTCACCTGACTCGGAGGAACGTGAACGCCGCATACGTCAACATCTCTGCCTCTATTGTGGTCAACCGGGCCATCTAAGGGCGTTTTGCCCCACAAGACCACCTCCTCGTAATCCCTCTTCGGTGAGTCCTTGTGTTCAAGCACATCACTCCAGCTCTTGCATCAAAGTGCCGATAGTATTATCTCTAGAGGACAATCATATAACCACATCAGCACTATTAGACTCCGGAGCAGCCGGCAACTTTATGTCTCATGAGTTTGCCCAACAACAACAATTTCCATTAATCACCTGTGACTCTCAATTGGCAGTGGAGGCGCTAGATGGACGACCTCTCGGCGATGGGAGGGTCCTGCACACCACCGTGGACCTTCGACTACAGACCGGGACCCTCCACACGGAGGTAATTCGTTTCTACGTCATCACATCACCCCATAACCCGGTAATCCTTGGGCTTCCTGGCTACGGCAACATAACCCGCTCATCTCATGGAGGGAGGGTCGTATCATCAAATGGGACCCGTCATGCCACTCCAACTGCTTAACTGGCAGCCCTTCACTCCCCATTCAGGCCGTTACGCTAAAGGACGAGCCAGCTCTTTCCCCACTCTACCCATTGAATACTCTGACCTCATCGAAGCTTTCAGCAAGACCAAGGCGATGGAACTACCCCTCACCGATCAAGCGACTGTGCCATTGAGCTACTACCAGGTACAAAGCCACCCAAGGGCCGAATCTTCCCCCTATCTCAACCCGAATCAGAAGCCATGAAAGACTACATCGAGGAAGAACTGTCAAAGGGGTTCATTAGAGCATCGACATCACCTGCAGCCGCGGGCTTCTTTTTTGTTAAAAAGAAAGACGGTGGTTTACGCCCTGTATCGACTACCGGGTCTCAACGACATCACAGTCAAATTTCGATATCCTTTACCGCTGGTTCCAGCTGCCCTAGAACAACTCCGCCAAGCCAAGTACTTCTCCAAACTGGACCTCCGCAGCGCCTACAACCTCATTCGCATCCGGGACGGTGATGAATGGATGACAGCCTTTTCTACCAGCACTGGGCACTATGAGTATCTGGTTATGCCTTTCGGGCTGTCTAATAGTCCCTCCGTGTTTCAATCATTTATCAATGACGTCTTTGGGACATGCTGAATCGCTGGGTAATTGTGTACATTGATGACATTCTCATCTATTCCAACACCTATGAGGAACACGTGCAACATGTGAGAACAGTATTGCAACGACTCATAGACCACCAGCTATACGCCAAAGCAGAGAAGTGCGAATTTCACCAGACTTCCACATCCTTTTTGGGCTACATCATCAACCAGGAGGGAGTCGCCATGGACGAGAAGAAGGTCAAGGCCGTTCTAGACTGGCCACTGCCAGTAACCTTAAAGGAGTTACAACGATTCTTGGGATTCGCTAACTTCTACCGACGCTTCATCAGGAATTTCAGCTCGGTAGCCGCCCCCTTAACCTCTATGACTAAGAGGAACTCATCACACCTCACCTGGTCAACTACAGCACAAGAGGCTTTCGCAGAACTCAAGGCACGTTTTACATCGGCTCCCATCCTCCACCATCCTAATCCTGAACTCCCGTTTACAGTTGAGGTGGACGCATCTAATACGGGCATTGGAGCTATTCTGTCACAGCGGCACGGATCCCCACTCAAGCTCTATCCGTGCGCCTATTATTCCCGCAAACTTAGTCCAGCCGAACAGAACTACGACGTCGGAAACCGGGAACTGTTGGCCATGAAAGCAGCTATGGAGGAGTGGCGTCATTGGCTGGAGGGAGCTAAACATCCCTTCGTGATTCTAACGGACCACAAGAATCTGGAATACTTGCGGTCTGCCAAGAGACTGAACCCTAGACAAGCGAGGTGGGCACTCTTCTTCACGCGATTTGACTTCACTGTCACCTATCGTCCCGGTTCTAAGAACACCAAAGCAGACGCACTATCACGCCAACACGACGGTGTAGCTCCCACTGAACCCAAGGAAACCCTGCTTCCAGAATCGTTAATCGTGGCCCCTATTCAATGGGACATCATGACAGAGCTCACCCAAGCCAATTCACAAAGGACCCTCCGCCCGAATGTCCCCCCAACAAAACGTTTGTACCTCAGGACCTCTGTCAGAAAGTGCTAAAGCAAGTTCACTCCGTACTCAGCTCCGGTCATCCGGGAATCGCTGCCACTGTTCATCTGCTTCAGAACAGCTTCTGGTGGCCAACCTTGCGGGCAGACACAATAAAATTCATCAACGACTGCACTACCTGTAACACAAATAAACATCTCAGACAATTACCATCGGGCCTACTGCAACCACTACCAGTTCCCCACCGACCATGGTCCCATCTCGCCATAGACTTCATTACCGACCTCCCCAAGTCCAATGGGAATACCACAATACTCACTGTCATAGATCGCTTCTCCAAGGCTTGCCGGCTGATTCCACTCCCAAACTGCCTACGGCATTGGAAACTGCCGAACTCATGTGCAACCTGGTGTTCGCTTCTATGGCCTGCCAGAGGACATCGTGTCGGACCGAGGGCCCCAATTCACATCCAGAGTATGGTCAGCATTCTTCCAACAACTCAACATCAACATTAGCCTCACTTCAGGGTATCACCCACAATCTAACGGTCAAACAGAACGCCTCAATCAAGAGATCACCCGGTTTCTCAGATCCTACTGTCATCAGAACCAAGCAGACTGGAGTCGTTTCCTCATGTGGGCGGAGTACGCACAGAACTCACTCCAGAAACCCTCCACCGGTTTAACCCCATTCCAGTGTGTAATGGGCTTCCAACCTCCCTGTTTCCATGGTCAGGGAACCCACTGAGGTACCCTCTGTCAACGACTGGCTCCAGAAAAGCGAGGACATCTGGAGTCAGGCCCATACCCACTTGCTACATGCGGTCAGGAGACAGAGGTTGCAGGCCAATCGCCACCGCCGCCCCAACCCGAATATACTCCAGGTCAATGGGTCTGGCTATCCACTCGAGACCCTCGCCTCAAACTCCCCTGCAAGAAACTCAGTCCCAGGTATGTGGGTCCCTTCCAAATAGTCAAACAAATCACACCAGTTTCCTTCCGTTTGGCATTACCATCTAATTACCGTATCTCTCCTACTTTCCATGTATCTCTTCTCAAACCCGCTGGTGGTCCGAGAGCGGAGGAGGAGGAGCAGACCAGTGAGCAGGGCCCCCCACCCATCTTGGTGGACGGCGAGGAGGTATATCGGCCGAGATCTACTCGATTCCAGACGCCGGGCAGGCTCCTCCAATATCTGGTAGACTGGGAGAGTGCGGACCGGAGGAGCGATCCTGGGTTAATGCAGAGGACATACTCGACCCGCACTCATGACTGAGTTCCATAGGACGCACCGGAGAAACCGGCCCCCGACCTCGAGGAAGACCCGGCGTCGTTCGCCTCTTCGCGTCAGGAGCCGCTCACAGGGGCTCTGTAACAAACGAGACTCCCGCGGTTCCTCCTGCTCACCACCAGAGGGAACCCTCTCCTGAATATTAAGCCCTGAACTACAACTCCCACATACCTGGTTCCCAATCACCGTTACACCTGTCTCCCATTAGTAGACTATTTAGGCTCTCTCTCCCTTTCTCTCTTTGCGAAGTCTTGTTTCCCTGGTGATCATTTCTGAGCGTTTCCTCCCGTGTCTGTCATATCGTGGTTATACTCTGGACTGTTTTCCCTTTTTGATTCTTGCTGCCTGCCCTGGACTATATTCTTTACTGGACTGATTTTTGTAAGCTTGCTGCCTGCCCTGACCTAATGCCTGTACCTGGATTACGATTTGCCTTATCCCTGCTGTTGTGTTTGCTGGCGATTGACCCTGTTAAATACGACCAAGATTGTAATAAAACTGCAAATGGATCCTCACTCTCATGGTGCTTCATTACACATTCAGATCTATGATGTGTTATTTTAGTGTTCCCTTTATTTTTTTGAGCAGTGTGTATATATATACACACACACACACACACACACAGTTGAAGTCCGAAGTTTACATACACCTTAGCCAAATACATTTAAACTAAGTTTTTCACAATTCCTGACATTTAATCCTAGTAAAAATGTCCTGTCTTAGGTGAGTTAGGATCAACACTTTATTTTAAGATTGTGAAATGTCAGAATAATAGTAGAGAGTGATTTATTTAAGCTTTTATTTCTATCATCACATTCCCAGTGGGGAATGTGATTTACATACACTAAATTAGTATTTGGTAGTTGTCTTTAAATTGTTTAACTTGGGTCAAACATTTCAGGTGGCCTTCCACAAGTGGCCTTCCACAAGCGGCCTTCCACAAGCTTCCCACAATAAGTTTAGAATTTTGGCCCATTCCTCCCTCATGATACCATCTATTTTGTGAAGTGCACCAGTCCCTCCTGCAGCAAAGCACCCACACAACATGATGCTGCCAACCCCGTGCTTCAGGATTGGGATGGTGTTCTTCGGCTTGCAAGCCTCCCCCTTTTTCCTTCAAACATAACGATGGTCATTATGGCCAAACAGTTCTTTTTTTGTTTCATCAGACCAGTGGGCATTTCTCCAAAAAGTACGATCTTTGTCCCCATGAGCAGTTGCGAATGGTAGTCTGGCTTTTTTATGGCTGTTTTGGAGCAGTGGCTTCTTCTTGCTGAGCGGCCTTTCAGGTTATGTCGATATAGGACTCGTTTTACTGTGGATATAGATAATTTTGTACCTGTTTCGTCCAGCATTTTCACAAGGTCCTTTGCTGTTGTTCTGGGATTGATTTGCACTTTTCGCACCAAAAGAACGTTCATCTCTAGGAGACAGAACGCGTCTCCTTCCTGAGCGGTGTGGCGGCTGCGTGGTCCCATGCTGTTTATTCTTGCGTACTATTGTTTGTACAGATGAACGTAGTACCTTCAGGCATTTGGAAATTGCTCCCAAGGATGAACCAGACTTGTGGAGGTCACAGCCCTTGTGGAGGTTACAGTTTGTTTTGAGCTTTGTCCCCGTCATGTTCATGACGTATGCTATTTGGGGTAGAGAAATAAAAGCCCCTATTTCGTATTTCTGCACCTCTCCTATCATTATACAACGTGACACCCTGATTTAGCCCACTGCATTAACAGGTTAAAGCAGTGGTTCTCTTTTTCTTCCCCTAGGTAGCATAGACTGATGCTAATGGAATCCTACGAAGCAAATGTTTTGTTCTCCAAAAACACCAAAATGTGCTTCAAAAAACCTGTCTAGCTAAATATGCACTTAAAAACTGCCCTGGATCGATCAGCAATATCCAAGGCCATTTTAAAATAGATATATAAATCAACCATCCCTTTGAAACATAAAAATCGTATTTTTGTTAGAAAATAATTAAATGTTTCAGGGTTATTATATTTGATCGCCTGGCCAGAATCAAGTTTGGCCCCACTCCAGGCTTGTTTGAAAACAATAAAAATATACTTTCATTGACATATACAGGAAGGAAAAAAGTGAATGTGGGGTTCTCACGTCCTACCGCTCCACTCTCTCACTTTCACTCTCCCTCGCTCTGCTCTCTGAACTCGTGCACACACAAAACATTCTGAATAGGCATGGTTTCTGTCATCTTTTTCAATTCCTTTCATCCCTTTTATCCACTATTTTGCTCCCCCATTGACCTCCTGGTAAGAAAGAGATTGTCACTGTTACCTGTGCTACAAAGCCTTATTGAGTAAACAACCCCCAATTCATCACAGCTTTCATATCAGAGCTCACTCAGTGGTAATTGTGTGGGGCATGGTCGGATATGCAGAGTGGAGTCTGATTTGGAAATCTGTGGTATGACAAACACATCTGTTGCGGTCGTGCCCTGAGTGTGAACAGTAGAATGGCATTGTCTTTCCTGCTTTCAAACATTGCCTCACAGCTAGTGTTGGAAACTGTGTCTGCATGCATATGATCTAATAAATATGTTCACCCTGCAATTCACGCCTCCATTCTGCTCCTCCCCAACTATAGGCAGAAACTTAAGCAGGAAGCACCCGTGGTAAGGACTGTTCAACGTTTGTCTGACCAATCGAAATCTATGCTTCAAGATATTTTTTTTTATGTGGAATGGAAACATTTTCCCAATACCATTGCCTCTGACAATGATATCAACGGTTGAACAGTTGAAGTCGGAAGTTTACATACACCTCAGCCAAATACATTCAAACTCACAATTCCTGACATTTAATCCTAGTAAAAATTCCCTGTCTTAGGTCAGTTAGGATCACCAATTTATTTTAAGAATGTGAAATGTCAGAATAATAGTAGAGATAATGATTTATTTCAGCTTTTATTTCTTTCATCACATTCCAAGTGTGTCAGAAGTTTACATACACTCAATTAGTATTTGGTAGCATTGCCTTTAAAATGTTTAGCTAAAATGTTTCAGGTAGCCTTCAAAAAGCTTCCCTTGAGATGTTGCTTCAATATATCCACATAATTTTCCTCCTCATGATGCCATCTATTTTGTGAAGTGCACCAGTCCCTCCTGCAGCAAAGCACCCACACAACATGATGCTGCCACCCCCGTGCTTCACAGTTGGGATGGTGTTCTTCGGCTTGCAAGCCTCCCCCTTTTTCCTCCAAACATAACGATGGTCACTATGGCCAAACAGTTCTATTTTTGTTTCATCAGACCAGAGGACATTTCTACAAAAAGTACGATCTTTGTCCCCATGTGCAGTTGCTAACCGTTGTCTGGCTTTTTTTATGGCTGTTTTGGAGCAGTGGCTTCTTCCTTGCTGAGCGGCCTTTCAAGTTATGTCGATATAGGACTCGTTTTACTGTGGATATGGATAATTTTGTACCCGTTTCCTCCAGCATTTTCACAAGGTCCTTTGCTGTTGTTCTGGGATTGATTTGCACTTTTCACACCAAAGTAAGTTCATCTCTAGGAGACAGAACGAGTCTCCTTCCTGAGCGATATGGCGGCTGCGTGGTCTCATGGTGTTTATACATGCGTACTATTGTTTGTACAGATGAACGTGGTACCTTCAGGCGTTTGGAAATAGCTGCCAAGGATAAACCTGACTTGTGGAGGTCTACCATTTTTTTCTGAGGTCTTGGCTGATTTCTTTTGAATTTTCCAATAATGTCAAGCAAAGAGGCACTGAGTTTGAAGGTAGGCCTTGAAATACATCCATACATTTCTCATGGGTTGAGAGTCCTTTAGGTGCCTTTTGGCAAACTCCAAGCGGGCTGTCATGTGCCTTTTACTAAGGAGTGGCTTTCATCTGGCCACTCTACCAAAAAAAAAGCCTGATTGGTGGAGTGCTGCTGAGATGGTTGTCCTTCTGGAAGGTTCTCCCATCTCCACAGAAGACCTCTGAAGCTCTATCAGTGACCATTGGGTTCTTGGTCACCTCCCTGACCAAGGCCCTTCTCCCCTGATTGCTCAGTTTCGCCAGGTGACCAGCTCTAGGAAGAGTCTTGGTGGTTCCAAACTTCTTCCATTTAATAATTATGGAGGCCACTGTGTTCTTGGGGACCTTCAATGCTGCATAAATGTTTTGGTACTCTTCCCCAGATCTGTGCATTGACACAATTCTGTCTCGGAGCTCTACGGACAATTCCTTCGACCTCTTGGCTTGGCCTTTCCAAATCATGTCCAATCAATGGAATTGACCACAGGTGGACTCCAAGTTGTAGAAACATCTCAAGGATGATCAATGGAAACAGGATGCACCTGAGCTCAATTTTGAGTATCATAGCAAAGGGTCTGAATACTTATGTAAATAAGGTATTTCAGTTTTTTTTTTTTTTTATACATTTGCTAAAATTTATAATTGCCTGTTTTTGCTTTGTCATTATGGGGTATTGTGTGTAGATTGATGAGGGGAAAAATAAGGCTGTACATTTTAGAATAAGGCTGTAACGTAACAAAATGCAGAAAAAGGGAAGGGGTCTGAACACTGAAACTACTGCTGTACACACCTTTTCAATTCATATACTGTCTATACACACCATTATACACTAAGTGCACAAAACATTAAACACCTTCCTAATATTGAGTTTCACCCCCTTTTGCGCTCAGCATGGACTCTACAAGGTGTCGAAATCGTTCCACTCCATTGATTCCCACAATTGTGTGAAATTGGCTGGATGTCCTTTGGGTGGTGGACCATTCATGATACTCACTTAAAACTGTTGAACGTGAAAACCCCAGGCAGCATTGCAGTTGTTGACACATTCAAAGCGGTGCCCCTGGCACCTACTACCATACCCCGTTCAAGGGCACTTAAATATTTTGTCTAGCCAATTCACCCTTTGAATGGCAGTCATGCACAATCCATGTCTCAGAGCTTAAACATCTTTCTTTAACCTGTCTCGTCCCCTTCATCTACAATGATTGACGTGGATTTAACAGGTGACATCAATAAGGGATTATAGCTTTCACCTGGTCAGTCTTTGTCATGGAAAGAGCATGTGTTCTTAATGTTTTGTCATGTGTGCTTTCAATGGATGTTTTTCCTCATGAATCAAACTTATAATAGAATATGCTCAATGTATTTGTTCCTACTGTTTTGTACACTTAGTGTATGTATACTCTGACATTGCTCATCTGATATTTCTTATTTATTTAAATTTTGGGAGATTGTGTTTATTGATTTGTATCGCAAGGTATTACTGCACTGTTGGAGCTAGAAACACAAAACAATTTCTGCACCTGTGATAACATCTGCAAATCTGTGTGCGACCAATGAACTTTGATTTGATAAATACTGGTATTTGTGGGGAAGCAGTTTGAACTGCTTTTATCTGATTGATTTGGCTTAACTGACAGTTTAATGGTTCTATTCAAGGTAATGAAAGTGTTGCAGAAGCCAGAAGACAAGATAAACTACATTTAGGATGCCTCAATCCATACACCCACTTTTTAAATTCTTCTCCACCATCCTTGGCATGGTTTAGTCAGTTTAAGTATCTGTCTGTCTGGCTTATAATGACAACTGGGACTGAATGGGTTAAGTTAAAAACATCCTTCTGCGAGTAGAAAAGAGAAGGCAACGGATGTCCTGACAGACAGGACAGATAGGTGCCGCCAGTTAACTCAGGTTGCAAGGTGCACCTGGGTGTTTGTCTCAACAGCACCACCTTGGTAAAGCGACAGGGATGCATCTATGATGTTAAGTTTATCACCACCCTGTTGTCACACTCCTGCTGCCGCTGGAACATTGCTACTTTGTATTAGTTCTTACTGGCTGGGTTTACAATGGGATATGTAATACCTAATAAGATATTAATTGATGGCTTATTCATCCAGACCATATATCTGGTTACAATAGTGCATCATAATCTCCCACAATGTTCCTATCAACATAGGGCTAGAGCTTTTATTGGTATTCTTTTGCTTTCTTTGTATTTGGTTTTTAAAATAACAGGTTGTTTCAGGACTGGAATAGTGAGTAAAGCAATCTACTGATTACTTTTTTCCCCTGCTGTTCTGTCTGGCACTCGTGTATTCTGTTCTTTTCTTTGTATTGCTCAATGTATTGTTTGAACATCTGCGCCATTTCTGTTGATGTCAGCAAAATACTGTTTCCTTGGTAACATCTTTAAAGTATGTTTGTATTTATTATGGATCCCCATTAGCTGCTGCCAATGCCGCACCTACTCTTCCTGGGGTCCAGCAAAATTAAGTCAGTTCATACAATTTTAAAAACATTACAATAAATTCACAGATTTCATGACACACTGTGTGCCCTCAGGCCCCTACTCCACCACTACCATATATAGTTGAAGTTGGAAGTTTACATACACCTTAGCCAATTAGATTTAAACTCAGTTTTTCACAATTCCTGACTTTTAATCCTAGTAAAAATTCCCTGTCTTAGGTCAGCTAGGATCACCAATTTATTTTAAGAATGTGAAATGTCAGAATAATAGTAGAGATAATTATTTATTTCAGCTTTTATTTCTTTCATCACATTCCAAGTGTGTCAGAAGTTTACATACACTCAATTAGTATTTGGTAGCATTGCCTTTAAAATGTTTAGCTAAAATGTTTCAGGTAGCCTTCAGAAAGCTTCCCACAGTAAGTTGGGTGAATTTTGGCTCATTCCTCCTGACAGAGCTGGTGTAACTGAGTCAGGTTTGTACGCCTCCCTTCTCGCACATGCTTTTTCAGTATTGCCCACAAATCTTCTATGGGATTGAGGTCAGGGCTTTGTGATGGCCACTTCAATACCTTGACATTGTGTCCATAAGGCATTTTGC
This sequence comes from Brachymystax lenok tsinlingensis, assembly GCA_030435695.1. NCBI lineage: Eukaryota > Metazoa > Chordata > Actinopteri > Salmoniformes > Salmonidae > Brachymystax > Brachymystax lenok. The sequence goes on from CM059787.1 coordinate 21,338,627, forward strand.
CACGACTTTGGAAGAATGCTTGGGGTCATTGTCCATTTGGAAGACCCATTTGCGAGGAAGTTTTAACTTCCTGATTGATGTCTTTAGATGTTGCTTCAATATATCCACATAATTCTCCTCCTCAAGAAGCCATCTATTTTGTGAAGTGCACCAGTCCCCCCTGCAGTAAAGCACCCCCACAACATGATACTGCCACCCCCGTGCTTCACAGTTGGGATGGTGTTCTTCGGCTTGCAAGCCTCCCCCTTTTTCCTCCAAACATAACGATGGTCATTATGGCCAAACAGTTCTATTTTTGTTTCATCAGACCAGTGGACATTTCTCCAAAAAGTACAATCTTTGTGCCCATGTGCAGTTGAAAACCGTAGTCTGGATTTTTATGGCAGTTTTGGAGCAGTGGCTTCTTCCTTGCTGAGAGGCCTTTCAGGTTATGTCGATATAGGACTCGTTTTACTGTGGATATAGATACTTTTGTACCTGTTTCGTCCAGCATCTTCACAAGGTCCTTTGCTGTTGTTCTGGGATTGATTTGCACTTTTCGCACCAAAGTACGTTAATCTCTAGGAGACAGATCCCGCTGCGTGGTCCCATGGTGTTTATACTTGTGTACTATTGTTTGTACAGATGAACGTGGTACCTTAAGGCGTTTGGAAATTGCTCCCAAGGACAAACCTGACTTGTGGAGGTCTACCATTTTCTTTCTGCGGTCTTGGCTGATTTCTTTTGATCTTCCCATGTTGTCAAGCAAACAGGCACTGAGTTTAAAGGTAGGCCTTGAAATACATTCACAGGTACACCTCCAATTGACTCAAAAGACACAGTCAACTTAGTGTATGTAAACGTTTGACCCACTGGAATTGTGATACAGTGAATTATAAGTGAAATAATCTGTCTGTAAAAAAAAAATAGTTGTGTCATGCACAAAGTAGATGTCCTAACCGACTTGCCAAAACTATAGTTTGTTAACAAGAAATTTGTGGAATGGTTAAAAAACGAGTTTTAATGACTCCAACCTAAGTGTATGTAAACTTCCGACTTCAACTGTATCTACAGTACTAAATCCATGTATATGTATAGTGCATATGTTATCGTGTGTGTGTGTGTGTATACGTGTGTCTGTGCCAATGTTTGTGTTGCTTCATAGTCCCCGCTGTTCCATAAGGTGTTTTTTATCTGTTTTTTAAATCTCATTTTACTGCACTATATTAGGCCTATATTAGGCCCTCCCTTTGGAACTTTGGTTTTCCTATATATGGCTATTATATTGTGAATACTACATCCTATGGATCTGGATACTGCTTTAAAGCAAATATCTGCAGCGTTAGTAAAGATGTGATCAATATATGTTGATGATATAATTCCTGTGCTGTTTGTAACTACCCTGGTAGGTTGACTGACAACCTGATCCAGGTTGCAGGCACTGGTTACAGTTTGATGTTTTTTCCTGATTGGGCAGCTTGATGATAGCCAGTCAATCTTTAAATCTCCCAGAAAATATACTTCTCTGTTGATATCACATACATTATCAAGCATTTCACACATATTATCCATATATTGACTGTTAGCACTTGGTGGTCTATAGCAGCTTCCCACAAGAATGGGCTTTAGGTGAGGCGGATGAACCTGTAGCCATTACAGTATTTAACATTAGATTGTCTTTAAGCTTTACAGGAATGTGGTTCTGAATATAGACAGCAACACCGCCTCCATTGGCATTTCTGTATTTTCGGTAGATGTTATAACCATGTATTGCTACCACTGTATCATCAAATGTATTATCTAAGTGAGTTTCAGAGATAGTCAGAATATGAATGTAATTTGTTACAAGCAAGTTATTGACTTCATGGACCTTGTTTCTTAGGCTACATATGTTAATATGGGCTATTTTGAGCACTTTTCTGGGTTGCTTGATTGTTTTTAATGCTTTACTGGGAAGCTTATCAGAGGTAGACTTACTCATGTTATTTACATTGGAGCTGATAGTGCAGGGTGAGCTGCATAAAGTGGTCTTCCTACTATTGCACACTGCCTCAGTGCTAACAGTGTAACTCTGGTTTATAGGCTCATGATTACTGATTACAATAGCTGCAGGATAAACAGATGTATTCGGTGCAATTAGTGGTACATAAATTAAATTACTTACATTGTGTTTGCCAATGCCCCTAAGATCATGCACATTTGATGCAGCATTATGACAACTCATTGTCACAATGGTAGGGATTAACTGAGCTGGTCTTGGATCATTTACCAGTCATTGTTTCAACACAGCCTTGAAATGCGTGGACAGAGTCCAGGAGCCAAGATGATTTGGATGGACTCCGTTATTCCTGTAGAGTATCTTCTGTTTCCAGAAGGTGTCAAAGTTATCAATAAAAGTGACTCCAACAGAGCTACAGTAGTATTTTAGCCAGATGTGTAATGCCAGCAGTCTGCTGAATCTTTCACAACCGCAGCCCCACGTTGGTACTGGACCTGCAATTATTGGCTGTTTGTCTTTTAATGCTAAAATCAGTTTTTTTAAATCCATTTTCAAATGTTCCGAGCTAGCCCTCCTGATGTTGTTTGACACCACATGGACTACGACAGTGTCAGTTCCCGGGATCTGTGGTAGAACAATCGGAAGCGGCCTTGTCATGTCCTGTACTGTTTTTGCCTTGGGGGCCAATATGTTTCTCACCATAGAGCTGCCTATGATGACAGCTGGTGATGTTGAATGGGTCGGTTACCACATTAGAGGAAAATGACATGCGCTGGCAGTGAAATAGTAGTTTAGTTGAACGTTGGTTTATTCTAGTGTGCTCTGTTTCCCATGGTGACTTTGAATTTAGTGAGTAATTAGTGGTGTAAAATAAACCTCACAATTTACCTCCAGCTCCTCTTGCTATTCTCTCCAGAGTTAAGTTTACATTTGGTAATGAATTAAACACATCTACACTGTTAAAAAAAGCTTTTGATGACATCTCTATAAACTGAGGATAAGCTAAATCAGAAGTGCAGACCAAGCACATTATGTCCAATAAACCAACGTGAAAAGGAAAGTTAATTGTATATCAGGTTTATTTTTCTATTGCTCTACTTAAGAAAATTATAACCAACTGATAGACTTTGTTCTTGGGATTTCACATCCATTTTTAATTATTATTTGAATAGGTTTTTTACATTTTCATGTGTGACGAAAAAGATGAACAGGAAACCACTTATAGAGATCACGACTCAACATTGATTCATTGCTTGAGCAATAATTCTACAATTGTCTCATTGTAACACTGCATGTAAGCTATTGAAACAATACCCCACGAGCTACAATAGATCACTGTAACCTTTGCCAATAGCGAAGGAGAATTGCCTATGTAGATTTGTATGCATTGTTGTTCATTGGTTTTATGCGGACTGATGGCCTGTCTCCCCACCTTCTCATACACTAATACACACTTAGGCACTTCTCATGCTCACTCCCCTCAGTGTTAGTTCACATCTTCACCATGGCATGGTCCACTCTTCGACAGCATTACAACTATAAATCAGAGTGCTGTAGGGGTACTACCGTTATGTAACCACCCAACCGTCCTGATGGCTTCCTCATCCTCATCTCGCTGTGAGGGCCCCAGGGGGAGCACACTTCCTAATTTCTCATGCCAGACAGGTGGGTAAATATGACAGTCCTCTGCCGTGGGTGTCAGTTCCGTTTTTTTCCTGTTATTTTTTGCATGTCCCGACTCCAACAGTTTGTCCCGACTCCAACAGCGCTCTTGGCATGCACCGAGCTGGAACTGGATCTGTATGCCAGGCACTGGCTCCCCATCAGATTACATGCAGAGTGATTTGATTCTGCTGCCTATGTCCCTGGAGAGAGGTGAGCTTTGATGTACAGACGAGTCGAGCCCATACAGTTTGCATGCAAAGGAGGTTAGCGACCACAACTACACTAGCCGTCCGGCCACATCCTACTCCCTACGTCTGTCTACATGTGCCATTCCTAGCTTGGATAGTTTATGCAAACATGTTGTGTAGAGTGAATTGGCAATGCATTCACTAACATACAGTAGTAGATATGTAACATAAATAACAGTTAGATGTTTAGAACTAACATGAATATCCCTTTTAAAGATCCATGAGTTTTGCTTTCTGCATCAAAAACTATTCCTATATCTACAATTCACCTCATGTAACCCAGAGAAAAGGAAACTAGATATTTTAATGTGGCTCAGTTGAGTCTAGGAAGATGAGATGATTCAGATCGGTAAAGCCTGTCCATGTGAGGTTTTTGTAATGTACTGTAATTAGGCTTCTTGCTTCCTCCCACTCACTTTTACAGAACCCCCTGCCTGCTTCTCACGCTATCTGTCTTCTGACGGACAGAAAGTATTCAATCTACCAAATTAAAAATGGCTTACCAAATCCTACTCACTAGTTTGTCTCGGTCCCTCTTGAACAAGTTCAGAAGTTTATTCCATCTGCAGTCATTTATAGGCATACTGTGTAATAACGAGAATTTTTGTTAAATCACTGGGAAAGCCAAGCCAGAAAAAAATTCCATATTACAACATATGTGTTGTAATAACTGCATTGTTTGCTCTATAACCTGTTCGTTCATATGCCTTGCCACCATGATATATAGGCCTTAGGCTGAGACAATAAGACAGTGGTAGAATAAATTTAACTACACCTTTGTTTCATCACAAAACTGGAGAGCAACCTCTGTCTAGTGAAATCCACAAAACAATATTACATGTAACAAACAGTTACATGACCTACAGCATGATAAAGCAAGTACGGAAAGTCCAAATCCCTATCTCCATCCATGGCTAATTTAGGAAAGGAACAATTTTAGCTAGCTAGCCACCGGAGGACAACACAACGAGACGCAACAATTCAAGTTCTGTCAACTACGTTTTCCTTTTGATGTGATTGGTGTGAAGCCAAATCCAAATGGGCTTCCCTTAACACTTTTTTGGGGGTGTGCCAGGACCAAACAAAGTAGAGCTCACTCAATTTAGCTCAACGCTGACTGGCTATTATTTTATACTTATTTTATCAAGGGAGGTCAAATGCTCGCTGCCTTCCATTACATTCAATGAGCGGTGGTAACTCACCAGCATTACGACTAGGAACACAACTTTCCCAAATTGGATCCTTTGTTCGTACCCCCCAGGGCAATTTAATTTATTCCATAGGCTGCTCCAAAACACCACTGGCGGAGAAGAGGTATTCGGAGTGGACTTCTAGTCCGACTCAGGAGGCGTGCACACCATCCACCGCTTCCGAGTATATTACTCACCAATGTTCAGTCTGGATAATAAAGTAGACGAGCGAGGATCTCCTTCCTTCCTCCTTCCTACTCTGTTTCATGAAAACTTGGCTCTCTCGGGATTTACTGTCCCCGTCTATACAGCCAGCTGGGTTCTAAGTACATTGCGCAGACAGGAATAAAGAATTCTCTGGGAAGAAGAAAGGCAGGAGTGTATGTTTCATGATTAACTACTCATGGTGTGATAACATACAGAAACGTAAGTCCTTTTGTTCACCCGACTTAGAATACCTCACAATCAAATGCCGACCGTATTACCTCCCAAGAGAATTATCTTCGGGAATAGTCATAGCCGTGTATATTCCCCCTCAAGCCGATACGACGACGGCCCTCAAAGAATTACACTGGACTTTATACAAACTGGAAATCACATATCCCGAGGCCACATTTATTGTTGCTGGGGATTTTAACAAAACAAATTAGAGGAAAACGCTACTGAAGTTCTACCAACACATTGACTAGTACTCGCTCTGAAAAAACATTAAATGACCACTGCTACTCAACTATGCCTACAAGGCCCTCCCCCGCCCTCCCTTTGGCATATCTGATCACGACTCCATTTTGCTCCTCCCTTCCTATAAGCAGAAACTCAAATAGAAATTACCCGTGCTAAGGTAGAGTCAACGCTGGTCTGATCAATCAGAATCCATGCTTCAAGATTGCTTTGATCACGTGGACTGGGATATGTTCCGGGTAGCCTCTGAGACTCTCTTAGACGAATACGGTGACTGAGTTCATCAGGAAGTGTATGGGAGATGTTGTACCCACTGTGACTATTAAAACCTACCCAAACCAGAAACCAAGGATAGATGGCAGCATTCATGCAAAACTGAAAGGACAAACCACCGCATTTAACTATGGCAAGGTAACTGGGAATATGGCCGAATAAAAACAGAGGAGTTATTCCCTTCATAAGGCAATCAAACAGGAAACACGTCAGTACAGAGACAAAGTGGAGTCGCAATTCAACGGCTGAGACATGAATGTATGTGGCAGGGTCTACAGACAATCACGAACTACAAAGGGGAAAACCAGCCACGTCGCGGACACAGACGTCTTGCGGATGACACAGTGCCACCGACGCGGCCTGCTACCAAGGACTGTGGGCTCTCCTCCGTGGCCGACATGAGTAAGAAATTTAAGCGTGTTAACCCTTGCAAGGCTGCCGGCCCAAACGGCATCCCTAGTTGTGTCCTCAGAGCATGCGCAGAGTAGCTGGCTGGAGTGTTTACGGACATATTCAATCTCTCCTTATCCCAGTCTGCTGTCCCCACTTGCTTCAAGATCCACCATTGTTCCTGTACCCAAGAAGGCAAACTGAGCTAAATTATTATTGCCCCGTAGCACTTACTTCTGTCATCATGAACTGCTTTGAGAGGCTAAGATAATAAAGCTGATCAGCTGACGAGATGCTTCGATAAGTGACACAAATTAGACGTTCCACTCAAGGAATTGAATTGGATCAGCATTGAATACAAATGTCTCTGGCATTGGGAGTTGATTAACTACTTAAGGAGCACTACCCGGTGAAATGCAAGGCGCCAAATTCAAAATCCAAAATTTGAATTATTAAACATTCATCAATATACAAGTGTTGCATAGTCATCAAAAGCTCTGCTTCTTGGCAATATCACAGCGTTGTCAGATTTTAAAAAAATGCTTTACGGCGAAAGCACAACATTTGATTGTTTGAGGGTAGCACCTCCAAATTTTTTCGGTTCACACAAAACACATTTCACGGCAAAAACAAATCCCTTACCTTTTGAAGAACTTCTGCTGAGGGCTTCCCAAGTGTCCAACGAAGACATCCAATGGTTCTTTTGTTAGAAAAAGTAATTTATTATATCCATAAATCTCAGTTTGGTTGGCGCATTATGTTCATAAAATACAGAGTCCACTCGCCCATTGAACCGTGAAGAGAACTCGTTCAACCTATACCTATACACTTGTCCAAGAACAATCAAACATCATTGATAATGTATCCTTAGGACCACTTTTATGTATATTTACTATAATATTTCAACCGGATTATAAACTGGACGATAGGAAAGGAAAAAAACCACAGCGCGCGCGAGCCCTTGAACGCGCTTCCTCTTCTGTTTACATCCGATGACCAGTTCGAAATTCTTCTTCTATTACCATCCAGAGCAACTAAACATCATCAAACACTGTCTAGAGACTATTGACATCCAGTGGAAGCAATAGGTACTGCAATCTTACTCCCATATATGTCTGTTTTCTATAGGGAGTGGTTCAAAATGAGGCAATGTGTCAAAAACACTTTTTCCAGGACAGAAAATACTCAGGTTTTCGCCTGTTCTATCAGTTCTGTTATACTCACAGACAATATTTTAACACTCTTAGAAACTTCAGAGTGTTTCCTATCCAATAGCACTATGTATTATGTGCATATCCTTTTTTCTGGGCCTGAGTGGGAGGCATTTTACTTTGGGCACGCCAGACTCTCCAAAACGGTCACCTCGGGAGCCGCTCCCTAAGAAGTTAAGGGCTATGCTATCTTGGAAGGCTTGAGCCAGAGAAGTCACATCCACATGAGGTGATGATGCTGGGACATTGGAGGGCTGTTGGATGGTAGTTGTAGATGTATAATGTTGTTCTTCAGTTATTTTGTTGGCAGTTTGGAAGCTAGTTTCCCATACTACCTCCTGGTTGTAGGCCTCCAACCTGGCCCGAGCTGCCCTTACGTCTCTTTCTGCCTGTAGTCGTTCCAACTTACGTTTCTGATCTTGAAGATCCTGTTGTATCCTTTCCTCCAGCAACACTTTATACTCAACTTCCTTTGCTGCCAGTTCCGCTGCTGCGTCTGCATGTCTGGCTGCCATACATGAGGCCATAGAGTGATGGTTGGATTCAACACTGGACTTATGACTCATTTGTGAGACAGTAGATCAGTAAATGGAGCAAGTGTGGTTGCGACCAAGTAACTCACAAAGACAACGTTTTTGCTGTTCGTCATCAAACTCTTCATTAATGCCTGGTATCTTTTCAGGCAATTTTGATGATATCTGCAGTAACTGCCTCACATGCGTCAACGTGACGCTTAACTCAGTTGGCGGTGTGATGTGATCTCGAATTTCAAGCTAGACGCTCAGGACATCATCCTTTCTTTCTCCAATGTGTCGATCAGAAATGCCAGCTGGCTTTCTGTAACGTCTGACTTTATCTGCTCTCTTGCTTTGCAGGCTTGGATCTTCCAAAACGTACATATTTGTTCCTTTTTATGTGCCTCTTTTCTTTGCATTGCAAGCAATTTGAATGTAGAGTTCTTTGGTCGGACAGAGCGTCAAATGTCTTGAGATTGACCTAGGAGGTTGTTCAGGGCTTTCTCTTTGGCTTGAATTTCTTCCTCTAGGAGATGTCTCTCTGTAGCCTCCATTTCATGTTGGAGCATATCCTGAAGCTCTTCAATTTTGTGTTGAAAACATTTAATCTGCTTCTCTAACTCTTCTAAAATTGAAGGAGATGTGACTGACTACCATTTACAATTGTATTTACAGTGACGTTTGGATAAAGGGACATTAGCACATATGACAATTGAAACAGCCAAATATCAATATAACAGTGTATCAATCAGACAACAATATACAGCTGACCTTAATACACTTCAAATGCAATTATAATTTTTGACAATATGCATGAGAATTTCTACCCAAATAGTTGATATTACGTGCTAACAGCTTGCTAATGTGGCACAAGATGAATTAACTAATATTAGCCATCACAAACAGTGGAACTTGGCTACAGCTAAAAACATCATATTGATAGCAGACTTCAGAACATCAATTACAACACAAATATCCGTTCAGTACATATTCAAAAATATTCTGAAACAAGAGCAATATTGAAAGACAGTAAACACCTTGTTCTCTTTCCAGCTAGGTGCTAAGATTGACGTTGTTTCTTGGATGCTTGAACAACTTTAACCAAAAAGTTATTTTCCTTTTTTCTCTCGTGCCCGTTTCCAATATGCCCTTTGTGCAAAAAAACAGAGAAGGCAAACAAAACCTGCTATCAGAAAACAAGTCCCACTGTCAAATATAAAGTGAGGATTGAAAGCTTGTACAACTAAAATACAATTCCAAATATAGAGCACATTGTGATCTGACACTTGTTTTAAGGGGTTCATTTACACTCCCCGGGACTGCCACGCAGAAATATCATCCCATAGAGAGAAGCAGGAGATTGAACTTTTTAGAGCAGTGGTCACCAACCAGTCGATCACCATCCACTGGTTGAACTCAAGGCAATCCTATTCGATCGTCGAACATTTCTGAAATAAAAACTACGATAAAATAAAATGTTATTTGTCGCATGCACCGAATATAACAAGTGTAGACCTTACAATGCAGTTTTGAGAAAATATTTACTAAATAAAGTCAAGTAAAAAAAAGTAACAAAATAAAATAATGAGGCTATATACAGGGGGTAACGAGTCAATGTGTGGGAGTACAGGTTAGTCGAGGTAATTGAGGTTATATGTACATGTAAAGTGACTATACATAGATAATACACAGCGAGTAGCAGTAGCGTACCAGCACTCAGAGCATGCGCTGCACCAAATGGCAAGTGTCTTCACTGACATTTTCAACCTGTCCCTGACCAAGTCTGTAATACCTACATGTTTCAATCAGACCACCATAGTCCCTGTGCAAAAGAACGCCAAGGTAACCACCCTTTCCCACATGGACAAAAGGAACACCTACGTGAGAATGCTGTTCAATGACTACAGCTTAGCGTTCTACACCATAGTGCCCTCAAAGCTCATCACTAAACTAAAGACCCTGGGACTAAACACTTCCCTCTGCAACTGAATCCTGGACTTCCTGACGGGTCTCGCCCAGATGGTAAGGGTAGGAAACAACACATCTGCCACTCTGATCCTGAACACGGGGGCCTCTCAGGGGTGCGTACTTGGCAAAGCATGACTCAACACCATCAATAAGTTTGCCGACGGCACAACAGTGGTAGGCCTGATTACCGACAACGATAAGACAACCTATAGGGAGGAGTTTAAAGACTTGGCAGTGTGGTGCCAGGACAACACACTCTCCCTCATCAAGACAAAGGAGCTTATCATGGACTACAGGAAAAGGAGGGCCGAGCATGCCCCCATTCACATCGACAGTGGAGTGGAGCAGGTCGAGAGCTTGAAGTTCCTTGGTGTCCACATCACCAACAAACGATCATGGTCCACACACCGAGACAGTCGTGAAGAGGGCACGACAACGCCTATTCCCGCTCAGGAGACTGAAAAGATTTGGCATGGGTCCTCAGATCCTCTAAAAGTTTTACAGCTGCACCATTGAGAGCATCACCACCTGGTATGGCAACTGCTCGGCCTCCGACCGCAATGCGCTATAGAAGGTAGTGCGTATGGACAAGTACATCACTGGGGCTAAGCTTCCTGCCATCCAGGACCTCTATACCAGGCAGGGTCAGAGGAAGGGCCTAAAAATTGTCAAAGACTCTAGTCACCCAAGTCATAGACTGTTCTCTGTGCTACCGCACGTCAAGCGGTACCGGAGAGCTAGTCTAGGTCCAAGAGGATCCTTAACAGCTTCTACTCCCAAGCCATAAGACTGCTGAACAGCTATAAGACTGCTGAACAGCTCAAATGGCTACCCGGACTATTTGCATTGATAAAAGTCACCTTGTCGGAGAGAGATTTACGTGGTTATCAAAACGGCACGCCAGGGTAAGCCTACACGAAACAGACCTTATTTTAGGAGTTTCTAAAATTCCCTATGGGAAAAATGAATGATTTGAACACAATCTGTTCTATAAATAAAAAAATATCTAACATCGTAATCCCATATGAACTTTGTTGTGCTTTTAAATGGGTGAAAGTGCAGTGCTATCACATTAGATGACAACTATACCAAAAATCAGACATTGTTTTCCATAGAAATTTGGTTATGCTTTTAGATGGTTGAAAGCAGAGTGATAACACGTTGGGAAATCAACAAACTTATTTTTGAGTGGGTGAAAATAGGTTGTAATCTCATTGATCAAGTATCAACCAAATATTACCAAATTCTCCATGTTGAAATTACGCGGTGTGCGCAGTTTGATGATACCTGCTATAGAAAAGTACAATCTTATGTGAGTACATGCGGAGCTGCAGTGCATTCGGAAAAAAGTATTCCTTTTAACAAATTATTTTTTAAGTTATCGTTTTTTTCCCTCATCAATCTATACACAATGCCCCATAATAACAAAGCAAAACTGTTTAGAATTTTTTTCAAATGTATAAAAATAAAAAAACGGAAAATACATTTACATAAGTATTCATAAGTAGACCCTTTACTGGGGCGGCAGTGTAGCCTAGTGGTTAGAGTGTTGGACTAGTAACTGAAAGGCTGTAAGTTCAAATCTCTGAGCTGACAAGGTACAAATCTGTTGTTCTGCCCCACTGTTCCTAGGCTGTCATTGAAAATAAGAATTTGTTCTTAACTTTGGGAGCAGTGCATGAGGTGACCGTTTTGGAGAGCCTGGTGTGCCCAAAGTAAAATGCCTCCCATTCAGGCCCAGAAAATAGGATATGCATATATTTAGTACCATTGGATAGGACACACTCTGAATTGTCCAAAACTGTTAACCATTTGTCTGTGAGTGAAACAGAACGCATATGGCAGGCAAAACCCCGAGGAATTTCTGTCCTGGAAAAAGTGATTTTGACACATTGCTCATTTGGGAACCCCTCCCTGAAAAATGACCATATAAGGGCATATGAATGCAGTACACGTCGCTTCCTTATGATGTCAACAGCCTCGAGATGGTGTATTTCTTCCATTTTGGATGAATTAGAGCAGAGAAAAAGACCAAACAAGTGAGTCCCCTCTTGATGACAACAGTACCCAGCGCGCGCGCACGAGAAGTCACGCAGCTTTTTTACCGTCGTTATCGATCAGTTTATATTCCGGCTGATTTATAATAGTAAATATACGTAAAAGTGTTCCTAAGGATACATTTAAAACGATGTTTGATTGTTCTTGGACAAGTTTATAGGTATAAGATGAACGAGTTCGCGCCACGTTTCAATGGACTAGTGGAGGCTGTCGTTTCTGATTATAACGAGTGAACCAAATGGAGGATTTATGGATAAAATACGTTACTTTTTCTAACAAAAGAACCATGGATTGTCTTCGTTGGACACTTAGGATGACCTCAGCAGAAGTTCTTCAACAGGTAATTGATTTGTTTTCGCTGTGAAATGTGTTATGTGTGTGCCATGATGGCTAATCGATACATGGCTATTGGAAAAATATGTGAGGTGCTAGCCTCAAACAATGAAATGTGCTGCTTTTCGTAAAGCCTTTTGAAATCTGACAACGCTGTGATATTGCCAAGAAACAGAGCTTTTGATGAGTATGGAACACTTGTATATTGGTGGATGTTTAATAATTCAACTTTGGGATTTTGAATTTGGCGCTTTACATTTTCCCTGGTAGTGTCGGGACGAGCCCGCTAGCGCCCCACTGGGCCCCAAGAAGTTTTAACTGACTTGCCTAGTAAAATAAAGGTAAAAAAACGTTGTTGAATCACCTTTGGCAGTGATTACAGCCTTGAGTCTTATTGGGTATGATGATACAAGCTTGGCACACATGTATTTGGGGAGTTTCTCCCATTCTTCTCTGCAGATCCTCTGTCAGGTTGGATGGGGAGTGTCGCTGCACAGCTATTTTCAGGTCTCTCCAGAGATGTTTGATCGGGTTCAAGTCTGGGCTCTGGCTGTGCCACTCAATGACATTCAATGTGCCACTCCTGTGTTGTCTTGGGGTCATTGTCATGTTGGATGGTAAACCTTTGCCACAAGTCTAAGGTCCTGAGTGCTCTGAAGCAGGTTTTCATCAAGTATCTCGGTTTGCTTGGTTCATCTTTCCCTCAATCCTGACTAGTTTTCCAGTCCTTGCTGCTGAAAAACATCCCACAGCATGATGCTGCAACCACCATGCTTCCCCGTAGGGATGGTGTCAGGTTTCCTCCAGACGTGACGCTTGGCGTTCAGGCCAAAGAGTTCAATCTTGGTTTCATCAGACCAGAGAATCCTGTTTATCATGGTCTGAGAGTCCTTACGGTGCCTTTTGGAAAACTCCAAGTGGGCAATTTATATATATATATATATATATATATATATATATATATATATATAACCAAATATATATATACCAACATATATATATATATATTTTGCTTTATATAGAAATGCAGGGCCACACAAAACAACTATTACATTGTAGTAACTTTCATTGTCACACAACCAAACATTTCCTCAGGTATTCCCTAATGAATACACACACATCAAGTCTGACTGAAACATATATTTATTTGTACTTCATTGTCTATCAATATATATTTGCCATCTTTATTTGCCATATGTATTTGCCATCACATTTGGAAGCTCCATTTGCTTTAGGAGAAAGAGGTTGAGTTGCATTTCTCAGAGAACAAAGCAGCTTAGAGCAGCCTAAAGGAGATGCATGGCCCAGGCAAACACAGGGAGTTTCTTGGCCAGGCAACGCCGCTCCTCTCCCTGCCAACTGTGAGTGTGTAGCACGCTGAGGGACGCCACAGGAAGCCGTGGTGAGGCACCATTAAGGCAGCTCACACTTCCAGCTCATTGATCTAGGTTGGGAATTGGGACTGATGTCTAAAAGAGAATTTAGGGCTCTATTCAATGCTCACGGTATGTCGGCTTAATCGGACATTACCTTTACATTTCTATCGTGCAGTCTTTAATGTTTCAGCGATACAGATTGAATAGAGCCCTTAGTCATGAGACGAAAGATATTCAAACGAGTTAGTAATTGTATTCTGGTTGATTGGTCTCTTTTCTGTCTAGCGTGCACCCCAAGTTTTAGGTCATGCTACGTGTTGAATGCACTGAATTTAACCCCAGATTTAAGCCAACTTGCACTTCTTTCAGCGCAGCAACGTGAACTACTACTACTAAAAAATGTAAAAGCATTCCTTAATTGGAAGCATAGATAATGATCCTCACTTCCTCTTTACAGGTCAATGTCATTTCTATGACATCAGCACATGATGTTAACGTATCCAATCACCACAACTCTCTCTGTCAAGAAGAAGTCTAGTCAGCAAAAATCACAACATACTGGAGTGAGTTATGCTGAAGTGCAGGACTTACATTTTGCTGTCATTAGCAAAACTGGCAGCCTGGTACAGTTATTCTTAAAATTATGATATGCTTCATGATTCATCTCCAGTTAGGCTTTTACAAGGCAAGGCTGATCACACTTTTGAATATTGAATCACCTTGGGAAAAACGTGTTTAACTTAATGAATAGGTTTGTGCCAAAATGGGTGTTTTGGCCATATGTAAAAGCATGGGGTTCACGTCACATTTAGCAATCTTCTCATTGTACCCTGTCACACAGAGATGGACTCTGGGGGACATTTCAAAGACATCATTCTATCTCCACAGTCAAGTAATTTACACTGAGCAGTCACATTACCAAGCTCCTTTGGGTAGCTGTGCACAATCATGTACCAGCGTAATTTCCCTCCCACTCTGGTGAACTATGCATAGCTGTATGCAAATGAGTCAAGGATTACATAAACGTTTCTAAATTTGAAAGCAATTCCCCAAGAAAACAATTACAGTATCACGGCACTCAACAGTGCACAACTAGCTTGTAGTAACAGGGCCAAGAGAATGGGAGAACAGTTGTTTTAGCACAGGCCTCTGTACAGGGTACAGTAATTGAAATGCTTCCCACATTAACAACACAACAACTATCTAAACAAAGGAAGAAAGAATGAAGTGTGAAAATCGTGTAACACGCTTTTGCCAAGGAAGATGGGGACAGTAGTGAAAAACAAAAACAATATTATACAAGATAACAATACATATAACAATACATTAGAGGCAACTACTATTTCAAAACATTCCCTATATTCTACTAATTAGGAGTTCTTTGAAATGCATTACCTTGCCATATACAACACACAGTAGGTATTACAACATGATGTATGCCTATTGACAACTGGCTGGGGACTACAGCTGGAAATTAGCCGTAGAGGCTAAAGCTGCTCTTTTTATCAAAAGGGACTGTCCACGTCATTATAAACTAATAAACTAAACTAAACTAAACAACATAAAAAGTACATGCACAGCTTGAAAGAGAATACGGTGTGTTTTTCACTGGGCAGTGGTCTCTACTCGATATAACGACTGACACTACATTATTTACCAGAGTCGTGAGAAGATGACATAATAAGGGGACAGGGGAGCACACCATACATGATGCAGTCATACTGTATATGACTGGGGCAGCAGGTAGCCTAGTGGTTGCAAGATCAAATTATTAAAGTGCCAAATCTTTTCAGTCTCCTGAGGGGTAATAGGTTTTGTTGTGCCCTCTTCTCAACTGTCTTGGTGTGCTTGGACCATGTTAGTTTGTTGGTGTTGTGGAAGCCAAGAACTTGAAACTTTCAACCGGCTCCACTACGCCCCGTCGATGAGAATGGGGGCATGCTCGGTCCTCCTTTTCCTGTAGTCCACAATCATCTCTTTTGTCTTGATCACGTTGTGGGGGAGCTTGTTGTCCTTCCACCACACAGTCAGGTCTCTGACATCCTCCATATCTCATCATTGTAGCGGATGTGTTGTTACCTACCCTTACCACCTGGGGGCGGCCCGTCAGGAATTCCAGGATCCAGTTGCAGAGGGAGGTGTTTAGTCCCAGAGTCCTTAGCTTAGTGATGAGCTTTGATGGCACTATGGTGTTGTTCGCTGAGCTGTAGGGCAGTGTGGAGTGCAATTGAGATTGCATCATCTGTGGATCTGTTGGTGCGGTATGCAAATTGGAGTGGGTCTAGGGTTTCTGGGATAATGGTGATGATGTGAGCCATGACCAGCCTTTCAAAGCAATTCATGGCTACAGACGTGGGTGCTACGGGTCGGTAGTCATTTAGGCAGGTAACAATAGTGTTCTTGGGCACAGGGACTATGGTGGTCTGCTTGAAACATGTTGGTATTACAGACTCAGACAGGGAGAGGTTGAACATGTCAGTGAAGACACTTGCCAGTTGGTCAGCGCATGCTCGGAGTACACGTCCTGGTAATCCATCTGTCCCTGCAGCCTTGTGAATGTTGACCTGTTTAAAGGTCTTATTCACATCGGCTGCAGAGAGCGTGATCACAGTTCTCCGGAACAGCTGATGCTCTCATGCATTTTTCGGTGTTACTTGCCTCGAAGCGAGCATTCTTTTATTTAAATGTTGTTTTATTATTTTACTAGGTGGATCAGCTTTAATATTGTGGATAGATTGTTGCTTCCATCAATGTAATTGTCTGCATCATTTCCAATCCCCCATACATTTTTTTGGCTAATATATATATGTCTATTTTTTATTTTTTTTATTTCACCTTTATTTAACCAGGTAGGCTAGTTGAAAACAAGTTCTCATTTACAACTGCGACCTGGCCAAGATAAAGCACAGCAGTTCGACACATACAACAACACAGAGTTACACATGAAATAAACAAAACATACAGTCAATAATACAGTACAAAAAGAAAAAAAAGAATATATACAGTGAGTGCAAATGAGGTAAGATAAGTGAGGTAAGGCAATAAATAGGCGAAGGTGGCGAAGTAATTACAATATAGCAATTAAACACTGGTATGGTAGATGTGCAGAAGATGAATGTGCAAATAGAGATACTGGGGTGCAAAGGAGCAAGATAAATAAATTAATACAGTACGGGAATGAGGTAGTTGGATGGGCTATTTACAGATGGGCCATGTACAGGTGCAGTGATCTGTGAGCTGCTCTGACAGCTGGTGCTTAAAGCTAGTGAGGGAGATAGGAGTCTCCAGCTTCAGTGATTTTTGCAGTTCGTTACAGTGATTGGCAGCAGAGAACTGGAAGGAATGTCAGCCAAAGGAGGAATTGGCTTTGGGGGTGACCAGAGAGATAAACCTGCTGGAGCGCGTGCTACGAGTGGGTGCTGCTATGGTAACCAGTGAGCTGAGGTAAGGTGGGGCTTTACCTAGCAGAGACTTGTAGATGACCTGGAGCCAGTGGGTTTGGCGACGAGTATGAAGCGATGGCCAGCCAACGAGAGCGTACAGGTCGCAGTGGTGGGTAGTATATGGGGCTTTGGTGACAAAACGGATGGCATTGTGATAGACTGCTTCCAATTTGTTGAGTAGGGTGTTGGAGGCAATTTTATAAATGACATAGTCGAAGTCAAGGATCGGTAGGATGGTCAGTTTTACGAGGGTATATATTCAAATCAAATCAAATATTATTTGTCACATACACATGGTTAGCAGATGTTAATGCGAGTGTAGCGAAATGCTTGTGCTTCTAGTTCAGACCATGCAGTGGTATCACACAAGTAATCTAACAATTTCACAACAACTACCTTGTACACACAACTGTAAAGAAATGAATACCAGTATGTACATATAAATATATGGATGAGCGATGGCCGAACGGCATAGGCAAGATGCAGTAGATGGTATAGAGTACGGTATATACATATGAGATGAGTAATGTCGGATATGTAAACATATATAGTGGAATCGTTTAAAGTGGCTAGTGATACATTTGTTACATCCAATTTGTTTTATTTAAAGTGGCTAGAGATTTGAGTCAGTATTATGGGAGAAGCCACTCAATGTTAGTGATGGCTGTTTAACTGTCTGATGGCCTTGAGATAGAAGCTGTTTTTCAGTCTCTCGGTCCCAGCTTTGATGCACCTGTACTGACCTTGCCTTCTGGATGATAGCGGGGTGAACAGGCAGTGGCTCGGGTGGTTGTTGTCCTTGATGATCTTCTTGGCCTTCCTGTGACATCGGATGGTGTAGGTGTCCTGGAGGGTAGGTAGTTTACCCCGGTGATGCGTTGTGCAGACCTCATATACACAGTTGAAGTCGGAGGTTTACATACACCTTACCCAAATAGATTTAAACTCAGTTTTTTACAATTTCTGACATTTAATCCTAGTAAAGATTCCATGTCTTAGGTCAGTTAGGATCACCACTTTATTTTAAGAATGTGAAATGTCAGCATAGTAGTAGATAGAATGATTTATTTCAGCTTTAATTTCTTTCATCACATTCCCAGTGGGTCAGAAGTTGAAATACACTCAATTAGTATTTGGTAGCATTGCCTTTAAATTGTTTAACTTGGGTCAAACATTTCAGGTTAGCCTTCCACAAGCTTACCACAATAAGTTGGGTGAATTTTGGCCCGTTCCTCCTGACAGAGCTGGTGTAACCGGTTTGTAAGCCTCCTTGCTCGCACACGCTTTTTTCAGTTCTGCCCACAGGTTTTCTATGGGATTGAGGTCAGGGCTTTGTGATGGCCACAATACCTTGACTTTGTTGTCCTTAACTTTGGAAGTATGCTTGGGGTCATTGTTCGTTTGGAAAACCCATTTGCGACCAAGCTTTAACTTCCTGACTGATGTCTTGAGATGTTGCTTCAATATATCTACATAATTTTCCTCCTCATGATGCCATCTATTTTGTGAAGTGCACCAGACCCTCCTGCAGCAAAGCACCCCCACAACACGATACTGACACCCCCGTGCTTCACAGTTGGAATGGTGTTCTTCAGCTTGCAAATCTCCCCCTTTTTCCTCCAAACAATACGATGGTCATTATGACCAAACAGTTCTATTTTTGTCCCCATCTGCAGTTGCAAATCGTAGTCTGGCTTTTTATAGCAGTTTTGGAGCAGTGGCTTCTTCTTTGCTGAGCGGCCTTTCAGGTTATGTCGATATAGGACTCCTTTTACTGTGGATATAGATAATTTTGTACCTGTTTCGTCCAGCATTTTCACAAGGTCCTTTGCTGTTGTTCTGGAATTGATTTGCACTTTTCGCACCAAAGTACGTTAATCTCTAGGAGACAGAACCCGTCTCCTTTCTGAGTGGTATGATGGCTGCGTGGTCCCATGGTGTTTATTCTTGCGTACTATTGTTTGTACAGATGATCGTGGTACCTTCAGACGTTTGGAAATTGCTCCCAAGGATGAACCAGACTTGTGGAGGTCTACAATTGTCTTGTCTGATTTCTTTTGATTTTCCCATGATGTCAAGCAAAGAGGCACTGAGTTTGAAGGTAGGCCTTGAAATACATCGAGTTTGAAGGTAGGCCTTGAAATACATCCACAGGTACACCTCCAATTTACTTAAATTATGTTTGTTAACAAAACATTTGTGGAGTGGTTGAAAAACTAGTTTTAACGACTCCAACCTAAGTGTATGTAAACTTACATACTATGGTAAAGTGGTACGTGCGTATATACAGTTGAAGTCGGAAGTTTACATACACTTAGGTTGGAGTCATTTAAACTCGTTTTTCAACCACTCCACACATTTCTTGTTAACAAACTATACATTTGGCACGTCGGTTCGGACATCTACTTTGTGCATGACACAAGTAGTTTTTCCAACAATTGTTTACAGAGATTGTTTCACTTATAATTCACTGTATCACAATTCCAGTGGGTCAGAAGTTAACATACACTAAGTTGACTGTGCCTTTAAACAGCTTGGAACATTCCAGAAAATTATGTCATGGCTTTAGAAGCTTCTGATAGGCTAATTGACATCATTTGAGTCAATTGGAGGTATATCTGTAGATGTATTTCAAGGCCTACCTTCAAACTCAGTGCCTCTTTGCTTGACATCATGGTCCATAGAGGTATTAAAAACCGTAAGAGTCTAGTGTTGCTTTTAGAATTGATAAATTCTTATATTTTCAAAGAAGCTTGGATCATCATTATCTGGACCATATGGGTTAATAAGCCATATATGCTTATTGTCCAATAACATATTTAAAATAATCCATCTACCTTGATGATCTGTTTGGACAATTTGCACATTTGGATCAAAGTTACTGTTAATTAATATCATCACCCCCTTTGAATTTCTTTGCCCATGGGAGAAATATACTTCACCCCCTCAGTCCTATTTCTACAAAACTTTATCTAAAATTGTTGAATGAGTTTTCTGTAAACAATAGATATTATATTCCTTCTCTTTTAGCCAGGTAAATACTTATCGTCTTTTCTTATTATCTGCTAAGCCATTACAATTATAACTGCCGATACTTATTTCACCACTTACCATAATGAGGCACAAGTTTCAATTCGATTTATCAAAATATATGCTTGTAAACGTACCATTAAAAGGTAACATGATGTTTGAGTGTCTATATAGCTGTTCCATGATATCTATATAGCTGTTCCATGATATTTCCATGAACCTCCAATTGGTCCCCACTATTCCACCTGCTAAAACCCCTTCTCATTCCGAGTTGGGTTGTCACGTCAATGCCCAGCAGGCCACCCCCAACCCCCCGGATCCCATAGCCCCGGAGAGACTGGGACCCCACCTTCGAAAAGAGCACACAGTGCCACCCACAGAACAGAAGCAGATCAACCGCCAAATGCATTTCCATCGCCCTCACCTAGATTTGTATTATATATAGCCATTAAATTTAAAAAAATTATTTTTACCTCTCACCAGTCTCACCATTACCAAAATTACATTATGGCAAGCAATTATTATATTAGCAAACAATTATTGTGAATCATCCTATATTGTCCCCAACATCTTTTACTCCCTTGCAACAGTTGTGGGATACACACACACACACACACTCTCATACACTCATACACTCTACCCCTTTTCCCCAAAATTACTGTGTGACGGAATAAATTCCTTGTTAACGGTACCGCTTACTGCTTTGTCATCCTTACTCGCACCTACAGTCCCATACCTCTTTCACTCCGCGTGGAATTTAGAGCAGCAGGGAGTTGCGTTCCCTCCTCCAAGAGGCGTACGTAACATAGTGGGGGCTCATCCTGGATTTTAACCCACCGGACCCTGCTGCTCTGAGCTCTCTGATTGGTGATTTGAGGTGTGGTGATAGGTTGTGAGTTTGGGTGATGTGTTTAGTTTGTGTGTGTTAGTAGGCAGCAGTGTACAAAATGGCTGCCTCAGCCATCTCCCAGTTTATTAAAGCGCCCTCTGTTGAACGGTTGGTGGGGTTGCGGAAAGTAGACCTTTGCGCTATAGCTAACCATTATGGACTCTTCATCCCTGAGAGAGCCCTAAAGGCTGAGCTTTTGGTGCTAGTCAGGGAGGGCTTAATGAGGAAAGAAATTTTCTTGTTGAAATATGATGAGAGGGAGGCTTCAGGAGAGGAGATGGGTAAACCTTCCGATGCCAA
Organism: Brachymystax lenok tsinlingensis; assembly: GCA_030435695.1. Lineage (NCBI taxonomy): Eukaryota > Metazoa > Chordata > Actinopteri > Salmoniformes > Salmonidae > Brachymystax > Brachymystax lenok. The sequence continues at coordinate 21,360,175 of CM059787.1, forward strand.
GTCGGAGGACAGGCGCGGAGGAAGGGGTTGCTCGAACCCACTTTACATTGCCCCGATTTGACCCTTTATCTTCTACTTCGGGTCGTTCAGACGCTAGGCTAAAGGTGAGGCTGGCCCGTTTAGAAATGGAGCAAAAAGATAAAGAGACAGAAAAGGTTCGATTTAGAAATTAGGAAAATGGAAATCGACAAGGAGGTGAGGATCTGACAACTGGAGCTAGACGCTGGCTTCAGGGCGACTCCACAACCTGCTCATCATCAAGCCCACTTCGATGTGAGTAAAAATATAGCTTTAGTCCCTCCATTCCGGGAGTCGGAAGTTGATTCCTATTTCTCTGCGTTTGAGCGTGTGGCCGCTGCGCTGCATTGGCCACTCGAGGTTTGGCCACTTCTGTTACAATGTAAATTGTCTGGGAAAGCCCAGGAAGTAGTAGCTGCTCTCTCCCTGGAAGACAGTTTACAGTATGATACAGTTAAATCAACCGTGTTGAGGGCTTATGAGTTGGTGCCTGAAGCTTATAGGCAGTGCTTCAGGAACCACAAAAAACCCTCTCATCGTACTTTTGTTGAGTTTGCAAGAGACAAAGAGTCTCTGTTTAATCGCTGGTGTTCAGCTAGCAAAGCTAACACCTTTGCTGATATTCGGGAGTTGATGCTGTTGGAGGATTTTAAAAGCAACCTCCCTGATAGAATTGTAGTTCATTTAAATGAACAGAAAGTGACAACATTGGCCCATACGTAACAACCCCCTTCCCTTGAAACACCCACAACATGGACCCCTGTAGTGGCCATATTCCAAAGCATCTCCGTGCAGTCAGACCTTTGATTTTGTGCCACCAGGGCCACAATAATATGCCCCTTCTCTGAATGTCCGAGTGTGACCCCCTCCTCATGGGTTACTGCAGCTTGTGTTGCCAGCACTGCCACTTCCTGGGTGGGGGCACCCCACTGGAATCCCCACCGGCTAGGTACAAGGTCGTCAAGGTTCTCATTGGCAGCTTTGAGAATTTCCTTGTATATTATGCTCTCCCATCAGGGGGCTCTGGCTTTGCAGGACCAACCCTGCCAGGTAGGCTCATAATCTAGAGGGGGCGGTGCTGCTCTAGAAGGTCTCTGACCACATTTTGGCTGCATACATGCCGTTTACAGCAGGCCCATAAACAGATAGGGACTTCTCCTTAGTATCTGTGCCTTTCAGGTGGGTGTCTAGGGTATAAGGTTGTTGACCGTTCCATCAATATAGGACCATAAATAAATAAATTAGATGTATAATTTATATATAAAATTTAGTCCCCATGATAGGACAATAAATAAATTAGATGTATAATTTATTTTAAAACGCTGTTCCACCATGATAGGACAATAAATAAATAAATACGTATATGTATAATTCATTATAAAATATATATCCCTAATTTGCACAACATTGAAAGCTCTCTCACAACCCCTGCTCAAAGAAATACATTGGTTCTGGGATATGCAACCATTTCCTTTCTCACTCAACGCCACACTTTCCCAAACACCAAAAAACACACACCATCCATCCACACATACTGTGCCTTCTGTTTACTGTGTTTTTATCTCCATGTTTAATTAGTGATTTTTGTGTTCCAATTAGTTATATTTGAAGATAGAAAAGCTGTATTTTTTTGTTGTATTATAATCCATAACAGGGCTAGAATTGTGTGTTTCATTATTTTCCTCCTAAATAGCCATGGAGTAGTCTGTCTCTGAACAACTGGTTGTCAATATACAGTTCATCAACCACAAGAGCTACGCGTTACATTTTCAATCAATTTTCCTTGAAAATTGGATACAGAACTTTACGCCGTTCTGAAATTTCCTTCGGGTACTGGTCATTCATGACTATTTCCGTGCCAGCAAGTCTTCTACCCAAGATTTTAAGCATAATTTTATCTTTAAAGAAAGCACATTTGGCAACGATTGGGTGTTCAAACCTCTACCCTCTGTGTCCGTAGCGGTGTACACGTTGGATTTTGTCAATAGCTTCGCGTGGGATCTGAAGCGCTGTAAGGAGGAACTCTATAACTACAGATTCATGAACTTCTCCTTCTTTCTCTAGGATACCTGTAAGTACCAGACTTTCGACCTTTACTATTCCCGGTGGTGAACATATTTAAATCGTCTGTGTCTGTAGAAGAGTCACATTTTCATTTGAAATAGGTTCCCCTGTCTTACTCTCCGTCATGTTTGGGTGTTGCTTGTTTTTGTAATATTTCTCGATACATTTCTCTAGTCTTATGATTTGTTTTGTGGTGTTATCCAGATTGAAGGTTATTACCCACCAAATTGTGTAGTGCTAATATTTAGTCTAACTTACCGATATTGAATATTATGTTTTTATCTTGAGGTCTACATAGCTATGTTCAGTCCGCCATCTTGAAAGTATGATGTCAAAATCGCATTTCTGTTCGAATGTTGTATCAAGAATTCCCCTAATTTGTTTATTAATACCTTTTCATGTTCAGAACTGTGCACTCTCCTCAAACAATAGCATGGTATTATTTCACTGTAATAGCTACTGTAAATTGGACACTGGGGTTAGATTAACAAGAATTTTAGCTTTCTGCCAATATCAGATATGTCTATGTCCTGCAAATTTTTCTTGTTACTTACAACCTAATGCTAATCGCATTAACAACTACTTTAGCTCAACCGTCCCGCAGGGGACCCACCAATTCTGAAGAAGTTTTAACTTCTTAGGGATTGTTGACTAGCGCCCCAATCCCGACACTACCAGGTGAAATGCAAGGCGCCAAATTCAAAATCCAAAAGTTGAATTATTAAACATCCACCCATATACAAGTGTTTCATAGTCATCAAAAGCTCTGCTTCTTGGCAATATCACAGCGTTGTCAGATTTAAAAAAGGCTTTACGGCGAAAGCAGCACATTTGATTGTTTGAGGGTAGCACCTTCACTATTTTCTCATGACCATGATTTCAATAGCCTTCACGGTTCACACATAACACATTTCACAGCGAAAACAAATCAATTACCTGTTGAAGAACTTCTGCTGATGGCTTCCAAAGTGTCCAACGAAGTCAATCCATGTTTCTTTTGTTAGAAAAAGTCATGTATTATATCCTTAAATCTCCATTTGGTTTGCTCGTTATAATGAGAAACTACAGCCTCCACTCCTCCATTGAAACGTGACGAGAACTCATTCATCTTATACCTATAAACTTGTCCAAGAACAATCAAAAATAATTTTAAATGTATCCTTAGGAACACTTTTACGTATATTTACTATTATAAATCAACCGGAATATAAACTGAGCGATAAGAACGGAAAAAAACACAAAGCGTGCCTTCTCGGAGCGCGCTGCCTTCTGTTGAATTCCAAAAGGAACACTTCCTGGTTTCCTCTTATTCTCTGCTCTAATTCATCCAAACAAATTCTGAACACTGTCTCGAGACTGTTGACATCCAGAGGAAGCGATCGGTACTGCATTCATATGCCCTTATATGGGCATTTTCATAAGGGAGGGGTTCCAAATGAGGCACTCTGTCAAAACCACTCTGTCAAAACACTTTTAGAAAATTCAGAGTGTTTCCTATCCAATGGTACCATATGTGCATATCCGAAGCAGCAGCTACTCTTCCTGGGGTCTAGCAAAATTAAGGAAGTTTATACAATTTTAAAAACACAACAATACATTCACAGATTTCACAAAACACTGTGTGCCCTCAGACCCCTACTCCACCACTACCACATATCTACAGTACTAAATCCATGTGTATGTATAGTGCGTTTTGTTAAGTTATTTACTCTGAAAAAGAATAACCTACGGACACTAGAGAAGCTTAACCAAGTTAAATTTTTCCCAAAGGGTCGACACAGCTGTATTCAGACAAAAACATTTTCTCTAACTTCTGACATAAAACCAAGTCTTTTACATTCCTTATATTCTATGCTTCTGATCTATCATTTATTTCATGTCTCAATGTTCAAAGTTTAGCCCGAATCCAACAGTCTCTTCTCTTGAACAATAGTGTCCTAACGTTCAATTGACATAAACTTGGAAATTACTTATAATTGGATAAACAATGAGAATAAAACATGAATTCAAAAAAATAACAAATTATTATAAAACATGTATTAAACAAACTAACAAATGGAACAAACAATGAACAAACATTCATGGTGAGGTTTACAAACTCCGAGACTTATGGCCTCTGTACTATGATCACATCATACACAATTTTAGTTCCATCTCTCATTACACAACAAAATGCCATTCCAGCTGAATCTGCTGTCTTCTTCCATTTCAGATGGAGCGGCTTTTAGTTTCTCCATTTACCCCTTCTGGTTCCTAAGAGAGTAATAGCACAAGACTTGGAAAGCAACAAAAGGCACACAAACATAACAGCATTAATACCGTGTTAAGATATGCACAAATATATATGCATGACAACCTAAAGTTTGATAACATGACAATTCCCACTCTCTCTTAGCCTGACTATGCCTTCAGGATACTTTTCTGCTGAGGTTGTCAAAAATGAAGGCGCTAAAAAGCTTCCTCATTCTTTCACCCAGTCTTCCCCTTTTAGACTACAGGATCCTGTGGTGTTCCAAAGCTATGTCATTCTCACTTAGCTCCCCATCATTCCCCTACATAGCCACCCAATATATATGTGCGGTGGTAGCCTTAATCAATTTTACCTCTTCTTGAGCGAACTCTTTCACATGGATGACGCTGGAGAGATGAAGCAGGTACGGGGAGTAAAACATTTAATGTAGAAGGACATGGAACGAGACAGGAACAGCGTCAAAACACGGGTAACACAGACAAAAGACAATCAATGCAGTAGCGGGGAACAGAGCTGGGGAACTGACAAATATAGGGAACGTAATAAACAGGTGATAAGTGAGTCCAGGTGAGTCCAATATCGCTGATGTGTGTGACGAGGGAAGGCAAGTGTGCGTAATAGATGGCAGGAGTGCGTGATGCAGGGCAGCCTGGTGCCCTCAAGCGCCAGGGGGGCATGGGAGCCTGACGATCCAGCTGGGGCAAGACACCTGTACGATTTCGCTGCAGCGAGGGAGCCCAAAAATCCGGGGGAACGTGACGTGGGATGGAAACCTGCCGAGCCAACCGAGGCAAGGAAACCTCTCCAACCAGCCAGGGTGTGGAAGCCCGATGGGCTGGCATAGGCACCCCCGGTTCCATCGGCGGCGGAATCCACCCCAACGTCACCAACAAAACGAAACTTCCTGGGCCAGCAGGGCGAACAAGAACTGACGATCCGGCTGAGGCCCGACGTGGGATGGGCGCCATCTGAGCCAACCGGGGAAAGGAAACCTCTCGAGCCAGCTAGGGCGTGGAAGCCCGACGAGCTGACTAGGCACTTCCGGTTCTATCGGGCGGCGACCCAGAGCCGAAGTCACCACCAACCGGAATGCCAGTACTCCCCAATGCTTCATATGTTGACTGCTGCATTCTGTCACAAGGATGACGCTGGAGAGACGAAGCAGGTACGGGGAGTTGAACATTTAATGTAGAACGGACATGGAATGAGACAGGAACAGCGTCAAAGCACGGGTAACACAGACAAAAGACAATCAATGCAGCAGCGGGGAACAGAGCTGGGGAACTGACAAATATAGGGAATGTAATAAACAGGTGATGAGTGAGTCCAGGTGAATCCAATATCGCTGATGCGCGTGACGAGGAAAGGCAGGTGTGCGTAATAGATGGCAGGAGTGCGTGATGCCTGGCGCCCTCAAGCTCCAGGGGGGAAAGAGCTGGAGCAGACGTGACAAACTCAACACTGTGTATTCGTTTTAACATCAATGCCCTCAGCACATGATATCCCAACAATATCACCAAGTAACCCCTGCTATTACTAACACTGCTCCTGACGCATATCTCACAATATCCCTCATTTGCGCTGCAGTCCAGTTCCATGCAGTCAATATAGCCTCCTGCGCTACTACTATTGCTTCTTCTGTTACTGTCCCTACAGCGACTGCCGTGAGAATAGCTATCTCTGTCTTCTGCTCTCCTATTATCTTCATAGTTTACTGATAGGTTGAGGACTGAACCTTTCAGATACCCCCTACCTGTTTCACAGAGAAGTGTGAACCCACCGAGGAGAGGCTGTGGTCTTTACCGCTGCGGGTGCTGTAAGTAGTACGGTGTGTGGTCCTGACCAACACTGTCCCAACACCCCCGGCTGTTGAATCTTGATGTACACTCGATCTCCAGGCGTCAGCCCGTGCTCTCGGTTATTTCCTGGCGTCTGTTCCTCGTGTGCAGCTTTCACCTGGGAATATACACACTGCAACGCATGGGTCATTTTCTGACAATATGACAACATAGATTCTCCCATTATTGCCAAATCACTAATTTGTGACTTTTGAATAACATCCCCTGGAACTCTCATCGGTCTGCCAGTCACCACTTTGTGTGGCGTGAGTCCAGTAGTGGCGTTAGTTGACGCCCTCATTGACATCAGGACCGCGGGTAAATTCGTAACCCAGTCTTTCCCTTCAGTACCTAAAGTCTTGGCCAATTTCTCCTTAATCGAACGATTCTGACACTCCGTAATACCTGCCGCTTACGGCCTATATGGACAATGAAAAGCATGGGAGATTCCCAAAGCCTTACATACTGCTTTAGCACTTTAGAAGGGAAATGCGTTCCTTGATCGGAATCTAATGTCCGAAATAAGCCCCATGTTGGTATCACTCCCCCAATGGCGTTAAGTAATAACAGTCTAGCCTATTAATAACTTGGACAGTTTTGTACCCTTTTAGTGCTGGTTTATACTATCGTTTATCGATTCCCATAATCTGCCCTGATAGTCTTGAACCAACTTCTCTCTTTCTCGCTACTGATACGGAGTAATATTGTCCAAACATTCATACACCCGCACACACCTCTGGCTTCACAGCCACTGTGGCTGGGACTTCCGTCTCTTTTACAGATCTCGCAAGGGAACTCCCCCACTAGGGACCTACCCTTTACGGACCCTATTCTACACTGTAATGACACCTATGGATCTCGCAGCGAATCATCCCCACTCGGGACCTATCCTTATGGAACCTACCCTACACCATATATTTATGACCCCTATGGATCTCGCAGAGAATCACCCCCACTCGGGACCTATCCTTATGGAACCTACCCTACAACATATATTTATGACCAGTCATAACACAATGGGCCTTTTGTCATAACACATTTCGCTACACTCGCATTAACATCTGCTAACCATGTGTATGTGACTAATAACATGTGATTTGATTTGATTTGAATAAACTCAGACTTCCTGAGTCCGTATTCTATAATTATTCAGCCTACAATTCTTATCTCCCCAAGATGTCAAAATGAGTGATAACAGGTGTAGGAACTTGCCTACCTTATTTGCTGTGCCGGCTCCTGTTCCACTGATCTCTTTGGTTTTATAAAAATTGTGGTGAATCCTGCCGACAACGCCAACTGTTAGGTTCTTATTTTTCAGAGTAAATAACTCGGACACTAGAGAAGCTTAATCAAGTTTAATTCTTCCCAAAGGGTTGACCCAGCTGTATTCAGACAAAAAAAATCTCACCATCACAAAGCCCACTTTGGACACTCCTCCTCCTCTCCAATCCTTACATCTTAGGGTTCAACAGGAAGAGGGTAACAGGATACTAAACCCTTATTACTCCCTTCAGGGGATCTGACCTGACCTCCTGACCTCAACCCCTCCTTCGACATCCACAGATGTCCATCCGCTTCCCCTAAAGCAATGCTGTGATCTCCTCCCGTCCACCCAACACATTCCAAAGCCATCTGTCTTTTTACAGAAAATCCTTAACTTCTGACATAAAACCAAGTCTCTTTCACTCCTCATATTCTATGCTTCTGATCTATTATTTTTTTAATATCTCAATGTTCAAAGTTTAGCCCCAATCCAACAGTATGTTATTGTGTGTGTGTGTGTGTGTGTGTGTGTGCGTGTGTGCGTGTGTGCGTGTGTGCATGTGTGTATGCATGTGTCTGTGCCAATTCTTGTGTTGCTTCACGGTCCCCGCTGTTCCATAAGGTGTTTTTTGTATCTGTTTTTTAATCAAATTTCCCTGCTTGCGTCAGTTACTTGATGTGGAATGGAGTTCCATGTAGTCATGGCTCCATGTAGTACTGTGTGCCTCCCATAGTCTGTTCTGGACTTGGGGACTGTGAAGAGACATCTTGTGGCATGTCTTGTGGGGTATGCAGTGGTGTCCGAGCTGTGTGCCGGTAGTTTAGACAGACAGCTCGGTGCATTCAACATGTCAATACCTCTCATAAATAAAAGTAGTGATGAAGTCAGTCTATCCTCCATATTCAGCCAGGAGAGATTTACATGCATATTATTAATATTAGCTCTCTGTGTACATCCAAGTGCCAGCCGTGCTGCCCTGTTCTGAGCCAATTGTAATTTTCCTAAGTCCTTTTTTTGTGGCACCTGACCACACGACTGAACAGTAGTCAAGGTGTGACAAAACTAGAGCCTGCAGGACCTACCTTGTTGATAGTGTTGTTAAGAAGGCAGAGCATTGTTTTATTATAGACAGACTTCTCCCCATCTTACCTACTACTGCATCAATATGTTTTGACCATGACACATTACAATCTAGGGTTACTCCAAGCAATGTAGTCATCTCAACTTGCTCAATTTCCACATTATTTATTACAAGATTTAGTTGAGGTTTAGGGTTAATTTGTTTTGTTCCATATACAATGCTTTTAGTTTTAGAAATATTCCTTACCACCCACTCTGAAACTATCTGCAGCTCTTTGTTGAGTGTTGCAATCATTTCAGTCGCTGTAGTAGCTGACGTGTATAGTGTTGAGTCATCCGCATACATAGACACTCTGTCTTTACTCAAAGTCAGTGACATGTCATTAGTAAAAATTGAAAAAAGCAAGGGGTCTAAACAGCTACCCTGGGGAATTCCTGTTTCTAACTGGATTATATTTGGGAGGCTTCCATTAAAGAACACCATCTCTGTTCTGTTAGACAAGTAACTCTTTATCCACGTTATAGCAGGGGTGTAAAGCCATAACACATACGTTTTTCCAGCAGCAGACTATAATCGATAATGTCAATAGCTGAACTGAAGCCCCAACAATAATTTTATCATCAATTTCTCTCAGTCAATGGTCAGTCATTTGTATAAGTGCTGTGCTTGTTGAGGGTCCTTCCCTATAAGCATGATGAAATTCTGTTGTCAATTTGTTTACTGTGAAATAGCATTGCATATGGTCAAACACAATTTTTTCCAGAAGTTTCCTAAGGGTTGGTAACAGGCTGATTGGTCGACTATTTGATCCAGTGTCAATCTTAAGGACCAACCTGCAACGTGTCGAGGTATACTGTCTACGGTTGCCTCCTTGTATGATCCTTTAGGGTTTGTAGCTCCGTTTCTGCTCAACGAAAAAATAGTACTGCAGGAAATATGTAGGCATCGCATAGGTTGGGATGACCCTCTGACTGATGAACTTCAACCAAAGTGGGAACGTTAGAAAAAAGATCTTGTTCATTTGGAGAAGGTGAACATACCCCGCAGTTATGCACCTGCTGACTTTGGAAATAATTTATTTGATGCAAGCATGAGCGGATATGGTCATTGTTCATATTTGAGACTCAAGAATGAAGAGGGAGACATTTATTGTGCTCTAGTTATGGGAAAGTCTTGTCACTCCCACAAAGGTCAATTATTCCCAGACTAGAAATCACGGCTGCAGTTGTCTCAGTAAAAGCAAGCAATGCAACTCAAGGAGCTTGAAAATGCTGATTTCGAAAAGGTATTCCGGACCGACTCCACATTTGTACCCAACCGAGTGCAGAAGATAACATCTCAGCAAGACTCCTCAGCAATGAAGATACGTCCCGACCAATGAAAATCCTGCAGAACATGCGTCCAGAGGTCTAACTGTCAATGAACTGCTATAATCTGATTTTTATGGAAGAAATAAATATTTCTCACAGAAGATGTGGTTTCAGAGATGCCATTAGAATATCCGGAAGTCAGAAAGGCTCAAGCACTAAACAAGAGAACCACAGAACAAGTAAATCTTGCAGATTACCTGTCTAACCTCTCATCCTGGTCTCTGACTTCTCAAGCTGGACAAATCAAATGTCTCTCAACAGTAATGGAACGGGTGAACACAGAACGTCTCAAAGATGTGCAGGGACAGGTATTTCTGTATATCAAGATGAGCGTTAAGTTACTAAGTAAAGGGACTGCCACTCCAAAATGAGTTGTACTGCCTCAATGCCTTCCTACACAAAAAGGGTGTGCTCAGGGTGGGAGGAAGACTTTGTGACTCATCTCTTCCTAACGCAGTCAAACACCCTGCAATCATTCCCATGGAACACCACATCACAAAAATGATAATTGCTCACTACCCATGAAAAGGTCAAACACCAGGGTAAAGGCCTCAACATGAATGAGATCAGGTCAAATGGCTACTGGATCCCAGGTATCAATCAGGTTGTAGCATCTCATCTTCACCAATATGTCACTTGTAGAACGCTCAGGAGACACACAGAAGGGCAAAAGATGGATGAGTTCCCTTCAGAGTATGTGGACTCATCACCGCCCTTTACATACTGCGGTATGGATTGTTTTGGCAAGTACGAAGAGTGCACAAAAGGTATGGTCTTCTCTTCACCTGTTTTTGCTCTCGTGACGTTCATATTGAAATGTTGGATGACATGTCAACAGATGCCTTCAATAATGGTCTGCGCTTCTTCATAGCAATACGTGGTGCAGTTCGTCAAATTAAATGTGACCAAGGAAGCAACTATGTGGGAGTCAAAAATGAACTGAAGGCAGCTCTCAAGGAAGTTGACATGGACAGGCTGACTACCTTTCTCGCTGAGAAACAGTTTGACTTCAGCATGAATGCTCCCCATTCAAGTCACATCGGCGGTGTCTGGGAGTGACATATCAAGACAGTGAGAGGTATCCTTAGCTCCACACTCTCACTCTCTTCTTGTAGACTAGATTATTATTCTCTACAAGCCTTCTACGAAGCAATGGAAATTGTAAACAATCACCCACTCACCGTTGACAACCTCAATGATCCAAACAATCTTGAGCCACTCACCTCTAATCATCTGATTACTATGAAATCTACCACAGCTCTACCTCCTCCAGGCAAGTTCATCAGGAAGGACATGTACACTTGGAAAAGCTGGCCTCATGTTCAATGTCTAGCAGAACAGTTTTGGAGACGCTGGCGAAAAGAGTATCTAGCCAACATCGCCATCAGGCAGCGCTGGCACAACCCTAGGAACGGGTGGTGGTTGGGTACAGTTTCAGAGACTGCTGTTGATAAAGATGTAGATGTAGTACGGAGAGTCAAAATATTCGTTGATGATCGGAAGTTTAGACAAGACAGGTAGCGGTCTCACCAAACTGTCAATGTTTGAACGCCCAGATCCGAAGCTGGTCTTGTTTCTGGAGACTGGTTAAGATAAAAGCCTCCCAAATCTCTTTACGTCATATATCTAACCATGATCTCTTGTACTTTTAAATGGTTTGTGCTGTGATTCCATGCCTTTCTGATACCCTATTTCTGGTCATAGGACATTTGCGTGTACCATGTACATTGATCCAATTAACTCATGATTTGGTGGGAGTGTAAATTAACCCCTTAAAATGACTGTCAGATCACAATGTGCTCTATATTTGGACTTTTATTTTTGTTGTACAAGCTTTCACTTCCCACTGTATATTTGACAGTTTAGGACTTATGGGAAACAGGCATGAGAAAAAAAAACTTTTTAGTTAAGGTTGTTCAAGCGTCCAAGAAACAACATTAATCTTAGCACCTAGCTGGATAGAGAACAAGGTATTTACTGTCCTTGAATATTGGTCTTGTTTCAGAAATCTTTTGGATGTGTACTGAACGGATATTTGTGTTGTAATTGATGTTCTGAAGTCTGCTAGCAATATGGCGTTGTTAGCTGTAACCTAGCTCAACTGTTTGTGCTGGCTAATATGAATTAATCTTATGCCACCTTAGCAAGCTGTTAGCACATAATAACTATTTTGGTAGAAATTATCATTCATATTGATACATTTGATGTATGAAGCACACTAATGTAAAGTTGTGTAAAAGTATATTGTTTGTGGACTATATTGTTCATGTTGTAAGAGCATTTTTGTTTGCTTCTTCATCAGCTCTTGCGTTTTTTTTTTATGGAAATGGTACCATATTAAACTTTCATGAACCTTCAGTTTGAGATTTGACAATCTTACAGCTTGGGATGCTACAGGGATCTCCGTGGCATTCTCGGGTTACTGTGCGCATGCGCACATGTGCAGCTTAGAGGGAACATTGCCTATATGTATTATTTATTTTTAGTTGAAGCCTGTGTTGAATTTAAACAATAGCTGTTGATGACTTCCCAAATGGTATATTGGCCTAAATAGCAGAATTGATGATGTATGATTGATTGATAAAAGTATGGTTACATTTCATTTGGTCTGTTAAATCTACCCTTTTAAATTAATTTGATAGCAACAAATCATAATCACAAATCACATTTTATTTAAAACACATTTTATTTGTCACATACTCATGGTTAATGTGAGTGTAGCGAAATGCTTGTGCTTCTAGTTCTGACCATGCAGTAGTATCTAACAAGTAATCTAACAATTTCACAAGTGTTAAGGAATGAATACGAGTATGTACATATAAATATATGGATGAGCAATGGCCGAACGGCATAGGCAAGATGCAGTAGATGGTATAGAGTACAGTATATACAGTGGGCTCCAAAAATACTGGCACCCCTGACTAGCAATGCACAAACAATACTTAAAAAAATATAAACAATATAATTATAGAGATAAACTCAAAATACCAACATGTGAGAAATACTGTACTTTATTAATGTTTCAATGGAACCAACCAAAATCATACAATTATTTAATACAAAATAAATTTATCCAAAATCGAGGTTTCATAATTATTGGCGCTCCTCATTTAGTACTTAGTGCAACCACCTCTGGCAAGGATAACAGCATGGAGTCTTTTCCTGTAATCTTTGACAAGGTTAAGGAACACATTTGGAGGGATTTTGGACCATTCCTCTATGCAGATCCTTTCAAGATCCTTCACATTCTTGGGTTTGCGCTTATCAACTGCCCTCTTCCACTCAGCCCACAGGTTTTCGATTGGATTGAGGTCCGGCGACTGAGATGGCCATGGCAGAACATTGATTTTGTTGTCACAGAACCATTTCTGTGTGGATCTTGAGGTATGTTTCGGGTCATTGTCTTGTTGGAAAGTCCACCTACGGCCAAGTCCCAGCCTTCTGGCAGAGGCAACCAGATTGTCAGCCAAAATTGCCTGATACTTGGTGGAATTCATTATGCCATCAATCTTAACCAGTGCCCCTGGACCTCTGGAATTAAAACAGCCTCAAAACATCACTGCCCCCCCTCCATATTTCACCGTGGGTATGAGGTGCCTCTCCTTGTATGCATCTCTGTTTCGACGCCAAACATGGCGATGCTGTATCTGACCAAAACGTTCAATTTTGGTCTCATCTGACCAGAGCACCTTCTTCCAGTCATAATTTAAATGACGGTTGGCAAACTCCAAGCGCTTGCGTCTGTGTCTTGGGGTCAGAAAGGGCTTTCTTCTGGCAACCCTTCCAAAGAGCCTGTGGTTGTGGAGGTGGCGTCTGATGGTGCTGCAAGGCCTGCAATTCTTTCACAGTGATTCTTGGGGATTTTGTTGCTTCTCTCACCATCCTCCTCCCTATCCTGGGGAGCAAAATGCATTTGCGTCCTCTACCCGTGAGGTTTTCAACTGTTCCATATCTTTTGAATTTTTTTATATTTGCCCTGATAGTGCTCAGTGGTATATTCAATCGTTTGTGGATCTTCTTGAAGCCATTACCAGATTTATGAAGATCTACGACCTGTCTCTTTTGAACTGCCAGTTCTTTTGTTTTCTTCATGGTGTTGGATGACAAAGGGATATTGCATGCGTGTTACCTCATTTTTATACCCTAGTGAAACAGGAAGTGATGTAATGGCTCAATATAGTTCCTTAAGACTTAGATAAACTTAAATAAGTGGAATTTAATTTGTGGTTTAATTTTGGTAGATGTTATTTACAATAATCTTTAAGGGTGCCATTAATTGTGAAACCTTGATTTGGAGGACATTGATTTTTAATTAAATCAATAAATTATTTTGGTGGGTTCCATTGAAACATTAATAAAGTACAGTATTTCTCACATGTTGGTATTTTGAGTTTATCTCTATTATTATATTGTTTATATTTGTTTAAGTATTATTTGTGCATTGCCAGTCAGGGGTGCCAGTAATTTTGGAGCCCACTGTACCTATGAGATGAGTAATGTAGGATATGCAAACATTATATAAAGTGGCATTGTTTAAAGTGGCTAGTGATACATTTATTACATCCAATTTTGTATTATTAAAGTGGCTAGAGATTTGAGTCAGTATGTTGGCAGCAGCCACTCAATGTTAGTGATGGCTGTTTAACAGTCTGATGGCCTTGAGATAGAAGCTGTTTTTCAGTCTCTCGGTCCCAGCTTTAATGCACCTGTACTGACCTCGCCTTCTGGATGATAACGGGGTGAACAGGCAGTGGCTCGGGTGGTTGTTGTCCTTGATTATCTTTTTGGCCTTCCTGTGACATCGGGTGGTGTAGATGTCCTGGAGGGCAGGTAGTTTACCCCCAGTAATGCATTGTGCGGACCTCACTACCCTCTGGAGAGCCTTACGGTTGTGGGCAGAGCAGTTGCCGTACCAGGCGGTGATACAGCCCGACAGGATGCTCTCGATTGTGCATCTGTAGAAGTTTGTGAGTGTTTTTGGTAAAAAGCCACATTTCTTCAGCATCCTTCAGCTGTTGCGCCTTCTTCACCACGCTGTCTGTGTGGGTGGACCATTTCAGTTTGTCCGTGATGTATACGCCGTGGAACTAAAATCTTTCCACCTTCTCTACTACTGTCCCGTCGATGTGGATAGGGGGGTGCTCCCTCTGCTGTTTCCTGAAGTCCACGATCATCTCCTTTGTTTTGTTGACATTGAGTAAGAGGTTATTTTCCTGACACCACACTCCGAGGGCCCTCACCTCCTCCCTGTAGGCCGTCTCGTCGTTGTTGGTAATCAAGCCTACCACTGTAGTGTCGTCTGCAAACTTGATGATTGAGTTGGAGGCGTGCCTGGCCACGCAGTCATGGGTGAACAGGGAGTACAGGAGAGGGCTGAGAACGCACCCTTGTGGGGCCCTAGTGTTGAGGATCAGCGGTGTGGAGATGTTGTTTCCTACCCTCACCCCTTGGGGGCGGCCCGTCAGGAAGTCCAGGACCCAGTTGCACAGGGCGGGGTCGAGACCTAGGGTCTCGAGCTTAATGACGAGTTTGGAGGGAGGGTACTATGGTGTTAAATGCTGAGCTGTAGTCGATGAACAGCATTCTTACATAGGTATTCCTCTTGTCCAGATGGGTTAGGGAAGTGTGCAGTGTGATTGCGATTGCGTCGTCTGTGCGATTGCGATTGCGTTGTCACTTCCGGCGCCGACAGAAATGGCAGCCTCGCTTCACGTTCTCAGGAAACCATGCAGTATTTAGTTTTTTCATGTATTACTTCTTACATTGTTACCCCGGGAAATATTACGTTTTATTACATACAACCGGGAGGAACTATTGGATATAAGAGCAACGTCAACTTACCAACATTACGACCAGGAATACGACTTTCCCGAAGAGGATTCTCTGTTTGCTACCCCAACTAGGACAATAGACTGGATAGCACCCGGCGACTCAAAACAACGGCGGCGCCGGAGAAGAGGGAAACGCGCCGGTCTTTTGGTCAAGCTACGTCGACGGCGCATCGTGCACCTCTCCCGAGTATTTTAATCGCCAATGTACAGTCTCTGGACAACAAAGTAGACGAAATCAGATCAAGGGTTGCCTTTCAGAGAGACATCCGAGACTGCAACGTTCTTTGCTTCACGGAAACATGGCTCACTCAGGACACGTTATCAGAGTCGGTACAGCCACCTGGTTTCTCCACGCATCGCGCCGACAGAAACAAACATCTATCGGGTAAGAAGAAGGGTGGGGGTGTGTGTCTTATGATTAACGAGACGTGGTGTGATCATAACAACATACAGGAACTCACGTCCTTTTGTTCACCTGACATAGAATTCCTTACAATCAAATGCAGACCGCATTATCTACCAAGAGAATTCTCCTCGATTATAATCACAGCCATGTACGTCCCCCCACAAGCTGACACATCGACGGCACTGAAAGAAATTCATTTCACTCTAGGTAAATTGGAAACCACATATCCTGAGACTGCATTTATTGTGGCTGGGGATTTTAATAAGGCTAATTTGAAAACAAGGCTCCCGAAACTTTACCAGCATATCGAATGTGCCACCCGGGCTGGTAAAATCGTGGATCGTTGTTATTCCAACTTCCATGATGCATACAAGGCTATTCTCCGCCCTCCTTTCGGCTAGTCGGACCATGACTCCATTTTGTTGCTCCCAGCCTACAAACAGAAACTAAAACAGGAAACGCCCGTTCTCAGGTCTGTTCAACGCTGGTCCGACCAGTCTGATTCCATGCTGCAAGATTCGAGCACGTGGACTGGGATATGTTCCGGATAGCATCTGACAACAACATTGATGTATATGCTGATTCGGTGAGCGAGTTTATTAGCAAGTGCATTGGTGATGTTGTACCCATAGCAAATATTAAAACCTTCCCCAACCAGAAACCGTGGATTGATGGCAGCATTTGCGCAAAACTGAATGTGCGAACCACTGCTTTTAACCTCTCAGGGATTGCTGGGGCGCTAGCGCCCCAATCCCGACACTACCAGGTGAAATGTAAGGCGCCAAATTCAAAATCCAAAAGTTGAATTATTAAACATCCACCAATATACAAGTGTTCCATACTCATCAAAAGCTCTGTTTCTTGGCAATATCACAGCGTTGTCAGATTTCAAAAAGGCTTTACGGTGAAAGCAGCACATTTGATTGTTTGAGGGTAGCACCTCACATATTTTTCCCATAGCCATGAATCGATTAGCCATCACGGCACACACATAACACATTTCACAGCGAAAACAAATCAATTACCTGTTGAAGAACTTCTGCTGAGGTCATCCTAAGTGTCCAACGAAGACAATCCACGGTTCTTTTGTTAGAAAAAGTAATGTATTTTATCCTTAAATCTCCATTTGGTTCGCGTGTTGTAATCAGAAACGACAGCTTCCACTCCTCCATTGAAACGTGACGCAAACTCGTTCATCTTATACCTATAAACTTGTCCAAGAACAATCAAACATAGTTTTAAATGTATCCTTAGGAAAACTTTTACGTATATTTACTATTATAAATCAACCGGAATATAAACTGATCGATAAAGACCGTAAAAAAGACACTGCGCACCTTGTCGGGAACGCGCACTGGGTACTGTTGACATAAAAAGTACACTTCCTGGTTTGCTCTTATTCTCTGGTCTAAAGCATCCAAATTGAAAATTTACACTGTCTCGAGACATCTAAAGGAAGCGATGGTTACTGCATTCATATGCCCTTATATGGTCATTTTCATGAGGGAGGGGTTCCAAATGAGCAATGTGTCAAAATCACTTTTTCCAGGACAGAAATTCCTCGGGGTTTCGCCTGCCATATGCGTTCTGTTTTACTCACAGACAAGTGGTTAACACTTTTGGAAAATTCAGAGTGTTTCCTATCCAATGGTACTAAATATGTGCATATCCTATTTTCTGGGCCTGAGGGTGGCTGGAGTCTTTGGCAATTTTTAGGGCCTTCCTCTGATACCGCCTGGTATAGAGGTCTTGGATGGCAGGAAACTTGGCCCCAGTGATGTACTGGGCCGTGCGCATTACCCTCTGTAGCGCCTTGCGGTCGGAGGCCAAGCAGTTGTCATACCGGGCAGTGACGCAACCAGTCAGGATGCTCTCGATGGTGCAGCTGTAAAACTTTTTGAGGATCTGAGGACCCATGCCAAATTTCCTGTGGGGGAATAAGTGTTGTCGTGCCCTCTTCACGACTGTCTTTGTGTGTTTGTTGGTGATGCGGACACCAAGGAACTTGAAGCTCTCAACTTGCTCCACTACAGCTCCGCCAATGAGAATGGGGTTGTACTCGGCCGTCTTTCCTTGATCAGTTACCCAATCAAGGCAGGGCCCCCCAGTTACCCACATGGGCCCCCTACCTCCTCTCCTCCCCAATATGATGATTATCAGAGCGGCAGCAGCAGGCTGTCTACAGTCAATGAGAACACTACATATGTAATATATACTTCATTATTATTATTATTGTTAAATATTTTTTGCTGGCTTTTGGGCCCCCCAGGGGCTTCAGCCCCTGTAAGCCCCTGCATTAATCCGGCACTGCCAACAGGTTTCTTTCCTTTGATAATCACAGACCTGATGATAGTTACTTTCCATTGACTCATTCTGCCAAAGGTATTTCTCTGAATAAACATTGTCAGGCTCGCTGTGAGTGAAAATGGATGCTAAAGTAAAGTAAATGAAATAAGTGATGTACAATTTTTGGTAAATATATGTTGCATTCATAAGAAAATATCTGTTATTTTCTGTCTTGAATCCTTTCTGAAAGAAGTGGTTTGATGTACAATACACTTGCGAAAATAATGTCCTATTCAGACACTTTATTTTCTCTATATCCTTGAGTCTAGTCATAAGAACACATCAGTATTATTTTCTCTCCTGAATCTTTGCTAATGTCCTTCATCAGTGATAATGTTCTTCCTCGATGTGAGTTCTAAGAATCTGCAACCGAACACACTTTTTTCCACAGCAGATGAAAATATCCATATTTGATGATCATCATTATGTTACAGTCTTAGGTGTCCAATTCCAAGGCCTCTCTCCTCACAGTGTATAATTAGATGTCCATCATGTGTCTGTTTTAGTAACACAGTCACATTGGTTAAGTGTTATTATAAACTGGGTGGTTCAAGCCCTGAATACTGATTGGCTGACGGCCATGGTATATCAGACAGTATATGTACCACGGGTATGACAAAACATTTATTTTTACTACTCTAATTACGTTGGTAACCGGTTTATAATAGCAATAAGGCACCTCGGGGTTTGTGGTATATGGCCAATTGCGCCATGCCAAAGAACAGCCCTTAGCCATGTTATATTGGCCATATACCACACCTCTTCGGGCCTTATTGCTTAAGTATACATGAATAGTAAAACAGTCACACAGAGTCACGGTTATAGTAAAACAGTCACATATGGTACGCACATGTGACCATTGAGAGTGAACATTGTTTATCCCCTTTGGTATCCTCATACATTTGAATATGGTAGGGCATAATAAAGACAAACATTTTCTGACCACTTTATGACCATTTATTAAGTATTCTCTCAAAATGAAAGACGGCACATGGCACAAACATACACGCTTGAACACAAACTTTCCATGGTCGAAGAAAGTCACAGTATTGTTGTAACATCATTTGTCATGTATTTAACTTGTTCGATTTTTCTTTGTAGGGAGCATGCCTGTCACACTTTCACGCGATCAATTACAAGCTGAATGTGTTTTTTACTTGTCGTTTAATAAGCCATATTCCCTTCCTTAATTAGACCTATCAATCTCATAGGCAATGAAAGAGCAGAGTGAGCGAGAATGATCCTGATCATTTACCAAGTGTGCTCACTAAATAATAAAAAGCATTTCTCTCTGCATGTTGTTTATTAAATCAGAATCAAGAGGCATGTTGATGAAGTACTAATTGGGGGGTGAGAGCAGCATCTTTTATGTTTAAAATAAAACAGACTTCTACCTAAACCCAGAGGGACAATTTTCAAAAAATGTGTTACATAACAAACACGTTCACACTGCATCTTAGTCTAGGGCTAAGAGCCTCCTTAGCCCTGGGCTAAGGGAGATTTTAGCCCAGGGCTAAGCGAGTGTTCACACTTGCACATTCTGAAGTGGTCAAGCACCAACCTTTACCCAGGGCTAGATGGCCCTGCTCCAGAGCTGGGATTGCACCGACTTTTCGGGGTTAGCCCCAGAAACTCAATGCGAAAATAGCCTGTGTGAAACGGGGTCAAGAACAACGCTTAGAATGCTCACTGTCCAAATATAAAAGTGGCACGCTCATTTAATTTGAATATGCTTGTGATGCTTGTATTGCGTTCTGCACGTTATTTTGACAAGTACATTCATACAAAAAACTAAATTCTTTAATTCTGCAAAAACATTGGTTGCTATGCCTATCAAAAATGGTTGCTCTGCAGGCTGGCTAAAGTCTTCTCACTTAGCCAACTAAAGCTACACACTTTACAGCTGGAAGGGCAGCAAACGCTCCATTTTCCTCTGCTTTCATAGCTTTTCTATTGACATAATTTCATATATCCATGATAATAATATTTTTGTATGATTTTGCCTGGATCGGAATCTGTACAGAGCATTCTCTGTACAGGGGCGAGATCGAATTTTAAAAGTGAAACGTTGTTTCCGATGTCAGACAGGCAGGCAGACAAGCAAGGTTTATATAAACCACCATTGTTGGAAATCAAATGCTAGGCAAGAAGCAGGAGGAAATAATGTGTTAATTAGACGTCTTATTGCTTATAACATTGGTTGCATCTCAGAGATAGAATGTTGGTTGCATGTTGTGTTTGTCCATTAGCCAATGACTTTGGAATACAAGTGTGAATCATTAGCCCAGGGCTAAAGCTTAGCCCAGGGTTAACAAATGCTTGTGTGAACACAGGTTATCTAACCTGGGGCTAAGAACAATGCAGTGTGAAAAGGCGTTCATCCATGTTTCTCAAATGTCAAATTTCAAAGTGCTTAGGGATAAGTTTAGACATTGACTCAGAATTTTTAAGGTTAGGGTTACGTTTAGGAATGAACTCCAAATTCCTAAGGTTAGGCATTAACTCCGAATCGTTAAGGTAAGGGTTAAGGTTTGGGATAGGCTTAAAACAAAAATAACTTTACATTGCTGGATTTGAACATGTAACCTATTTAAACAGAGACAGATGATGATGCCATCACCATCCACAATGCCTTAGCAAAACCAAAACCTAGTTGAAGGTAACAGCGCTCACTGTTGCCCCTAGTGGTCTATTTCAACGTAATCTCCCGACGTCCTCAGACATGGATGGACGTCAAATATTGACTCGTATCACAGGTGACCTGCCTGGATTTATTTTCCTCTTTGACGTATATTGGAAATTTCATGTGAGCTTGTCTGGGAGTTCTTTATCCTACGAATCCCACTATAAAAATGCCTGCCTTCACCCAATGCGACACAGCTTGTGCACCACAGCAACCAGACAGAGACTGAGGGACCAAGGCTGTTTTTACATTGACATCAGCTGAGCGTTGTTGTTCGTCTTGGACTAAAAAAACAAGAAGGGGGAAGGAACAGCTTGGTTCCAGATGAGCCATTAAAAGAACAAGCTCACTGTATGCACAACAAGACAATGCACTCAGGCCTCATTACTTTTTGAGCATCTGTGAGAACCAGGTAGCTCTGATCAAAGTTCAGAAAGGACCCAGAAAGGTCCCTGGTGCCCTCATAACAGAGCTCCCAGTGAAACCACCAGTCTACTAGTTTAAAGCTCACACTGGTACCAAACCAACGGAAGTGTATCAGTGTGCTATTCAAAGCTGAGACGAGAAGACACACAACACCACAGGGAAAGTCAACATCCTTGGCACTTGAATAATTACTGAGAACGTACATAGCTTTTATTTTAATATTGTAATCAGCTGTGAGAGTAGTCATAGACCTATATGTAGGAGACTCTCTCATAGATATCAGAGGAGGCTGGTGGCAAGAGCTATAGGGGGATGGTCTCATTGTAATGGCTGGAATGTAATTAATGGAACCGAGTCAGACATGGTTTCCATTTGTTTGATACCGTTCCATGAATTCTGTTCCAGCCGTTACAATGAGCCCGTCCTCCTATAGCTCCTCCCATCAGCCCCCACTGATAGAAAGGGTTTATTAGGTTTGTTCTGTCATCAATTATGTTTCACTTAAGACAATTATCATGGTTAATTGGGGCCATCTCAGTTTGCGTTATGCTGCTCATTAAATAAAAAAACAACAATTCACAAACTCCAAAGACAGCTAGAGAATTTGTCCATCGTCTTGAATCGTGCGGTGGTGTTGCATTCAGAATCATAAGAACCTGTGCGTTTTGACATATTTACTATTCATTTATTAACCTGACATTTTTTACTTCAACAATCATTTTTCAATTCTCTTCCACCTGCCAAAACACACCCTTTGTTATGAAATTGTTTAAATAGTCTGTGATAGACTGAACGTTGTGCTCAGAATGACACCAGTTGGACAGGAACATAGCAGGGATTCTCCGAGTCGGTCACTCTGTCCAGCGCTGTCTTCACAGACAGCAGCATGGGGTAAACTATACAGAGTCGCCGGTGCAAACAAAGTAGGGTAACCATGGTAACTAACTATTAACAGCTTTCAATCTGTCACTGGCGTCATCATCTGAGACGGTGTGTTTGTATCCACTTGTCTCTCCTCAGCGCGTCCCTCTCCTGATTCCTCCTGTTGTGACAAGGGAGGCTGATACCTGTGAACTGCCCTTGAGACGCAGGAACCTAAGGCGCTTGGCAAGGATGATGAAGGACAGGGGGGCAGATGAAGAGGCTACACACATGAAGTACAGCACGCCCCAATCTATCGATGCCAGCTAAGAAATGAAAATGGACTGATTTGAAAAGACTGTTAAAATGTTCACAGATGGGCCATTTCATTTCATTTCAGCAAGCCATGACACCTACCATCTCAGATTGTCTGGGAACGTTTCTGTAGTTAGAAACAAATAAGATTCCTGAAACATTATTTTGTTGAAATTTAATTTGAAATTAAGCTAATTGATTGCACCCAAATTGGCCCATTAAATGTATAAGATTGACATAATATTCAATAAATATAGTACCCAACATCCAATTTGAACCCAAATGATTGTATTATTTCAACAAAATAATGTTTTAGGAATGCTAATCTTATCTGGTTTTAACTACAGAAACAACCTGTGCTTTATGAGGTGCAATGATGTTCTATTGTACTACTGGTCACTGTTGTAGTCTGGCTAACAGGGACATGCATATGAATGAAGGAAGGAGCCCCTATGTTCTCCAATTAAGTGTTCTTTCTACCCGTAATAGCAGTCTACCACATCTTAGATTTAGATTTTAAGTAGTATACTGCAAGCCAAGCCTCTTCTTGCTTCCTTACTATGGGCAAATTATTGATGTAAAGGGTTCTACATGGAACTCAAAAAGGTTCTAACTGGAACTTAAAAGGGTTCTTCAAAGGGTTCTCCAATGGGGACGGCCGAAGATCTTTTTAGGTTCTAAATAGCACTTTTTTTCTAAAAGTGTGGGAGGACAGGTCCGGTTGGAGCCTTTGATCAGGGCATCAGCGCATGCCCAGCTCTCTGTAGACTGTGGTAAACTACTTCTCAAACATCATGTAGCAGGTGACGCTATATACAGCATACAGATATAGCTTACCACATAAGATTGTCGTGACGTGACTGATTAATGTGATGACTGTTATTTATCGAATCATTTAACTATGTTTAATTGTTACCCGATTAAATTAATCATGTAACAATTAACATATTAGGAATTTGAGGCACCATAGAAGAAGTTGATTAACGAGTTACCATCTCTCGAATTAAACTCAAGAATATATATATATAAGTTATGTATCGATAACAGTCACTTATTAATCATTACCTCATGTCAGTCTCATTCTGAACGTCGCAGACTTCTTGAATCCTCAAGAACACCAGCCTTTTCTGATTATTCAGTTCTACACAAATTGATTTAATTATTCACTAACTAAGTAAATAATAACACAGAATACACATACACACTTACATGAAACAATGGACTGACAAGACATGCTTATTACACAGAGATGGAGAAGGGGGTGGGGAAAATAGAGAGATAGGGAGAAAGGGACATTTCTCGTACATTTGGTAACTACGCTCACAGTGACCATATACCTTGCACACGAGCCGCCGCCCATTTGGGTAAGAAATGCAATGTATTTACTGGTAGATGTCTTTATCTGTCCTCTCTCTATTGAAACCAATCAATCCTTCTATGGGGAATGGTTTGATGGGTGTAAGGCTCTGGTTGTCCACCAGACGTCACAATGTCCTTCTTCTTAGTTTTGGTCTTGTAGTGGAGTGTTCAAATAGAACAGATACTCTGAGATGGGATTTCCTTCCTTCCCACCTCGAGTCTTTAGTCAAATTTCGAGATCCCTTTACATGCACAGCTGCAGACTGTCAATGTTTTGGTCTAGTGAGTTTTTCTTCACCTCGTGTTGAGTTTCAGAGTTTCCAACCATTTCAATGTGTAGCCACAGCTTCACATCTGAATGTTAATTCTTAACGAGTCCTTTTAAGCACTCTGGTCGAAAAGGGCGGTTCCATCACACTGACATGCTCTTCTGACCTCATTCGGGCATGGCTTAGTTAATGTGCAAGGGACATGAAAACTATTATCTCGTTAGAAAAGTAAAATCACATTCCTATCTTAACAAAAACTGTTTCATCGTTCTCAATATTGTATTAATCATATTGGATGGAAACTTAACAGCCAAAGGGGGTTTCCGTCCTAAGTTACAGAGCTTGGTTCATTCAGTTTTTAATAACATCACAAAATGAAAATCAATATGACACGATTATTCCCCACTGACCATTCCTAGCATTCATATCTTAGAAATATTGATACAATATTCACTTTTTGGGACATTATAGTTTTGGCGGCAAAAGTTTCCTGGAGGACAAAGGCATTCCTTTGGTTGGTACTGAAGAACAGGAGAGGGTTCTCTGCTGCATAAGAGGTGTCATAAAACAGGTACAGCACCCCCTCTCCTCTCCTGTGGGAGAGAGGGGGTCTGGCTAACTGTCACCCATTTGCCAAGCTGATCTGAGGCCTTAGATCCTCGACCAGGAGAATCAAAACAAAATGTAATAGAGGATAGCCAGTGCAGGTTCAGACACTGATTGTGCCTGATTGAGAAATAGAATGGTGGAAGTTATTAAGTACCTGTATCTGAGGAGCTTTAGATCTGAGCAGGAGAATTCCCTATTCATACATTTATTTAGTCTGTATGCTATTACACTTACATGTACAGTGAGGGAAAAAAGTATTTGATCCCCTGCTGATTTTGTACGTTTGCCCACTGACAAAGAAATTATCAGTCTATAATTTTAATGGTAGGTTTATTTGAACAGTGAGAGACAGAATAACAACAAAAAAATCCAGAAAAACACACGTAAAAAATGTTATAAATTGATTTGCATTTTAATGAGGGAAATAAGCATTTGACCCCCTCTCAATCAGAAAGACTTCTGGCTTCCAGGTGTCTTTTATGCAGGTAACGAGCTGAGATTAGGAGCACACTCTTAAAGGGACTGCTCCTAATCTCAGCTTGTTACCTGTATAAAAGACACCTGTCCACAGAAGCAATCAATCAGATTCCAAACTCTCCACCATGGCCAAGACCAAAGAGCTCTCCAAGGATGTCAGGGACAAGATTGTAGACCTACACAAGGCTGGAATGGGCTACAAGACCATCGGCAAGCAGCTTGGTGAGAAGGTGTCAACAGTTGGTGCGATTATTCCCAAATGGAAGAAACACAAAAGAACTGTCAATCTCCCTCGGCCTGGGGCTCCATGCAAGATCTCACCTCGTGGAGTTGCAATGATCAGGAGAACGGTGAGGAATCAGCCCAGAACCGGATCTTGTCAATGATCTCAAGGCAGCTGGGACCATAGTCACCAAGAAAACATTTGGTAACACACTATGCCGTGAAGGACTGAAATCCTGCAGTGCCCGCAAGGTCCCCCTGCTCAAGAAAGCACATATACATGCCCGTCTGAAGTTTGCCAATGAACATCTGAATGATTCAGAGGACAACTGGGAGAAAGTGTTGTGGTCAGATGAGACCAAAATGAAGCTATTTGGCATCAACTCAACTCGCCGTGTTTGGAGGAGGAGGAATGCTGCCTATGACCCCAAGAACACCATCCCCACCGTCAAACATGGAGGTGGAAACATTATGCTTTGGGGGTGTTTTTCTGCTAAGGGGACAGGACAACTTCACCGCATCAAAGGGACGATGGATGGGGCCATGTACCGTCAAATCTTGGGTGAGAACCTCCCTCCCTCAGCCAGGGCATTGAAAATGGGTCGTGGATGAGTATTCCAGCATGACAATGACCCAAAACACACGGCCAAGGCAACAAAGGAGTGGCTCAAGAAGAAGCACATTAAGGTCCTGGAGTGGCCTAGCCAGTCTCCAGACCTTAATCCCATAGAAAATCTGTGGAGGGAGCTGAAGGTTCGAGTTGCCAAACGTCAATGACTTGGAGAAGATCTGCAAAGAGGAGTGGGACAAAATCCCTCCTGAGATGTGTGCAAACCTGGTGGCCAACTACAAGAAACGTCTGACCTCTGTGATTGCCAACAAGGGTTTTGCCACCAAGTACTAAGTCATGTTTTGCAGAGGGGTCAAATACTTATTTCCCTCATTAAAATGCAATTCAATTTATAACATTTTTCACATGCGTTTTTCTGGATATTTTTGTTGTTATTCTGTCTCTCACTGTTCAAATAAACCTACCATTAAAATTATAGACTGATCATTTCTTTGTCAGTGGGCAAATGTACAAAATCAGCAGGGGATCAAATACTTTTTTCCCTCACTGTAATAAAGCAGAAAGTTGGTGGTGACAAGTGTACTGACACTCATCTCATACTTTATCATGTGTTGTTGATAGTTGGCAAACAATCAAATTGTTCAAGCAGTACATAACTCAATATACACAACATGACTAAAAGTACGTGGACACCTGCTAGTCAAACATTCCAAAATCATGAGGCTTAACATGGAGTTGGTCCCCCTTTTGCAGCTATAATAGCCTCCACTCTTCTGGGAAGGCTTTCCGCTAGATGTTGGAACATTGCTGCAGACATTTGCTTCCATTCAGCCATAAGCGCATTAATGAAGTCGGGCACTGACGTTGGGCAATTAGGCCTGGCTCGCAGTCGGCGTTCCAAATCATCCTAAAGGTGTTCGATGGGGTTGAGGTCAGGGCCCTGTGCAGTTGTTCCTCACCAATCTCGACAAAACATTTCTGTATGGACCTCGCTTTGTGCACCGGGCATTGCCATGCTGAAACAGGAAAGGGCCTTCCCCAAACTGTTGCCACAAAGTTGGAAGCACAGAATCGTCTAGAATGTCATTTTATGCTGTAGCATTAAGGTTTCCCTTCACTGGAACTAAGGGGCTTAGCCCGAACCATGAAAAACAGCTCCAGACCATTATTCCTCCTCCACCACACTTTACAGTTGGCACTATGCATTCGGGCAGGTAGCGTTCTCCTGGTATCCACCAAACCCAGACTCGTCCGTCGGACAGCCAGATGGGGAAGCGGGATTCATCACTCCAGAGAACGAGTTTCCATTGCTCCAGAGTCCAATGGCGGCAAGCTTTACACCACTCCAACCAACACTTGGCAATGCGCATGGTGATCTTAGGCTTGTGTGAGGCTGCTCGGCCAATGAAACCCATTTCATGAAGCTCCCGACGAACAGTTATTGTGCTGACGTTTATTCCAGAGGCAGTTTGGAACTCGGTAGTTAAACAAACGCCACACGCATTAGCACTCCGCGGTCCCATTCTGTCAGCTTGTGTGGCCTACCATTTCACGGCTGAATGTTGTTGCTCCTAGATGTTTCCACTTCAAAATAACACACACCCAAAAACGTTTGTAGTGGTGCAGACTAACGGAGAATAAACTGTATAAAAAGAAAGTTGCACACTTTTTATACTGTAGAGTATGCTCCAAACAATTGAACATTTTAACATTTTAGACTATCTGTGTAGTGCCACTACAGATGAGACACACTCTTCCACGGTGTGGAAATAAAATCGTAGGACCAAATGTATTTTTGACAAAACTTTTACATTATCATCTTTTAAACTTCAGGCCAGTTTAAGAATCTCCATCTATCTATTAACTAGGCAAGTCAGTTAAGAACAAATTCTTATTTACAATGACGGCCTACCCCAGCCAAACCCTTTCCTAACCCAGACGACGCTGAGCCAATTGTGCGCCTTGTGCGCCACCCTATGGGACTCCCAATCACAGCCAGTCTGTAGTCAGAACCAGGGTCTGTAGTGAGACCTCTAGCACTGAGATGCAGTGCCTTAGACTGCTGTGCCACTCAGGAGAGTTGCAAAAGCATGGGACCTGGGGCCACCATAATAAGTCAACCGATCTTAGAGCAGAGGAAAGCCAGGCACTTATACAAACCAATGGGCCTGTCAGAGAGAGTGCACCGCTGAGTCACACCTTGCTCAGGTCAGATGAGATTTTAATTTTGGATAGCCTATTCAAGAGTCAGGGAGTAAGCACTTACTACCTGTCCAAAGCTGGGGTGAGAATTTTTATTGCATGAGTCAGGCCTAAATAACAGAACTCTATGATATAGAGTTAAATATGTTTTTCTTAGAACACATAAAGATATCTGGGTATACATAATTGGTGCTTCATTCTATAGCTAGAGGACTCCTGATATCTCCAGGAGTGATAAGTATAACTTTTGTGTTAATCTGTTGTTGTCTAGTAGCCTACTGTCTTTTCGCTAGCTAGGACCATCTAGTTTAAGTGCTGTCTGTCTTTCCAGTAGCTTACTTGGTGTGTGAACTGCTGACTGCCCATAACTTGCAGGTGATTGTTGAAACATCAACCAGGATTAAGGGGTAGGGACATTTGTGACATTGTTGTTTTGGTAATCTGTGGCTCTATTGGAGGGGGAGTGGTTTCTGCTCCCGTAGGCAATCAGCAATTAGTACCGTGACGTGTGCTCTTCACCTCTGCAAGGCAATTAGCAATTAGTGTTAGTACTTCAGTCTATCCTGTTTTCTAAGCAGTGGCTTCATCACCAAAACTGTCACTGAAACAAAGATGGTTCTGCAGAGTTAAGGAAGGAAGGAAGGAAGGAAGGAAGGAAGGAAGGAAGGAAGGAAGGAAGGAAGGAAGGAAGGAAGGAAGGAAGGAAGGAAAGAAAGAAAGAAAGAAAGGCTCCACACCAGTCACTCACTTGAGTATCTTTCCTAGTTATTTTCAGATCTAATTTTGCTATTTTGTAGCTTGGTCAACAATTTGTGTGTTTTCTATACCTGTTCGCTCCTCTACTAGTAGGCTTTACAGACGGTCCCCACCCCTTGGCTGCAACCCTTCTAATTTAGTGTACCCTGCGTGCACAACCCATGTGGAATTCCTGGTCTTCTGCAACGTTTGGAACTGCTGATCTGCGGTCAAGAACGCAGAGTTCATTTCAGCCTACGCTGCCCTTCAGTCCCTAGACTTGGATCAACGGAGACATGGATCATCCCAAAGAACTACTCCAGCTGATGGGTGACTTCAACCTCCTGAAGTCTGCCTTTGATTATTTTCTTTCCAACTCTTTACTTCCTCCCCTTGCCTATTTTTATCTCACCTTTCCCAGTCCCCTCCCACTCACAAGGCAGGCAATCCGCTTGACCTCGTCTTTACTAGAGGCTGTTTGCCTACTAATCTTCCTGCAACCCCCCCCCTCCAGGTCTCTGATCACGACTGTTTCCTTTTCAGTCTCCCCCTCCTCCAATTCTACCCACTCAGCCCCTACTCAGATGGTAATGCGCCGTCACAATCTTCGCTCTCACTTCTCTCATTCCAACCTATTAGCTCTCCCTTCTGCTAAATCCGTCTCCCTCCTGCCTCCAATTCTGCCTCTTCGACCCTACTAGGGGTGGCAGGTAGCCTAGTGGTTAGAGTGTTGGACTTGTAACCGGAGGGTTGCAAGTTCGAATCCCTGAGCTGACAAGGAAAAAATCTGTTGTTCTGCCCCTGAACAAGGCAGTTAACCCACTGTTCCCTGGGTGCTGAAGATGTGGATGTTGATTAAGGCAGCCCCTGCACCTCTCTGATTCAGAGCGGTTGGGTTAAATGTGGAAGACACATTTCGTTTGAAGGCATTCGGTTATACAACTGACTAATGATGGTGACTTTGACTTTACTCTCCTCCCTTTCCACATCCTATGACTCGCACTGTCTACTTTCCTGTTGCTGGCTCTCCCTTCCTGCTCCGTGGCTGAGCAACTCATTGGCGTTTACAGAACAGGGCTGTGGGCAGCTGAGTGAAAATTGAGAAACTGATCTTCCGGTGGAACTATCATCCTTTCACTACATCTACCTTCTCTTCATCTGTATCCACTGATAAAGCCACTTTCTATGACACAAAATGTCAAGTTTCTATCACTAGGAAACTTTTTTCCACTTTCTCCTCCCTCTTTAATCCTCTCCCTTTGTCAACTACTTCTAAAAGAAAGTTGACCACGCCCGCTCAGCCTATTGAGGCCACTGGTCCCACAGAACTACCCTACGTCTTGACCTCTTTCTTCCCTCTATTTACATTTTAGTCAATTAGCAGACGTTTATATCCAGAGGGACTTACAGGAGCAATTATGGTTAAGTGCCTTGCTTAAGGGCACATGGACAGATGGCACCTAGTCAGCTTGGGGATTTGAACCAGCAACCTTTTGGTTACTGGCTAAATGCTTTTAACCACTAGGCTACCTGCCGCCCCCTCGCTAGAAGAAATTCTGTGACTAGTGAGGTCTCCCCGCCCAACAACCGGCTCGACCCCATCCACTCCTCCCTTCTCCAGACCATCTCTAGAGACCTCCTATTATTCACTTCCCTCATCAACTCATTCCTGACCACTGGCTACGTCCCCTCTGACTTCAAAATGTCTAGAGTCGCTGCCCTCCTCAAGAAACCAATACTTTGATGTCAAAAACTACAGACTGGTATCCCTTCTTTCTTTTCTTTCCAAAACTTTTTCTAACAAAAGAACCATGGATTGTCTTCGTTGGACACTTGGGAAGCCCTCAGAAGAAGTTCTTCAAAAGGTAATTGATTTGTTTTCGCTGTGAAATGTGTTTTGTGTGAACCGTGATGGCTTATGAATTCATGGTAATGGGAAAAATATGTTAGGTGCTACCCTCAAACAATCAAATGTGGTGCTTTCGCCGTAAAGCCTTTTTGAAATCTGACAACACTGTGATATTGCCAAGAAGCAGAGCTTTTTGATGACTATGAAACACTTGTATATTGATGCATGTTTAATAATTCAACTTTTGGATTTTGAATTTGGCGCCTTGCATTTCACCTGGTAGTGTCGGGAGTGGGGCGCTAGCCGCTCCCCAAGAAGTTAATGAGTATTCCCAGCATGAGGCGCTAGTAGATTCAGGCGCAGCTGGGAATTCTATTGACCGTACCTTTGCACTTAGTTTAGGGATTCCTATTGTGTCTCTTGATGTTCATTTCCCAGTGCATGCCTTAGACAGTCGACCTTTGGGGTCAGGGCTGATTAGGGAGGCCACAGCTCCAATAAGTATGGTGACGCAGGGGAGTCATGAGGAGCGTATCAGTTTTTTCCTTATTGATTCTCCTGCGTTTCCTGTGGTGCTGGGCATACCCTGGTTGGCCTATCATGACCCCAATATTTCGTGGCAACAGAGGGCTCTCAAGGGGTGGTCACGAGGGTGCTCGGGGAGGTGTGTAGGTGTTTCCATCGGTGCAACTACGGTGGAAAGTCCAGTCCAGGTCTCCACCGTGCACATTCCCTCAGAATATGCCGATTTGGCTCTCGCCTTCTGTAAGAAGAGGGCGACTCTATTACCACCTCATCGACGAGGGGATTGTGCGATAAATCTCCTGGTAGACGCTGCACTTCCCAGGAGTCATGTGTATCCTCTGTCACAGGAGGAGACTGCAGCTATGGAGACATGTGGCAGAATCTCTGGGACAGGGATACATTTGGCCTTCCCCTTCACCTGCCTCCTCGAGTTTCTTTTTTGTGAAGAAAAAGGAGGGGGGTTTGCGCCCGTGTATTGACTATAGAGGTATTAATCAGATCACTGTGAGGTACAGCTCCCGCTGCCTCTCATAGCAAGTGCTATCGAGTCAATACACGGGGTGCGCTTTTTTTCACGAAACTGGATCTCAGGAGCGCTTACAATCTGGTGCGTATCCGCGAGGGAGACGAGTGGAAGACAGCATTTAGTACTACCTCAGGACACTGAGTATCTCGACATGCCATACGGGTTGAAGAATGCTCCATCAGTCTTCCAATCCTTTGTAGACGAGATTTTCAGGGACCTGCTTGGGCAGGGTGTAGTGGTGTATATCGACGACATATTGATATACTCCGCTACACGCGCCGCGCATGTGTCTCTGGTGCGCAAGGTGCTTGGGCGACTGTTGGAGCATGACCTGTATGTCAAGGCTGAGAAGTGTCTGTTCTTCCAACCATCCGTCTCTTTCCTAGGATATCGCATTTCCACGTCCGGGGTGGAGATGGAGAGTGACCGCATTTCAGCCGTGCGTAATTGGCCGACTCCAACCACGCTTAACTTCTTAGGGGAGCGGCTCCCGAGGTGACGGTTTTGGAGAGTCTGGCGTGCCCAAAGGAAAATGCCTCCAACTCAGGCCCAGAAAATAGGATATGCACATAATTAGTACTATTGGATAGGAAACACTCTGAAGTTTCTAAAAGTGTTAACATAATGTCTGTGTATAACAGAACTCATTTAGCAGGCAAAAACCAAAGAAAAAACCATCCGGAAATCAGTTTCTTGTGACCTTCGGCTCTGTTAGACACACTCCCTATTGAATACATTTGTTACCAGGACTGAGACTGCAGTACCTATGGCTTCCACTAGTTGTCAGCAGTCTATATACAAAGACTCAGAGATTGCAGTAAGCATTGCAAATAGGTACAGGAAATGCCATGGGGATCTGAAATGTCAACAAGTTTTCTCGGGAGCGAGTCTGGCTGGAGCGCCCCACTTTATTTTACTTATACAGTGGGGAAAAAAAGTATTTAGTCAGCCACCAATTGTGCAAGTTCTCTCACTTAAAAAGATGAGAGAGGCCTGTAATTGTCATCATAGGTACCCTTCAACTATGACAGACAAAATGAGGAACAAAAATCCAGAAAATCACATTGTAGGATTTTTTATGAATTTATTTGCAAATTATGGTGGAAAATAAGTATTTGGTCACATACAAACAAGCAAGATTTCTGGCTCTCACAGACCTGTAACTTCTTCTTTAAGAGGCTCCTCTGTCCTCCACTCGTTACCTGTATTAATGGCACCTGTTTGAACTTGTTATCAGTATAAAAGAAACCTGTCCACAACCTCAAACAGTCACACTCCAAACTCCACTATGGCCAAGACCAAAGAGCTGTCAAAGGACACCAGAAACAAAATTGTAGACCTGCACCAGGTTGGGAAGACTGAATCTGCAATAGGTAAGCATCTTGGTCTGAAGAAATCAACTGTGGGAGCAATTATTAGGAAATGGAAGACATACAAGACCACTGATAATCTTCCTCGATCTGGGGCTCCACGCAAGATCTCACCCCGTGGGGTCAAAATGATCACAAGAACGGTGAGCAAAAATCCCAGAATCACACGGGGATTCTAGTGAATGACCTTCAGAGAGCTGGGAGCAAAGTAACAAAGCCTACCATCAGTAACACACTACGCCGCCAGGGACTCAAATCTTGCAGTGCCAGACGTGTCCCCCTGCTTAAGCCAGTACATGTTCAGGCCCGTCTAAAGTTTGCTAGAGAGCATTTGGATGATCCAGATGAGGATTGGGAGAATGTCAGATGAAACCAAAATATAACTTTTGGTAAAAACTCAACTCGTAGTGTTTGGAGGACAAAGAATGCTGAGTTGCATCCAAAGAACACCATACCTACTGTGAAGCATGGGGGTGGAAACATCATGCTTTGGGGCTGTTTTCTGCAAAGGGACCAGGATGACTGATCCGTGTAAAGGAAAGAATGAATGGGGCCATGTATCGTGAGATTTTGAGTAAAAACCTCCTTCCATCAGCAAGGGCATTGAAGATGAAACGTGGCTGGGTCTTTCAGCATGACAATGATCCCAAACACACCGCCCGGGCAACGAAGGAGTGGTTTCAGAAGAAGCATTTCAAGGTCCTGGAGTGGCCTAGCCAGTCTCCAGATCTCAACCCCATAGAAAATCTTTGAAAGTCCGTGTTGCCCAGCGACAGCCCCAAAACATCACTGCTCTAGAGGAGATCTGCATGGAGGAATGGGCCAAAATACCAGCAACAGTGTGTGAAAACCTTGTGAAGACTTACAGAAAACGTTTGACCTCTGTCATTGCCAACAAAGGGTATATAACAAAGTATTGAGATAAACTTTTGTTATTGACCAAATACTTATTTTCCACCATAATTTGCAAATAAATTCATAAAAAATCCTACAATGTGATTTTCTGGATTTTTTTCCCTCATTTTGTCTGTCATAGTTGAAGTGTACCTATGATGAAAATTACAGGCCTCTCTCATCTTTTTAAGTGAGAGAACTTGCACAACAGGTGGCTGACTAAATACTTTTTTCCCCCACTGTATAAGGTATAGGTGACCATCCGATTGAAATATTATCGCTAATATTCATAAAAGGATAGCTAAGGATGCATTTTAACTGGTATTTGATTTGTTTAGGAAAAGTTTATAGGTATATTTGAACGCGTTCTCTTCACGGTTCAATGGGCGATTCGACGTTGGATTTTTTTAACATAACGCACCAACCAAACTGAGATTTATGGATATAATAAATGACTTTTTCTAACAAAAGAACCATTGGATGTCTTTGTTGGACACTGGAAAACCCTCAGCAGAAGTTCTTCAAAAGGTAAGGGATTTGTTTTTGCTGTGAAATGTGTTTTGTGTGAACCGCGATGGTTTATGAATTTATGCTAATGCAGAAATATTGGAGGTGCTACCCTCAAACAATCAAATGTTGTGCTTTCGCCGTAAATCTGACAGCGCTGTGATATTGCCAAGAAGCAGAGCTTTTGATGACTATGCAACACTTGTATATTGATGAATGTTTAATAATTCAACCTTTGGATTTTGAATTTGGCGCCTTGCATTTCACCTGGTAGTGTCGGGAGTGCCCCACTGCTCGCGCCCTACCGCTCCCTAAGTAGTTAAGGAGGTGCAGCGATTTTTAGGGTTTGCCAACTACTACCGGAGGTTTATCCAGGGCTTCGGTCAGGTAGCGGCTCCCATTACCTCACTGCTGAAGGGGGGCCCGGTGAGACTGCGTTGGTCAGCTGAGGCGGACAGAGCTTTTGGTCACCTGAAGGATCTGTTTACCTCGGCCCCCGTGCTGGCTCATCCGGATCCCTCTATGGCATTCATAGTTGAGGTGGACGCGTCCGAGGCTGGGATAGGAGCTGTGCTGTTTCAGCCCTTGGTTACGCCACCAAAACTCCGTCCCTGTGCTTTTTTTTCTAAGAAGCTCAGCGCGGCGGAGCGAAACTATGACGTGGGGGACAGGGAGTTGTTGGCTGTTGTGAGGGCTCTGAAGGGGTGGAGGCATTGGTTTGAGGGGGCTAAACACCCTTTTCTCATCTGGACGGACCACCGTAATCTGGAGTACATCCGGGTGGCAAGGAGATAGAACCCTCGCCAGGCAAGGTGGACCATGTTTTTCACACGTTTTGATTTTACGCTCTCTTTCAGACCAGGTTCCTAGAACGTAAAGGCAGACGCACTGTCCCGGTTGTATGACACGGAGTAGAGGTCCATCGATCCCACTCCCATACTTCCTGCCTCTTGCCTGGTGGCACCGGTGGTATGGGAGCTGGACGCAGATATCGAGTGGGCGTTAGGTACAGAACCCACTCCCCCTCAGTGTCCCACTGAGCGTGTGTACATTCCGTTCGATGTTTGTGACCGTTTGATTGTTTGGGCACACACATCACTCTCCTCAGTGCGCTGTCTTAGTGAAAAATACTGGTGGCCTACGTTAGCTAAGGATGTGAGGGTTTATGTTTCCTCCTGCTCGGTGTGCGCTCAGTACAAGGCGCCTAGGCACCTGCCCAGAGGTAAATTACAACCTCTACCCGTTCCACAGCGGCCGTGGTCCCACCTGTTGGTGGATTTCGTGACGGATCTTCCACCGTCACAAGGAAAAACGACAATCCTGGTTGTTGTGGATCGGTTTTCAAAGTCTTGTCGCCTCCTTCCTTTGCCCGGTCTCCCTACGGCTCTACAAACCGCGGTGTTTCGGCACAACGGGGTGCCTGAGGACATAGTGTCTGATCGGGGTCCTCAATTCACGTCTAGGGTATGGAAGGCTTTCATGGAGCATCTGGGGTCTTGGTCAGCCTTACCTCACACCTGGTCATCATTAACCTAATTACATGTGTTATTTATTCCTCTGTTCCCCCATCAGTGTTGTCCGAGATTGTTTCATGTTTTTGGCTCGATGTGTGAGCAGGTGATTTTCTATGTATCATATATTTTGTCCCTTAAGTAAAAGTACTTTAAAATACTACTTAGGTAGTTTTTTGGGGGTATCTGTACTATACTATTTATATTTTTGACAACTTTTACTTTTACTCCACTACATTCCTAAGGAAAATGATGTACTTTTTACTCTATACATTTTCCCTGACACTACATTTTGAATGCTTAACAGGACAGGAAAATGGTCCAATTCAAGTACTTATAAAGAGAACATCCCTGGTCATCCCTACTGCCTCTGATCTGGCAGACACACTAAACACAAATGCTTCGTTTGTAAATGATGTGTGCCCCTGACTAGCCGTAAATTTACAAAATAAGAAAATTGTCTGGCTTTCCAAGTATAAAAATTTTGAAATGATACTTAAGTATATTTTTGCAATTACATTTACTTTTGACACGTAAGTAGTCGGAAGTTTACATACACCTTAGCCAAATATATTTAAACTCAGTTTTACACAATTCCTGACATTTTAATCCTAGTAAAAATTCCCTGTCTTAGGTCAGTTAGGATCCCCACTTCATTTTAAGAATGTGAAATGTCAGAATAATAGTAGAGAGAATGATTTATTTCAGCTTTTATTTCTTTCATCACATTCCCAGTGGGTCAGAAGTTGACATGCACTAAATTATCACTTTGTAGCATTGCCTTTAAATTGTTTAACTTGGGTCAAATGTTGCGGATAGCCTTCCATAAGCTTCCCACAATACATTTTGGCCCATTCCTCCTGACAGAGTGATGTAACTGAGTCAGGTTTGTAGGCCTCCTTGCACGCACACTTTTTCAGTTCTGCCCACAAATTGTCTATAGGATTGAGGTAAGGGCTTTGTGATGGCCACTCCAATACCTTAACTTTGTTGTCCTAAAGCCATTTTGCCACAACTTTGGAAGTATGCTTGGGGTCAATGTCCATTGGGAAGACAATGTCCAAATGGGAAGACCCATTTGCGATCAAACTTTAACTTCCTGACTGATGTCTTGAGATGTTGCTTCAATTGAGATGTTGCTTCAATTGGGATGGTGTTCTTCGGCTTGCAAGCCTCCCCCTTTATCTCCAAACATAAAGATGGTCATTATGGCCAAACAGTTCTATCAGACCTGTTCTATCCAAAAAGTATGATCTTTGTCCCCATGTGCAGTTGCAAACCGTAGTCTGTTTTTTTATGACGGTTTTGGAGCAGTGTCTTTCAGGTTATGTCGATATAGGACTTGTTTTACTGTGGATATAGATAATTTTGTACCTGGTCCCATTGTGTTTATACTTGCGTACAATTGTTTATACAGATGAACGTGGTACCTTCAGGTGTTTGGAAACTCATCCCAAGGATGAACCAGCCTTGTGGAGGTCTACAATTTCTTTCTGAGGTCTTGGCTGATTTATTTAGATTTTTCCATGATGTCAAGCAAAGAGGCACTGAGTTTGAAGGTAGGCCTTGAAATACATCCACAGGTATACCTCCAATTGACTCAAATGATGTCAATTAGCCTATCAGAAGCTTCTAAAGCCATGGAATAATTTTCTGGAATTTTCCAAGATGTTTAAAGGCACAGTCAACTTAGTGTCTGTTAACTTCTGACCCACTGGAATTGTGATACAGTGAAATAATCTGTCTGTAAACAATTGTTGGAAAAATTACTTGTGTCATGCACAAAGTAGATGTCCTAACCGACTTGCCAAAACTATAGTTTGTTAACAAGACATTTGTGGAGTGGTTGAAAAACTAGTTTTAATGACTCCAACCTAAGTGTATGTAAACTTCCGACTTCAACTGTATACTGGAGCTGCTTACCAAGACGACATTGAGCTTGAAGAATAAAAAAAACAATGTCCAAATATTCTACAATCCAGGTGTGCAAAGCTTTTAGAGACTTGCCCAGAAGACTCACAGCTGTAATTTCTGCCAAAGGTGATTCTAACATGTATTGACTCAGTGGGTTGAATCAATATAATTTTTTGCTGTTTTCTTTTTACAAATTTACATTTTTCTTCCACTTTGACTTTACAGAGGATTTTGTGTAAATACATTTGAATCCCACCTTGTAGCAAAACAAAATATGGAAATGTGAATACTTTCTGAATGCACTGTGCATGCATTTGAGGGTTGATGTCAAGGTGTTTCTCCTTTTCAGAGCTCTTTGGTGTAGATTTTGATGTTCTTGCAATAGCTTTTTTAGCAGGGCTTTCTCTTTCCACATTGAAGGTTTATTTGGCAGCCATCTCGGCGTGTCTTGTAGAGATTGACAGCTCTACTGCGGGGTCTCATCCTCTGGTGCGGTTCCTGAAAGGCGTGCGTTGGCTCAAATCAGTGTCTAAGCATATTGTACCGACCTGGCATTGGTCTTGCACACTCTGTGTGGGCCTCCGTATGAAACATTGGGGTCTGTGGACCTGAAGGTCCGTATTGTGGATCTTCACAAGCTATCAGTACATCCTATCTGTTTGGACTCCAATGTGATATGTCCTAATGCAGCTTTTGCTCCCATAGTTTTGCCTATGTCTTACAGGTCCCTAGCTTTCAAGCTGTTCCGTTTGCTTCCAGTGAACAACGGAGGTTGCATGGCCTGTGTCTGGTGCATGGGTTATACACGTATATGGATAGGAACAAGGGTATCCGCGTTGTGACCAGATTTGTCCTTTTTTAATCCAGCTCAGGGTAGTCCTCACTACCCAGAGGGTAGTGAGGACTGCACAACGCATCACCGGGGTTAAACTACCTGCCCTCCAGGACACCTACACCACCCGATGTCACAGAAAGGCCAAAAAGATCATCAAGGACAACAACCACCCGAGCCACTGCCTGTTCACCCCGCTATCATCCAGAAGGCGAGGTCAGTACAGGTGCATCAAAGCTGGGACCGAGAGACTGAAAAACAGCTTCTACCTCAAGGCCATCAGACTGTTAAACAGCCATCACTAACATTGAGTGGCTGCTGCCAACATACTGACTTAAATCTCTAGCCACTTTATACATAGGAATTGGATGTAACAATGTATCACTAGCCACTTTAAACAATTTTGTATATAATGTTTACGTATCCGACATACTCATATCAAATGTATACACTGTACTCTAAACCATCTACTGTATCTTGCCTATGCCGTTCGGTCATCGACCCAAATCTCTAGCCACATTATTCCATCCAATTATAATTATTAAAGTATCACTAGCCACTTTAAACAATGCCATTTATATACTCATCTCATATGTGTGTGTGTGTGTGTGTGTGTGTGTGTGTGTGTGTGTGTATATATATATATATGTGTGTATATGTATATATGTGTGTGTATATACTGTACTCCATACCATCTACTGCATCTTGCCTATGCCGGTCAGCCATCGCTCATCCATATACAGTGGGGCAAAAAAGTATTTAGTCAGCCACCAATTGTGAAAGTTCTCCAACTTAAAAAGATGAGAGAGGCCTGTAATTTTCATCATAGGTACACTTCAACTATGACAGACGAAATGAGAAAAAGAAATCCAGAAAATCACATTGTAGGATTTTTAATTTATTTATTTGCAAATTATGGTGGAAAATA
The DNA here is from genome assembly GCA_030435695.1 of Brachymystax lenok tsinlingensis. Taxonomy (NCBI): domain Eukaryota; kingdom Metazoa; phylum Chordata; class Actinopteri; order Salmoniformes; family Salmonidae; genus Brachymystax; species Brachymystax lenok. The sequence goes on from CM059787.1 coordinate 21,400,229, forward strand.
AGTATTTGGTCAATAACAAAAGTTTATCTCAATACTTTGTTATATACCCTTTGTTGGCAATGAGAGGTCAAATGTTTTCTGTAAGTCTTCACAAGGTTTTCACACACTGTTGCTGGTATTTTGGCCCATTCCTCCATGCAGATCTCCTCTAGAGCAGTGATGTTTTGGGGCTGTCGCTGGGCAACACGGACTTTCAAAGATTTTCTATGGGGTTGAGATCTGGAGACTGGCTAGGCCACTCCAGGACCTTGAAATGCTTCTACGAAGCCACTCCTTCGTTGCCGGGCGGTGTGTTTGGGATCATTGTCATGCTGAAAGACCCAGCCACGTTTCATCTTCAATGCCCTTGCTGATGGAAGGAGGTTTTCACTCAAAATCTCACGATACATGGCCCCATTCATTCTTTCCTTTACACGGATCAGTCGTCCCTGGTCCTTTGCAGAAAAAACAGCCCCAAAGCATGATGTTTCCACCCCCATGCTTCACAGTAGGTATGGTGTTCTTTGGATGCAACTCAGCATTCTTTGTCCTCCAAACACGACGAGTTGAGTTTTTACCAAAAGTTCTATTTTGGTTTCATCTGACATTCTCCCAATCCTCATCTGGATCATCCAAATGCTCTCTAGCAAACTTTAGACGGCCTGAACATGTACTGGCTTAAGCAGGGGGACACGTCTGGCACTGCAGGATTTGAGTCCTGGCGGCGTAGTGTGTTACTGATGGTAGGCTTTGTTACTTTGGTCCCAGCTCTCTGCAGGTCATTCACTAGGTCCCCGTGGGGTTCTGGGATTTTGCTCACCGTTCTTGTAAACATTTTGACCCCACGGGGTGAGATCTTGCGTGGAGCCCCAGATCGAGGAAGATTATCAGTGGTCTTGTATGTCTTCCATTTCCTAATAATTGCTCCCACAGTTGATTTCTTCAAACCAAGCTGCTTACCTATTGCAGATTCAGTCTTCCCAACCTGGTGCAGGTCTACAATTTTGTTTCTGGTGTCCTTTGACAGCTCTTTGGTCTTGGCCATATAGTGGAGTTTGGAGTGTGACTGTTTGAGGTTGTGGACAGGTGTCTTTTATACTGATAACAAGTTCAAACAGGTGCCATTAATACAGGTAATGAGTGGAGGACAGAGGCCTCTTAAAGAAGAAGTTACAGGTCTGTGAGAGCCAGAAATCTTGCTTGTTTGTATGTGACCAAATACTTATTTTCCACCATAATTTGCAAATAAATTCATTAAAAATCCTACAATGTGATTTTCTGGATTTTTTTTCCTCATTTTGTCTGTCATAGTTGAAGTGTACCTATGATGAAAATTACAGGCCTCTCTCATCTTTTTAAGTGAGAGAACTTGCACAATTGGTGGCTGACTAAATACTTTTTTCCCCCACTGTATTTATATGTACATACTCGTATTCATTCCTTTACTCTTGTGTGTATAAGGTAGTTGTTGTGAATTTGTTAGATTACTTGTTAGATACTACTGCATGGTCGGAACTAGAAGCACAAGCATTTCGCTACACTCGCATTAACATCTGCTAACCATGTGTATGTGACAAATAAAATTTGATTTGATTTTGATTTTGGGTAGGGCGCTTTCTAACCAGCATTTTCTCATTGAATTGTGAAGGCTATCTCCCGGGCATATGACAGCAAAGGACAAGGGTTGCTTAGTGGTGTGCGTGCTCTCTCCACTAGGGGTGTGTTGGCTTCTTGGGCATTGTTCACGGGCATGATTGGTGATATCTGTGCTGTAGCAAGTTGGGGTTCCCCCACATACCTTTGTGGTTTTATCACGTGGATGTAACTGCTCCAGGGGGTGGCTCATAGTGTTCTTATGGCCGGGTCCATTAGTGAGTGTTAGGCAGCGCATTTATCCGGGTTACCACAGTTCCCTGTGGGTTTGAGCCTTGGGCTGCCTTGGGGTGCGGCAGCGCGTAAAGTGTGCATTATCAGGGTCACCACAGTTTCCTGTGGGTTTGAGTCTTGAGCTGCCGTGGCAGTGCGGGTGAGTACACAATTTCCAGGTCACTGCAAGTTTCCTGTGGGTTTGAGCCTTGGGCTGCCATGGTTCATTGACTCTAGTCGATGCCATGCAGCATGCGTGTGCACTTTACCAAGTCACAACAGGTGTTCTGTTGTTTTTGACTTGCGGTTCCTTGTACGAGTTCGGAAATTTCAGGCTCGCAAGGTAAGTATTGTTTTTGGAACTGTGGGGTCCATGGACTTGGGATGCAGTGGCAGCGTGTGCATAGCCAAGTTGCAGCAGGTTCTGGTTCCCTACATGAGGCTCTGACAGTCCATTTTACATTATTTGGGTAAGTATTAGGGAAAAAGGTGGCTTCTGTAACCCCTTTTTGTAGCCTGTGGACCCTGTGTGTGCTTTGGCTGCAGGTGAATATGATAGGTCGTTGACTCCCCATAGCATGTTATACCTCATTCCCTCCTTCAGGGAACAGTAGTTATATTCATAACTGTACATATGTAGATGTGTCACGCCCTGATCTGTTTCACCTGTCCTTGTGCTTGTCTCCACCCCCCTCCAGGTGTCGCCCATCTTCTCCACTTATCCCCTAGGTATTTATACCTGTGTTTTCTGTCTGTTTGTTCAAGTCAACCAGCGGTTTGTCTCAGCTCCTGCTTTTCCCCGGTCTCTCTTTTTCTCGTCCTCCTGGTTTTGACCCATGGCTGTCCTGACTCTGAGTCTGCCTGCTGTCCTGTACCTTGGCCCCACTACTCTAGATTATTGACCCCTGCCTGCCTTGACCGGTTGTTTGCCTGCCCCTGTTGCAGTAAACATTTTTACTTCAACACAGTCTGCACTTGGGTCTTACCTGAAACCCGATATAGAGAGGAGGTTTGGTAACAAGTTTTGATTTGGTTGGTTTAAATATTTTTACAAGCGCCTGGGGTATACTACATCTAAAACGAATCACCTCAGCCCATAGGTATTGAAGTCATTATAAACCTTCTCAGGAGGCCAATCATCAGAGACAATATATTCACTACCACTCTAATCTTCGGCTGAAAACCAGCTCATGCTCTTACACAGAAATGCAGGTTGAATATATGATGAATTTGATCGAAGTCCATGTGAGAATGGCAGAGGGTTAAAACCTGTGCTCATAATATTCATTGTAGTGATACAAATGGTAACATATTATTCTGTAATCCCAGACACATGTAGAGATACAGAATGCCCTTGGATGCACATAGGACAGTACACACCACAGCAGCTGTTATTATCTAGGTATGATCTACCAAAACTCCAAAATAATCATGAGTGCTAAGGTGCCACTCTCTTAGACAAGGACATCCTTTTTCCTCTATAGGTTTGTTTTGGATCTAAAAGCCTTCCGAGCTCCCTGGCAACACTAGTTGAGAGGCTCTTGACCTAACCCTGTTGGCCTGGTCTCCATACAGTGCTCATAGCTCATCTTGTCTTATGATAGTGCTTCTACGTCTGGATCAAAGCACATGAAGACACTTTTGAATAAGAAGTAAGGTTTTTAAGTGTCTGTCCCATATCTAGTGGTTGTACAGTAAGTTTTATGGACACATGTTTTGTTTGTTGGCACAAAACTACCTCCATACTTCCATCAAATATTGTGGATTAACTGACAAGATACAAGTCTCTCTACCCTAACAATGGGAGTTGTTGTCCACAAAGCGGCACAGGGGGCTGTCTAGCTCTGGCATATCCTTTCTTTGGATTAGTGGATACGTAAGAGATAATCAACAAGAGAGTTGATAATTAAGCAATAAGGCATGAGGGGGTGTGGTATATGGCCAATATACCATGGTGATTACGTACAACACAATGTGGAGAGCCTGGATACAGCCCTTAGCCGTGGTACTGTAAATTGGCCATATACCACAAACCCCCAAGGTGCCTTATTGCTATTATAAACTGGTTACCAATGCAATTTGAGCAGCACAAATAAATGTTTTGTCATACCTGTGGTATATGGTCTGATATACCACGGCTGTCAGGCAATCAGCATTCAGGGCTCGAACCACCCAGTTTATAATCCCTTTTATACCATGGCTATAATTTAACACATTTACCACCAGATATGTGTTCATTTGCAGGTAGAAATGTGTTTAACATCCACTGAAGTAGCTAGCAAGTTTACTATTTAAATAGCTACAGCAGTTGACTTTGTAACCAAACAGACTTGCTAGTTTACCTAACCAAACCATCAGTCCTAGCTTGCTATTATGAAAATCCAATTCCACAATACCAATAATGTAAGAATGAACAATAGCTATTGAATTTTACCGTGATGATATACTGTGCGTTTATAGGGAAATAATGCACACTTTAGAATGCTCTTGAATCAGAAACGAGTATTAAAGAATGCCATGGTATGAATCTCATTATTTTAATTATTTTTTGAATATTTGATGAGGGTTGTCGACAGCCATCTCAAGACAACGATGTAAAGTGTTTTTTCTCAAATGTCCTATTTATATCAGTACACTTGTAACAATTTAAGCATTACAAAAACTTATATTAGATCAAATAAACCTCAAGTAGCAATAGCCATTACATTTTTTTGTTGGCGAAATTCTACACTCTCTCATTGACCTCCATGGGCAAAAAATAAAATAAAAATGTTCTGCAGAATTGGCCTCTCTCATCCTCTTCTTCTCTGCTTCCATTCATTTAAATCGGTACTGGGTTACTTTTGGATTGTAGAGCAAAACGGAGAACACTATCAGGTTCGTGAGAGTCTCCTCTTTCCGTAGATGCAGAAGGCCTACATAGTTGGATGATTTGAGATGCAAACATATCTTAACCGACAGATTCCAATGGGTATTTTTGTATTATGTTAATTATCTTGACACAGGTGTGTCAACAGACTCTTAAGGATTAAAATTAATAATGTAGGCGTACTACTGGCCATTGTTGAAGAATAATGATGTGTCTACGAATGTTCAAGTTTCTTTTTCGTCTCTTTGGAATGAGCTCTCTATTGGAATTGTGTTCCTTTGAGTTGAAATAAGTTGCTTTTGTACAAATCAACAAACACAAACATTATGATAAATGCCGTGTCTTTTGTTCACACATTTCTGGCCACACACATTTCTTGCCACACACAGTACACTTCTTCTGCACCTTCTTTTAGGTGATTCCCCCCCAAAATGTTTTACTGTCCTTCCTTATTTAAACCTATTAGGGAGCGGCGGCAGTGTTCTGAGGTTTGGAGAGTCTGGCGTGCCGAAAGGATATGCACATAATTAGTAGTATTGGATAGAAAACACTTAAGTTTCTAAAACTGTAAAAAAAATGTCTGAGTATAACAGAACTGATTTGGCAGGGGAAATCCCGAGAAACATCCATCCGGAAAAATGTTATTCTGTGAAGTGACTCTTTTCCCATTGACTTGGTATTGAAAGGAGGGGAATCCAGCTCCCAGGTTGCAGTACCTATGGCTTCCACTAGATATCAACAGTCTTTAGACAAGGTTTCATTCGTTTATCTTGAAAAATCAAAGAGTAAGAAGTTTTTCCAAGTGGAGTGAGGAAGTGACTTTTCTCTTTGACGTGCGGGACCGTGAGCGCGCGCGCCTCGTTTTGAACAAAACGTGCCAACCAAACAGAGCTTTATGGATATAAAGAGGGACTTTTTTGAACAAAAGGAACATTTATTGTGTTGCTGGGACCCTTCGGATTGCCATCAGAAGAAGATATTCAAAGGTAAGCGATTTATTTTATCGCTTTTTCTGAGTTTTGTGACACCCGTGCTGGCTATGATATTATGCTAATGCATGAAATATGCCGGGGCGCTGTCCTCAGACAATCAAATGTTATGATTTCGCCGTAAAGCCTTTTTGAAATCTGACAACGCTGTGAGATTACCAAGATTCTAAGCTTTTGAAGAGTGTGCAACACTTGTATTTTCATGAATGTTTTATATTACTACTTTTATCATTTGAATTTGGCGCTCTGCATTTTTCTGGATGTTGTCGCAGGTGGGGCGCCAGCAGAGATGACACCGACAGAGATGGCAGACTCGCTTCACGTTCTCAGGAAGCTATGCAGTATTTTGTTTTTTTTTATGGATTACTTCTTCAATTGTTACCCCGGGAAATCTTAAGTTTTATTACATACAGCCGGGAGGAACTATTGGATATAAGAGAAACGCCAACATTACGACCAGGAATACGACTTTCCCGAAGCGGATCCTCTGGTCAATAGACTGGATCCCAGCCGGCGACTCAAAACAACGGCGGCGCAGTTGAAGGGGTAGACGGGCGGTCTTCTGGTCAGGCTCCGTAGATGGACACATCGCGCACCGCTCCCGAGTATACTACTTGCCAATGTCCAGTCTCTGGACAACAAGGTAGATAAAATCAGAGCAAGGATTGCCTTTCAGAGAGACCGCAGCGACTGCAACGTTCTTTGCTTCACGGAAACATGGCTCACTCATGACACGTTATCAGATTCGGTACAGCCACATGGTTTCTCCACGCATCGCGCAGACAGAAACAAACATCTATCTGGTAAGAAGAAGGGCGGGGGTGCGTGCTTTATGATTAATGAGTCGTGGTGTGATTATAACAACATACAGGAAATCAAGTCCTTTTGTTCACCTGACATAGAATTCCTTACAATCAAATGCAGACCGCGTTATCTACCAAGAGAATTATCCTTGATTATAATTAGTCGCAAATATCCCCCCTCAAGCTGACACATCGACGGCACTGAAAGAAATTCACTGGACTCTATGTAAACTGGAAACCACATATACTGAGGCTGCATTTATTGTGGCTGGGGATTTTAACAAGGCTAATCTGAAAACAAGGCTCCCTAAATTTTATTGAACGTGCATCCCGGGGTGGCAAAATCCTGGATCATCATTATTCTAACTTCCGCGACGTGTACAAAGCCATTCTCCGACCTCCTTTCGGCAAGTCTGACCACAACTCCATTTTGTTGTTCCCAGCCTATAGACAGAAACTAAAACAGGAAACACTCGTGCTCACGTCTGTTCAACGCTGGTCCGACCAATCTGATTCCACGCTGCAAGATTGCTTCCAGCACGTGGACTGGGATATGTTCCGGACAGCATCAGACAATAACATTGATGTATACGCTGATTCGGTGAGCGAAGTTTATTAGCAAGTGCATCGGTGATGTTGTACCCATAGCAACTATTAAAACCTTCCCCAACCAGAAACCGTGGATTGATGGCAGCATTCGTGCAAAACTGAAAGAGCGAACCACTGCTTTTGATCAGGGCAAGGCGACCGGAAACATGACTGAATACAAACAGTGTAGCTATTCCCTCCGCAAGGCAATCAAACAAGCTAAGCATCAATAAAGAGACAAAGTAGTGTCACAATTCAACGGCTCAGACACGAGAGGAACGTGGCAGGGTCTACAGTCAATCACGGACTACAAAAAGAAAACCAGCCCTGTCGCGGACCACAATGTCCTGCTCCCAGACAAACTAAACAACTTTTTTTGCTCGCTTTGAGGACAATACAGTGCCACCGACACAGCCTGGAACCAAAACCTGCAGGCTCACCTTCACCGCAGCCAACGTGAGTAAAACATTTAACCTCTCTGCGCACGGATCCCGCTAGCGGGATTGTTTTCAGAGCAAATTCAAAATAAAGATTCGTAATATTTAACATTCTTCGATATACAAGTGTTGCATAGCCATCAAAAGCTCTGCTTCTTGGCAATATCACTGCATTGTCCGATTTCCAAAAGGCTTTACGGCGAAAGCACCACATTTGATTGTTTGAGGCTAGTACCTCACATATTTTCCACATTAGCATAAATTCATATCCAGCTCGGTTCTCAAAATGTCCATATCACAGCTAATATAAATCGCTTACCTTTCAAATAACTTCTGCTGAGGGCTTCCCAAGTGTCCAAACAAGAGAATCCATGGTTCCTTTGTTAGAAAAAGTAATTCATTATATCTATAAATCTCTGTTTGGTTGGCACGTTATGTTTTACTCCACCAAGCATTGTCACTCGCCCATTGTACAGTGAAGAAAACGCGTTCAAGTTATACCTCTCATCTTTTCACAAACAAATCAAATATCATTAATAATGCATCCTTATGTATCCTTTTATGAATAATAGCGATCATATTTTACACGGATGGTAACGGAAACGTTATAAAAGGAAAAGAAAGCTGGGCCCGTTCACGTTCTCGTGAACGTGCACGGTTGTTTACATTTTTCCCTTCCTGTAGTCTTTCTTCTTCTATAAGGATCTCAGGGCTATTTCCTCCAGACACTTTCCAGAGACTGTTGACATCCAGTGGAAGCCATAGGTACTGCAACCTGTGTCCTATTCCCCATTGACTTCTATTACCAGGCCTTCAAAGTGAGTGGAGGGCAAAAGAAAAAGGATTTCCGGACAGAAATTTCTCAGGTTTTTGCCTTCTATATCTGTTTTGTTATACCCACAGACTTTATCTTAATGGTTTTAGACACTTCAGAGTGTTTCCTATCCAATAGTACTAATTATGTGAATATCCTAGTTTCTGGCCCTGAGTGGCGGGCATTTAACGTTGGGCACGTCAGAAAATTCGGAAAATGGGACCCTAGCTGTAACAGGTTAAAGGTCATTTTGTTGTTTGCTTGAGTAAGTGGGGAGTAATTGCGATCATGGCTCTGTATAATACTGTGTGTTGCCGTGATTTCGTTTTGGACTTGGGGACTGTGAGGAGACCACTGGTGGCATGTCTGGCGGGGGATGTATGGGTGTCTGAGCAGTATGTTATTTGATTATGCAGACAATTTTCATCACAGTAATATTTATCATAACTAGAAGAGAAGCAAATTAATCTCTCGTCAACCCTCAACCAGGAAAGGCTGGCATGAATGTTGTTGATATTAGTTCTGTATGTGCAGTTCAGACTAAATTCAAATTGTATTCATGTTATATGACTTCATGTCTGTACAGTTTGTCTTTCATTTCCGTTGCTCAGTACCACATCTGTATCCACTGACCTGCAAACAAGCCGCTCTAAAGACTGGATGAGCCGCTTCATACTGCCTCCACTCAACTGACACTGATGGCTGTAAAGTATGTCAAGATACATTCAACACACTAATTTCACAGAATTTTCAAAGATTTCTTCCTCTTTTCTTTCCCATTTCTTACATTAGACGACAGCATGTTGCCTTCCCTTTCAATTTATCAAAACAACTAATAGTTGTGCATTATGCAAAGAGGGGTAGTGAAAAAACAAGCTCACAGGCTTGGCTTAATGTTAATTGAATTTGATGATGAAGTGTCTTACAGATAAATTGCTTGCGACTCCTTGTGCGTCTTAATGTGGCAATGTAATTATCCATGTTTAATGAGAGTGAGAGGATGAGACATTGTTGAAAAATTGTTTCTTTATTATAACCAATGTGACGTGTGCATTTTGAACTCATACACATCTGCTTACATGTCATGCAAAAACTTGTGAGAGTTTGACTGAGAGTGTCTAACTAATTTGGATACAAAGATTTTCAGCTCCAGCTTCTTTCATGTGATGAAGTCTGGAGATTAATTGGATTTAGGAGTCCGTCTGAACAAAATATGCATGCAATCCCTTGCTACAGATAATTAAAATATGACCGTTCAATAATGATGAGGAATTGTCTTTTAATTTGCCTCACTTCCATCTTTGGAGGATGGAATAAAGGAATATCAACGTTGTATACAGTCTTGTTGTTCTCCTCCAAAAGCATGTTTCTCACTTCCTCTCCGCCCCCCTATGGCCTTGGGTACTCTGGTAATTGTTTCCTGTTAGGGAGCGTGATTTCATTAGGAAAAATAAAAAGCGTGGATTAGAAAAACTTGTTTGGCTCTCAGCTATTTGCTTGCCTCAGTTTAAACTTGTGCCTTCCATTAATTGGCTCTTGAAATACATTAATCCCTGGGAGATAGCTCTCTACATCAAGTCCTACATGCAGTAACTGGCATTAAATAGCAAGTAGCATCCTGCCTCCTTTGAGATGAAGAAACACTGGGTGCATTCTCTGCAGAGACAAACAGCAGTATTCATTAGGACTATTCATGCTATCACTGTGCCCACTGAGGGCAGCTCAACAGCATACGTGCAGCAACAGCTTAACCAAAGCCTTTTGGGATGAAAAATGATACATATACAAAGATTCCTGGAGATAAATAGGTTGCTGGTGATTGTACCTGGAATTCGATCAACACCAGTTGAGAAATCCCTGTAAAATGGTCACACCTGCTCTTCAGGCAAGCATGTGTAGGTCAGCTGGACTGTACTTTAGTATCAACAATTGTATAGAGTTTAACTGCCAAGATAAAGGAAACACCAACATGTCTTAGTAGGGCGTTGGGCCACCACAAGCCAGAGTAGATTCAATGCACCTTGGCAAATATTCTACACGTGTCTGGAACTCTATTGGAGGGATGCGATGACATTCTTTTGTTGATGGAAGTGGAAAACGCTGTCACAGGCGCCTCACCGGAATGTCCCATAACTGTTCAATTGGGTTGAGATCTGGTGACTGAGACGGCCATGGCATATGGTTTTCATCGTTTTCATGCTCATCATACCATTCAGTGACCACTCTTTCCCTGTGGATGGGGGAACTGTCATCCTATGGGGGCATATCCATGGTATCCAAAATAATGGCCTTCTTAATTAACTCAGGTACCACTCCCGTGTGGAAGCACCTGCTTTCAATATACATTGCATCACTCATTTACTTATTTTGTTTCCATTATTTTGGCAGTTACCTGTTGCTGAAAGTTGATTGCTGTAAGCACTTCCTGAAGATGACTAAAGAGTATAAACTAGATTAATACAAATACAGAATTATACTTATTTATAACATAAGAGAAGTAAACAACTCTTGTAGCCATTTTAGTAGTCTGTTGTGGCAATAAAATGTTGATGCTGGATTCAGATCAGACAGATGATCGGAGAGCTCACCCTGCATTTGGGCAGCTTGTCAACAGCTTCAATATATTCTGCCTGAAGAGATAAAAGCCTAGATTCAATCATATCTGTGCAAGCCGACACCTGCATAGCGGTTGTTTTGGTGGTGTCAGAGGTGGAACTGCCTTAGAGCTGTCAAATTCACATGCGGTCGACATTGCTATTGGATGCATCGAGTCACATTAGTAGAAATCCCATGCAACCGTGTTTCAAGGTCAAACACTGGCATGTGATGTAATCTACATTTCAATTAGCCTGATATAAATCCGTATTATTTAGTTAAATATTTTCAATTTGAGTATCATTATTTCTATATGTCTTACACTTTCTCGTTCTGAACTTCTAACCCGGGTGAAACCGGTGGCTTCATGACAATGATCAAGAGCAGCTGCTCACAGATTTGACAGCTCCAATGCAGTTCCACCTCCGACACTGCCAAAACACCAGCTATGAGGGTGTCGGCTAGCGCAGGTTAACGCTTGATCTGATTGAATCTAGGGCGAAGACACCATGATAAACACATAATTCTGTAAACAATGGTACTGAATGGATCTATACAGGTAGTATGGCTTGTAGACCTGGCCATTAGCACCAAGGAACCTCCCCTACATTATCTGTTCTCATTACAACCCAGGCAAAAGGAAATAGCCTTTGGCTGTTCTCTCCCCTGTATGTTTCTGTCATAGAGCAACAGAGAAAAATGGTTGGAATCGCACAGCAACAGCCCAAAATAAATTGGAGAGTAAACAAAGATGCAGCACCAGCACATTGCCTGTTAGTCTCTCTCTCTCTCTCTCTCTCTCTCTCTCTCTCTCTCTCTCTCTCTCTCTCTCTCTCTCTCTCTCTCTCTCTCTCTCTCTCTCTCTCTCTCTCTCTCTCTCTCTCTCTCTCTCTCCAACCCAGCCACAACTCTGGCTCCACAATGGATCTGCAATGAGGGAGATGTGATATAAAGGCATGCGCACACACAGGTGCACACACACAAGTGCACACACACGCCTCCTCCCACATGCCCTCCCCTATAGAAACCACCACAGCAGTCTGTGGGCGCTGAGCTGAAGAGATGGAACGGTGCGGTGGAGGATACTGAACACTGTCCACAAACCAAACTCACCCTCTGCTAGCTGAGGAGAGGGAATAAAAACACTCTCTCTGAACCTCCTCTGTCAATATTGTGTAGCCATGAAAAAAGACTAAATGCGTAAGCAGAAGAGAGTATGTCAATCCCAGTGGATTCACATCGTGAACATTCATGTTTATGCAGGGTTTTATTGTTGTCTTCATATGGTGGGTGGTAGCCTGTTACCATACTTTATGTTCTGTTGTCAAATCTGCTATTGTTGTCAAGCCTTACGTTCTGGCCTCACTGCATATCTGAATGTGTGAACATTCCAGAAAAAGTATTTAATTCATGAGCACAAGGAGGAGATTAGGTGTTACCCTTATTCAATAAATGCCTGCAGCTATGATCCAATCAGATGCATTGTTGACATTTCTGTAATTAAAACTAGTGACCACTCAAAGATCGAAGTTTCAGAAAGTCTGTTTGCTGAAGCAGTTATTTCAGGCTGCTGTAGGCCTATTTCACAACATATTTTACAGTAACTTGGTGGTATTTCAAAACCATGAAACTAATTCAGTAGTTCTATCACCATGTACAGATGTAGAATTTTAATTTGAGCCAGTTTGCTACAGCAGGAAAATAATCCTGCAGCATCAGGAAATGTGAATTATTATGTGGATTGTAAATAAATATGCACTCCAGGATCATAAGCACAAAAATGCAAAATATAGTATGATTTGTATTAGTAACATATTATATGATTTGCAGGAGGTAACATATCATACAAAATGGACGATGCAGTACACACTTTGATGTAATACACAAAAAACAAGGACCGCTTTTGGCTTGTGTGCACCACTTTCAAAACTACTGGCTGGAATTTTGGTCTAAGAGCCGGGGATGGGTTTCTACTAAGCTAACATATGGAATTGTTTTAAGATGGTCATACCAAGGATAATTTATCTATTTTATTTAGTTTTAGAACCCCTGTAGGTATAATAATAATGTATTTTATGAAACATTGAATTTGGCCTTTGCTCATTGAGTAATTGGGGAGAAAAATATATAGATAGTCCAAAAATAAATAAAGGAAGTATGTTTTGAAGTGTCTGTCCTATATCTGAGTGATATAACCTTTCAACTGGCACACCAATATTTAAAAATCAGGGGGTGGGGCTCAGAAAAATAGCCACAAGAGCATTAGTAAGGTTGGGAGCTGATGTTGGGCAATTAGTCCTGGCTCACAGTCGGCGTTCCAATTCATCCTAAAGGTGTTCGATGGGGATGAGGTCAGGGCTCTGTGCAGGCCAGTCAAGTTGTCCACACCGATCTCTACAAAACATTTCTGTATGGACCTCTTTGTGCACACAGGCATTGTCATGATGAAACAGGAAAGGGCCTTCTCAAACTGTTGCCACAAAGTTGTAAGCACAGAATCATCTACAATGTCATTGTATGCTGTAGCGTTAAGATTTCCCTTCACTGGAACTAAGGGGCCTAGCCTGTACCATGATGAGCAGCCCCAGAACATTATTCCTCCTCTACCAAACTTTACAGTTGGCACGTAGTGTTCTCCTGGTATCCGCCAAACACAGATTTGTCCATCGGAATGGCAGACGGTGAAGAGTGATTCATCACTCCAGAGAACGCGTTTCCACTGCGCCAGAGCTTTACACCACTCCAGCCGACGCTTGGCATTGCACATGATGATCTTTGGCTTCTTGAAGGCTGCTCGGCCATGGAAACCCATTCATGAACCTCCCGACGAACAGTTCTTGCACTGATGTTGCCTCCAGAGGCAGTTTGGAAGTGGTAGTGAGTGTTGCAACTGAGGACAAAATGTTTTACGCGCTACACGCTTCAGAGCTCTGCGGTCCCATTCTGTGAGCTTGTGTGGCCTACCACTTCGCGGCTGAGCCGTTGTTTCTTCTAGATTTTAACACTTCACAACAGCACTTACACTTGACAAGCAGGGCAAAAATTTGACCAACTGACCTGCTGGAAAGGTGGCATCCTATAACGGCCCCAGGTTGAAAGTCACTGAGCTCTTCAGTAAGGTCATTCTACTTCCAATGTTTGTCTATGTAGATTGCTTGCTGTGTGCTCGATTTTATACACGTCAGCATGAATGGGTGACCACATACTTTTGTTTATATAGTGTATGCGTGTTTGGCCTTAATGTAGGCCATACATTTATATTCTTTATTTGCATGACTTAAAATATGATAGATAACGTATCTCAAAAATCTCAACCAGCCGGTTGAGTTGCCCATTTAGGGTAAACAAATTTTGTAATGGAATTTCCATTGACATTATTAACATTATGTCTGTTTCAGTTAATTATACTAGAAGACATGCCTAGTCAAATGAGGACTGATATCAAATGTGAATAAAATATCATTTGTATGAATATGAATATTTAAATATGTAAATTAATGTGTTTACTGTTTATATACTCGTTATACCTGTAAAATGACATGTACTGAATAATATTGTGAAACATATTTAAGATAGCAGGCAGACAGTAAATACTGATATGAATATGAAAGTAGTTTTCTATTTGCACAGACAAAAATAATCCCATAACTATATTTCTCCATAGTCCACAATAGCTAGCTTTGACTGAATTGCATTTTGTTCCTAAAATTATAGAACATATACATCTTTCCCAAATGATGCTTTAGAGGTCATCAAGGTTTTACAGTCTTGTAATTTCCCATTTTATACTCAAAATGTGTGGTTAATGAGGTTTGGTTTTGCTGAAGTTCACTTCCTGGAACAACATCATGTTCGTGAGAGTCTCATCTTTCCATATTTTGTAGCCCAAACCATTCGGAGCTACAGATATTTTAATGTGAAGACAGACTTTCTGGATGTCTCCTGGTCTGACAAACAGCGCTGTAGCTCTGCCACCTTCCACCGCAGATGAGGAATGCCGACCGCGGCGGATGCGGTGAATTGAGATGCAGCCCATGCAATAATCTCTAGTTTAAACAGACAGATTTTTATATTTGTATTATGCTAATTAGATTTGCGCAGGGGCACGGACTTCAACTCTTTTTTTTTTCTGAACATTCTGAAAGTCAGGTCTGAAATTTCCAATTGGAAATTACAAACTTCAGAAGCCTTTTAAAACCTCAAATACAAGTTTTACATCTCCTGCATTGCAGGAAGATCCTACAAATGTAGTAGTGTGCCTGGTAAGGTGGCTTTACCAAAGCTACAACATTACATTTTCATGTCATTTTACTACACTTCTTGAGTAAACATTGAATCATTTCCTCATATTCGCAAGAGTTTTCTTACTAACACACTGATGGTGGTATTGTAAAATAACTGTTACCGTGTTTATGGCACTATTACACCTCTACGCCCACTGGTAGCCATGGTAATGCTGTTGACCGTAATGTTCCACAGGGTGAGGGGTTCAGGTGTTGCTGTAGCAGTGTGACTGGCAGGCTTACCTCTCTGTTTCAGATAGGACAAGGAAAGATCACTCTAGGAACTGTCTCCCTGAATCACATCTTTATGAGCTTTCTCACTGTGCTGTGTGGTTACATCAGCACCTCTATTTTTAGACACAGCAGGGTGAAAGGTTCTGCTCTCTTTTCATGTTATTATCATCCTACATTTACATGTTGGAATCCATGCAAAGCTGTCCTTAAGCATCAAACAGATAAGATGAGTGAAGAGAAAAGATTTGCTCCTAGTTTGTTCAATGAAGCTGTCAGAGAATGGCTGAGAGCTTCTCAGCTTTTTCCTGATGATTGCTAATAAAAATGTAAAACATGCTTGATTCTATACAATATCTTTACACCATTAGATGAGAATTAATGTTCTTAATAATGTTTGCAGTAATTAACACACTAGACTTGTTTTGCTATGCTAAATAAATGGGTTGCAGCATAAACACTGTAGATCACTTGACTGTAAAACAATGTATGTTTTAGGGTTTGTTGCAGTCAATGGATGATCTCCCTTCAAACCATACCAGTTAAGTAGGACTAGGGTTACAAAGGGAGGGTATATTACTGTAAACTTTAGAAGTTTACCAGTAAGCTACCAACATGTTGGTATCGTTAAAAGACTTGATGTAATCTATCACAAGACATCTAGTTGCACTTTTGGGTACTTCAGATTATCATAAGTGTCTGTAATAACCTCTGGCCCTCTGTGTGGCCTTATCACATGTAAAATAAATGACATTATTAAATAAGAAGATTTTTATATAAAAAATTCAATGACAAAACTGTAAAAAATGTATCTAAATATAAACCATCAACTTAGTGAATAGCATAGAGGGTTTCAGCATAATTTTTTTACAAACTTTATTCATCCTATTATGTCGATATGTATTTGTTGTCACTGTTTTTGCCGTCAAACTGGTGGCAGTTGTGAGAAAAAAAACAATAGTTGGAAGAGTTGCAGAGTTAATTGAAAACAATGTCATTGTTGATTGGATGCTTTCTTCATTAATTCGACTATTTACTCTTAAACCATATGGTCTATCTACTAGAAACTTGTGGACAATATGGACACAGATTTAATAAATTTGTTAAAACTTTAAAAAAGTTATTAAAGTATAAATTACCAAAGTTATGACAGATTGCCATAGTTTTTCTGTTACCAAAAATGACTGAAGATTCTGGTAACTTTGGTAAATTACCAGTAGCTGTCCAACCATATAGGACAGACTACACAATGAAACCTTTTAAAGCTGCCCTTTGTAAGATGTGTGTCATCTTACCTCTGACTGGTGCAGTAAAGGATAGAACAGAATGATCTTAGGTAAACTAATGGTACAGAGCTTAGTCATTGTAAGTAAGAATTTGTTCTTAACTGACTTGCCTAGTTAAATAAAGGTTAAATTAAACAATTACAAATAAATAAAGCCTGTTTGCCTTGAAGGTAAATTTGGTCTATGAATGCTTTGATTAAACTATTTGGTGAGTTCCTGGGGTGTACCGTTTATGTCATTTTATTGTATGGTTGACGGGTTAACATCTGGGTAAACTGTAATGATTTTATGGGAACCTTGATGACTTTCTGTGTTTTTAGGCTTTTGATAAAAACTGTAAGTACGGTAATGAACAAGACATATGAGGATCTCTGCTCACTGCAAAAGTGAAAAATAAATACCAGAAAATTCTATGCGCATTGAACTCTCAAAATGTACAAAATACTTATTCACAATCTTCTATTATTCAAGAGATAACAAATGTTATTGTACCACTCTTGATCCTCGAAGGCAATTGCAAAGTAGGAGTGGGTAGTGGTTTGAATATAAAAATACATTGGCCATTTAGTGATAAACAAAAGTGTTTCAGTTTCAATGACCACACAAGCAAATTATCATTTGAATAATGTATACTTATTTTTAATGTAGCGATTTACATCAACTTTTTTGTAGGCATTTTTGAAGTTTATCATTGTATTTATTTATTTATAAAGTTCCTGGAGGCTTATGAAAAAGTGAAATCACACACACACACACACACACACACACACACTTGTTTTATCCTCGTGGGGACCTCAAATTTATTTCCATTCAAAATCCTATTTTGCTTAAAGCCTTTGTTCTCATAGGGACATGTCCCCACCAGGGAGAGTGTTCCTTATTTTACTATCCTTGTGGGGACATTTGGGGATTTCAGGTCCCCACAAGGATAGAAGAATAAGTGCACACGCATGCACACGCACACACACACACACACATTTACCTCCCTCTCCTAAACTTTGTCAAATGCCTCAAGAGCTGCATTGATGTAAGATCCAGCCTGATCTCACAGCCTGACGTTGTTGAGCGTTAAAGGATTGAGAGGGACATGACAGGTAGAGCATGTTAAAACTGGTATCAGTAATAGGTTATTGCTAATAATGATTGATTGTCTAAGTAGGCCTACATAATGTTACCATAACTGGAAGTGACAAGATAGATGTTTAATTCAAAAGCCACAAGCCGTCTTTGGTAGTAATGGGCCTACACTTAATGAGAAAGCCAATTTTACAAATGCTCCATTCGGTTTTAAATTGAAAAACATACGCTAAATGCACATTTTCTCTCATCTGCTATTTTGAGACTTGTTTTCCTCTACTGCAGTAGATCGGACAGGCACTGTGACATTTTCAACACAATTTCCATTAGCATGTGGCAAAGGTCTAACAGTTAGACACACAGGCCTATGATCAAATAGCTCCCAGAGTTAAACTGCTCTAGCGAACGCATCGCCATGAAGTGGTATGATAAATGAAGTAGGGACAAACCAGATTGTGCGCTAAGTAAAGAAATTGAAGTAATTGGTTGCGGTAATTGGGTGAATAAGGTTGGGCGGATAATGAGGTGTCTGAACTAGCATGGCTCTGGCACGCATACACCACACTGACCATAGGGTCCTGTCTATCTGGGGCCAGGCTGGGAGGGCTCTGTCACCAGAGGGAAACAACTACAAGATGAGCCTGGGTGGCAGTAAGTTGTAAAGGTCAAAGCCCTCTAATCCCTAGGTAAGCTGTGAGGGCAGAGAGGAGCACACTTCTGAGAGCGACCTTGCTCTGGGTGCCCAAGTGGATGATTGGAGGATGAGGGAGGTTGAGGGTGAGAGACTGCAGGCTCTGTTGTTCAGTATCTGCTCTGTCGGGCCCAATCAGGCATTACAGCTCTTCACCATGAGGTCAGCTGGCTCAGTGCACAGGTCTGTGATGGTCCGTAAATTATGCAACTTTTCTGGAAATAACGGAAAAACATCGTAATTTGCAACTTTATACTGTGGAAATAGATTAGCGGAACAGAATTTTAGGACACCTAGATTTTTTATTTTACTAGGCAAGTCAGTTAAGAACAAGTTCTTATTTTCAATGATGGCCTAGGAACAGTGGGTTAACTGCCTGTTCAGGGGCAGAACAACAGATGTGTACCTTGTCAGCTCGGGGAATTGAACTTGCAACCTTTCGATTACTAGTCCACCGCTCTAACCACTAGGCTACCCTGCCGCTGATGGTATGATGATACACTTTGTTGGTCAGAGGAAGTCAATCATGCTACAGCACTGAAGAAGAAAACACTTTTGCATTGTCCGCATACATGCCAGTTGGAACAAATGTTCGAGTCTGTTTACACACAGATGAATAAAGTATTATTTTATGCATGAATATACTCCTGTATACAGTAGCATGTTGGCATTCCTCCAAGGACCATGCATCTCCTTCTAAATAATTAAGTCTTGGGCCTTGGTGAAATGGTGTATATTTTCAGTAGAGAACGTGTAGAGGCTCACTGAGTCAGTGAGGCAGTGTGGGCGCTGTTCAGCCTACCAGCTGAGGGAGGAGGTCAAGTCAGAGCCGGAGAGCTCTGTCAGTGCATCACCTATCGTTGTAGCGATAAGCTGTAGCACAATTCCTTCAAAGACGTTGCTAATACATGCAGAGAGGGTCGCTCCCACACTCCATGGTTATCAATCCCACTTCTCACACAGAGGAACATGCACCATGCCCAGTGAGTGGGGTGCCTGCCTGGTTCTCTCCCAATGTGGAAAAAGGGATTTGCAGTCTCCCTGGCTCTGTGCAATGCTGAGTGCAACATGAAAGAGAAGCAGGTCTTTAGTCATGTTACCCAATAACTGGTTTATTGGGTAACATGACTAAAGGCCTGCTTCTCTTTCATGTTGCACCAAGCAACCATTATAGCAGCAGGGAGATATAATTTTGCATGGCCTGCATCTCAATCCACCGCATCCACCGATATAGCCCTTCTGCATCTGCGGTGAAAGGTGTCAGAGCTAAAGCGATGATTGTCAGACCATGAGACATCCAGAAAATCGGTCTTCTCACGAAAACATCTGTAGCGTCCGAACAGTTTGGCCTACAGACTATTAGGACCACTCTGTGAGACTCTCACTAACACAAAGGTGTTCTCCATTTTGCTCTAGGACGCCAACAAGCCTCACAATACCCATCTGAAGTTTAAAAAATGAATGGAAGTATACAGTGCATTCAGAAAGTATTCAGACCCCTTAACTTTTTCCACATTTTGTTACATTACAGCCTTATTCTAAAATTGATTAAATTGTTTTTTTCCCACCTCATCAATCTACACACAATACCTCATAATGACAAAGCTAAAACTGGCTTTTCTAATGACAAAAAGATACAATTATCACATGCATTCAGACCCTTTACTCAGTACTTTAAAGCACCCTTGGTAGCGATTATTGCCTCAAGTCTTCTTGGGTATGATGCTACAAGCTTGGCACACCTGTATTTGAGGAGTTTCTCCCATTTTTCTCTGCAGATCCTCTCAAGCTCTGTCAGGTTGGATGGGGAGTGCGCTATTTTCAGGTCTCTCCAGAGATGTTAGATTGGGTTCAAGTCCAGGCTCTGACTGGGACACTCAAGGACATTCAGAGACTTGTCCTGAAGCCACTCCTGTGTTGTCTTGGCTGTGTCCTTAAGGTCATTGTCCTGTTGGAAGGTGAACCTTCACCCCGCTCTGGAGCAGGTTTTCATCAAGAATCTCTCTGTACTTTGCTCAGTTCATCTTTCCCTCACCCTGAGTAGTCACTGCTGCTGACAAACATCCCCACAGCATGATGCTACCACCCCCATGTTTCACTGTAGGGATGGTGTCAGGTTTCCTCCAGACGTGATGATTGGCATTCAGGTCAAACTGTTCAATCTTGGTTTCATCAGACCAGAGAATATTGTTTCTCATGGTCTGAGTGTCCTTTAGGTGCCTTTTGGCAAACTCCAAGCAAGCTGTCATGTGCCTTTTACTGAGGAGTGGTTTACATCTGGCCACTACCATAAAGGCTTGATTGGTGGAGTGCTGCAGAGATGGTTGTCCTTCTGGAAGGTTCTCCCATCTCCACAGAGGATCTCTGCAGCTCTGTCAGAGTAACCATTGGGTTCTTGGTGACCTCTCTGACGTAGGCCTTTCTCCCCCAATTGCTCCGTTTGTTTGGGCGGCCAGCTCTAGGAAGAGTCTTGGTGGTTCCAAACTTCTTCCATTTAAGAATGATGGAGGCCACTGTGTTCTTTGGGACCTCCAATTCTGCAGACATTTTTTGTTAGCCTTCCCCAGATATGTGCCTTGACACAATCCTGTCTCTGGAGTTCTACGGACAATTCCTTTGACCTCATGGCTTGGTTTTTGCTCTGACATGTACTGTCAACTGTGGGACCTTATTTAGACAGGTGTGTGCCTTTTCCAAATCATGTCCAATCAATGGAATTGACCACAGGTGGACTCCAATCAAGTTGTAGAAAGATTTCAAGGACGAACAATGGAAACAGGATGCACCTGAGCTCAATTTCGAGTCTTATAGAAAAGGGTCTCTGAATAATTGTTTTTAAACATTTTTATAAATTTGCAAAAAGTTATGGGGTATTGTGTGTAGATCAATGAGGACAAATTTTTATTTAGTAAATTTTAGAATACGGCTGTAACAAAATGTGCAAAGGGTGAAGGGGTCTGAATACTTTCCAAATGCTCTGTATGGTATATGGAGAGGTACTGTAGTTTAGTGCCTAAAAGAAATTGATAAATACATGCAAAATTAATAAAAAATAGTTTCCGGATCTTTCTCATATCTCTCAGATATAGGACAGATATTTCACAACAAACTTCCTTTCAATTTCTTTTGCGACTATCTGTTGTTCAAGGTAGTGAATCTGTTATTAATGGCTAATAGCAGTAATGCCAAATTAAATATTTCATCCCATCATTTTGTAATATATTTTTTTGATACCTTAAGGGCTCTTAAAATTCTAAATCAAATAGTTAACGGATCCTTGGTATGACCATCTTAAAACAATTCCACATGTTAGCTTTGTGGTTGTGGTTGTCTCACCTAGCTATCTCAATAAAGATGAATGAACTTACTGCAAGTCGCTCTGAATAAGAGCATCTGCTGAATGGCTAAAATGTAAAATGTAAATGTTTTACATACAGATCTCATATTACCGTATTAAATATATACAGTATGTCATTGAACAACCATGTGCCATGACTAGTTAGTGAAAAAACACACCAATCTCTTTCATAATTTCTTTCAACATTTCTTGAAATGGATATAGCGTTTTGGAATGAAACTCTTCATAATGTATGCCCTGAAAAGGCCTGTCTCATGACTAGTTTCCAGGGAGATGTCTGCAGATTGTACCAGCCTGGAAGGGAGGGAATGTAGACAGAGCAGAAAATAGAGTGTCAGGGTAAATTAAAAGAAGAGGTGTGTTAAGTTATTAATCAAATGTGTTACAGCCTACTTCACCCACTTATCATCCTCTCAGTTGAGTGAGAAAAGCCATACACATTCTGTTACATGCTACCTGAGTCAGAGCAGTACAGCTACCGGAGGTGTCTTATCACTTGTCAATATACACACTACCTTGGCTTGCTTGTAAGCTTTAGTCATTCATTGATATTCGGATTTACATATACATAGTGGGGATAATCCCAAAATAAACCAAAAAGGTGTCCACAATGATTTTTTTAAAGTATAGTTTTCAAAGAATTTAATATTATTTAAATACTCCTTACATGTTGGAAGATCTATACTCTATTGGCATGCATGATGTTTCAGGATAATTTTGATGGCAATATAATTTTCTTATCTTGTAGAGAGATAAATGTATGCATTACGATTGGGGCTAAAAAAGACATCTCATTAAATATTGATTGGACGCAAAAAAGTTCATGATTTTCAACTTAAGAAACTGATTTGTACCCTTGTGGGTTTTATTCAGTATTCGTCTCACAGAATGAAAGCAGTATTTCACACTGTGATTCGGATGTTTTAACTTTCCTTTGGGTCCACACAATCTCCCCCCAAAAATCTAGAGATTTTTATGAACCGAAACAAAGTAAGCAGCACAAAAATACAGTCACTAACAGCCTGTGAAGCCATATCTTTAGATGCGTCTACAAGATATAGAGATAGACCTTATATAGCAGGATACCCAAGGCTTTTCCTCATATCTGGTCATGTTCAGTAAGATATTGTTAATAAGATCCTTCTAAATTAACATAATTACACAATTCCTGTAGCATGTTCTCTTTAAATACACTCTTCAGCAGCACAATGATAAAAATGTAGTGCTCGTAATGTCACTGCCCTTAGGGCTCCATTCAATTTGTATCGCTGAAGCGTTACAGATTGCGCGATAGAAATGTAAAGGTAATTTCTGATTGAGCCGACATTTGCAGCTTTTACCGTGAATGCAGTATCCGCTAACGTGGGAATGTTGTCTTTAAATGTTAATCATGCTGCAACGCTGAACTTCTGTGATATGGATTGATTGGATCCCTTATCAACATTGGAAAATATTGCACTACTTGTTTCGAGAGAGATGCGTTGTAAAGATACATTATTTTCCAATAGTGTGACAATAACCTGGTTTCCATCCAACCATTTAATGCGGATTAATTATCTGACGCATGAAACAATCAAAACTGGGCTAATGGAAGCAGGATATGCCGGTACAATTTTATAAATGCCTACAGACAATTTTGTTGGACATGGTGGGATTTTTTGTGTCTGTAAATTTAATTATGCAGGAAATTGTGGTGGAAAAGCCTTTATGAGCAGATATTGATACATTAACCATTATATTGAAGTAAACTTGGAGTCCCGCGATGTTATCCCAGTTAGCAATGAGCAATTGGAGGGTTGCCGTCCCTTTTTTCCCATCGCCTCATTCACAGGGTGCCAGCGATATGCCGCTTTGTTTTATTGTGGGGAAAAACAGATTCTGATTGGCTGGGCCTGGCTCCCCAGTGAGTGGACATGGCTCCCAAATGGGTGGGCCTATGCCCTCCCAGGCCTACCCATGGATGCGCCCCTGCCCAGTCATGTGAAATCCATAGATTAGGGCCTAATGAATTTGTTTCAATTGACTGATTTCCTTATATGAACTGTAACTCAGTAAAATCTTTGAAATGTTGTTGCTTGTTGCATTTATATTTTTGCTCAGTATATATACAGTATATAAAGTGTAATATTGGGAAGCAAACTAAAAATGTAATACACCATAACCAAGACCATAACCATGTGTGTGAGGTGCATACTTTTGTTTCATAGTAGATTTGTTTACGACTACCAAGAAGACTACCAAGAAACACTCTGTGTGACCCTGATTTAGACCACTGCAGTTATTGATGCACTGGTTACTTTAGTTTTTAAGGCCAAATTAAATATTTTACAAAACAATATATATATAATACTTTTTTTATACATAAAGGGGTCCTAAAATCCTAAATCAAATAGCTAAAGAATCCATAGCATGACCATCTTAAAACAATTCTATATGTCGGCTTTGAACCCACCCCTCCTCCAACTGCTTAGACTTTTAAGAATGAATTAGTATTTTTTATTTATTTTTTATTTGGGTTTTTATCTGCAAATGGTATTTTTATGTTCACTACATCATCACGTACAGACTTATAAATAAGTTTTATGGAAAAATGCACACATTATTTTATGCAGATTTTAGAATATTTATATGAAAGTCTATCACAAATTGGATGGACACCCAGCTACTCATATACAGTACTTCCCCCCTGACACTCCTGGACACTGTAGTACATGAGACACGTTTTAATCTAATAACATTCCCCGATATAATGTAAGGATTTAGTATTCGTTATGAAGATGAATAAATATCATGGGAGTTGTTGTGTGGTTAATGGTGACTAAATCTAAACAAACTGACATTATCTATAGAAATTATTTACTCATATAGGGCAAGAATACACTCACAAGCAACAGCCATCACACTAACCAGGAAGAAGGGGATTACCTCATTGTTTGTCACTGGAAGAAATACTGTGCTTCCCCCTGGCACTTCTGGACACTGTAGTACACAAGACACTTTTTAATCTAATAACATTCACCAATACATGTTTTTATAATGTAAGGATTTAGCTTTTGTTGTCAATGTGAATATTATGTGTGTGTCTAATGTTGACTAAATAATAAAAAAAAACGTTTACACATAGTAACAGCCATCAAAAGAACCAGGAATAAGACCTCGTTGTTTGTCACTAAAGGAAATACATCATTAACAATGACCTAAAAATGTATTGCAAATTTGGTCTGAAAGTTATTATGGTAATAGAAATCAAGATTTTGTGCCAAATGTCATACGTATTCAAATCTTCAGTTTGGAAACTCCGGGGCTCTTGGACTTTTACTAAAGGAAAGTTTAGAGAATACCATGTCATAACCATGTATACATGGTCAAGGGAAGCGGACGATAAACATCATCTCCTTTAGTATTTGGCACCAGACAACTGCTGTGGGGTGCTGAAGTGCATCATGCTCAGTTAGACATTGGATTCCATGCAGGATCTTGGTGAAAGGCCAAGACACCCAGAGGCACAGCGAAGTCCTCTTGCCAGAGCCCCTATCGCCACAACACCATAGGCATCATCCAGTTGACCATAATGCGTATTGTGAGATCATGCCCAAACATTCAATACTGTTTAGATTCAAAGGCCAAAACAGATTCATATGATATCATTAAAGGTATTTGACATGGCAAGATGAATATTACTATATATACAGTATATAGTTATATAGGCAATAGACAGCACTGCACAAACCATTGCTAAGAGTGCATTAGACACACTCAGTGGAGGCTCCGCTGAACGCCGCCCGAACAAGGAGAGGGACCGACTTCGGCGGAAGTCATGACAGACAGCTAGCTTCTGTCCTCCTCTGTGTATATTGACTTCAAAACAAAACCTAGGAAGCTCATGATTCTCACCCCCTACCATAGACAGGAATTATGACAATGTTCGGAGGAGATCCTCTAACCTATCAGAGCTCTTGCAGCATGAACTGACATGTTGTTCACCCAATAAAAGGATCAGATAATTAATCTAGTACTGAAAGCATAAGCTACAGCTAATTAGGACTACAGTGCACAGAATGTGGTGAGTAATTGACTCAATAAGACAATAACGAAAAAGACAATAACACTTTTTTTAAATGAGGAAGAAGCAAGAGAAAGTAGAGACAGTTTGTCATTGTTTTCACTTCGCTTACTTAGCTAGCAAATGCAGCTAACTAGTTTTGCCTACTCAAACAGAGGGATGCTATGTTAGCTAGCTGTCTATCACTATCCAACACAACACTGGAACTCATTCAAGTCAAGATAAGCTTTTGGTTTGACAATATATTGCCACCGAGGCCCGCCGGTGTAACTGCTAAACTGCTTACTGACTATACACTGTAACGTTTCTGCATGATTGTAGCGAGTTTACTAACATGTTAGTTCTATTAGCTATGTCGACTATGACGTTACTTTAGCTCAAATTGTTTTAAGCAGCACTCCACCAGTCAAGTCTTTCTGGTAGAGTGGCCAGATGTAAACCAGTCCTCAGTAAAAGGCACATGACAGCTTGTTTGGAGTTTGCCAAAAGGCACCAAAATCAATTTTTATTGGTCACATACACATGGTTAGAAGATGTTAATGCGAGTGTAGCGAAATGCTTGTGCTTCTAGTTCCGACAGTGCAGTAATATCTAACAAGTAATCTAACAATTTCACAACAACTACCTTATACACACAAATGCACCGACAGAGATGGCCGCCTCGCTTCACGTTCTCAGGAAGCGATCCAGCATTTTTTTATTTTTATGGATTACTTCTTACATTGTTACCCCGGGAAATAGTACGTTTTATTACATACAACCGGGAGGAACTATTGGATATAAGAGCAACATCAACTTACCAACATTACGACCAGGAATACGACTTTTCCCGAAGCGGATCCTCTGTTTGGTCCACCAACCAGGACAACAGACTGGATCCCAGCTGGCGACTCAAACAACGGCTGCGCAGGAGAAGGGGGAAACGCGGCGGTCTTCTGGTCAGGCCATGTAGATGGGCACATCGCACACCTCTCCCGAGTATTTTACTTGCCAATGTCCAGTCTCTGGACAACAAGGTAGACGAAATACGAGCAAGAGTTGCCTTTCAGAGAGACAATCTGCGACTGCAACATTCTTTGCTTCACGAAAACATGGCTCACTCAGGACACGTTTTCTGAGTCGGTACAGCCACATGGTTTCTCAACGCATCGCGCCGACAGAAACAAACATCTACCTGATAAGAAGAAGGGCGGGGGTGTGTGTCTTATGAATAACGAGTCGTGGTGTGATCATAACAACATACAGGAACTCAAGTCCTTTTGTTCACCTGACATAGAATTCCTTACAATCAAATGCCAACCGCGTTATCTACCAAGAGAATTCTCCTCGATTATAATCACAGCCGTGTTTATCCCCCCCCTCAAGCTGACACATCGACGGCACTGAAAGAAATCCATTGGACTCTATGTAAACTGGAAACCACATATCCTGAGGCTGCATTTATTGTGGCTGGGTACTTTAATAAGGCTAATCTGAAAACATGGCTCCCTACATTTTATCAGCATATCGAATGTGCTACCCGGGCTGGTAAAATCCTGGATCATTATTATTCTAATTTCCGTGATGCATACAAGGACTTTTCTCCGCCCTCCTTTTGGCAAGTCTGACCATGACTCCATTTTGTTACTCCCAGCCTACAGACAGAATATAAAACAGGAAACGCCCGTTCTCAGGTCTGTTCAACGCTGGTCCGACCAATCTGATTCCACGCTGCAAGATTGCTTCCAGCACGTGGACTGGGATATGTTCCGGATAGCATCAGACAACAACATTGATGTATACGCTGATTCGGTGAGCGAGTTTATTAGCAAGTGCATCAGTGACGTTGTACCCATAGCAACTATTAAAACCTTCCCCAACCAGAAACCGTGGATTGATGGCAGCATTCGCGCAAAACTGAAAGCGCGAACCACTGCTTTTAACCAGGGTAAGGCGACCGGAAACATGACTGAATACAAACAGTGTAGCTATTCCCTCCGCAAGGCAATCAAACAAGCTAAGCGTCAATATAGAGACAAAGTAGAGTCACAATTCAACGGCTCAGACACGAGAGGAATGTGGCAGGGTCTACAGTCAATCATGGATTACAAAAAGAAAACCAGCCCCGTCGCGGACCACGACGTCCTGCTCCCAGACAAACTAAACAACTTCTTTGCTCGCTTTGAGGACAATACAGTGCCACTGACATGGCCCGCTACCAAAACCTGCGGGCTCTCCTTCACCGCAGCCAACGTGAGTAAAACATTTAAATGTGTTAACCCTCGCAAGGCTGCCGGCCCAGATGACATCCCTGGCTGTGTCCTCAGAGCATGACCAGCTGGCTGGTGTGTTTACGGAAATATTCAATCAGTCCCTATCCCAGTGTGCTGTTCCCACATGCTTTAAGAGGGCCACCATTGTTCCTGTTCCCAACTCCAATTTGCTTACCATCCCAATAGGTCCACAGACGACGCAATCGCAATCACACTGCATACTGCCCTAACCATCTGGACAAGAGGAATACCTATGTAAGAATGCTGTTCATCGACAACAGCTCAGCATTTAACACCATAGTACCCTCCAAGCTCGTCATTAAGCTCGAGACCCTAGGTCTTGACCCAGCCCTGTGCAAATGGGTCCTGGACTTCCTGACGGGCCGGCCCCAGGTGGTGAGGGTAGGAATCAACATCTCCACCCCGCTGATCCTCAACACTGGGGCCCCACAAGGGTGCGTTCTCAGCCCTCTCCTGTACTCCCTGTTTACCCATGACTGCGTGGCCAAGCACGCCTCCAACTCAATCATCAAGTTTGCTGACGACACTACAGTGGTAGGCTTGATTACCAACAACAATGAGATGGCCTACAGGGAGGAGGTGAGGGCCCTCGGAGTGTGGTGTCAGGAAAATAACCTCTCACTCAACGTCAACAAAACTAAGGAGATGATCGTGGACTTCAGGAAACAGCAGAGGGAGCACCCTCCTAACCACATTGATGAGACAGTAGTGGAGAGGGTGGAAAGTTTTAAGTTCCTCGGCGTACACATCACGGACGATCTGAAATGGTCCACCCACACAGACAGCATGGTGAAGAAGGTGCAACAAGCCTCTTCAACCTCAGGAGGCTGAAGAAATTCGGCTTGTCACCAAAAACACTCACAAACTTCTACAGATGCACAATCGAGAGCATCCTGTCGGGCTGTATCACCGCCTGGTACGGCAATTGCTCCGCCCACAACTGCAAGGCTCTCCAGAGGGTAGTGAGGACTGCACAACGCATCACCGGGGGTAAACTACCTGCCCTCCAGGACACCTACACCACCCGATGTCACAGGAAGGCCAAAAAGATAATCAAGGACAACAACCACCCGAGCCACTGCCTGTTCACCCCGCTATCATCCAGAAGGCGAGGTCAGTACAGGTGCATCAAAGCTGGGACCGAGAGATTGAAAAATAACTTCTATCTCAAGGCCATCAGACTGTTAAACAGCCACCACTAACATTGAGTGGCTGCTGCCAACATACTGACTTAAATCTCTAGCCACTTTAAATAATGGTATTGGATGTAACAAATGTATCACTAGCCACCTTAAACAATTTTGAATATAATGTTTATATATCCGACATTACTCATATCAAATGTATACACTGTACTCTAAACCATCTACTGAATCTTGCCTATGCCGTTCGGCCATCGACTCAAATCTCTAGCCACTTTAATAATTAAAAAGTGGATGTAATAAATGTATCACTAGCCACTTTAAATGATGCCATTTATATAATGTTTACATATCCTACATTACTCATCTCATATGTGTATACTGTACTCTATACCATCTACTGCATCTTGCCTACGCCGGTCAGCCATCGCTTATCCATATATTTATATGTACATACTCGTATTTATTCCTTTACTCTTGTGTGTATAAGGTAGTCGTTGTGAATTTGTTAGATTACTTTTTAGATACTACTGCATGGTCGGAACTAGAAGCCCAAGCATTTCGCTACGCTCATCTGCAAACCATGTGTATGTGGCAAATGAAATTTGATTTGATATAAATAAATATATGGATGAGCGATGGCTTAGCGGCATAGGCAAGATGCAATAGATGGTATACATATGAGATGAGTAATGTAAGATATGTTAAAATTATTAAAGTGGCATTAGTTAAAGTGACTAGTGATCCATTTATTAAAGTGGCCAATGATTTGAGTCTGTATGTAGGCAGCAGTCTCTCTGTGTTAGTGATGGCTGTTTAACAGTCTGATGGCCTTGAGATAGAAGCTGTTTTTCAGTCTATCGGTCCCAGCTTTGATGCACCTGTACTGTCTTCTGGATGGTAGCGGGGTGAATAGGCAGTAGCTCGGGTGGTTGTTGTCCTTGATGATATTTTTGGCATTCCTGTGACATCGGGTGCTGTAGGTGTCCTGGAGGGCAGGTAGTTTGCCACCGGTGATGCGTTGTGCAGACCACACCACCCTCTGGAGAGCCTTGCGGTTGAGGGCGGTGCAGTTGGCATACCAGGTGGTGATACAGCCCAACAGGAAGCGAGGCAACCATCTCTGTCAGCGCCAATATGGTGACAACGATGTGCAGCTGTTATGATATGGTTTGGCTTGGAAAGGTTTTTTCACCTGGTCACATATAGCTGATGTGTTGTGCACAAACAAAGGGAAAAGGTGAGAGGAGGAGAGTGCATAGATGCAAGAAGGAATACAATGTGGCTGCTATGAAAGTGAACTGTGTTTACGCATGATCAGGGGTGTATTTATTCCACAGATAAAAAAACTAAGAAACGGAAACGGAAACAAACGGAACGAAACGGGTATAAACCTACCTGAGTTTCTCCAATAGAAACTCTTGTTTGCTACTGTTGAACTAATGATTACACCCTAGATCAGCTAGATGCAAGCGAAGAGTGTGCAAGGCGGTATTGAATGTCACTGTCTGTCCATGTGTCCCCTCCAATTTTTCTCTCAACCTGTGTGAACCAACATTGTAAACTTTCATTCATAAGCTAGGTGGTAGCAACCTCATGATGGAAATAAGGAACATTCAAGCATCATGTATTAGCCTAAACCTATCAATGTTATGGATTAGGAATGACAGTCATCCAATATGCTGTAATATAAATAAGGCCATGCTCATGAAAATAACAAAATTGTCCCTCATCTTAAACGGCACCAACCACCACTGGACGCACTCTAGCACTGTAGCACTAGAAATAGCTTCATACAGCCTCCAGGCAGGAGGCAGGACACATGCAGTACCCTAATCCCTACTTACACCGGCAGTGGTACTGTAAATAACCTCATGCAATACAAACCTGTCTTTATGTTCCACAGCCATATGTACTGTACCACTCCACAGTGGCTCATGTTGCCATGGGTACAATCTGCCGACCGCTGGGATCCAATCCGCCCAGAAACAGAAGTGAATGCATGTGCAATTTAATTGTTTCTCAAATTATTCATGAAAGCAGGTGGTGATCCATATTGAAACAATGGGGAGGCCTATCTATGGTGATATGATGTACTCAGGAGATGGATATACAGTACTCTGAGACTGCTTAGTGCAGTCGAAGGCTCTGGTATGGTTGAAACAGCTGAGAATAAGGGTCCTTTTCTTTTTAGGACCAGATTGAGGTGGAATTGTCCAGAACATCTGTTAACAACAAACAATTAGCAGAAAGCATGATTTAAGTCTAACCAATCCCTTTGCCACCCATGGCCACCTTATAATAGTCAGCACCTCTTTGTAGGCCACCCTCTGCAGTGAACACTTTCTGCAGGGTCTCTTCTACATCTCACATTGAAGATGAGTTCTGCAGCTCAACATCTGTTTGCCTAGGAGCAAGAGACATAGGGCTGAGTAGAGTGTAGGTCAGGGTGTGGGATCAGGTCAACCTGTTCTGTTTGTGTTGCACTGTGCTCTGTGCTATCAACGCGCAATTCCCTTCCTTTTCGACACACAGATTCCCTTCGACAGCAGCAAGGTCAGGCTACAACCCTGTTATCTCAGGGCATGATTCTGCTCTTAGCCGTAGTCAAGGGCTGAGAAATCAATGCCGGCTACCCCTTGTATCTTGTCTCTTGCTGTGTGTCTGACTGAAATGAATCCCCTTCGGATGTGTGCTGTGCTTTCTCTTCTCAGATACTGAGGTAGGCAGGCAGGCTGGGTGTCAGAGCTACCAGGAGGCCACTTCCCCCAGGGAGTCATTTAGCCCCTGCAACATCTCCCAGATGACGGGTCAGACTGGTCTCAGGGGGGCCAGAGGCTCCACTGCCATTCCCAGTCTTAATCTCATTCTGTAGGAGACTTGGCCGTAAGGCACAAACACACACAGAGGATTTTCATGAAGGCAGTAGGGAGAAACAGGGATTACAGCATTGGTCCCAAGGACTGTAAGTACATTATATATCGGACAGGAACCGGGTCAGGGCGGAGCCTATGTGTCCTGTTATTATGATAACCATCAAATTCAATTTCTCTACACAAGGCTCCTTTACCAGCAATCAGTACAAATAGTTGTACAAGTCTAATACTAATGTGCACACTTTAGGTTGTATTCACATTGCCATCAGTAAATCAAGGTATGAGCAAAGTGCACATACTGTACAAACACAGTCTGTCACTAATACACTGAATAAGATGTATTTCCACAAATAATACAGGCAATAAGAGTCATACATGACCTTAGGTCATCAAGGTTTACTCGTATGTGGTCGTATCAGCAATGTAGGCCATTTACTGTTGTTGGGTTCTGAGAATATGAAATATACTTATTCATGTCACTGAGGGAGTGCTTAGGTTTAGAGGGTCTACACCAGAAGTGAATGGTTATCTATAGGAGATAAGTATATGATGGGGGCAATTAAGCTTGGAATGTACTGAGTGTAGGGAAAGCGATCACATGTGGCAGGCATTGATAAGGGGACAGAGCCATGGATTAGTGATGAATGGGGGTCGAGATCAGGTCAGGTCACGTTAAAGGATAAATAAAGGTTTATGGTCCGTATTATTTAGTTTTCTACTTAAGCAATAAAGATACAATGTTTGTTCAGATGTGTAAGAGGAGACTCAGCATAGAGGAAGGGTTAAATATCAGTGCTTGTATGAACAATGTCTTAGTCTAAATGCAGCTGTATTGACCCTCTGGGAAGAATAAACTTGGGTTAAGCTTTCGTAGTGTCCGTTTAGTTTTTACTCTGAGAATTAGAATCTAATACTGTACTACGGTTAAGTGCTTTCCAACCAACACTATCCGGTGAATGTCCAATTAGAGAAAGATTGGAGACTCTAACCATTGCTCGACCAAAGAGGTTTTATTAATGTCAAGATGGACAGGCTAAGAGGGACAGTAGATTCCCTTGCATCCTGTTCCTTTTTTTCACTTCCCTGTAAACTGTCCCCCGAGTATTTCTGGTGAGATTGTGTCATAAATTAAGAGCATAGCAGCAGTTATTACATTTGATTTGGTTTGCTCCTCGATGAGTCATGTGTACTAAGGTGCAGATAATCAGAGCAGGTGGTCAGTCCAGTTTAAGAGTTCAGCAGTCTGATGGCTTGTAGATAGGAACTGTCTCTGAGCCTGTTGGTATCAAACGGAGTGAACAGCTTGTGGCTGGGGTGTGTGGGGACCTTGATGATGCTGCAGGCCTTCCTCTGGCACCGTTTTGAGTAGATGTCCTGGATGGGTGGAAGCACGGTCCCAGTGATATACTGGGCTATCTTCAGCACCCGCTAGGGAGCCTTGCGATCGTGGACGGAGGAATTACCGTACCAGGTCGAGATGCAACCAGTCAGGATGCTCTCGGTGGTGCAGCAGTAGTATTTGGAGAGGACTCGGGGTGGCATGACACATTTCTTCAGCTGCTTTAGGAAGTAAAGATGCTTTTTAAAAGAAAAATGTTTTTAACTAGGTAAGTCAGTTAAGAACAAATTCTTATTTACAATGTAGGCCTAGCCCGGCCAAACCTTAACCCGGACAACGCTGGGCCAATTGTGCGCCGCTCTGTGGGACTCCCAATAAATCTGGTTGTGATACAGCCTGGAATCAAACCAGGGTCTATAGCGACACCTCTAGCACTGAGATGCAGTGCCTTAGACCGCTGCGCCACTCGGGAGCCTTTTGACAAGAGTGTTGGTGTTGTTGGTCAATGACAAGTCATCGGTGATGTGAATGCAGAGGTACTTGAAACTGCTGACTCTCTCTACTGCAGTCCCATTGATGTGGATCGGGCATGTTTCCTCCTCTGCTTCCTGGAGTTAACAGTCAACTCCTTTGTTTTGCTGACGTTGAGGGAGGGGTTGTTGTCCTGGCACCATAATGCCAGTTCACTTACCCCCTCCCTATAGGCTGACTCGATGTTGTTGATTAGAGAACCATGTTGTCAAGGAGCCAGGAGAGATGTGTTAAATGGAATTACAGCACGTTTGCCTCCCTCAATCTTTACTAATTCATGAGTTTACAAGGCCCATATAAGTCTAAACACCTTTGGGAGGGGTAAAACCATCAGGCTCAGTGTAAAATAAGTGAACGCATGAGAAACACACAGGCTCAGAGGAGAGAGAATCAGGCCCGTCCACAACAGAAGACATTGTTAACATTCCTCCTTCATCTGAACTCCATCAATACAGTCACACTGTAGCGCTGAACTTCAGCGATATGGATTGAAAAGAGCTCTTAGATAATGTGCTCTGCTGCTGTGTGGGAACAGTAGAGCGATAGGTTGGCTGGCACACAGTGGTTTATTCATATCAAAAGTAATTATGCTCTACTCTTAATTAATAATAGATTAGTAAACAAACGTTCGACTACTTATTGTGTTCATCAGAACGCAATTATGTTCAGTCATCCATGGCATGTCAATAAACGACTAATTAGATTCAACAGTAGAAGTATTGTTGCAATGCAGATAAACAATGTACAGGATGTTGTACAGTAAAGTACAGTACTGTGCAATAAGACACATCAAGTTAATTATTTTCTGTTACTTTATGCTGCAGAGATTTTGACCTTGAACAATAAGTGTGAGAAATTCCTAGAATGAGATCATATACAGGTTTTTGTTTCTTACAATTTTCCTGCACTGCAGGAAATGCAGATGAGCTTCGTGATTTACATAAATTCACTGAAAACACACACTAACACAGTAATGCATTTTTCCTTTTCTGCTTTAACTTTCCAAATAAGCTAACATTTTTCAGTTACAGTTTTATGGGTAATAACAATGATTTCTAATCCCCCAAATCTTCAGCAGAGAGAATAGTTCATAAAGTAACTGTCACGGATCCCCCCAGGTACTGCTGCTCATTCTGTTCACCAGATCCGGAGGTCGACGTCACCGGCTTTCTAAGCTTCACTGAACGGGATTCATTATCATCAACCCCGGACTGTCTTGTCTGATTACACACACCTGGTTTCCATTTCCCATTATTAGTGTGTTATATATGTGCCGTCTGTGCCCTCTGTCTTAGTTGGTTATTGTTCCCATGTCCGTTGGTCGTGTGAGTACCTATGCGTTGGTGTATCTGTTATGCTGCGTGCTTTATATATTGTGTATTACGGGTATCGTCCCGTGTCGTTCAACAAGGTTTACCCTCACTCTTTAGTTTGGGTACAGCCCAGTGTTTTTGTATACTTGTTTGTTTTGGGTGTATTAAAAAAACCTTTTGTGAATTCCTGCGCCTGTCTCCAAATCCTTTATACCAGCGTGACAGTAACACATCCACATTCCATTTCCTCAGATTCTAGTCAGAAAAGAAAGAAAAAAAAAGAAAGAAAGAAAAAAAGAATGAAAGAAAGAAAGAAGGACATTCACACATACAGTACACACATGGCACTGCTGAAGTGACATTTCATGTTAGTAAGGAAAGTTTATTGACAGGGATGAGAGGGGGAACCCCTTGGGTCTGCTCTGACTTGAACAGGTCACAGGTTCGCCTCTCATATGCAGTGAAATTTCAGTCTTCACTATCGTTCCAACCCAATCACCCAATCACTCTGATTCATACATTGTGTCCTCTCAATCAATACAAAAACGACAGCCACAAGCTGCAATGAAAAAGGGCCTTTCTTCTGTGTGTGACTGCCTTTCAACAGCTGTAATATGCAACCAAAATGTTTGCACTGGGTCTATGAGAGTGCAGTGTGCTTAAGAACCAATTTTTTGGTTGATATTGAGTGACGCTGACAGTGACAGTGAGGTTGTTGTGAAAAGTTACCATTAGCAGAGTTTCTGATGAAAGAGACTTTATTACTTTGTAGAAGACACAAACCTTCTTATAACCTTCTATGTCAGTTGTTTCTAGTCATACTCTGTGAATGGTAAACGTCTATGCTTTGATGTGCGTGATGCATTGCAAAATAACTACCCTTCAGAGACAAAGTTATTTTAAAATTAGTTAAATTAAGTTGAAATGTATTACATTTAATTTAATGACTCTAGTTGCAGTTATTGCTATAACTAACAATCCATTGCAAGCATGTGTAAGTAAAGATAGAAACAAACAATTTCTCTACAATACAACAGACCTTGTTTAAAGCCATCTCATTCTCTTTTATGCTATATGCTGAAATGTGAAACTAAGGTGAAGAGTGGGAGTAAGCTGCCTGTTTCAGCAAACCTACTCAAAACAAAGCCTAGAGCTAATAATGCTCAATAATGAGAGAATAGGCTAATAACGGGAGTCAAAAAACCATTGTATTAGACTTCAGTTTTAATGGCTGTGGATAAACCCGCTCTGAAGGAAATGGTTGGTGATGATAACAACTGCTAATTATGCTAATTATGACCTTTTGTGCTTGAATGATCCTGACTCATGTCAAGAGTATCAGATAACACAAGTGCTCATAGATTTACTTGTGTAAAATGCATGTGACATGTGCCATTTAGCCTCACAAGTCAAACCTCAAACACAAGCGATTAACCTTTTACTGCAGTGGGCTAAATCAGGGTCACAAATCTACTTTGAAACAAAAGTATACACCTCACACACATGGTTATGGGCAACAGCAAAAAAGAGGACACCCGTACCATGGCAGATATAGAGTTGGAATGTATTCAATTTTGAGTTTGCATTCCAATATTACACTTTATATACATCACAGAAGTCTGAAATATGACAAAACTGTTTAACATATAACACCAGATGTTAATCTTTTTTATTTGTAATAATTGTTATGGATTATGAAATTATGAAAAATATTAATAACATTCTCACCCACGAGGCCAAAGAGGGCACTTTTATTAATTGACTGCAGGAAAGGGCTAAACCCTGCTTGGCCTGAAAGGAACCATCCACAAATACTGATAGTAAGCTCTCTGTGCACTGCAGTACTGGTACTGTACAGTATGTGATGTATGATGTAACAATGGCCTTGAGATTAATCATAGACACTTAAATCAAAGTGGTGTCCCTGTCCCTGATATGACACCTGTCCATGCATATGATTGGTTGCATGAGATGATGGGGGCTAATTAACCAGGAAACTAACACAAGGGGGTTATTGTACATCTAATCAACTTCTAATGTCATAGCTGCCAGTCTGGTACCGAACTCTGTGTTCTGCACCTGAGTTCTCCTCCTAACCTTTTCAACTTGAGTTTAGATCATCTATGACATGCCCTCAGATCACAGAAACAGCTTGAAAATAAGATGGCTTGTCTGACCAGCAGATTAATGAGAATAATTTGGCCCTTGATGCTTTTCAAACAGCATGTGTCTCTTCTTATTCAGATCTGACTCGCAGGTCTACAATTGTAATCCCCTGTAATTACCTACGGTGAGTTATGATGACCCATGGTATAATGATCGCTTCATGTAAATCATAATGATGACACATACATATAAATAGCCTTCAGTACTCCTCAATGTGTGTGAGTTTATCTTCTGAATCAAGTCGGTAGGCCGATACAGTGTTAGCAGCAGAGTGTTCTGGGAAGAGGAGGTAGAAAGAAAAGGGTTGCATTAAACATAAATCTGAAACCATGAGCTGTATAGAGCAGTTCTTTGACAGAGACATCTGCAGACTAAACTGTCGGTTCCACTGCTGCAGCTCTACCTGATACACACACACACACACACACACACACACACACACACACACACACACACACACACACACACACACACACACACACACACACACACACACACACACACACAGGCATCAGGGACACAGACAAGCTCAGGCGCGCGCAATCACGGGCGCACGCTCGCATCAGACTGCACACTACAATGCCAGCTCTGATTTCTCTGCTCTCCCTCATCGACGCTTTCTCTGGATGTTTGTGGTATGAGGGCTATGAGGGCATCGTCAAAGGCTGGTCTTATTCTCTTAGCAAAATGTAGAGAGTTATATTTAAACTTTTCATCCTGCCTTTAGCATTATCGTTATTTTGTGTATTCCTGCTGTGGGTAAAACCGAATACCACAAAAATATGAATTCTGTGCATCGGTAATTTTTAAATTTAAACTACGTCGAAAATAACCTGGATTCATGCCTAACTTGGACGAAATTCTGAATATGACTAAAAGTTAACAAATCGTGGATAGCCTATAGTCATGGGGGTACACTTGAATTTGGGGTACATAAACTAATAACGTTTGGATGAATTGTTTAGCATGAGAGCATGTGAGCCAGTCTTCGTGTGTGTCTAGTGAGGGGCTGCGCGCATTTCCCGCGGAAAGAACGAAGCGGAGTGTTGGAGAACGGTGGAGAACTGCGAAGTGATCTGTGCTGGGGATTACGCCTCCGAACACCGCAGACAAGCCAGGGGCGCCGATATGGGTGAGTGGATACCGTCCGATTTCGAAACGATTGTGGCGGGGACCCGTTGGTAGCCTACTGTTCAATTTAATAAATGAATAGTCAAGCACTATCATTCAATCAAGAGCTGATGATATGAGTCAGTGAACATTTCTTCTCTCAAGGGTAGAGTGGCTGCAGTCTGCACAGGTAACAGGAGATTGAGGGGTATGAGATGTATATTTTGTCATAATCAAGATTCGAAGCGTAATGGACATAATATGAACCTTCATACCACTGTTTAAAAATGCGCCTGCTTTTAATTGGAAGGATATAAAAGGTGTGGTGCACTTGTTTACAGATCATTGGATGTTGCTAATTGCTTAATGATGTATTTGTTAATATGCATAGGCTATGCACTAATGCGTTATGGCCAGTTGTTGAGATAATCTAGTTCTGCCAAAGTGTTGCTCTGCGCTGCCCTGCTCTGTATCAGGATTACGCATTGGTAATCCTAATTGGTAAAACTTCGGTTTGGCCTCATTATTTGTATGTTTTTAAGTGAATATATATATATATATAGAGGTAAATATATATATATTTACCTCTGCCCTCCTTAGTCATCCAGTGTTGACCTAGCTGATGAGCCATCCCTGCCAGTCTGCAGCACCCTGGTTCAGACAGTTCTTAGGTTCTAAATACCAAGCAGTGAGGCAGGACCCAGCAGGTTAAAGGGGCAAAAACATGATTTTCTTGTATTTTATATATATTTCCTCACTATGAGGTTGGGATAATACTGTGAAATTGTGAAAATTATGATAATGCACTTTTAGTGTGAGAGTTGTTTGAAAAGAGCTTCTTTCAGCTTCTTTGGCTGGGTGGCATCACCAGGCGGTATACACGGAGTATATAAAACATTAAGAACACCTGCTCTTTCCATGACAAACACTGGCCAGGTAAATCCAGGTGAAAGCTATGATCCCTTATTGATGTTACCTATAAAATCCACTTCAATCAGTGAAGATAAAAGGGAAGGAGACAGGTTAAAGCAGGATTTTTAAGCCTTGAGACAATTGAGACATGGATTGTGAATGTGTGCCATTCAGAGGGTGAATGGGCAAGACAAAATATTTAAGTGCTTTTGAACGGGGTATGTTAGTATGTTTCATGAACTGCAACGCTGCTGGGTGTTTCACACTCAGCAGTTTCCCATGTGTATCAAGAATGGTCCACCAGCCAAAAGACATCCAACCAACTTGCCACAACTGTGGGAAGCATTGGAGTCAACATGGGCCAGAATCCCTATAGAACACTTTCAACACCTTGTAGCGTCCATGTCCCGACAAATGTGTTCCTAATGTTTGGTATATGGTATAATCAGTGTAAGTGAATAGACAAATAACAAAGAGAGTTTTCCCTCCTCTCTGGCAGGTTAGCATTTTTCGTCATGAATCTTGTTCTGGAGGCAGCTCTGCAGAGTGGTTACTAGCTAGCACAGCCACAAAGTCATACAATCATATTTTAAACCTAAACTTAATCTTAGCCACACTGCTAACTCTAATGCCTAACCCTAACTTTAAATTAAGACCAAAAAGCAAATTTTTGTTTTCATGAATTTGTACAATATAGCCAATTTTGACTTTGCAGCTGGCCTATCCAAGGGGACATCGCCCAGTTCTGCTTTCAGGACAAGACTCATGACAATAAATGTCAAAATCAAATCAAATCTTATTTGTCACATACACGTGTTTAGCAAATGTTATTGTGGTTGTAGCGAAATGCTTGTGCTTCTAGTTCCGACAGTGCAACAATATCTAACAATTTAACAACATATACCCAATACACACAAATCTAAGTAAAAGAATGGAATTAAGAATATATAAATACACGGACAAGCGGGATAGACTAAGATACACTAGAATAGTATAGAAAACAGTATATACATATGAGATGAGTGCAATATATGCAAGATATGTAAACATGATTAAAGTTACATTATTAAAGTGACTAGTGTTCCATTTATTAAAGTGGCCAATGATTTCAAGTCTGTGTGTATCGGCAACCTGCTCCTCTCTGACAATAATATCTAGTTTTCAGGTTACACATCCCTCCCATCAGGCTTCTCCAATTAAGCCACTCTCTGACTACTCCCAGACACCAGACAGTCCTAGCAAAATTCTTGCTTGAAAAATCATATTTTTCCTCAGAAGCTATTGAGATAAAAGAAAACGACTGCATTGAACCTTTAAACCCAATTACTGCTTCGGCTATCGACTCCTTTAATCAGTGGCTAGAGAGAGATTCCTCACAGAGTTATCAGCTGCTGCAGGCCACATCACTGCACATTCAGTTCACTCTAGCTCCTCAGTATGGATAGCAGGGGAGAGAGAGTCTGACCGGGGTTTTAGGCATACATTTCTACCTACCGATGCCATGGATAGCTTCTCTGATGGGATATGTTATTCCTACTGATACCTGTGCGTCAAAATGTAAGCTCTAGTGATCTGACGGGCTCCCCATTAAGGGTGGAAAGTGCTGTCCCATCTGTCACAAATGTCAAGTGCTGGTAAGGTTGTATGACTGGAGGAAGGGGGTATTTTGATATGACCTGATTTGGGCTGTTGAAGCCTGATCTTTGTACACCTGGCTGCACTGTAGTGTAGTGGAAGTCCTAGAAATGAGGAATTAATGCATTTTAATAATGGTGACATTTGACTCGCCTCATGTGTCATAGCTCCATGTGTCAGAGGAAAGTTGGACTGAAATCCAACCAACTAATTGGTTCTCATTAGTAGCACTGGGAAACTTTCATAAATATACTTGCTTTGAATGAATTCTGAATGCTTCATACATATAGGAACCTGCATCACGATGAGACAAATCAATACACACATGAATAACAGCTGTTTTTATTTAACCTTTATTTAACCAGCAAGTCCCTTGAGATGAATAATGTTTTTCAATTGAGACCTGTATAACAAGCCATTTTACATTTAACTGTGTGGAGCAAATGAAAACAGTTATACTACCTTCTACTTTAAATCCCATCCCTACCCAGTTAATGTACAGATCCATTGACGCAGGTCTCAAGGGCCTCTTAAGAAATTGTGTGGTGGGAAATTTAAGACCAATCAACATTTAATTGGTGGGTCTTACCTACAAATGACCTTTGAAAACCATGACAGAAGGATAGGTGAAAGAGATCATTGGGGCTATAAGAAGACATGGTCTAATTGCCAGCTGTCTGATGTAGAATGATTCCTCTATGGCTGTATCTGTCTGCTGCCATGCTCATTTACTTGTTCCTGGCTCATTGTGCTTGTTAAACAAAGTGTAGTGTGGATCCATGCTTAATCCCCACCGCCTTGCATGTTTACTAAAACAAGACATGCAGTAACTGCTCTCAGCTTCATTGAGACCTGGGATCACATATGATTTAATGTAGCCACCATGCTTATTTCTCCTACTGAATAAAGATACTTACAGATATTTTATTTTATGGACATTTTTAACACACTTGGTGGTTGAGATTTCAAATAAACAATGGAGGGTCTATTTTTGATTTAGTTGCAATGTATTCCTTATTATTTATTCTAAAGTGCAAATGTATGACCCCCTCATAGATGCTTATAACAAGTTATAGGCTTCAAAGCTGTCTGCTTAAAAAAATAAGTTGTTGGTTCTGCTGCAAGTCTGCTCATTCATAATGGGTAATGAAACCCTAGAATTATATATAATCTTTTCATTTTTGTGATTATATTATAATCAGCACTTAATGCTCATAATTGTGCAGTTTAATCTCAATCTTAACTCTTAACCCTTGAGTTGTTTTTCTACTCAATATGGAATTCTGGAAAATATTGCTTTGCATAATTTAGAATAAATCATATGGCAAAATGGACCCACTACTATACCATTATATCATCTGCACTGGCAAATACTAATAAGCACAGTTAAGGCACAGGAACATAAAAAGTTAAATGCAAGTTTCCCCCAAAGGCTGTCAAAGAGAGTGCATAAGGCAGCTCTTTCTCTTCTCTTGAGCCTTCCCCGATATGTTTTTTTCTGAAATAATTTATTATGCTGTGCAAATCCCTTCCCCAGCCTCCCACTCGGATTCCAGGGATGTGTGTGGGTTGGCCTCTCTCCCTCAGTTCTGCTTCGGCAGGTCAGAGATGTACCAAATCGGCCTCATTCCAGCCACACAAAATCATTGAGGTTAAGGATGTTTGTCCTCATTTCATTTAAGGCTCTAATTTATGCACTGTAATCCAGGCTGAATTTCTCTCACAATTACTCTCTCTGAGTAACTAGCTCCTATACTATACGTCTACAGTTTTTGCTGTGCTATACGCTCTTAGAAAAAAGTTGCTACAGTATCTAGAACCTTAAATGGTTCTTTGGCTGTCCGCATAGGATAACCCTTTGAAGAACCCTTTTGGGTTCCATGACGAACATTTTCCACAGAGGGTTCTACATGGAATCCAAAAGGGTTCTACCTGAAACCAAAAATGGTTCTACCTGGAACCAAAAAGGGTTCTCCTTTGGGAACAGCCGAAGAACCTTTTTGGAACCCTTTTTTTAAGAGTGTATCTTTAGGTCCTCTACCTCTGCCTCCACTACCTCTGCCTCCACTACCTCTGCCTTTGCTGCTACACTTCTGTT
Organism: Brachymystax lenok tsinlingensis; assembly: GCA_030435695.1. Taxonomy (NCBI): domain Eukaryota; kingdom Metazoa; phylum Chordata; class Actinopteri; order Salmoniformes; family Salmonidae; genus Brachymystax; species Brachymystax lenok. The sequence goes on from CM059787.1 coordinate 21,443,553, forward strand.
AGCTCTACCTATAAAATATGTTTTTATCATAAATCAGTCTATGTTATACTGCTCCCTTCTTCTACTATGAACTGGAAGTACAGCGCTTCAATTTCTAAATGAATGGGTGTAAAATAATGGGTTTAAAGTGTGTAAGGGGTACTTCATTTCAATATTGCAATTTAAGTGTGACCAATTAATCTGTGTTGCATGATGACAGTCCTGCATTGGTAATATGTCCCAGACTTATGTGGCTTGAAAGTCTTTTTCATTTTATGTGTCTTAAATCTGAGTGAATACACTCAATATTGCAGTATATCACATACAGTGCTACTAAGCCAGACCTTGGCTCAGCACTAGTGTTGTCATAAAACCCAAATGTTGACTTCGATACAGATACTAGGTTTTGTATCATGATACTCAATGCCGAAAGAATATCACAGCAAAAAAAAAGAAAGCTTCTTAGCTAGTCACAGAATAACCACTGGCTTTATTTTTTTTAAACATTGCACAATATGTTGATAACTGGTAGAACAACTAAAATAAAAAATAGAATGTACAGTTGAAGTCGGAAGTTTACATACACTTAGGTTGGAGTCATTAAAACTCGTTTTTCAACCACTCCACAAATTTCTTGTTAACAAACAATAGTTTTGGCAAGTCGGTTAGGACATATACTTTTTGCATGACACAAGTAATTTTTCCAACAATTGTCTACAATGGATTTTACATAGCATAGTACAATTCTCAGAGTGCTTTTCAACTCCCAGGGTGCAATGCCTCGCACAGGGCTTCTGGCTGACCCAGAGAAACGCAAAGTAGTCTAAATACAGTATATTGCTGTCATAGAGTGCATTTCACATTACTTTTTTTTGTTGTAATCATATTATAATGTTCACATGAATGTCATGCAGAATATATGCAGATGTAAGAGAAGAAATCCGTACTGCCCTGCCCACTTCACTGTTGCTTCAAGCAGAGGAAACTGCATTTCTGAAATACATCAAAAAGCATGAAGACCTCTGCCTGAAGCCCATACACGCGGCAGCGTACATGTTGGAACCCAAGTATGCTGGCAAGAGCATCCTGTCTGGTGCAGAGATCAACAAGGCCTATAGTGTCATCACTACCATGTCTCGCCACCTTGGCCTGGATGAGGGCAAGGTTCTTGGCAGTCTGGCGAAGTACACTTCCAAGCAAGGGCTTTGGGATGGAGATGCAATATGGCAGTCGTGCCAACATATCTCATCAGCCACCTATTGGAAGGGAATTTATGGATCTGAGGCTCTTTCCCCTGTTGCCTCCATCATCCTCCAAATCCCACCAACATCAGCCGCCTCAGAGCGCAACTGGTCCTTGTTTGGGAACACACACACCAAAGCACGCAACAGGCTGACCAATACAAGGGTTGAAAAATTGGTGCCCATCCGGGCAAATTTGAGGCTTTTTGAACCTGACAACGAGCCATCCTCAACAAGGTTGAAAGTGACAGTGAAGATGAGGCCTCAGAGTCTGATTTTCAAGAGGTGTACTTTGAGGAGGTCCAGGAAGAAAACATGGAAGCCTAAGAGGAAGACAACCAAAGCTTTAGTTTCTAGACAATAATTTTACAGATGTATGTTGAAAAGCGTTTTTGGGAGATGTGATGGATCATTGGGGATCATTCAAAATTCCCTTTCTTTTGTTGTTCAGAGAAATCATCCCATGAGTCACCTCATTTAATTAAAGTTCAATTCGTAACTAAATCGTTTTTTAAAAATGTATATTGGAAGGATTTAATAATTAGCAATTATGTGTGCTTATGATAAGGTACAAGGTTTTTGTTTCTGTCTCCATATGATATGGTAAATATATCCAATGCAAAAAACATTTAAATGGTATTAATATTAATGTGCATATATTTCCGTTAATTCCCATATATTCCCATTAATTCCCACGTAAAGTTTCCACCTCTGAATAATCCCCAAAATGTGGAACCCTAGTTTCCATCAAATTGAGTTGTTGCGGATAAAAGGCTGTGTGATGATGTAATGCACATAAGAGTTTCCGTCGCATTTTCAACTCTACTTCTCACAAAAAATGTGGCGTTATATACCTAGTGTGCCCACTCTGGTATTGACACCTGCACTCTAGCCAATAACTCGCAGATACAGTGCGGGGTATAGCCTACATTATGAGATTATTATGGACAAAATATCAAGATTATTTGAATATGTCAATCGGCAGCCAGGCATCGATCATCATGTCACCAGAATAAGACCCTCAATATTTATTGTAAAGGAGCATAAAGCTCATCACCTTGCACTTTCATCCCACTGTGAAGTTCATCATAACTTCTTTCATCTGTAACCTACTACACTGTATGTTTTCCAAGTCATAGTGGGAGTACCACACACCATATCATCACTTGACTCTAAGTTTACTTCAATATGATGGTTATTATATCAATATTTGCGTATAAAGGAGTTTCCACTGCCATTTCTCACATATATTAATTTTACAGACAGAAAAAGATCCCACCTTCTCACACCCAGGTGGCGACACGCATCTCTGCGCAGCCCACCACCTCAAGCTCAACCTTGACAAAACGGAGGTGCTGCTCTTCCTCCCGGGAAAGGTCTGCCCACTTCAAGACCTCTCCATCACGATTGACAACTCCTTGATGTCCCCCTTCCCAGAGTGCAAAGAACCTTGTGTGACCCTGAACAACACCCTGTCGTTCTCTGCAAACATCAAACCAGTGACTCGCTCCTGCAGGTTCATGCTCTACAACATCCGTAGAGTACGACCTTTCCTCACACTGGAAGCGGCGCAGGTCCTAATCCAGGCACTTGTCAATTCCCGTCTAGACTACTGCAACTCTCTGTTGGCTGGCTCCCCACTTGGAGCGGCAAGGGGAACTGCACCTCTTTACCATCAGACTATGCTCAAACCCTATATCCCAATCCAAGCACTCCGTTCTGCCACCTCTGGTCTCTTGGCCCTCCCACCCCTACTGGAGGGCAGCCAACGCTCAGCCCAGCTCTTCTCTGTCCTGGCACCCCAATGGTGGAACAAGATACCCCCTAAAGTCAGGATAGTGGAGTCCCTGTCCATCTTTCTAAAATGACTGAAACCCTATCTGTTTGAAGAGTATCTTAAATAATAATGAAGTACCAACCAAAAAAGTACTTATTTTTTCCCACTTACACTGACTTTGCTGATAAATATTTGTTGAGGGGAAAATTTACTTGATACGATTGTGATATGTTGTTGTCTCACCTTGCTATCTTAAGAGGATTGCACTAATTGTAAATCACTCTTGATAAGAGTGTCTGCTAAATGACAAACAAAAAAAGAAAAAATGTAATGTCATAAGAACCAATTATCTGTCGGCATTGATAGTTGTAGAGTTTAGAAGAATAACGTTACAGTGCAAATGTCATGTGTGAAATAGTTTTTATGTCGTTTTGGAACTTAACCTCACTTGCGCTGCTCTGCTTTGTAACACCTCTTTCTTAGTTGTTTTGGTGGGCTGGCCTCATCATCATTACTGTAGTTCACTTCTGGAGACAGTTTTGTAAACAAGATGCAGGCGAGAGATTATGTTTTTGTTAGAAGTCATGCTGTCAACATTTTCTCCCTTTCTCACTTGCTTTTCAAAAGTTGCTCCTGCTGTGTCAACTGCATGTACAAGTAGCCTGGCTAGCTTACTACCGATCCCCTTGAAAAGATTCAGACAAATTACTAGACAGACTCGATCCTCTCAATCCGTATCTGACGTGAGACACATTTGACAGAAGGACCGAAAGTACCAACAATTCTAGTTCCGAACCGTTTTTCATGTTCTAGTATCCAAACAATACTGAAGTTTCAGTATACCGTGCAACACAACTCAGCACTAATACATACTTTAAGCTGTCTGCTCTTTTTCTCAAGGAGACACTAACAATGGTCAGAGAATGATTCTAGACTATGGATTCTCTTGCATCTATCCCTTTCCTTATCCACTCACTAACCTTAACACCAGAGACCTTGAGTTAGCCTGGGGTAATGTACTATAAAGGAAGTGTTTGATCTTGCCGTTTTAACTTTATAAGGAGGAGGTCAATCCTCCATTTTGTTCTTCTTTGAAACCCCAAACCCCCGTAACCCCTGGTAACTACCCACTATAGAGGAGAGCATGTTTATATGTATGCAGCAGCTCAGGGTAGAATACCAGAGATGTTCTACTTAAGCAATAAGGTCCGAGGTGGTATGGTCTATGGCCAATATACCACGGCAAGGGCTGTTCTTAATCACGACGCAACGCGCAGTGCCTGGATATAGCCCTTAGCAGTGGTATATTGGCCACATGCCACAAACCCTGAGGTGCCTTATTGCTATTATAAACTGGTTGCCAACATTAGAACAGTAAATAAGTAATGTTGTGTCATACCTGTGGTATATTTAAGCAATAAGGCCTGTGGGGGTGTGGTACAGTATATGGCCAATATACCACGGCTAAGGGCTATTCATATGCATGACGCAATACGGAGTGCCTGGATACAGCCCTTAGCCGTGGTATATTGGCCATATACCAATAAAGTACCTAATTGTCATACTTGAGTAAAGATACCCTAGTAGAAAATGACTCAAATGAAAGTCACCCAGTAAAATACTACTTGAGTATAAGTCTAAAAGTATTTGGTTTTAAATATACTTAAGTATTCAAAGTTTAAGTATATATCATTTCAAATTCCTTATATTAAGCAAACCAGACGGCACCATTTAATTTTTTATTTATGCATAGCCAGGGGCTATCACTCAGACTTAATTTACAAACAAAGCATCCGTTTAGTGAGTCCGCCAGATCAGAAGCAGCAGGGATGACCAGGGATGTTCTCGTGATAAGTGTGTGAATTCAACCATTTTCCTGTCCTGCTAAGCATTCAAAATGTAACGACTACTTTTGGGTGTCAGGGAAAATGTATGGAGTAAAAAGTACGGAATTTTCTTTAGGAATATAGTGAAGTAAAAGAACAATTTTCAAAAATATAAATACAGTTCAGATACCCCAAACAACGACTTAAGTAGTACTTTAAAGTATTTTTACTTAATCAATCAAATTAATTTATAAAGCCCTTCTTACATCAGCTGATGTCACAAAGTGCTGTACAGAAACCCAGTCTAAAGCCCCAAACAGCAAGCAATGCAGGTGTAGAAGCACTTACGTACTTCACACCACTGATAATCACTGGCATTGAAGTTTTTTACGGAGCTCTAACATACTCAAGTTGTATCTTATTCTTCATTTCAAAGACATATTAGAAATAAACCATTTTGAGCCATGTTATCTTAAGACCACTTTTTATTTCCCCATTGCTAGTAGTTCAACATCCATATTGATTTATACTTATCCAGAAAATCTATTACTGAGTGTGATTGAATAAGATTTATTTTTAGACATCCTATACCGTATCTGGCCCATGCTATATGCTGAGGGCTTAGGCTATATGCAATATTTTTGGGTTCTCTGAAGTGCTCCACGGTGCAGCTCTCACGGTGCTGGCCGCTCTACTCACATGGGCACTCTGGGTAATAGCCTTTGTGTTAGCGCACCACAAGAGCACTGTGCATTCAAATTAAATATCAACTTGTCGCCCCGCCAAGGAAGACGACAGCTGACTCTGCCGTGGCCGCCAGAATCCAACTCAGTCTTATGAAAGAGCCAACCTCTGTTTTAGATGATTTTAACTGAGTTGCTTTTAAATGAACTAACCTTGGAGGAGCTTGATGCCATCAATGTACAGTATTTTAGCAACAGGGAAAAGCTGAAGGAATTTGGATACCTTTTTATTTGCAGCGCAACCCTGATGTGGTAGCTATGCTTACACCAGAACCGTGTTTCATGCCTTCGACTTTGTAAAGAAGGTTCTGTGGAATGTACTAACATTCTGCAACGGCCTTGAAGTAGAATGTTGCGGTTGAAATTGGCATTAGAATAAGTTGAGCTGCCAGTGTTCATCCTTTTATGAGATGTTCTCTCACTGATGATTGTGGCAGAAGTAGATCATTGGGAGGCCCAAGCTCAATGTGTTCATCCCAAAATCAGATGGAAAAGTAGCTGTAGCCTCTAAGTGTAGCATTATATCATTGGATAGAGAGGGTGCCAGATAAAAACCTGGCTCAGACTATTTTATGTCATGGTTATGTTAGCTAAGCATTGTGATGAATATAAAATAAGTGTGTGTGTGCTCTGTGTGTGTGTGTGCATGTCTTGGTGTCTGTAAGTCATTGTAGTCCTTTGTCATTGCACCTCTCATGTTCTTTCTCAATTCCCCTCGGTATGTCTACAGAGGCAGGCAGGTGCATAACAATTTGTTTTACTCTATTTATCTAATAGGCTTGTTGATTCATCTCGGTCAGGCAAGTGGTTTCTAGAGAGCATTAGCCCCACCTTGGGAAGGTGGACTCCTGGCAGGCATAATATTATGTCAGATCCATGTGATAAGGGAAAATCAGGTTACGGCTGAACAGGATGTCACGTTTAATAACCTGATGATCAATCTGAGACACGTGGCCACGTCTCTCTGCCTGGCGCTCTTTAAAAGCCCTAGAGGGAGCCCGATAAAGACACTTCCGATGGGTTTTATTGCTCCACGTCCGTTCAGAGATCTATGTTGTGCCGACGTGTGCTAATTAGCGTAGCCGTCATGCGTCATGGTCCAGACCCAGATTATATGTTACATTTGGGGAATTTTCCCGGATGGCCAGGTGTGTCTAATGATTTCCTCCCTATGGAGCGGCACGTGTGCTCATGCAAGCCACCAAATGGTGTGTAAGTGATCTAATAGAAGAGAGGGTTCTCTGTAGGCTCCTGGAGGGACATGCTAACCGTACCAATGGAATTACCATTTAGTTGAAAGTGATGAGTCTGTAAATTGCAGTGGATGCTTGGCCAGCTCTGTTGGTGTACTCTTAATGAAGGTAAGGGCGCTGGCATACTGTATTGGTTTAATGACCTCAGGGCTTCATTTACACAGCAGCTTGAATCATCATTTCCAATACACAGTTTGAATCATTTCATAAACTGCAAGAAGTATTGGAGGCTGCATGAGTTTTTCCTCCAACTATGAGCCAGAGAATCATGGGAAAAGAGATTATAGGAGGAAATTGACTCTCCTGTAATGGATTTCATTTTGATGCCTCAGAATATCAGGATTATTCGGGGCTGCAATGGGTGACTGATCAAATGCAGCCTCAAATTAGATACTGATCATTTTGTGACCATACTTGTTAGTCAGAGTTTAAACAAGTTTACATGGGTGAAAGGCAACTGAAAGCCAGAACCAAAGGACTGTGAGATGAAAGATAAAACAAGGCATCAGCACATTTATTTATCCAAGACAAAGCAAGAACTCTGATCAGAGTGATAACAGGCTACTAACAGGCTTCTGTTTCTTCATGTCTAGTGCATGTCCAGTTCTGTTACTAACACCACTGGACACGAAGAAACAGAAAGAACTTAATAGACACTAAAGCCAATGTATGGCAATAGTCTGGCCTCTCAAACCACCAAGGTCAAAACATGATCAAATACTGAGGGAGCACAGAATGTAAATGCAATTCAAAGTCCAGACACGTACTGCATTTAAAAAAACATTATGAAATCATGAAAACCATACTTATTTTTATCAGTGAGCTGTGGTTTTACCATATACAGTTGAAGTCGGAGGTTTACATACACTTAGGTTGGAGTCATTAAAACTTGTTTTTCAACCACTCCACACATTTCTTGTTAGTTTTGGCAAGTCGGTTAGGACATCTACTTTGTGCATGACACAAGTAATTTTTCCAACAATTGTTTACAGACAGATTATTTCACTTATAACTCACTGTATCACAATTCCAGTGGGTCAGAAGTTTACATACACTAAGTTGACTGTGCCTTTAAACATCTTGGAAAATTCCAGAAAATGATGTCATGGCTTTAGAAGCTTCTGATAGGCTAATTGACATCATTTGAGTCAACTGGAGTACCTGTGGAAGTATTTCAAGGCCTACCTTCCAACTCACTGCCTTTTTGCTTGACATCATTGGAAAATCAAAAAGAAATCAGCCAAGACCTCAGAAAAGAAATTGTAGACCTCCACAAGTCTGGTTCATCCTTGGGAGCAATTTCCAAACGCCTGAAGGTACCTCGTTCATCTGTACAAACAATAGTACGCATGTGTAAACACCATGGGACCACGCAGCCATCATACTGCTCAGGAAGGAGAAGCGTTCTGTCTCTTAGAGATGAATGTACTTTGGTGCAGAAAGTGCAAATCAATCCCAGAACAACAGCAAAGGACCTTGTGAAGATGCTGGAGGAAACAGGTACAAAAGTATCTATGTCCACAGTAAAACAAGTCCTATATTGACATAACCTTAAAGGCCGCTCAGCAAGGAAGAAGCCACTGCTCCAAAACCGCCATAAAAAAGACAGACTACGATTTGCAACTGCACATGGGGACAAAGACCATACTTTTTGGAGAAATGTCCTCTGGTCTGATGAAACAAAAATAGAACTATTTGGCCATAATGATCATCGTTATGTTTGGAGGAAAAAGGGGGAGGCTTGCAAGCCGAAGAACACCATCCCAACCGTGAAGCACGGGGGTGGCAGCATCATGTTGTGGGGGTGCTTTGCTGCAGGAGGGACTGGTGCACTTCACAAAATAGATGGCATCATGAGGAGGAAGATTATGTGGATATATTGAAGCAACATCTCAAGATATCAGTCAGGAAGTTAACTTCTTTGGGAGCAGCGCACGAGGTGACCGTTTTGGAGGGCCTGGCGTACCCAAAGTAAAATGCCTCCCATTCAGGCCCAGAAAAGACACATATTTAGTACCATTGGATAGGAAACACTCTGAATTTTCTAAAAGTGTTAACATTTTGTCTGTGAGTATAACAGAACGGATATGGCAGGCAAAAACCCGAGGAATTTCTGTCCTGGAAAAAGTGGTTTTGACAGATTGCCTCATTTAGAACCCCTCCCTTATGAAAATGCCCATATAAGGGCATATGAATGCAGTACCTATAGCTTCCTCTGGATGTCAACCTTCTCGAGAAAGTGTTGTGATTCTTTTTAGATGCTTTTAGAGCAGAGAAGAAGACGAATAAGGAAGTGTCCACACAGATGTCAATACAAGTAAATGCGCGCTCCCGGCTGGCGCGTTCTTTGTTTTTTTTCCTTCAACTTTTGTATTTTGAATTTGGCGCCTTGCATTTCACCTGGTAGTGTCGCTAGCGCCCCACCGCTCCCTAAGAAGTTAAAGCTTGGTAGCAAATGGGTCTTCCAAATGGACAAAGACCATTTGCTTCCAAAGTTGTGGCAAAATGGCTTAAGGACAACAAAGTCAAGGTATTGGAGTGGCCATCACAAAGCCCTAACCTCAAGCCTATAGAACATTTGTGGGCAGAACTGAAAAACCATGTGCGAGCAAGGAGGCCTACAAACCCGACTCAGTTACACAAGCTCTGTCAGGAGGAATGGGCCAAAATTCACCCAACTTATTGTGGGAAGCTTGTGGAAGGCTACCGAAACGTTTGACCCAAGTTAAACAATTTAAAGGCAATGCTACCAAATACTAATTGAGTGTATGTAAACTTCTGACCCACTGGGAATGTGATGAAAGAAATAAAAGCTGAAATAGATAATTCTCTCTACTATTATTCTGACATTTCACATTCTTAAAATAAAGTGGTGATCCTAACTGACCTAAGACAGGGAATTTTTGCTAGGATTAAATGTCAGGAATTGTGAAAAACTGAGTTTAAATGTTTTTGGCTAAGGTGTATGTAAACATCCGACTTCAACTGTAGGTTAGGACATTTCAAATGAGAGATTGATATTCCATTGGAAAAAGGAACATCTGCACTCACTGGAAATAGTATTTTTAAGTAAGATTTTCTTAAACAGCTGCTAAAGGTAATATTTTATCTCATGATTGTTTTACTTAAAATGACTGTGATATGTGGTTGTCTCATCTAGCTTCCTTAATATGAATGCACCAACTGTAAGTTGCTCTGCATAAGTGTGTCTGCTAAATGACTAAAATGTAAAATGTACATTTATGTTCAAAGTTTCAATATTCAATAGTTTCATTGGGCACAAGTCCTTGAGGGCATGATATCTATCATTCATCAGTGGCATGGTGTGGTAATTAGGACAGTCAATAGATAATAGTTGTATCTTTATGTCCTCACGGATATTGAGTGAGGAACACTGCCCTAGAAAATTGGCTGCTCTGATCAGGGTCCCCATTAGACTTGTCATACCTTCATACTGACCTTTTGCCATCTCGGAATATTCGGTAATACCGCCACTGAACACAAGGGGTGCTATTTTCAAACCCCACTGAGCCACTAACAAGTACATGTAAAATTCTATAGCGAATGCTAGCTAAATGCTAAAGAGCGCATTGCAATCATTTTATACAGTCTCTGACAAACTCTTTGCAGGACAGACATCCCAGCTCCTAAAGATATACAAGTAACTATAAAATGCTACTCACAGTTTGCTGCACGCACAAAACAAATATTAGACCGCAAGGAAGGGGATTCTCTGCTGTTACCAAGAGAAGCTTGATTTTGCAAGAAGCTAACCACTTAGCTAGACAACTAGCTACTAAATTAGCAAACCAAATGCACAACTGCAGAGCATTTAGAACATTTTAGACAGTTAACTTAATAGTTATAAGATTCCATACTGTAGCTAGATCACCTGGCGCGTGCTGCAGTGATTGACTCACAAGGAGCTGGTCTCTAGTCCTTGTATACTTGTAAACAAACACCACTAGTCTTTGTATGCTTGGTAAGGTTCAAATTGAAAAATTATGTGATAGGTGAAATGAAGAACGCAATCTGCTTCATCTCCTAACGTATTGCACAAGTTGACTGTAGGTATTTACATTAAAAGTAGCTACAAATATTCAAATACATTTTTAAAACTTCAAAGAAATAGTTTAAACGGTATTGAAGGTATTGAACAACCATCCCATTGTTATTTCCAAATACCCCGGTATACTGTATATATCGCTGTATACCACCCAAGCCTAGGCACCATGTCAATCTACTGTACAGAGAATCTGATCTCACACGCAGTCATCCATCCGTAGCCTACAGACCTCTTTGATAACTGAAGCAGAAATTCAGCTGAAGGGACCACTTCATGGACACACATCAGTGCTCAAGGGAATCCAATGACATGTCTGAGGCTATAATCCTTCATTTAATCACAAAGCGGGCATCCGGCCTCTGTTTTGGTATAAATCTGAGGGATGGGCCTAGAGAAATGTAGCAACTTTCAAATTCATAGACAGAGCTATGGATGAAAGAACTGTAATATCACAAGATGGCGCTGACAGACATGTTCGCCCTGTTTCTAGCTCCTAGACACCTTTGCAATATTTGTTTATTGTGTTTTTTCTTACATTATTTGCTCAGAACGTTACTCGTATTATTACCTACAGCAGATAATAACTTTTGGATATTAGATCGGTGGTCACTCACCATAAATTAGAGCAGAAATTCGACTTCCCTGAACTTGACCCTTTGTTTGAACTTCCCGAGGCAGCTCTATTCATCCCGGGGACTGCAACGAAACGCTGATGCCGGAAAAGAGGAAGAAGAAGTAGGGCCCTAGCCAGACTCAAGTGGCGTGCATATCATCCACCACTTCTAAGTATATTACTCACTAACGTTCAGTCCCTGGACACTAAAGTAGACAAGCTCAGGGCGAGGATCTCCTTACAGAGAGACAGACGTCAGGGACTGTAACATACTCTGTTTTACGGAATCATGGGTCTCTCCGGATATATTATCCCCGGGACAGGAAGAACAAACATTCTGGGAAAAAGAAAGGCAGAGGGGTGATTGTGGTAACGTACAGGAATTCTAGTCCTTTTGCCCTCCTGATTTGGAATACCTCACCATCAAATGCCGACCGCATTACCTCCCAAGGTAATTTATTTGGTCATCCTCACTGCCGTGTATATTCCCACCCAAGACAACACCACAATGGCTCTCAAGGAACTACACTGGATTATGTGCAAACTGGAAACCACATATCCTGAGGCCATATTTATTGTAACCTGGGACTTTAATAAACAAAATCTGAGGAAAATGCTTCCGAAATTCTATCAAGACACCTCCTGTCCTACACGCACATCACGGACTGAATCATTGCTACTCTCCCGCCCTGTAGCCATTGCATCCATTCTGCTCCTCCTCACCTATAGGCAGAAACTTAAGCAAGAAGCACACAAAGTAAGGACTGTTCAACGTTGGTCTAACCAATCGGAATCTATGCTTCAAGATTGTTTTGATCACGCGGACTGGGAAATGTTAATGTCGCCTCTGAGAATAATATCGACGTAAACACTGACTGGATTTATCAGGAAGTCGATAGAGAATGTAGTTCCCACTGTAATGATTAGAACTTATCCCAACCAAAAACCGTGGATAGATGGCAGCATTCTCACAAAACTGAAAGTGCGAACCACTACATTCAACCATGGCAAGGTGACTGGGAACATGGACGTGTACAAACAGACCATCTATGACCTCTGTAAGGCAATCAAAGAGGCAAAACAACAGTATAGGGACAAAGTGGAGTCGCAATTCAACGGCACAGACATGAGACGTACAGTACCAGTCAAAGGTTTGGACACACCTACTCATTTTTTTTTACTCTTTCTATATTGTAGAATAATAGTGACATCAAAGACATCAAAACTATGAATTAACACATGGAATCATGTAGTAACCAAAAAAGTTTTAAAATCAAAATATCCACCCTTTGCCTTGATGAAGAAAGCAAAGGTAACTGAACTAAATTACTATCGCCCCATAGCACTCACTTCTGTCATCATGAAGTGCTTTGAGAGGCTAGCTAAGGACCATATCACCTCCACCTTACCCGACACCCTAGACCCACTACAATTCAAATACCGCCCCAACAGATCCATGAACGTCGCAATCGCCATTGCACTGCACACTGCCCTATCCCATCTGGACAAGAGAAAAAGGGATAAAATAAAGAATAAATGGGTATATATCATTATACACCCCATTCTCTCTAGTAAGTTGTTCCTTCCACTGTCAAATCATCCTAGAGTACCCCCACCCCCCATATGCTCCCTAGTAAGTGGTTCCTTCCACTGTCAAACCAGCCCAGAGCACCCCCCCGCCCCCCATTCTCCCTAGTAAGTGGTTCCTTCCACTGTCAAGCCAACCCAGCCAGAGACTAGAATAAGAAGCTGTCAGGTCGGAGTGTGTCTAAGGAGAGAGCTCAGCTTAACAGCCCCATCCTGTTGCTACCTCAGCCTGCCTGCACAGCCGTTTTGCTCACAGTCACTTCATGCTGTCTTTATGTGCAACGGGACGACATCACACAGCAGGCAGCAATGTGTCTCAATTAGAGCTAAATCTACGGGTGTTCTTGTTTCCCAGCAAATGTTTTAAAATGGGGACAAGCCGTTACTGTCTGCTGCACAAAGAGAACAAAGCAAAGAAAGAATAGGATCAAAGCGTTGAATCACAGAGGAGTTGAGAGGAGTATTATTTGTAGGGTCTTGTCTTCTGTTTATCAGGGCATATGCTTAGACTGTGTGCTGTCTGCTGTCTGCTTCAGCATTAGAAATGTAAAAAGCTGTAATAGAAGACAAAGACCCCTGCACAGGTTTACCGGGGTGAAAAGAGAGCACACCAATTACCCAAAACAAACATTGTGTGTGTGCACTTTGTCATAGCAAATGAAGTAGGTATGTTTTTTCACTGCTGTCTAGCAACAGACCTTGAAAGTATGGGATTCATAATGTACTCATTTCTTGTACATCAATTTAAAATGGTTTACAACAAGAATATAAAAACATGATGTATAAGTGTTTACTTACAGTATATGTATTAATTTCAAATCAAATATTTTTCAGAATGTCCTTTTACAATGTACGGCGCTTTCTTGAATGTGGCCATGATGAACGTACTCTAATTTAACTATACAATTATTTGCATTTATCCTTTTATGGGTATTTCCATAGATCAACATTAGTAAAAATTCCTCTCTAACATGCCTGCTTCTTCTCTCTCTCTGTCTCTCTATCTGTAGGTTCCAGGCTGTGTAATGGACAACCGGCGCACCTCATCCTCCTCCTGCTCCTCATCCTCCAGGCCATGCTGCCACTCTGCTCTGGTGAACGCACCTGCCCTCACAGCTGCCGTTGTGAGGGGAAGATAGTCCACTGCGAGTCAGCTGGCTTCTTGGACGTCCCTGAGAACATCTCAGTGGGCTGCCAGGGCCTCTCTCTTCGCTACAATGACTTGCACACGCTGCTCCCCTACCAGTTTGCCCACCTCAACCAGCTCCTCTGGCTCTACATGGACCACAACCAGATCTCTTCTCTAGGCAGTCGGGTCTTCCAGGGGGTCCGCAGGCTGAAAGAGCTGATCCTCAGCTCCAACAAGATCTCTCAGCTCCACAACGCCACCTTCCACGGGGTGCCCAACCTCCGCAGCCTGGACCTGTCCTACAACAAGCTGCAGGTGCTTCAGCCGGGGCAGTTCCACGGCCTGAAGAAGTTGCAGAACCTCCATTTGCGCTCCAACGGCCTCACCAACGTCCCCATCCGGGCCTTCCTGGAATGCCGCAGCCTGGAGTTTCTGGACCTGGGCTACAACCGTCTCCGGGCCCTTACCAGGACTACCTTCCTGGGGTTACAGAGGCTCATGGAGCTGCACCTGGAGCACAACCAGTTCTCCCGGATCAACTTCTTTCTGTTCCCACGTCTTGCTAACTTGCGGGCTCTCTACCTGCAGTGGAACCGCATCCGAGCAGTCAACCAGGGCCTTCCCTGGACCTGGCACACGCTGCAGAAACTGGATCTGTCTGGCAACGAGATCCAGACCCTGGACCCTGCTGTGTTCCACTGCCTGCCTAACCTCCAGACCCTCAACCTGGAATCCAACAAGCTGTCCAATGTGTCCCAGGAGGCAGTGTCTGCATGGATCTCCCTGAACTCTATCAGCCTTGCGGGTAATGTGTGGGACTGTGGGACAGGCATCTGCCCACTGGTGGCCTGGTTGAGGAACTTTCGTGGCACTAAAGACACCACCATGATATGCAGCAGCCCAAAGCAGCTCCAGGGAGAGAAGATCATGGAGGCTACAAGGAACAATGGAATTTGTGAGGAAACCGATTACTTCCAGACAGAAATCCCTTCATCAACCCCGGATTTCATTGAAACGACACCTGACCCAAACCCTGCCCCCACCAGCCCCCTTCCACCCCTGCCTCCACCTACCACCCTGGCCCCCCTACCCCCACCTCGGCCTCAGCCCCACCCCCAGCCTACTTTTCCCAGTCGGGTAAGGATTGACCCCAGAGACTCCCCTCCCTGGGCTCCGCCCTCCCTCCGCAGCCTGGTGGTGACTCAGCCCCCAGAGCTGGAGCACATGTCCTTCCACAAGGTGGTGGTGGGCAGCGTGGCACTCTTCTTCACCGTGTCACTCGTCCTGACCGTCATCTACGTGTTATGGAGGCGCTACCCGAATGCGGCACGGCTCCTGCAGCAGCGCTCCGTGGTGGGCCGCCGCAAGCGGCGGAAAAAGAGCCCAGAGCCTGAGCAAAACCTGAGCTCCCAGCTGCAGGAGTATTACATGAGCTACAACCCGGCCGCCACCTCGGAGGGCTTGGAGGTGCTGGGCAACGGCACTGGCTCCTGCACCTGCACCATCTCCGGCTCCAGGGAATGCGAGGTATGACTCATCGCATCAGCCTTTAAAAACAAAACCCAAAAAGCAAAAACACAAAGGCTCAAGAGAGAGAGGTAAATCCTTCTTCAGGCATGAACTGTTTAGAGAGACTTTGGATCAGGGCTAAGCACCCTTGACTCTTGGTTCATAACGCGCTCGACTTAGAACCTTGAATGTTTCCAATTATTTCTGCAGTTTTCATTCATAAATCGAATCGGACACTGGAAACATGAAAATGACATTTAGAACCAGGAGGCAACGGTAACTTAGCTCAGGTTCAGAGGGCTGCATTATGGCACTGCCACATGTGTCATTGGCTTTAATGCATTTTGTTCACTTTTTCGTTTGTATAGTTTATTTGCCAGTCAGATTATATTTGTTCAGCGTTACACTTCAGCAGCGTTTTGAAGCACAATTCTTAATCATGCTCACACTTTTTGCATGGCTCCAGTGACAGATCCTGTATACTTGCACACTGTTCCTGCTTCAAGGTCTCACGCAAGTCATTGCTACGACATCATGGCATGGCTCACTGGATGCTTTGATAAACAGTACCAGTAAAAGTTTGGACGCACCTACTCATTCCAGGGTTTTTCTTTATTTTTACTATTTTCTACGTTGTAGAATAATAGTGAAGACATCAAAACTATGAAATAACACATATGGAATCATGTAGTAACCAAAAAAGTGTTTAACATATCAAAATATACGTTATATTTTAGGTTCTTCAAAGTAGCCATCCTTTGTTTTGACTACAGCTTTGCACAATCTTGGCAATCTCTCAACCAGCTTCATGAGGTAGTCACCTGGAATGCATTTCAATGAACAGGTGTGCCTTGTTAAAAGTTAATTTATGGAATTTCTTTGAGCCAATCAGTTGTATTGTTACAAGGTAGGGGTGGTATACATAAGATAGACATATTTGGTAAAAGTCCATATTATGTCAAGAACAGCTCAAATAAGCAAAGAGAAACGACAGTCCATTATTACTTTAAGGTAATTACTTGAAGGTCAGTCAATGCAGAAAATTTCAAGAACTTTGAAAGTTTCTTCAAGTGCAGTCTCAAAAACCATCAAGCGCTATGATGAAACTTGCTCTCATGAGGACCACCACAGGAAAGGAAGACCCAGAGTTACCTCTGCTGCAGAGTTCAAATAACAGACACATCTCAACATCAACTGTTCAGAGAAGACTGTGTGAATCAGGCCTTTATGGTTGAATTGCTGCAAAGAAACCATTACTAAAGGACACCAATAATAAGAAGAGACTTGCTTGGGCCAAGAAACACGAGCAATGGACATTAGACCGGTGGAAATCTGTCCTTTGGTCTGATGAGTCCAAATTTGAGTTTTGGTTCCAACCACCGTGTCTTTGTGACACGTAGAGTAGGTGAACGGATGATCTCTGCATGTGTGGTTCCCACCGTGAATCATGGAGGAGCAGGTGTGATGGTGTGGGAGTGCTTTGCTGTTGACACTGTCAGTGATTTATTTAGAATTCAAGGCACACAACCAGCATGGCTACCACAGCATTCTGCATCGATACGCCATCCCATCTGGTTTGCGCTTAGTGGGACTGTCATTTGTTTTTCAACAGGACAATGTAGAAAATAGTAAAAATATAGATAAACCTTTGAATAAGTAGGTGTGTCCAAACTTTTGACTGGAACTGTATATGTGTTTGTTTGTGTATGATTGTATAAGAGTGTTTATTACGTGTAGTACACTCAATGTGTAAGTAAGTGAATGTTTGTGTATGTGTGTGTGTGTGTGTGTGTGTGTGTGTGTGTGTGTGTGTGTGTGTGTGTGTGTGTGTGTGTGTGTGTGTGTGTGTGTGTGTGTGTGTGTGTGTGTGTGTGTGTGTGTGTGTGTGGGCATGTGCGTGTTTCGTCCATAGGTGCCTTTCTTTCAAGGCCAAAATGAAAGAGAGGGCAGGGGTTAGCTTAAGGCCACTAGTTTACCCCGTCTTGACCAAATTGGAAAGGTTAGCTCTCCACCTCATGAGATGCCAAAAAAACAAACTCCAAATCGATTCAAGCCAAATCACAACATGGATTAATTAGGTATTGATCAGCCTCAGTTGGATGCCCCATAACATAGCGACTGGAGCTCCCTGTCCTCTAATGTGGCAGAGTAGAAAAAGAAGAGGTCCCAGTCCTCTTGGTAGCATGCCCATTACTGGTGGTTTATTTCACTTCCTCAGTGGCCCTGTACGAGCCACATGGTCCACCTGCCTGCCAGGCTGCAGTAGCTACGGCCCTCTTTAGCCTAATCTCTTCAGCCACTTAACTCAGCAGCGGGTTTAGTAAAATAGTAGAGGGCATAGTGGAAGGGGCATTCGCTTAGCTCCCGCCTGTTTTGGGAAGATTTATGGTAATCTCAAAAGAGCCCTAGCGATATGTGTAATCCCAAATCTTATGAAATGCTCATTAATGCAGATGGATCCCCCTGGCCTGCCAAGATGAGGCACCTATTTATACCCAATACCAGGGTAATTACAATCACCAGCCATCGCACCGCGTCTGCGTTTGATCTCAGGAAGCATGTTTTCCTGCACAGATGCGCTGTTTTATAAAAGGATATTCACCTGAAGTGATTTCGTAAAAGGGGATTATTTATGTTCAGAGAGGCACTATTTTGGAAGGAGGAGAGAAAAAAATGACAGAAAGTAATCTGTTTATTACACTCCACTGGAAGGAACCAAAGATCACAGGAAGCAAACCCTGTAAGTGTTTGGTTTGTATAATGAGGAAATGAATTGACGCACTCAATGGTTTTACAGGTTGAATTAATGATTCTATGACAGTGCTGCAAAACAAAACAAGTCCACAGAGCCCATGTTATCCATATTAATTATCACTTTCAACATTATCCTTTCTGCTGAGTGCAGTTTGCTCAATTTTTTATCAAGAGTTTAGATTTTTGCTCAGTAAGCCTCCAACATTATTAATTGTATTGAAGGAATAAGGCATTTATTTAACATCAGAACTCCCATGGCACCATGTAAAATGTTTATTCTGCTCACAACCTTTTCTAATAATTTTTATATGCCTAACGTTTCATAATTTATTTCAGAAATATGACATGAATCACCTATAGGCACCAAGCTACCAAGCCATTCATTATAATTCCTCTGACTGGCTAAGCAACTCTATGACAAGGAGAGCTGTTGCGTAACTAATTATTTTTGCACTCTGTCAACGTGTTATGCCCTCAATCCAGGGAGATAGAGAGACCTCTTATTACCTGCAGTGTGATTAACTCAACTCTAAAGGCTGGCATATTATTTCTGATTGGAAATTCATTTAATTCAATCTTTGTTTCTCTCAGACAGTGCATAGATTTTCCTGTAAGTGGATCCCAAGGCCTGTACTTTCTTTTTTTTCATGGAAACATGGCAGTGAAATGAAGTACAAATGTGTTTCTCCCAATTACAGTGACAATGTGAATCTCATCCCCTCAAACACAGACACACTTCTCCCTGTTCTCTGCAAAGTACTAATGGGAGTCTGACGAAGATTTTTTTCTATGTTATGTTGTTGCTCATTTCGGTGAACGTTTAATAATTGAGGAGCAGGCGTCAGCTTGGTTTAACTTGATGAAAGAGCCATATTGCCGGCCGGCACAGCTGGCTGTGCCTTTCATTATGGCTCAGTGCGGTGCAGGCAGTCCCAACGGAAAACGGTGAGAAAGACTGGGAGCTGCGGCACGCTCTCAACTGTGCCTGTGATGAAATAAGAAACAGTCAGGATGAGAGAGGAATGCTGCATACCGGGTCAAAGCCCAATTAAAGCACCGGGGAGAAAGGATCAGAGATGGTGTGATTTTTCCTCTGAGGCTGCTTCAATTTGGTCATGTTCGGACTCACCAAAACTTTAATTCAGAATTATGATGTTTTGTATCATCATGATGATGTGGCCGGTGACATCTTGAAAACTTGACTGCTGACATGCAAAACATTTTTTTTAAACATACTTTTTGAGTGGATTTTACCTTGAAAAATAAATTGTTTCACCATATTTTATATTTACATTTGATATTTTAGTCATTTAGCAAACACTCTGATCCAGAGTGACTTACAGTTAGTGCATTTATCTTAATATAGCTAGCTGGGACAACCACATATCACAGGCATAGTAAGTACACTTTTCCTCAATAAAGTGAGCTAGAAGCAGAGCTAGAAGTGTTGGTTCAGGAAATGCGTTTTATTTCTATTTATTTAAAAACTAGAGTTCAGTTTACGTAACAGGGTTGACCTTAAAATGAGGGATATGTTTTCTTTATTTTTTTACCTTAAAATGAATCACTAAGCACATTAAATAATTATAATCTTCAGAAATGACTATGTCAAAGAAACAAAATAACTAGGGCTTTACAATGATGGTGAAAACTTGGAGAAATGTTAAGGTTAAGTAGGTTAAAATCTTCAGAGAAGTCACAAGAGTGTGCACAGAGGAACATGTTAAAACTTTAGCAAGTCTTTAGTCATATAATTAAAAAAATAAAATCTGGTCTATATTAAAGGGCACTTAATTTAATATAACAGACTTTTAAAATCTATTTTTTACTTAAAATATGTAAAGGGACACAAAAGGGACATATTTTGTGGAACGACCCTTGTAGGAACGACCCTTTAGTATCTCTCGCATACTAAATCAGACTTAAGTCTTCTTCCTTCTCAAAACTAATAATTGAGAAGAAGTCGGACATTTCTTTTCAAATAGAGAGAAGGAGTGTTTTCTTGGCAGTGGTAATGGAAAATAGCACTGAGATATAGCAAACTGAGAACATAGTCACAATACCTTTTCATATGGTAGAAGTCATAACAGAGATGTATTTGGCTGAAACACAATGAACCACTCAGGAAATAACAGACAAGGTTTTATGGTGAAAAACAGCGGTTAGGTGCAATTAATGGAATAATTTTACATTGAAGAGTGCTTATCATGATAAGCATTCAATCAGCATGACAGTTTGAGTATTAGTATGGTGCGTAGTTTCAATTGAGTAAACCACTTTTCCTCATCGGGAAATTATGAGCTACACTCCGCTCATCACTACTGGATAGAACTGTTTCAGTCATCTGTTAATTAAGTGATTGATCGTTGTCTGCTTCCTCAATGGATATGGACAGAATAGGAAGTTTAAAGGCTCTTAAGAGTCACCAACTTATGAGCAGTTTTATGTTCCCTTTAATCTGAAACCTAAATTGAACTGCTTCTCGTATACAAAGTTCCTAACATGTACACGCCTTTCCGATGGCCTCACGGGCACCATCCCACTTCTGACACCAATGTAGCGAATTTGGGGGGTAGCCCAAAGATGTTGGCTTGACAGCAGCAGGCTTGCCGAGGTCGCTAGGTGTTTATTAGTGTGATATCTTGTTTGTTATGATTATGAACATATAAGTGCTAGGAACAGGTTACCGGCTACCTCAACGGCTGTGGAAATTCTAACTGAAAAGGAAATGTACACTATTAGGATTTTTGTATCAGATTATTCCATGTCATAACATTTCAAGTCAGGTATAACTAACTACCTTTTTGATCTGCTTCTCTACTCAAAGAGAGCTGCCCCCTATTCAAAGCCCTCTACGTATGTAATAAGGTAACATTTTCTTTAATTTCAAATAAACTATTATCTCATTTTCATACCCCTGGATATTTATCTAGATTCTAGATATCGCAGCTGACATGATCTTGTACAGTATATCGGAATCTTTGCATTGTGCTCCATGTTCCAATATAATATTACATCAGGCAGACACATGAATAAAAATCAGTGTCAAATCAGTGCCGCTATTGAGGTATTGTTCATGTCTATCTTGTGTTATGGGAAATAAATGGGTCCTCCATTGGGTCCCCTTTCATACCGGGTCTACCCTGCAGCACAGAGTGACTTTCAGAGATGCCCCTCCTCCCCTCAAACAGCTTTGAAGACTGGGGGCATGTCACGCAGCCCGACAAAGACCTCCTCTGGCTAATTTCCCTTCAAGTCCCGTTCCACTTGACAGGCATTCCTCCAAACACCATTTACAGAATGCTTTCATTCTCCACTGTCTCTCCGTCTCTTTCTCCCCCCTTTCTCTCTCGCTCTCTCTGCCTCATCTGCTTTAAGTAGCCATTAAGTGCTTAAACGCACACATTCCACTGAGGCTTCTTAATGAATATCCAATAGGTTCTGGTTTAATATTTTGTCCCCATTTATCAAATCCCGTCTCATCCCTCTTAACGGGATCTATGGTCTGCAAGAGAGCTGCTTAATGTGTGCGTCATCTGATCTTTTTCACTTACACTTTATTTATGAATTAACTGATAAATTAATTGATTCAGTGATCAGGTCAATATTGTCTCCGTAAAGAATAGGGGTGTGGGGTAGTCTTACGGTTGGAGGGTTTAGGTGGAGGATGATGAACTAGTCCCTCTCTCCATCACACTGCCATTGACTCTCTAAAGGAGAGTCTAAATCTGTCTATAAAAAGACAGTGACTGACAGAAACAACACTAAATAGCATTGAGGCCTGTGAGGCAAACATGATCCACCTGATGGTTCTTTCATGCCAATAACAAGGCTATATATAAGGGGTACCGGTACTGAGTCAATATGAAGGGGTACAAATGAGCTTTGTGGGCACTATGAACTGTAGTCAATGAACAGCATACTCACATAGGTGTTCCTTTTGTCCAGGTGGGAAAGGGCAGTGTGGTGTGATTGAAATTGTGTCATCTGTGGATCTGTTGGGGCGGTATGCGAATTGGGTGGGTCTAGGGTTTCCGGCATGATGGCGTTGACGTGAGCCATGACCAGCCTTTCAAAGCACTTCATCGCTACCAACGTGAGTACTATGGGGCAGTAATCATTTAGGCAGGTTACCTTCGCTTTTTTGGGCACAGGGACTATGGTGGTATGTTGGAAACATGTAGGTATTACAGACTAGGTCAGGGAGAGGTTACAAATGTCAGTGAAGACACTTGCCAGTTGGTCCGCGCATGCTTTGAGTACATGCCCTGGTAATCCGTCTGGTCCCGCGGCTTTGTGAATGTTGACCTGTTTAAAGGTCTTTCTCACATCGGCTACAGAGAGCGTGATCACACAGTCGTCCGGAACAGCTGGTGCTCTCATGCATGCTTCAGTGTTGCTTGCCTCGAAGCAAGCATTAAAGCCATTTAGCTCGTCTGGTAGGCTCGCGTCACGGGGCAGCTCGCGACTGGGTTTCCCTTTGTAGTCCGTAATTTTTTTAGGATTCAATCTTAGTCCTGTATTGACGCTTTGCCTGTTTGATGGTTCGTCTGAGGGCTTTGCAGGATTTCATATAAGCGTTCCGATTAGTGTCCCGCTCCTTGAAAGCAGCAGCTCTAGTCTTTAGCTCGGTGCGGATGTTGCCTGTAATCCATGGCTTCTGGTTGGGAAATGTCATCTGACCACTTCCGCGTCACTGCTACGTCCTGCTTTAGTTTTTGCTTGTAAGCAGGAATCAGGAGGATAGAATTATGGTCAGATTTGCCAAATGGAGGGCGAGGGAGAGCTTTCTATGCGTCTCTGTGTGTGGAGTAAAGGTGGTCTAGAGTTATTTCCCTCTGGTTCACATGTGACATGGTGGTGGAAATTAGGTAAATTTGGCTCTCGAGTGGCGCAGCGGTCTAAGGCACTGCATCTCAGTGCTAGAGGTGTCACTACAGCCCCTGGTTCAATTCCAGGCTGTATCACAACCGGCCATGATTGGGAGTCCCATAGGATGGCGCACAATTAGCCCAGCATCATCCAGGTTATGGTTTGGCTGGGGTAGGCCGTCATTGTAAATAAGAATTTGCTCATAACTGACTTGCCTAGTTAAATAAAGGTTAAATATTATTTTATTTTTTTAACTGATTTAAGTTTGTCTGAATTAAAGTCCCCCGGCCACTCGGAGCGCCGCTTCTGGATGAGCATTTTCTTGTTTGCTAATGGCCTTATTACAGCTCTTTGAGTGGGATCTTAGTGCCAGCATCGGTTTGTGATTATAAATTGACGGCTACAAATAATATACAGCTGAAGTCGGAAGTTTACATACACTTAGGTTGGAGTCATTAAAACTTGTTTTTCAACCATTTCACAAATGTCTTGTTAACAAACTATAGTTTTGACATCTACTTTGTGCATGACACAAGTAATTTTTCCAACAATTGTTTACAGACAGATTATTTCACTTATAATTCACTGTATCACAATTCCAGTGGGTCAGAAGTTTACAAACACTAAGTTGACTGTGCCTTTAAACAGCTTGGAAAATTCCAGAAAATGATGTCATGGCTTTAGAAGCTTCTGATAGGCTAATTTACATAATTTGAGTCAATTGGAGGTGTACCTGTGGATGTATTTCAAGGCCTACCTTCAAACTCAGTGCCTCTTTGCATGACATCATGGGAAAATCAAAAGAAATCAGCCAATACCTCAGAAAAAAATGTAGACCTCCACAAGTCTGGTTCATCCTTGGGAGCAATTTCCAAATGCCTGAAGGTACCACGTTTCTCTGTACAAACAATAGTACGCAAGTATAAACACCATGGGACCATGCAGCCGTCATACCGTTCGGGAAGGAGACGCGTTCTGTCTCCTAGAGATGAACGTACTTTGGTGCGAAAAGTACAAATCAATCCCAGAACAACAGCAAAGGACCTTGTGAAGATGCTGGAGGAAACAGGTACAAAAGTATCTATATCCACAGTAAAACGAGTCCTATATCGACATAACCTGAAAGGCCGCTTAGCAAAGAAGAAGCCACTGCTCCAAAACGACCATAAAAAAAGCCAGACTACGGTTTGCAACTGCACATGGGGAAAAAGATCGTACTTTTTGGAGAAATGTCCTCTGGTCTGATGAAACAAAAATAGAACTGTTTGGCCATAATGACCATCGTTATGTTTGGAGGAAAAAGGGGGAGGCTTGCAAGCCGAAGAACAACATCCCAACCGTGAAGCACGCTGGTGGCAGCATCATGTTGTGTGGGTGCTTTGCTGCAGGAGGGACTGGTGCACTTCACAAAATAGATGACGTTATGAGGAGAGAAAATTATGTGGATATATTGAAGCAACATCTCAAGACATCAGTCAGGAAGTTAAAGCTTGGTCGCAAATGACCCCAAGCATACTACCAAAGTTGTGGCAAAATGGCTTAAGGACATCAAAGTCAAGGTATTGGAGTGGCCATCACAAAGCCCTGACCTCAATCATATAGAACATTTTTGGGCAGAACTGAAAAAGCATGTGCGAGCAAGGAAAAACTGAGTTTAAATGTATTTGGCTAAGGTGTATGTAAACTTCCGACTTCAACTGTAGACGAGAACTCTTGGTTGATAGTGTGGTCTACAGCTTATCATGAGGTATTCTACCTCACCCAAGCTATACCTCTAGACTTCTTTAATATTATACATCGCCACCAGCAGATATTGACAAATTGGCACACACCCCCGCCCCTTGTCTTACCAGACGTAGCTGCATATAAGGGCACAAGGCGAGACCCAGATGCAGTCACAGGAGGCAGATGATTCGAGTCTTTGTCGTTTATTTATAATACAAAAGGAGTAGGCAAGAGAATGGCATTGGACAGTCAAAAGGTCAAAACCTTTTGAGACCAAAAGGTAAAGAGTGGCAGACAGGCTCGATGTCAGGGCAGGCAGAAGGGTCAGGCAGGCAGGTACGGAGTCCAGAGAAACAGGCAAGGGTCAAAATCGGGAAGATTAGAAGAAGAGAATAGAAAACAGGAGCATGGGAAAAACACGCTGGTTGACTTGAAAACATAGAAGACGAACTGGCACAGAGAGACAGGAAACACTGGGATAAATACACTGGGGAAAATAAGTGACACCTGGAGGGGGTGGAGACAATCACAGGAACAGGTGAAACAGATCAGGGCGTGACACTGCATGTCCTGCCGATAAAGCCAAGTCTCGGTGAAACATAAGATATTACAGTTTTTAGGATTGGTAGGATAGTCTTAATTGTAGAACGTCCAGTTTGTTTTCCAATGGTTGCACGTTGGCCAATAATACAGAGAGAAGTGGTGGTTTACCTACTTGTCTGCAAATTCTTCACGCTAATGACGGGCCTTGTCTTGACAAAGTAGTATAACCTTTGCGTCAGACTCATTAAAGAAAAAATCTTCGTCCAGTTCGAGGTGAGTAATCTCTGTTCTGATATCCAGAAGCTATTTTCGGTCATAAGAGATGGTAGCAGCAACATAATTGTCAAAAGGAGTTACAAACAATGCGAAAAAACGAACAAAATAGCACAGTTGCTTAGGAGCCCGTAAAACGGCAGTCATCCCCTCTGGCGCCATTATAACCCTACTGAGCTGTTTATTAATAGCTGCAGATGGCACCACAACGGGCCCTGAAGCTAAGACAAATAGGGAGAGAAAGTAGGCCTGTTTTATAGCAAATCTGAGACTAAGACAGTGAGGGGAGAGATTCTAAGACTGATCTGCTGCTGTGACACCGAAAGGAAACAAACGCAGTGGCAGTGTGGCACCTTATATCAAAGCTACCCCCTCCATTACCTTAAATTGAATTTTGTAATCTTCTACCTGCTTCTGTTTCCTTTTGCCACCGGCGCTTGCAGACACTTTGTACTTTGTCCACGGATAACAGTAACATCCACCCTCCTTCCAGCTCACCCACACACACTGCTATAGTCTACATACTGCAACGCAGAGTTGCAAACCCACACACATACAAATGTGTGTGCGCAGGCTAGCACACACACACAAAGTCCAATCACATACAGCAGGTGATTGAGAGTGTTATTCTTTCAAACAGACAAAAACTACTTTACAGTATTGTCCAAGTGCCTCCACGCAGGTCTTAAGTGTCAAGGCATTTGTCTTATTAGAAACCCCAACCGTATTTATTTTGCTGCCTTCCCCTCCCCACTTCCTTGTATCCCTCTGGTCCATAAGCAAGGAGAGGTCAATTAAATGGGCTGATGGACAGAGGGGAAAAAGCCTGCAGGGATTCATCTGTGATTGAAAGCAAAGAATGAGCAGCTCTTGCACTCCAGGCTCTATTTATATCAAGATGAGGTGGGAGGATAATGTGCCATCAGCTAGGAGATGGCATTAAATGAACTTTGATCAGGGAAACATGGATCCAGCGCTTGAGAGAATCTTAAGTCCTACAGCTCAGTCTGTCCCTTTACTGAAGGGTAAAGGGGAGATATGGATCTGCGTCTAGGCACGCCTGGTCTACAGGACAGTGAACCTTACCAGTTAACACTGGGAACCACAAAGGACTTTCATCGGACAAGCGAATACAGCTGTTTCCATTTTACTTGCTGAATACAATTACATGTCACACACGTCAGTTTCTAAAACATGATTTGTCTTTTCACCTATTTTCTGAAAAGTCAAAGTATGGTCTTTTCATACGTAGATAGACATACCACATTTCCTTTCAGAGTATTGTCAGAATAGTTACATTTTGGCATCTTCAGTGTGGTTATTTTAATTGTAGAGCCCAAAGCTAAGGAGTCCAGAGCCCCAAGGTCTCATTGAGACAAAATCATTTGATAAGGAGATTCTAAAATGCATTGAATATCTGCGCTGTTGAGACATTGCACCCTTTTTTTCGTATCAAGAAAATCTATGCGAACCATCAAAAAAAGCATAAAGCAACAGTGTTTTTGTCGATTCCCCCTCCTACTCACTAACTGTACATCACATGATTTGACTGTACCATTCCTAGGGTTGCTTGAGTGGAGGCATATTAGAGGGCTTCAATTCCTTTGAAAACAATGGACTAAACAATGCCCTGTGTCACCTCTGTCATCTCCTCCTGAAAACAAGTACATTAATAGAAAGACTGTCATTCAAAACCAGATCAACAGCACCAGCAGGCATCAACACAACTTTTGCTTTGAAGATTAAAATGTTTTATATCAGGGACAATGTTTTGCCCATAACGTTTTTACAGAACCTATTTGCAGCTTTGTTCTCTTGTCACATTAATTTTAATTCACAAAGACTTTGTCTCTCTTTCTTAGCAAATGTTTGAATTATTAAAGGGTGGTTTTCAGAGGGGAACAGAGACATTTGTCGAGATCCACATCTTTATTAAACGTGCCCTATAGGCATATACGTGCGCTCTGTGCCTGTGTTAGGCCGCAGTCACTATCACAGTGAGAACACAACCCATGCTTCCCGTGTTCTTTACTTATTTTCGCCAGTTTTCCAACAAAGCCACTTTTCTACTTAGTGGTATTACAATGCGATCCTTCTTTGTGTACAAATTAATGATGCCCCTTGAAGAATAATGGTGGGAGGAGATAGCCTTGTTTGCCCTAATTTAACCACAGAATTACAGCTAAAGAAGGCTGATTTCTTTGTTAGATATTCAAGGTGGAGAGCTTATCCCTATTTAGGTAATTTGATAAACCATGAATAAATTGATAAATACATGGATTAAAGAGGTACACTCAGTCAGAGACAGAAAACTATTTTAACCTCTTTGTACTATATTTTAATTTGTATTTAACCTTTATTTAACTAGGCAAGTCAGTTAAGAACAAATTCTTATGTACAATGACGGCCTACCAGGGAACAGTGGGTTAACTGCCTTGTTCTTTGTTTGTTGGGATAGAGAGTTTGTTGGATTTTTAAAGATATTTGTTTGTGTGTGCATGTGTCTGAGAGAGAGAGAAAGTGGGAGAGAGGGAGGGATAGAGTGAGATTGTGTTGGAAGGAAGCTGCCGCACTTAATGGTGTCGTCCATCACTGTCATGAATCATAAATCATAACACACACATACGCAGGCACACACACACAATTTCATTGGGACATGTTTGGTTGGATCCTCTACAAGTAAATTGCATCACATTTCCTTTGAGAGATTCTTGAGCCACCACCATTCCTAAAGCATGGCTTATGTGTATTTTCTCTGCTCTCCTCTGCAATGCATGTACAGTATATACACAATCATTCTCCACCGCCCCCAGAATCTTATCGCTATTCTATCACATACTTAGTGACTGCAGCAGTCCATAGTTAAATCCTATATATGATAATTTGTTCCAATATATCTCAGCTACTGCCTGTGCTGGCTGCCTGCCTGCCTACCTTTGTAAGGCTCCTGGAGATTTGTGCACCCTGTCACGCTGAAGTTTGCGTTCCAGTTTGAGTCATGATACACGTCTCTGGGCAAAATATTACTCTTGCTGTCAAGATTTATATATTCATGCATTCAGGCTTTCAGCACTACAATTAATCTTTGCTTTTATTATTTTCTTTTTAATGATGGGGAAAAATGGTATACATTCAAAATAATAATAATTCAACACTATGTTTAGACATTGTATGATGTTATCACATTGTCCTGTAATAGCTCAGTATATTGGGCGGTAGGTAGGGACCTACATGAAAATGTGATCAGATGTGTTCCTATAAACATCACATTTGCCTCCAGTATAGTTACATATGGTTGATACTCCATTTAGCTTGTTTGTTTTCAGATCTACCAATGTCAGATCCTAATTTGACCCGTTTCGTTGCAGCAGGAAAATAATCCTGCAGCAGGAGGATTTGAATATCTGAATAAATATTTTGAATTGCCGCCAGGGAGTAGCTGGAAGCAGTGTTTGTATACAATGCACACCGTATCTACATTGTACCTTATGCAGGCTAGCTGCAGGCTACAGCACGTCTCGTGTTGATTCTTATGTGGATTATCATACGTTGACATATTTGTAGGGTTAGATGTATTTTTGTTAGGGAAAAACAGTTTTTGTTAAATCAATTGTTTAGTTATATTTTGAAGGGAAGCAATACCCACAGCCACTGACCCCAGCACACATATGACAGAGTTGGCATGGGTTTGAATCCGGTCCACTGCTCATGGATGAACGTCTATTTCTAATGCACTAATTCTGCGTGGTTACAGGGTTAATTCTGCGTGGTTGCTGGGTTAAGACAGAAAAAACTCAAAGGTTAACAGTTTATGCATTAATTCTGAGTGATTATGGTTAGGGATATGGCAAGGGTAGGCAACCCTGGTCCTGGAGTGCCGCAGGCACTTCATGTTTTTGATTTAACTGACCTGGAAGACCAGGTGTGTTGAATTTAAGCCATCACTGAATTGATCAATTAGCTCAGTTGGTCAGATGTGGTGCCTAGTTGGAACATCCTGCACTCTAGGAACAGGGTTTCCTACCCCTGGAGTATGGTTTGGGGAAGGCTTACAACAAAATTATTTAAAAAACAATGCCTTTATGTTTCATCAGAATTAATCATATACTTGGTGCTTGCTAGAGCATCGTGAACTGCCGTAGCGCAGTGGTCCAAGCAGTGCCCTCCGGCTCTGAGACTCACGAGTTTGCACTGCTGGCCGATATAGTGACCAGCCTGAGCCTACATTAGCCCCACAAGTTAATTGTGTTTGTTTCAATATTTTCAAGAAGTAAAATGAATATGATAATTTACACAAACAAAAGTGTCACACCCTCAACAAAATTGTCTTTGGATAGGCTCATGCATAAACATCTTGACAGCTTTACGAAATGAAATATTAAAGCCACACAATACATGCTTTCAATCCTCACCAAAGAACAGAACTATATAGACAAATTATACATAGCCAAACTATAAAAGATGGACGAGTATCCACACTGGAGGAAAGTTGATCGTTCTACAGTAGGCCTACATTTGTCAATCAACAGATGGCCCAAATCAACTCAGCCAGGGACACACAATCTGTAGACTACTATGGGTTTTCACACCTTTCATTATGTGACAATAGATAGGCTAATCAAATAACAAGGAGCCTATTGCAACCATCGATGGAACTAGATTAAACCATCCGCACAGCTGATCTCATTTGCAACCATTATTGGTGACCTCATTACCGCCCCCTAAAAGATGATGTCGATGTTACCCTTATGCCTCGTTCATGTGCCAGTCGGAACTAGGAAACTCTGAAATGTCCGACTTGCTAACTGGTTGTAGTTATACATGTGCCGTTACACAAGTCCTGATTGCAACCAGTCTTTCAATTTATGTTCGCCCTCTGATTGGTATTGTAATCTAAACAATGTATTCCTTTTTGAACAGACTAAGGGCGACTGAGCTATTTGGCAAGCATTCCGTACAATAGAAATAAACAGTGGTGTAGTGGTTCCTTGAGAAGTGGGTATACTCTAATTTGCCAAAAATTTGCCAAACGGCCCGCCAAATCATATAAACTCAGCAACAAAAAAAAACGTCCCTTTTTCAGGACCCTGTTTTTCAAAGATAATTCGTAAAAACACAAATAACTTCACAGATCTTCATTGTAAAGGGTTTAAACACTGTTTCCCATGCTTGTTCAATGAACTATAAACAATTAAAGACATGCACCTGTGGAACAGCTTACAGACGGTAGGAAATTAAGGTCACAGTTATGAAAACTTAGGACACTAAAGAGGCCTTTCTACTGACTCTGAAAAACACCAAAAGAAAGATGCCCAGGGTCCCTGCTCATCTGCGTGAACGTGCCTTAGGCATGCTGCAAGAAGGCATGAGCACTGCAGATGTGGCCAGGGCAATAAATTGCAATGTCCGTACTGTGAAATGCCTAAGACAGCGCTACGGGAGACAGGATGGACAGTTGATCGTCCTCACAGTGGCAGACCACGTGTAACAACACCTGCACAGGATCGGTACACCCGAACTTCACACCTGCGGGACAGGTACAGGATGGCAACAACAACTGCCCGAGTTACACCAGGAACACACAATCCCTCCATAAGTGCTCAGACTGTCCGCAATAGGCTGAGAGAGACTGGACTGAGGGCTTGTAGGCCTGTTGTAAGACAGGTCCTCACCAGACATCACCGGCAACAACGTCGCCTATGGGCACAAACCCACTGTCGCTGGACCAGACAGGACTGGCAAAAAGTGCACTTTACTGACGAGTCGCGGTTTTGTCTCACCAGGGGTGATGGTCGGATTTGTGTTTATCGTCGAAGGAATGAGCGTTACACTGAGGCCTGTACTCTGGAGCTGGATCGATTTGGAGGTGGAGGGTCCGTCATGGTCTGGGGCGGTGTGTCACAGCATCATCAGACTGAGCTTGTTGTCATTGCAGGCAATCTCAACGCTGTGCGTTACAGGGAAGACATCCTCCTCCCTCATGTGGTACCCTTCCTGCAGGCTCATCCTCCAGCATGACAATGCCACCAGCCATAGTGCTCCTTCATGGCGTGATTTCCTGCAAGACAGGAATGTCAGCGTTCTGCCATGGCCAGCGCAGAGCACGGATCTCAATCCCATTGAGCTCATCTGGGACCTGTTGGATCGGAGGGTGAGGGCTAGGGCCATTCCCCCTAGTCTGCCGATATGGACAGCCCCATCAAGAGGATCCTCCTGGATCTCATTTTGGGAGAGAGTGGTAAGCAGCCTGAAACTTCTGAAACCTATATCATTAGCCATTGCAAGGATTGAGGGAGACAATGCCATCCTATCTGATGTTCAGACTTACATGCTTGCAGATGTAAGAGAAGAAATCCGTACTGCACTGCCCACTTCACTGTTGCTCCAAGCAGAGGAAACTGCAGTTCTGAAATACATCAAAAAGCGTAAAGACTTCTGCCTGAAGCCCATACACGCCGCAGCGTACATGCTGGACCCCAAGTATGCAGGCTAGAGCATCCTGTCTGGATGAGGGCAAAGTTCTTGGCAGTCTGGCGAAGTACACTTCCAAGCAAGGGCTTTGGGATGGAGACATATCTCATCAGCCACCTGGGGGAAGGGAATTTATGGATCTGAGGCTCTTTCGCCTGTTGCCTCCATCATCCTCCAAATCCCACCAACATCAGCCGCCTCAGAGCGCGTCTGGTTCTTGTTTGGGAACACACACACCAAAGCACGCAACAGGCTGACCAATAGAAGGGTTAAAAAATTGGTGGCCATTGGGGAAATGTTGGGCTTTTTGAGCCTGACAACAAGCCATCCTCAACAAGGTTTGAAAGTGACAGTGAAGATGAGGCCTCTGAGTCTGATATTCAAATCAAATCAAATCAAATTTTATTTGTCACATACACATGGTTAGCAGATGTTAATGCGAGTGTAGCGAAATGCTTGTGCTTCTAGTTCCGACCATGCAGTAGTATCTAACAAGTAATCTAACAAATTCACAACAACTACCTTATACACACAAGAGTAAAGGAATGAATACGAGTATGTACATATAAATATATGGATGAGCGATGGCTGACCGGAATAGGCAAGATGCAGTAGATGGTATGGAGTACAGTATATACACATATATATATATATATATATATATATATATATATATGAGATGAGTAATGTAGGATATGTAAACATTATATAAATGGCATTGTTTAAAGTGGCTAGTGATACAATATTTCATCCAGTTATCATTATTAAAGTGGCTAGAGATTTGGGTCGATGGCCGAACGGCATAGGCAAGATACAGTAGATGGTTTGGAGTACAGTGTATACATTTGATATGAGTATGTCGGATACGTAAACATTATATACAAAATTGTTTAAAGTGGCTAGTGATACATTTGTTACATCCAATTCCTATGTTTAAAGTGGCTAGAGATTTAAGTCAGTATGTTGGCAGCAGCCACTCAATGTTAGTGATGGCTGTTTAACAGTCTGATGGCCTTGAGGTAGAAGCTGTTTTTCAGTCTCTCGGTCCCAGCTTTGATGCACCTCGGTCCCAGCTTTGATGCACCTTTGATGCACCTGTACTGACCTCGCCTTCTGGATGATAGCGGGGTGAACAGGCAGTGGCTCGGGTGGTTGTTGTCCTTGATGATCTTTTTGGCCTTCCTGTGACATCGGGTGGTGTAGGTGGACATTGAGGAGGTCCAGTGAGAAGACATGGAAGCCTGAGAGGAAGACAACCAAAGCTTTAGTTTCTAGACAATCATTTTACAGATGTATGTTGAAAACATTTTGGGAGATGATCATTGGGTATCATTCAATATTCCCTTTCTTTTGTTCTACAGTGAAATCATCCCATGTGAAGAGTCAACTTATTTAATTAAAGTTCAATTTGTAACTAAATTCTATTGGAAGGATTTAATAATTTGCAATTATGTGTACTTAATAAGATAAGGTAAAAGGTTTTTGTTTCTGTCTCCATATGATATGGTAAATACATCCAATGCAAAAAACATCTACATTAAAATGGTATTAATATTAATTAGCGTATATTCCGTTGATTCCCATATATTCCCGTTAATTCACACATAAAGTTTCCACCTCTGAATATTCCCCAAAATGTGCAACCCTAGTGTAGACAAAGAGGAGCTTTCCAGTAGGTGTACCAAAACATGCAAGGGCCATTTTCTCAAAAGTGGTGTTAAAAGTTTATAAAATTTCAAAGCAGAATTACTTTCCTATTGTTTCTCAACTGCTGTGTATGATATACCATTTCATAGCTCTGAGTCTTTACTTTAATCATTTTTTTTACATCTAATTTTGCTACATAGGATCGAAACGAGTCGGTCGGTCATATATAAAGGTCCTTGACATATTTGTGTAAACTTTGTATGTCTTCACATGCAAATAGCTCGATGAAAGTTCCCAGCCTCATAAACCCAAGTAACCCAAGTACAGAATGTTTGGGACTTTATAATGAAGACATGCTGTGCATAACGGGGCACATTGCTCTGGCAGCAATGTTTTATGTCTGTTG
Organism: Brachymystax lenok tsinlingensis; assembly: GCA_030435695.1. NCBI lineage: Eukaryota > Metazoa > Chordata > Actinopteri > Salmoniformes > Salmonidae > Brachymystax > Brachymystax lenok. The sequence continues at coordinate 21,477,967 of CM059787.1, forward strand.
ATTACTTCCAAGTAAACAGTGATCAACACAAGGCAAAGACAAAGTGGCTCAAAACAATTTCTGTTCATCTTTCATGAAACCATCAGGGAAACATAAGCCTGCATATTCAGTTATTTTTACTGAGTTCCCAGTTGTCTTGAATTCACTGAGGTAGGAGATTTCCCAGTTGTTTTGAACATGACAATAATGCCAACCCATACTACCAGCAATACACACTGATTGTCATAGCTAGCCACCATACATGAATCTGCAGGCAAAGCTAACCAATTACACTATATATACAAAAGTATGTGGACCCCTTCAAATTAGTCAATTCGGCTATTTCAGCCACACCCGTTGCTAACAGGTGTATAAAATCAAGCACAAAGCCATGCAATCTCGATAGACAAACATTGGCAGTAGAATGGCCTTACTGAAGAGCTCAATGACTTTCAATGTGGCACCATCATAGGATGCCACCTTTTCAACAAGTCAGTTTGTAAAATGTCTGCCCTGCTAGAGCTGCCTGTCAACTGTAAATGCTGTTACTGTGAAGTGGAAACATCTAGGAGCAAAAGCGGCTCAGATGCGAAGTGGTAAGCCACACAAGCTCACAGAACGTGAGCACCGAGTGCTGAAGCACATAGAGCGTAACAATTGTCTGTCCTCGGTTGCAACACTCATTACAGACTTCCAAACTGCCACTGGAAGACAAAAAACAATAACGCAACACACTACACAGCAAGGAGTTAAATCATTGATGTGTTTGTGAATGTGATTGACTCTACATGCAGTAATGTGAGAAAATTGATAGGAGTACTCACAGTGCTTGGAGAGGAAACATTAAATGAGCGGGCACATGAGACATGGCTTCAGTTCATGTCAGGAGAGAGTTGACAGTGGTAGTGGAGTGGAGTAGTCATCACTTCTTAAATCAGGTAACAGGAGGGGACTTAGCCAGAAATACAAATAGCCAATACATTCCAATGCAGCTGCGCTATCTAAGGTTTGAACAACAAATTTGTCCATGAAGTTAAACACAGACTGCGCATCTCGCCCACTTGACACAAAGTAGGCCAAGAAACGTTCCTGAATATCAATCAATCAAATGTATTTATAAAGCCCTTCTTACATCAGGTGATGTCACAGAGTGCTGTACAGAAACCCAGCCTAAAACCCCAAACAGCAAGCAATGCAGGTGTAGAAGCATGGTGGCTAGGAAAAACTCCATAGAAAGGCCAGAACCTAGGAAGAAACCTTGAGAGGAACCAGGTTGTGAAGGGTGGCCAGTCCTCTTCTGGCTGTGCCAGGTGGAGATTATAACAGAACATGGCCAAGGTTTTAAAATGTTCATAAATGACCGGCAGGGTCAAATAATAATCACAGTGGTTGTCGAGGGTGCAACAGGTCAGCACCTCAGGAGTAAATGTCAATGTCAGATCATTCAGAGTATCTCTAGCGCTCCTGCTGTCTCTAGAGAGTTGAAAACAGCAGGTCTGGGACAGGTAGCACGTCTGGTGAACAGGTCAGGGTTCCATAGCCACAGGCAGAACAGTTAAAACTGGAGCAGCAGCATGGCCAGGTGGACTGGGGACAGCAAGGAGTCATCAGGCCAGGTAGTCCTGAGGCATGGTCCTAGGGCTCAGGTCCTCCGAGAGAGAGAGAGAGAAAGAAAGAAAGAAAGAAAGAAAGAAAGAAAGAAAGAAAGAAAATGAGAGAGAGAAAACAAGAGAGCATACTTAAATTCACACAGGACACCGGATAAGAGAGGAGAAATACTCCAGATATAACAGACTGACCTTTAGCCCCCCGACACATAAACTTCTGCAGCATAAATACTGGAGGCTGAAACAGGAGGGGTGGCCCCATCCGACGATACCCCCGGACAGAGCCAAACAGGCAGGATATAAACCCACCCACTCTGCCAAAGCTCAGCCCCCACAACACTAGAGGGATATCTCTAACCACCAACTTACCATCCTGAGACAAGGCCGAGTATAGCCCACAAAGATCTCCGCCATGGCAAACCCCAAGGGGGGGCACCAACTCGGACAGGAAGATCACGTCAGTGACTCAACCCACTCAAGCGAAGCTTTAACCGGGTAGCCAGAAAGTAGATCATTGCAGTAGTCTAACCTAGAAGTGACAAAAGCATGGATACATTTTGGTGCATCATTTTTGGACAGAAAGTTTCAGATTTTTGCAATGTTACGTAGATGGAAAAAAGCTGATACGTTAGTCAAAAGAGAAATCAGGGTCCAGAGTAACGCTCGAGGTCCTTCACAGTTTTATTTGAGACGACTGTACAACCATCAAGATTAATTGTCAGATTCAACAGAAGATCTCTTTGTTTCTTGGGACCTAGAACAAGCATCTCTGTTTTGTCTGAGTTTAAAGTAGAACATTTGCCGCCATCCATTTCCTTATGTCTGAAACAGAGGCTTCCAGGGAGGGCAATTTTGGGGCTTCACCATGTTTCATCGAAATGTACAGCTGTGTACAAACCATCAACAGAGACAAACTGATATCTTTCCGACAGGCCAGAAAAGCAACAGCTTTTTCTAAAAATTTTGAGAGGAATGGGAGATTCGATATAGGCCGATATTTTTTTATATTTTCTGGGTCAAGGTTTGGCTTTTTCAAGAGAGGCTTTATTACTGCCACTTTTAGTGAGTTTGGTACACATCCGGTGGATCAAGAGCCGTTTATTATGTTCAACATAGGAGGGACAAGCACAGGAAGCTGCTCTTTCAGTAGTTTAGTTGGAATAGGGTCCAGTATGCAGCTTGAAGGTTTAGAGGCCATGATTATTTTCATCAATGTGTCAAGAGATATAGTACTAAAAAACTTGAGTGTTTCCCTTGATCCTAGATCCTGGCCGAGTTGTGCAGACTCAGGACAACTGAGCTTTGGAGGAATACACAGATTTAAAGAAGAGTCCCTCATTTGCTTTCTAATGATCATGATCTTTTCCTCAAAGAAGTTAATGAATGTATCACTGCTGAAGTGAAAGCCATCCTCTCTTGGGGAATGCTGCTTTTTTAGTTAGCTTTGCGACAGTATCAAAAAAACATTTTGGATTGTTCTTATTTTCCTCAATTAAGTTGGACAAATAGGATGATTGAGCAGAAGTGAGGGCTCTTCGATACTGCACGGTACTGTCTTTCCAAGCCAGTCGGAAGACTTCCAGTTTGGTGTAGCACCATTTCCGTTCCAATTTTCTGAATAAAGTCCTGATCATCCACATACCTGACAACTGCAAGCAGACTGCTGGCACTATAGGTCCCAGGGTGGGGGGGAGCGGGGGGGAGGGGGCGATTTTGTGAACCTAACCAGGAAAACTCTGGACCCTATAAGATATGACAGTGATTAATCAGATGCAAAAACATTTTATAAGGGCTATGGTGGGACCAATATTTCGCAATCAGGTCACATGGTTTTAAAAAAGGGGGGTAAAAAATGAAAACCCTGTCAAACTGCAGCAACTTTGCACTTGTTCATATTAATTATATTTAGACTAGATTAGGAGGGGGGGATTTCCTCTACCCAGACACAGAGACAACAACTGATAGACAATAGAACTCACAGGGCTGAGCTTGCTTTATGCATGTATGCAAATGTAGGCCTTGTAAAAAATGTACTCACATCTGTCATCACTTTTGCAGCATGTTGATTGAATAATTTCATTTTATAATTTTGGATAGAAAAAGTATAGGCAGCCTAGCCAGCCTAATTTTGAATATAAACCAAATTTGATCACATTCACATTTTCTCCTGACACACAAATGGACTATTAATACATAATGTTACCAATTAGTTACCCTGACCAAATGGACAGCGCACATAGGCTGTATGCATCTGCTCTTATTAGTAGCCTACAGTTGATCAGTAGCCTACAGTTTTCATCCCATAAACCATGTCAAATCTCTTTTTAGGTGTAGCCTAGACTGATGCAGCATTTATGTAATGAGTTTTTGCTTGTGTCTGTCCGGAGTGATTGTGTTATCTTTGCTAAATAAATACTTGAGGAAAGTGGAAAGCCTACTTGAGCACGCGTGAAAAAATGTGCTGCGTCAACCTCTCTCTTTAATCAAACTTTTAATGGACGATGCGATGGAAGCTATCAAATCATTCTGAATTGACATCCCAGAAGACAGTATAAAGTTCCATGTGTTCAGCAAGTAAATCATCGTAACATGCAATTACCACTGCAAGCTCCTTGTAGTTTCACTCTTTAGCGGAACTTTCCCTCTTGTCGTGTCCTTTAAAATTCAGTTATTGCATGCCCAAAAACGCAGTGGTGTTGATAAGCCGCTTGAGAACATCCCTGTTTCTTCCTACTTTCTCATTGTGTTGCACAGTTTGAATACGCAGACCTTCGTCATGATCGATGCAGTTTTTTCCCAGAAGCTTGAATCTGATGTGGGCATTTATATGCTCCCTGCTTTTTTTTTATTTAGCTGAAGACCGATGTTCTTCAGGTCATTGTACCCCTCTTTCGCCCAAGGCTCAGAATCAGGAAAGGCCAGCCATACAGGTGGCTTAATGAAAGGCTCCCTGTTAACCAGCTATACTTTTGATACTAATTGGTGTTGAACGCCCTCACATTTTCATCCTTCTTCATTAAACTAATCTCAGTCAGAGTTAATTTGCACCTTTTCTGTGTACCCCATAGAATGAAAGGGGTTCTTCAACAACAACAATCAACAAAATTTGCAGTGGCGAAAGGTACACACTCCAGCTGGTGCCTAGCTAGCTACTACTACGGAAGTTAGCAAGGCACATTTAAATAAATTGCACTAACTGGACACAAAAATAAAGTTTCGTTTTTTGACAAAATTGTATAAAAACCTGTTTCATTATAGGGTATTTTGTTTAGATTGATGAGGGGAAAAAACAGTTTAATCCATTTTAGAATAAGGCAGTATCATATTTTTGGGGGGAAAAGGTCAAGGAGTCTGAATACTTCCCGAATGCACTGTACTTTTGGTAATGTATTGTAGATTCAATGTTAGCTAGCTAGCTAACATTAAGCTATAACTGCTGTAGAAATGCAAATGGCTTTCTGAGATATGGATAATATTACAACACAGATCGTACACATAACGTTAGCTAGTGAGCCAGCCAGATAACGTTAGCTAGCTAGCCAACAGTAGGCTTTAACTTGCAATGAAAATTACTTTTTGACAAAATTAGAAACGTATAATATCTGAAAATGTAGCTAGCTAGTCTCTTACCCATATACAGTGTGGGGAAAAAAAGTATTTGATCCCTTGCTGATTTTGTACGTTTGCCCACTGACAAAGAAATGATCAGTCTATAATTTTAATGGTAGGTTTATTTGAACAGTTAGAGACAGAATAATAACAAAAGAATCCAGAAAAACGCACGTGAAAAATGTTATAAATTGATTTGCATTTTATTGAGGGAAATAAGTATTTGACCCCCCTCTCAATCAGAAAGATTTCTGGCTCCCAGGTGTCTTTTATACAAGTAACGAGCTGAGATTAGGAGCACACTCTTAAAGGGAGTGCTCCTAATCTCAGCTTGTTACCTGTATAAAAGACACCTGTCCACAGAAGCAATCAATCAATCAGATTCCAAACTCTCCACCATGGCCAAGACCAAAGAGCTCTCCAAGGATGTCAGGGACAAGATTGTAGACCTACACAAGGCTGGAATGGGCTACAAGACCATCGCCAAGCAGCTTGGTGAGAACGTGACAACAGTTGGTGCGATTATTCGCAAATTGAAGAAACACAAAAGAGCTGTCAATCTCCCTCGGCCAGGGGCTCCATGCAAGATCTCACCTCGTGGAGTTGCAATGATCATGAAAACGGTGAGGAATCAGCCCAGAACTACACGGGAGGATCTTGTCAATGATCTCAAGGCAGCTGGAACCATAGTCACCAAGAAAACAATTGGTAACACACTACGCCGTGAAGGACTGAAATCCTGCAGTGCCCGCAAGGTCCCCCTGCTCAAGAAAGTACATATACACGCCCGTCTGAAGTTTGCCAATGAACATCTGAATGATTCAGAGGACAACTGGGTGAAAGTGTTGTGGTCAGATGAGACCAAAATGAAGCTCTTTGGCATCAACTCAACTCGCCGTGTTTGGAGGAGGAGGAATGCTTCCTATGACCCCAAGAACAACATCCCCACCGTCAAACATATAACATCCCCCCCCGCATCAAAGGGACGATGGACGGGGCCATGTACCGTCAAATCTTGGGTGAGAACCTCCTTCCCTCAGCCAGGGCATTGAAAATGGGTCGTGGATGGGTATTCCAGCATGACAATGACCCAAAATACACGGCCAAGGCAACAAAGGAGTGGCTCAAGAAGAAGCACATTAAGGTCCTGGAGTGGCCTAGCCAGTCTCCAGACCTTAATCCCATAGAAAATCTGTGGAGGGAGCTGAAGGTTCAAGTTGCCAAACATCAGCCTCGAAACCTTAATGACTTGGAGAAGATCTGCAAAGAGGAGTGGGACAAAATCCCTCCTGAGATGTGTGCAAACCTGGTGGCCAACTACAAGAAACGTCTGACCTCTGTGATTGCCAACAAGGGTTTTGCCACCAAGTACTAAGTCATGTTTTGCAGAGGGGTCAAATACTTATTTCCCTCATTAAAATGCATATAAATGTATAACATTTTTCACGTGTTTTTCTGGATTTTTTTGTTGTTATTCTGTCTCTCACTGTTCAAATAAACCTACCATTAAAATTATAGACTGATAATTTTTTTGTCAGTGGGTAAACGTACAAAATCAGCAGGTGATCCCCTCGCTGTACATGGATGAACGCTTCTCCATCTCTTTCGCGGATGCCATGGTTGCCCTTAGTTTGAAGATGTAATCCAGAGACAGGTGTTTTGTACATAAGCCTTCTGTGTTTTCTTTTGGACTCCCTCCGCATATTTGCAATCAAATGCCAGAATTTTCTCCATCCGCTAAGCTATCATACTCTTCTTCCACTGTGCATTCCACTGATTTTAAAACTCGGCCAACTTCTTCCGTGACAACAATACTGTTGACCGCCATTTCTTCCCCATCACTGTCATCAAAAGATGCTCCAATGTCTGATTTCAATTATAATGTTTTTACCTTAATCAGGGATTTCCTCATCATCTGAACGGAATGTCCAGCCCATCCATTATCTAAGCCATTGATGGCTAGAGGGAAGGTTAATTACTTTTTCGTGGATAAACCAGCTAGGCTTGTAATTTAACAATTGTATTTGTATATACAGATGGCATACGAATTTGTTATTAAGGCTCATGAAAGTTCACATGTTCCAGAAGGCATTTCTGCCCAAAAAAACGCATTTTGATAAAAAATACATATTTACATTCAAATGCCTCTCCTGTGAAGATCTGTGACCAGTCATTGTTGAACATCATTTCCGGTCACAACTTGTAGACTTGTTTACATGCTGCTGTGCGGTTTGTTGGTAATGTTTCTTTGCTACCTGCTAACTTTACGTCTTTTAATTACCGTTTAATATTTTTTTTTTTTCCCTCTCTCTACTTTTTTCAATCAACTTTTTCACCCCGGACGCTTTATCTGGACATAGTTCTACACGAACTCCACCAGCCGAAGCTAAGTAGTAACATTAACATTATGCCTTCTAATTGCAGTCGCTGTACTCACAATATACAGGAGAACGATCGCCTTATGGCGAGGATAGCCATGCAGCAAGCCCAGCTTCAGACACAATCATATGGCAACGGTAATTTAAGTGTAGGAAAGGATGAAACAGCGTCTGTGCCACCAATAAGTAAAGATAGTAGTAAAATCCCCTCGCACAGTCCCCGCAGCCGGACAATTTTCTCATGGCTTCTGGGAGGAAATGTTATAGGAATGCTCAAACGGTGTCGTTCATTCAGCCGGCAGAAACTTTCAACCGGTTCTCCCCATTAAGTAACGAGACGGAGTCAGAGTCCGAGTCTTCTCTGGTCTCTCCACCCATTACAGGGTCTGAGACGCCGAAGCCTCCCACCATTAGCTCTGACAAATTGAACCCCCTAGTCATTGGCAACTCCATTACCCATAGTGTTAGACTTAAAAATAATCATCCAGCGATCGTACACTGTTTACCAGGGGCAGGGCTAATCTGACGTTAAGGCTAATCTGAAGATGGTGCTGGCTAAAGCTAAAACTGGCGAGTGTAGAGAGTATAGAGATATTGTTATCCACGTCGGCACCAACAATGTTAGGATGAACAGTTAGAGGTCACCAAGCACAACATAGCTTCAGCGTGTAAATTTTCTGCCACTCCCAAAAGATCGAATTTGTAGATAATTGGCTCTCTTTCTGGGACTCACCCACAAACAGTACAAAATCTGGCCTGCTGAGGAGTGACGGACTCCATCCTAGCTGGAGGGGTGCTCTCATCTTATCTATGAACATAGACTCCTCTAGCTCAACAATGAGGTAGGGTGCAGGCCAGACAGCAGGCTGTTTGTCACCCTGCCAGCTTAGTGGAGTCTGCCACTAGCATAGTCAGTGTAGTCAGCTCAGCTATCCCCATTGAGACTGTGTTTGTGCCTCGATCTAGGTTGGGCAAAACTAAACATGGCGGTGTTCGCCTTAGCAATCTCAATGGAATATAGACCTCCTCCATTCCTGTCAATATTGAAAGAGGTTGTGCTATCTCACATCTCAGTATGGGGCTACTTAATGTTAGATCCCTCACTTCCAAGGCAGTTATAGTCAATAACTAATCACTGATCATAATCTTGATGTGATTGGCCTGACTGAAACATGGCTTAAGCCTGATGAATTTACTGTGTTAAATGAGGCCTCTCCTCCTGGTTACACTAGTGACCATATCCCCCGCTCATCCCGCAAAGGCGGAGGTGTTGCTAACATTTACGATTATTATTTACGATTATTATTATTATTTACAAAAAAAACTGTTCATCTTTTGAGCTTCTAGTCATGAAATCTATGCAGTCTACTCAATCCCTTTTTATAGCTACTGTTTACAGGCCTACTGGGCCGTATACAGTGTTCCTCACTGAGTTCCCTGAATTCCTATTGGACCTTGTAGTCATGGCAGATAATATTCACATTTTTGGTGACTTTAATATTCATATGTAAAAGTCCACAGACCCACTCCAAAAGGCTTTCGGAGCCATCATCGACTCAGTGGGTTTTGTCCAACATGTCTCCGGACCTACTCACTGCCACAGTCATACTCTTGCCCTAGTTTTGTCCCGTGGAATAAATATATCTTAATGTTTTTCCTCATAATCCTGGACTATCGGACCACCATTTTATTACGTTTGCAATTGCAACAAATAATCTGCTCAGACCCCAACCAAGGATGATCAAAAGCCGTGCTATAAATTCTCGGACAACCCAAATATTCCTAGATGCCCATCCAGACTCCCTCCACCTACCCAAGGACGTCAGAGTACAAACATCGGTTAACCACCTAACTGAGGAACTACATTTAAACTTGCGTAATACCCAAGATGCAGTCGCACCCCTAAAAACAAAAAGCATTTGTCATAAGAAACTAGCATCCTGGTATACAGAAAATAGCTGAGCCCTGAAGCAAGCTTCCAGAAAATTGGAACGGAAATGGCGCTACACCAAACTGGAAGTCTTCCGACTGGCTTGGAAAGACAGCACCGTGCAGTATCGAAGAGCCCTCACTGCTGCTCGATCATACTATTTTTCCAACTTAATTGAAGAGAATAAGAACCATCTAAAATGTATTTTTGATACTGTCGCAAAGCTAACTAAAAAGCAGTATTCCCCAAGAGAGGATGGCTTTCACTTCAACAGTGATACATTCATGAACTTCTTTGAGGAAAAGATCATGATCATTAGAAAGCAAATGACAGACTTTCTCTTTCAAGCTCAGCTGTCCTGAGTCTGCACAACACTGCCAGGACCTAGGATCAAGGGAGACACTCAAGTTTTTTAATACTATATCTCTTGACACATTGATGAAAATAGTATTGGCCTCTAAACATTCAAGCTGCATACTGGACCCTATTCCAAAACTAAACTACTGAAAGATCTGCTTCCTGTGCTTGGCCCTCCTATGATGAACGTAATACACGTCTCCCTATCCACCGGATGTGATCTAAACTCACTAAAAGTGGCAGTAATAAAGCCTCTTTTGTAAAAGCCAAACCTTGACCCAGAAAATATAAAAAGCTATCGACCTATATCGAATCTCCCATTCCCTCAAATCTTTTTGAAAAAGCTGTTGCGCAGCAACTCACTGCTTCCTGAAGACAAACAATGTATACGAAACGCTTAGACCCAATCATAGCACTGAGACTGCTCTTGTGAAGGTTGGTCTGCACGGACAATTGGTCTGCACAGACAAATTCTGGCCTGGTTTAGATCTTATCTGTCATAAAGATATCAGTTTGTCTCTGTGGATGGTTTGTCTTCTGACAAATCAACTGTAAATTTCGGTGTTCCTCAAGGTTCCATTTTAGGACCACTATTGTATTCACTATATATTTTAACTCTTGGTGATGTCATTCAGAAACATAATCTTAATTTTCACTGCTATGAGGACAATACACAGCTGTACATTTCGATGAAACATGGTGAAGCCCCAAAATTGCCCTCCCTGGAAGACTGTGTTTCAGACATAAGGAAGTGGATGGCGGTAAATGTTTTACTTTTAAACTTGTAAAAAACAGAGATGCTAGTTTTAGGTCCCAAGAAACAAAGATATCTTCTGTTGGATCTGACAACTAATCTTGATGGTTGTACAGTCATCTCAAATAAAACTGTGAAGGACCTCAGTGTTACTCGGGACCCTGATGTATCCATGCTTTTGTCACTTCTAGGTTAGACTACTGCAATGCTCTACTTTCCGGCTACCCGGATAAAGCACTAAATAAACTTCAGTTAGTGCAAAACATGGCTGCTATAATCTTGACTAGAACCCCAAAATTGTATCATATTACTCCAGTGCTAGCCTCTCTACACTGGCTTCCTGTTAAGGATAGGGTTGATTTCAGGGTTTTACTGCTAACCTACAAAGAATTACATTACACATTGCTCCTACCTATCTTTCCGATTTGGTCCTGCCGTACATACCTATAGATACGCTACGGTCACAAGACGCAGGCCTCCTTACTGTCCCTAGAATTTCTAAGCAAACAGCTGGAGGCAGGGCTTTCTCCTATAGAGCAAAATCTTCATGGAATGGTCAGTCTGCCTATGTGAGAGACACAGACTCAGTCTCAACCTTTAAGTCTTTATTGAAGACTCATCTCTTCAGTAGGTCCTATGATTGAGTGTAGTCCAACCCAGGAGTGTGAAGGTGAACGGAAAGGCACTGGAGCAACAAACCACCCTTGCTGTCTCTGCCTGGCCAGTTCCCCTCTCTCCACTGGGATTCTCTGCCTCTAACCCTATTACAGCTGAGTCACTGGCTTACAAAGTCAAAGTCACCATTATTAGTCAGTTGTACAACCAAATGCCTTCAACTGAAATGTGTCTTCCGCATTTAACCCAACCCTCTGAATCAGAGAGGTGCGGGGGGCTGCCTTAATCAACATCCACATCTTCGGCGCCCGGGGAACAGTGGGTTAACTGCCTTGTTCAGGGGCAGAACGACAGCTTTTTACCTTGTCAGCTCGGGGATTCAAACTTGCAACCCTCCGGTTACAAGTCCAACGCTCTAACCACTAGGCTACTGGTGCTCTTCCATGCCATTCATAGGAGGGGTGTGTCACTTGAGTGGGTTAAGTCACTGACATGATCTTCCTGTCTGGTTTGGTGCCCTCCTCGGGTTCGTGCTGTGGGTGAGATCTTCGTGGGCTATACTCAGCCTTGTCTCAGGGTAGTAGGTTGGTAGTTGAAGATATCCCTCTAGTGGTGTGGGGGCTGTGCTTTGACAAAGTGGGTGGGGTTATATCCTGCCTGTTTGGTCCTGTCCGGGAGCATCGTCGGGACAGGGCCACAGTGTCTCCCGATCCCTCCTGTCTGAGCCTCTAGTATTTTTACTGCAATAGTTTGTGTCGGGGGGCTAGGGTCAGTCTGTTATATCTGGAGTATTTTTTCTGTCTCATCCGGTGTCCTGTGTGAATTTAAGTATGCTCCCTCTAATTCTCTCTCTTTTTCTCTCTTCTTCTCTCTTTCTCTCTCTTTCTCTTTCTCTCTCTCTTCTCTTGGAGGACCTGATCCCTAGGACCATGCCTCAGGACTACCTGGAATGATGGCTCCTTCCTGTCCCCAGTCCACCTGGTCATGCTGCTGCTCCAGTTTCAACTGTTCTGCCTGTGGCTATGGAACCCTGACCTGGATGCGCTTACTTGTCTCGGACCTGCTGTTTTGGACCCTCTCTCTACTGCACCTGCTGTCTCTAACTCTGAATGATCGGCTATGAAACGCCAACTGACATTTACTCCTTAGGTGCTGACCTGTTGCACCCTCTACAACCACTGTGATTTTTATTATCTTACCCTGCAGGTCATCTATGAACGTTTGAACATCTTGGCCATGTTCTGTTAAAATCTCCACCCGGCACAGCCAGAAGAGGACTGGCCACCCCTCAGAGCCTGGTTCCTCTCTAGGTTTCCTCCTAGGTTCTGGCCTTTCTCTGGAGTTTTTTCCTAGCCACTGTGCTTCTACATCTGCATTGCTTGCTGTTTGGGCTTTTAGGCTGGGTTTCTGTACAGCACTTTGTGACATCGGCTGATGTAAAAAGGGCTTCATAAATAAATTTGATTGATTGATTTGATTGAAGTAGTGACGTGCGACATACACCTTGTTTCCTGAAACAAGTCACATATTTGATATTTCCAAAATGCTAATTTGAAAGGTGGAGGGAGAGAGAGAGAGAGAGAGAGAGAGAGAGAGCGCGCATTTGAGGTGAATATCTCTAGTTTTACTGTATATTAATATATGACCAGCAGGATGCAACATTAACAATGTGCTATCCTCTACAGAGACAGGCAAAGGGAAGGAGATAGAGAAGCTCAGCTTTACTCCCTTTCATCCCTCTCTCTCTTTTGTCCTTTTCTGGTGAGAAGATTAGAGCTGCCACACGTCCATAATGATCTCATTTGTTGGCGGGGGTGAATCACACAGTCCCCAGTGTGCTTCCTCACACTCACCTCCTCCCCAGTCCTAGCAGACCTTGTTAATCACATGCCCTACAAAGACCTAGCATAGGCCGTGTTCATCCATTGCCACCGCAACCCGCTCCACGATCCATGCACAGGTCACTGAAGCATCATTTAGCTCAACTAATTTCTTCTACTTTCTGTTTCGTCTCATAATGTTGAATAGGAGAGGAGTGAATGCTTCAGTAAAAGTAGTACAAGAAATTGGTGGCTAATTGGAGCCCAGGGTGGAGGGAGAGAGAGGGAGAGAGGACCCTGTGCTCCCAGAAAGAGGGCCTGGTATATGTCTTTGTTAGCTCCCGCTACTCTGGCACAGAGCAAACTAATTACCTCATGTTTATATCATCCTAATTAGAGCACACTCTAACAGGCTAATTACAACAGTGTCGCAAACTCTCTAAAACTTCCCTGTAAAGTAGAAGACTGTCTAAGAAGTGTTGACATTTTGGAGTGAGGAATCTCTAAACTGTACTTTGTTTATGATGAATACGTCTTTGTGCTGTTTTTATCTCTTACATCATAGCTACAGGTGTAGGATCTTAATTTGAGCCAGATTGTTACAGCAGAAAAAGAATCCTGCAGCAACAGGAAATGTTAATAATTATGTGGATTATAATGAATGGACATTTTTGTAGGGGTTGATACATTTTTCGTAAGGGAAAATCAAATCTGAAATGTCAAAGTGTAAAGTACAAAGTATTTTTAAACCTCAAATACACTACAAATATGAAATGTCCTGCATTGCAGGAAAGTTATCCTGCAACAAGGTGAGCAAATTAAGATACTACATCTAACACAGCTAACACCGATGGCAGGGTATGTAAATTAAATTAAATTTTTACGAGGGGAGGGCTGCCGTCTTTTCACGTTGTTCGTAACTTGTTTTGTACACAATGTTGCTGCTACCGTCTCTCATGACCGAAAAGAGCTTCTGGACATCAGAACTGCAATTGCTCACCTCAAACTGGATGAAGAGTGTTTCTTCAATGAGTCGGACGGGAGGGATATACTACTACAGACACCCGACCAGGCTCAGATCCCCGTCATTCGCTAGAGAAGGAAACTGAGATTTAGTGGAAAAAGATCAGGGTGCCTTGCGAGGATAAGGCGACGAGTGGCTAATCTGCCCTTGCCTTCCATCCTGCTAGCTAATGTTCAATCACTGGAAAGTAAATGTGAAGAGCTGAAAGCACGTATATATTCCTACCAACGGGACATTAAAAACTGTAATATCTTATGTTTCACAGAGTAGGGGCTGAACGACGACATTAAGAACATACAGCTGGAGAGTTATACACTCTATCGGTAGAACTGCAGCCTCTGGTAAGACACGAGGTGGGGGCCTATGCATATATTTAAACAACAGCTGGTGCGCGATATCTAAGGAAGTCTCAAGGTTTTGCTCACCTGAGGTAGAATATCTCATGATAAGCTGAAGACCACACTATCTACCTAGAGAGTTTTTATCTGTATTTTTCATAGCTGTCTACATACCACTACAGACCGATGCTGGCACTAAAACCGCGCTCCATGAGCTGTATACCACCATAAGCAAACAGGAAAACGCTGATCCTCAACACGGCGGCCCCTCAGGGGTGCGTGCTCAGTCCCCTCCTGTACTCCCTGTTCACTCATGACTGCACGGCCAGGCACGACTCCAACAGTGGTAGGCCTGATCACCGACAACTTATGAGACGGTCAGAGACCTGATCGTGTGGTGCAAGGACAACAATCTCTCCCTCTACGTGATCAAGACAAAGCAGATGATTGTGGACTACAGGAAAAGGAGGACCGAGAATTCTCATCAACAGAGCTGTAGTGGAGCAGGTTGAGCGCTTCAAGTTTCTTGGTGTCCACATCACCAACAAACTAACATGGTCCAAGCACACCAAGACAGTCGTGAAGAGGACACAACAAAACCTATTCCCCCTCAGGAGAAAAACCAAAAACCTATTCCCCCTGACAACAAAAACCTATTCCCCCTGACGGGTTGCATAACTACCTGGTATGGCAAATGCTCGGCCTCTGACTACAGAAGGTAGTGTGTACGGCCCAGCACATCACCGGGGCCAAACTTCCTGCCATCCAGGACCTCTATACCACTTGGTGTCAGAGGAAGGCCCTAAAAATTGTCAAAGACTCCAGCCACCCTAGTCATAGACTTCTCTCTGCTACCACATGGCAAGCAGTACCGGAGCGCAAAGTCTAGGTCCAAGAGGCTCCTGAATAGCTTATACCCCCAAGCCATAAGACTCCTGAACAGCTAATCAAATGGCTACCCACATGTACATATTACCTCAATTACCTCGACACCGGTGCCCCCGCACATTGACTCTGTACCAGTACCCCCTGTATATAGCCCCGATATTGTTATTTACTGCTGCTCTTTAATTATTTGTTATTCTTATCTCTTACTTTTTTTTGTAGGTATTTTCTTAAAACTGCATTGTTGGTTAAGGGCTTGTAAGTAAGCATTTCACTGTAAGGTCTACATCTGTTGTTTCCGGCACATGTGACAAATACAATTTGTAACAAGCTGTTACTCTAGGCACATCCATAATAGAAACACTTACATAATCATACTGTATATACTGAACAAAAATATAAACGCAACATGCAACAATTTCAACGATTTTACTGTTATAAAAAAATCTGTCAATTTAAATAAATGAATTAGGCCATAATCTGGAGTAGTTACACATGTTCTGCAGTTGTGAGGCCGGTTGGACATACTGCCAAATTCTCTAAAACAACGTTGGAGGTGGCTTATGGTAGAGAAATGTACATTGAATTCTCTGTCAACAGCTCTGGTAGACATTCCTGCAGTCAGCATGCCAATTGCACGCTCCCTCAAAACTTGAGACATCTGTGGCATTGTGTGACAAAACTGCACATTTTAGAGTGGCCTTTTATTGTCCTCAGAACAAGAACAAGGTGCACCAATGATCATGCCGTTTAATCAGCTTGTTGATATGCCACACCTGTCATGTGGATGGATTATATTGGCAAATGAGAAATGCTCACTAACAGGGATGTAAACAAATGTGTGCACAAAATTTGAGATAAATACGCTTTTTGTGCATATGGAACATTTCTGGGATATTTTATTTTAGCTCATGAAACATGGAATCAACACTGTACATGTTGCGTTTCTATTTCTGTTCAGTATACATCTATTTTTATATGGTACCTATGTTCAAGTGTTGTCTGCTAAACAAGTGCACGTTGTCAGTCACAAGGAGGCTTATGTTACCGGAACTATGTCTGAATTAAATAATGGGAAGGCTATTTTACAAGAAACCCCATTGGGTTATCTGTCTCTGTTGCATAAGTAACATTTCTGTAACATGTTTGCTTCAGTGAATTCATTTGTTATAGTGTCCTGAGGTAAAGGTTGTCTCTGAATGTGTGTCGTCAAAGTCTCTCTGTGCGTGTGTGTGCATCCCTCTGGCTGTAGGAGGTGTGTTAAAGTTGAACTTGCATGAAGTTCTAAGATTAACTCCGTTAGCTCCCCCACCTGAGAGACTAAAATGGAGTATATTATATATTATTTAATTCAGTGATGGATGAGTGAGTTGTGGCTGGCTGTTTGATAACAGGCTGAATCAAAGCTGGGCTCAGGGCGTGCTAGATGTAGCCTTACGTCAAAGGGAGACAGGATCTGACACACACACAGTTATCTAAGCTGTGGCACCAAAATGCTTCACCTTCATAATTCCATTCAGATTCTAAGAGGTCCAGAAATTGCTTAGGACTGCAAAATCCAAAATCTCTCAGTACATGTATATTATTAACACTGGATTTACCTGGTGCCGAGCCCACAAAATAAGCTTTTTTTAAAGGTTAAAATGCAAACTAGGGGTTTTAAGGAGGGAAATGCAAAGAGGCAACCTTGGTAAGGCAGAGACTGAATCTACTCCTGCTGCTGTTCGGGTTTAAGATTAATTGACAGCTTGTAGCTCTGGAGTAAGTGTGGAGATTCCATTACCTAAATACAAGCTGGAGTGGAGCTCAGTGAATTTCATTGGCATTCAAAACACTCCAGGAGGAATGAAGATCTTTTTTTTACCAGGTTAATGGACATTTAACCCAAGGGAGAAAACACGTGTGACTCGATTCAGGAAACTAGGCGTATGTTGCGGGTCATTACTTCACACGAGAGCCATTTGAAAGTTAAGTTAAAGTTTTTTATTTTGGGCAGAAATGACTTCTGGAACATGTGAACTTTCATGTACCTTAATAACAGACTTGTATGCCATCTGTAAATACGAATACAATTGTTAAATTACGAGCCTAGTTGGTTTAGCCATAGAAAAAGTAAGGAACCTTCCCGCTAGCCATTATTGGCTGAGATAATGAGTGGGCTGGACATGCCGAGAGATGAGTTCGGATTGGTCTGCTAGCTGGCTAACATTGAACCTTGTTGGTTAGCTACCTGCAGATTCATGCAGGGTAGTAACGTCATGAGTTGTGATTATGGCTCATTGTTTACCTAGCTAGCTAGCTGCATGTCTTAACAAAAGACTCCATGCAAGTAACCATTTCAATAGAATGTCGCTGCAATAACTGTTGATAGACATAGCTGGTAAATTCGCTCTGGCTATCTACTCCGATTTCAGAGCACTCTCGTCTTAGTTTACCAGAGCATAGATTAACTGACGAATTTACAAACACACAACATCCTTTGATTATGGCCGGTGTCAGTAGACGTTGGCAAAAAAGCGTAAATTGTTAGCATTAGCCAGTTAGCTTGAGTGCTTGACTATTGTTGTTCGGACAGAACGCTCGGATCAACCGTTAAAGAGATGGGTGGGGCTAAAGCTTAAGAGGGTGTGAACGATGCTGAATGGATGTAGACAAAGATGAGCTCTCCCGTAGGTACCAAAATTATTCAAAGGCCATTTTCTCAAAAGTGAAGTTACAAGTTTATCAACTTTCACAGCAGAATTACTTTCCCATTGTTCTTCAAATGCAGTGTATGATATACCATTTTGTAGCTCTGTATCTCTGGTTTTATCCAATGCAAAAAAACAAGACCGAATCAAGGCGGTCGTCACATCTGTGGTGTGGAGGAGCAACATGGGTTAATTCATTCCCATATCTGCAGAGAGGAAAACTGCTATCTGAGATGTGTCATGTAATTACAGATGTCTTTCAAAGGGGGAAACATCATGTAGCCTAATACAGTAGGTCTGCACCAGAGCGATTTTTTACATTGAGGCCTTATAGAGGGTAATGGAGATAACGATCAATGCGCACAATACACATTAACATTAGTATTCAGAAAGGATTTAAAAAATGTGTTTAAGGTAAAATGTAAGCAAGGTGAGTTGAACAGAATAGAATAATTTGATTTAATTGCAGAAACTTCAATTAACATTTTTGAAAATTAACATTGTCATGGCTCCAGCGTGCCATGATCAGATTAACCAGGAACTCTACTTAACCTTATGTTGTAACCACCACCAATGTACCATACTCACTGGCTGCTAGATTGTTTTAACTTTGGTATCTTTATTTTCCCCTCAGAGTGAATACACATGTCCCCGTCCACTACCTGGAGCTTGGCTTGGAGACGTACCCACCATTCACTAGGAGACATGTACGTTTTACCAGCCAGTTGCTAACAAGCAGAGGAATCAGGGCCTACAACACTACGGCTACCCCATTGCTGTCTGTCCTGACATTACAGTGGCACTCTCTAAACATCTGCTACAGACATATGTCAAACTAACCTCAACAGGCCCATGGACAACCTAATTTGGAAGCAAGAATGACTTTCATGATTTCTACCACTCTGAATATTTATGTTTTATTTTACAAGGTCTATATAGTCTTTCTGTATCTTAGGCTCTCAGTTGCCCTACAGAAGTGTTCATCCAACTATGACTAAGGTTGCTGTTAAAGCATTGGCCATGTTAACTCTTTGATTGGCCAATTAGGCTAGTCCAGATTGAGGGGGTTTGGAACACTTCACGTCTGCAGCACCTCTCTGACCATTGGCATGGAAACTTGGGACTCTGATGGGGCGGCCTGTGCCACGATAGGCGGTGCCACTCTGCTGGAGGCTGGCGAAGTGAAAATGGGCTGTGGAGCATATGGACCATTACAGTTAATGGAGGTGACTAGTGGACAGGGTGGTGGCCGTCCAGATGCAGATTGTCCCTTCTTTCCCGGCTAGGAACCACAGGCTTCACAGTGAAGTGTCAGCCCAGCAACGATTTGATGATGTGCACTGAACAAGTAGCTCTGACTGCCTGGCAAAATTATAATGTGCAAACTGCTGTGTATAATTTAAAATACATGTCCATGGTTTTTCTTTGCTGTTGAACAACCCATTATTTGCAGCTGTGGTTTAATCATTTATCATTTATATTCTGCCAAGATGGCTTCAAAAAAAATCTATGCTCTCGGCTCAGAAGTGTTCATGTGGATTTTGTTTGCTTTATAAGTTTACAGCGTGTACCTGTCACTTGAGTAATATTTGAGTAAAGCTCTCATTGTTCATCTAGTCCCCTGGGGAGAGCTGCATTCAATAGCTGGAGGTACTTTTCTGAGAAGTCTGAGAATCTAGTCTGGAGAACAGCTGATCTTCCTGCCAATCACACCTGGTGGTGGAGGAACTCAATCTATTCCCATACACACAGACAACTGTAATTACACATCTTGGCTCAGGACAGGAAAGAAAATAAAAAATAAAACTGAGACTCAAACTTCTCAACTGTATAAGACTATTTACAGTATTATTTGTTGCTACCATCACTCTCTGACACCAAAGGCCTTTAGGGGTGGGTGTTTTGTCTCGTGGGCACTGGGGAGAACTCTAGCTTTGGTGGTTCTGTCTCATTAAAAGGACCAGAGGATTTCACAGTAGAACCATTTCAAAGCGGAGTTGCCTCGGGGGATATTCTCACTGATATTAGACTAGTGCCATAGGGTGAGAACACTATAGAGATGGATGTTCTGTATGAGCCATTTTATCTGTGTGCGTGTGTGTGTTTTGGAATGATGAACGTTCCAGAGAGGATTCCTTGAATTTCTCTGGAATCTTTGAAGATGGATGAAGCCTCAACGTTCTTATAGTACTACCGTGCTCTTCTGCCAAATCAACATGCATGTCTGTGTGGGTGGGTGGGTGGGTGTATGTGTGTGTGTCTAGCGTGTCTGACTTCATTCATGAGTGTGCTTGCATTGCTTGACAGTGGTATTGAACAAGAGATTATTTATGTGTGTCACAAATACGGTTCATGCCACTGCTAACAGTAATGCTGAATACATGCTGTGTCTACATCAAAATCTCCTTAAAAGGATATGTCAAATCCCCTTTAAACGGATGTGTTGAATTTGTGTGGGTGAGTAGGTGGGTGGATGGGTGGACAAGTGGGGACATTTCGCAGGTCCCCAAAAGGAAAAACGAATTTTTAGGCTTAGGGGGTTAGGTTAGGGTTAGAATTAGGGTTAGAATTAGGGGTTAGGGTTAGCAGTTAGGTTTAGTGTTAGGGTTAGGGTTAGGGTTAAGGTTAGGTTTAGGGTTCGGGTTAAGGTTAGGTTTAGGTTTAGGGTTAGAGGTTAGAGAAAATAGGATTTTAAATGGGAATACATTTTCGGCCCCCACTTGGATAGTAAAACCAATGTGTGTGTGTGTGTGTGTGGAGAGAGGACTGGGGACTCATATTCACTCCTTTCATTCTTCATTAGTGTTCAAATGAGGTTGAGCTCGGAGGCGTTTGGCATATCTCAAAACAGTATCATTGGATTTCTACATTAAAAAGAGAACTATTTTGTACTGTATATTTCTGCTTTCTCCCCATAAAGGTATTGAACGTTTTATAATTAACTGTATTATTTGTTCACTGAAAAATGTTCTGTTTTATAATGTGAATAATAACTGAATCAATGGTGAGCAATAGAAATTGGTCAAATAGAAATGATCATTGATCCTTTTTTTCTACCATACTTTAATGGAAACCATATACATTTGTTACAAAGCTGTTCTCCAGCATATGGATTTTCAGGGTGTACACCATTTAATAAAATCAAAGAAAACGTGAGCATGAGCACAAAAACTTGAGAAAGTATCAATCGTGTTTGAATGAGCTTGTTAGTGCCATACTTTAATCTGTGTGTGTGTGTGTGTGTGTGTGTGTGTGTGGGTGGGTGGCTGGGTGTGTGTCTGCCTGTGTTTATGTCCATATGCAGGTATTAAACATGTATGAAGTTGTATGATGAACTCAATGTACCTGCTAGCTACTGAACAAACAAACCAATACGTCAGCACAAGAAATGCATGTTACTGAGACTGCAAAAGACTGACTGCCAGTATGTGTTTATTTGTGTTAATGCTCGATAGAGTCTATCCTATTCCCCACACATCTCTCAGTGATGGTCCTGTCACATCACCATTATTAGTCCCATTAATTTGGAGAGTGGAGCATTGATCTCTGTTCGACCGTATACTGTTCATGGTGACACTTAACACGGGCGCCGAGCCGCTGCACCGGCCCAATATTTACGCTCCATGTACCACAGCATTACTTTTCTCAAGAGGGGGCCAAGTTTGTGAATTTGCTTCTACGTTTCGCTGCTCTTGGAACGTGTCAAGCTGTCAGCTCAGAGGTCCAGATGGCAAATATGCCGTGCATTCCCTGTGGCGTTCCTTACTCCCCGTCTCTCTCTCTCTATGGCTCTACCTCTATCTCTCACACTCCCTCTATCTCTCTCTTCCCCGTTCTTTCACTCATTCTATTTCTCTCTTTCTCCCCCATTTCTCTCTTTCTCTCTCTCGCTCTGTCTCTTTTTTTCTCCCCCCCTCTTCGCTGATGGTAACACAGACAGAGTGCTGTGTTGAAGTGACTACACTGATTGAATAAGGCATGAGGCTGTATAGCCCCCTGTGTGGACCAGGGTCCAGTCCAGACAGTTAGCAGTCCATAACATTTCTTCCTCCAGAAAGGAGGCAAATACACTGGTGTGGTCTTTACTAACTCTGGTCATGACACTGTACACAATCCAACTTGACACTGTGAAAGTACTACTCTGTCACATTTCTTTCCCATGTGGGTGCAATATGTATTACATACACAATCACAGCTGAGTCAAACAAAAAAACAAACAAGAGAAAAAAACAGTGTGTTCAGGCCACCCCCTCAATCCTTGAACACAAAAAGAAACAAGCTGGACCATCCTATTGACCAAGGGTTTTCTTTTTTCTTTTGTATTTTCTACATTGTAGAATAATAGTGAAGACATCAACACTATGAAATAACACAAAAGGAATCATGTACGAACCAAAAAAAGGGTTAAACATATCAAAATATATTTTTGACTTTAGATAAATCAAAGTAGCCACCCTTTGCCTTGATGACAGCTTAGCATACTCATGACATTCTCTCTATCACTCTCCTTGGTCAAATAGCCCTTACACAGCCTGGAGGTGTGTTTTGGGTCATTGTCCTGTTGAAAAACAAATGATAGTCCCACTAAGTGCAAACCCGATGGGACAGCGTATCGCTGCAGAATACTGTGGTAGCCATGCTGGTTAAGTGTGCCTTGAATTCTAAATAAATAACAGACAGTGTCACCAGCAAAGCACCCCCACACCAATCCACCTCCTCCTCCATGCTTCACGGTGGAAACCACACATGCGGAGATCATCCCTTCACATACTCTACGTGTCACAAAGACACGGCGGTTGGAACCAAAAATCGCAAATTTGGACTCATCAGACCAAAGGACAGATTTCCACAGGTCTAATGTCCATTGCTCGTGTTTCTTGGACCAAGCTAGCTTCTTCTTGTTATTATCTTCTTCCGTTAGTAGTTGTTTCTTTGCAGCAATTCGACCATGACGGCCTGATTCACTCAGTCTCCTCAACAGTTGATGTTGAGATGTGTTACTTGATCTCTGTGAAGCATTTATTTGGGCTCCAATCTGAGGTGCAGTTAACTCTAATGAACTTATCCTCTGCAACAGAGATAACTCTGGGGCTTCCTTTCCTGTGGTGGTCCTCATGAGAGCCAGTTTCATCATAGCGCTTGATGGTTTTTGCGACTGCACTTTCAAAGAAACTTTCAAAGTTCTTGAAGCGTTCTGTATTACTGACCTTTATGTCTTAAAGTAATGACGGACTGTCGATTCTCTTTGCTTATTTGAGATGTTCTTGCCATAATATGGACTTGGTCTTTTACCAAATAGGGCTATCTTCTGTATACCACCTATACCTTGTCACAACACAACTGATTGGTTCAAATGCATTAAGAAGCAAAGAAATTCCACAAATTAACTTTTAACAAGACACACCTGTTAATTGAAATGCATTCCATGTGACTCCCTCATGAAGCTGGTTGAGAGAATGCCAAGAGTGTGCAAAGCTGTCATCAAGGCAAAGTGTGGCTTCTTTGAAGAATTTCAAATATAAAATATATTTTGATTTGTTTAACACTTTTTTGGTTACTACATGATTCCATATGTGTTATTTCATAGTTTTGATGTCTTCACAATTTTTCTACAATGTAGAAAATAGTAAAAATAAAGAAAAACCCTGGAATGAGTGTAGGTGTGTCCAAACTTTTGACTGGTACTGTAGATATTTAAAAACTTTTCACGCTCAGCTTTTCATAGACTCAGAAAAGACAACCCTTGATTTTCAAAGCACAGACTTTAATACCATGAGCATTACTGTTCATCAGAAAGACAGGGACATGATCTGACAGAAAGACCGTAGCTCCTTTTTCCTGTCCATCTTTTACAAGAAAGACTTTTTAAGAAACTGCTCGTAACTTGGCAGTGATGCACCCAGAACAGAGTCAATGCATCACTGTGCATTAAATTACCACAGAAACAGCAGCTAACAGGGCACATTACCCCATACATGCCTTAAGCTGCCAATTCCCCTACCATAGCATATGGTTTTCTTTGCTCTCCATGTGGATGTTTTGCATAGGCTCCTCAGAGGAGGAAGGTGAGGACCATCCTACTCAGTGAATTTCAGAAACATTTAAAATAATGAAACATTTGAAATGTTTAGTTTTTATATAAAACTATACTGAATATATTCACGTCACCAAATATCTGATTAAAACACTGTTTTTCAATTAATGTCTACAGTAGACTCAACACACAGTAGACTCATCCTCCTCTGGCTACATTGACTTCAATTGCAGAATAGCTAGCAAATGCTTACACCAATGTAGTGGATTTTTTGCTGAAGAACCCCTTTCATTGCCCACATCAGATTCAAGCTACTTGGAAAAAAACACATCGGCCATGTAATGGACGAACATCTGCATATTCAAACTGCACAACACAACGAGAAGAAAGTGTCACAAGAAGCTTGTCGGCAAGAGTTGGCTTTTACTTAGGGGCACAATGAGAGGGAAAGCTCAGCTAGGCCAACTACAAGGAGCTTGCAGAGGTAAATGCACATTACGATTCTTCACTTGCTAAGCATATGAACATTTCTACTGTCTTCTCTGGGATGTCGAAATCAATTCAGAATGATTTGATCGCTTACATCGCATCATTAAAATTGAGATTAAAGAGAGGTTGACGCAGCGCATTTTTTTGCGCACTCTCAAGTAGGCTTTCCACTTTCTTCCAGTATTTATTTAGCAAAGGTGATAACACATAATCACTCCGTACAGACAAGCAAAAACTCATTACATGAATGTTGCAGCAGCCTAACTAAACATTTGAAATCTGACATGATGTATGGGATGAAAATTAGATGATTGTTCAGTCTGATCAACTGTAGGCTACTATTAATAGCAGCTGTATACAGCCTATGCGTCGTATCCATCTGGTCAGGCTAAACAAATTGGTAACGTTATGTATTTATAATCCATTTGTTTGTCAGGAGAAAATGTTAATGTGATCATATTTTGTTTATATTAAAACTTTTTCAATCCAAAATTATTAACTGGCATTAATCAATCAACATAATAGTGATGACATGGACTGTGAGTAAATTATTTTTTATTAGGCCTTTATTAGGCCTGTATGATGCAAACATGCATAAAGCAAGCTCAGCCCTTTGAGTTCTGTCTGTATCTGGGTAGAGGAACCCCTGTTAATCTTGTCTAAATATAATGCATACAAGTAGAAGGTTGCTGTCACGACTTCCGCCGAAGTCGGTCCCACTCCTTGTTCGGGCGGCGTTCGGCGGTCGACGTCGCCGGCCTTCTAGCCATCGCCGATCCACTTTTCATTTTCCATGTGTTTTGTCTTTGGTTTTTACACACCTGGTTTAAATTCCCCAATTACATGTTCAATATTTAACCCACTGTTTTCCCCATGTTTGTTGTGCGTTATTGTTCTATATTATGTCAGTCCATTTGGTGGGCTTGGTACTTGTTACTACTTTAATATTTTGAGTAAACTACGTTGTGTTGCTCATCTCTTTTTATTTTATTTATTTCACCTTTATTTAACCAGGTAGGCAAGTTGACAACAAGTTCTCATTTACAACTGTGACCTGGCCAAGATAAAGCAAAGCAGTTCAACACATACAACAACACGTAGTTACACATTGGAGTCCTGCGCCTGACTCTTTTTGTACCAACTACACCAAGCCTTGTGACAGTTGCTGCAGTTTAACAGGGTTTTCATCCTCCCAAGGGCCACAAGTTGTTAACAGGAGTTTTTTTTTAAACCATGTGACCTGATTAATACCATCTACTGAATCTTGCCTATGCCGTTCAGCCATCGACTCAAATCTCTATCCACTTTAATAATTAAAATGTGGATGTAATAAATGTATCACTAGCCACTTTAAACGATGCCATTTATATAATGTTTACATATCCTACACTACTCATCTCACATGTACAGTGAGGGAAAAAAGTATTTGATCCCCTGCTGATTTTGTACGTTTGCCCACTGACAAAGAAATGATCAGCCTATAATTTTAATGGTAGGTTTATTTGAACAGTGAGAGACAGAATAACAAAAAACAAAAATCCTGAAAAACGCATGTGAAAAATGTTACAAATTGAATTGCATTTTAATGAGGGGAAATAAGTATTTGACCCCCTCTCAATCAGAAAGATTTCTGGCTCCCCAGGTGTCTTTTATACAGGTAACGAGCTGAGATTAGGAGCACACTATTAAAGGGATTAAGGTCTGGAGACTGGCTAGGCCACTCCAGGACCTTAATGTGCTTCTTCTTGAGCCACTCCTTTGTTGCCTTGGCCATGTGTTTTGGGTCATTGTCATGCTGGAATACCCATCCACGACCCATTTTCAATGCCCTGGCTGAGGGAAGGAGGTTCTCACCCAGGATTTGACGGTACATGGCCCCGTCCATCGTCCCTTTGATGCAGTGAAGTTGTCCTGTCCCCTTAGCAGAAAAACACCCCCAAAGCATAATGTTTCCTCCTCCATGTTTGACGGTGGGGATGGTGTTCTTGGGGTCATAAACAGCATTCCTCCTCCTCCAAACACGGCGAGTTGAGTTGATGCCAAATAGCTCCGTTTTGGTCTCATCTGACCACAACACTTTCACCCAGTTGTCCTCTGAATCATTCAGATGTTCATTGGCAAACTTCAGACGGGCAGGTATATGTGCTTTCTTGAGCAGGGGGACCTTGCGGGCGCTGCAGGATTTCAGTCCTTCACGGCGTAGTGTGTTACCAATTGTTTTCTTGGTGACTATGGTCCCAGCTGCCTTGAGATCATTGACAAGATCCTCCCATGTAGTTCTGGGCTGATTCCTCAACGTTCTCATGATCATTGCAACTCTACGAGGTGAGATCTTGCATGGAGCCCCAGGCAGAGGAAAATTGAAAGTTCTTTTGTGTTTCTTCCATTTGCGAAAAATCTCACCAACTGTTGACACCTTCTCACCAAGCTGCTTGGCGATGGTCTTGTAGCCCATTCCAGCCTTGTGTAGGTCTACAATCTTGTCCCTGACATCCTTGGAGAGCTCTTTGGTCTTGGCCATGGTGTAGAGTTTGGAATCTGTTTGATTGATTGCTTCTGTGGACAGGTGTATTTTATACAGGTAACAAACTGAGATTAGGAGCGCTCCCTTTAACAGTGTGCTCCTAATCTCAGCCGGTTACCTGTATAAAAGACACCTGGGGAGCCAGAAATCTTTCTGATTGAGAGGGGGTCAAATACTTATTTCCCTCATTAAAATGCAATTCATTTTATAAAATTTTTCACATGCGTTTTTCTGGATTTTTGTTGTTGTTATTCTGTCTCTCACTGTTCAAATAAACCTACCATTAAAATTATAGACTGATCATTTCTTTGCCAGTGGGCAAACGTACAAAATCAGCAGGGGTTCAAATACTTTTTCCCCTCACTGTATATACTGTACTATATACCATCTACTGCATCTTGCTTATGCCGGTCAGCCATCGCTCATCCATATATTTTTATGTACATACTCGCATTCAATCCTTTACACTTGTGTGTATAAGGTAGTTGTTGTGAAATTGTTAGAATACTTGTTAGATACTACTCCATGGTCGGAACTAGAACCTCCCTCACCTCATATTCCTGGAGTGGACCAGCTACCACCGGCCTGAGGAGAGACACATGGAACGAGGGGTTAATCTGGGGTGAGCTGTAATTTATAACATACCTCGTTCAATCTCCTCAAGACTTTAAAGGGCCCCACAAACCGCGGGCCCAGCGTCCAGCAGGGCAGGCGGAGGGGCAAGTTTCGGGGCGAGAACCAGACCCTGTCCCCCAGTGCGAACACCGGGGCCTCACTGCGGTGGAGGTCGGCGCTCGCCTTCTGCCGCCTCACGTCTCGTTGTAGGTGCACATGGGCGGCCTCCCAGGTCTCCTCCAAGCGCCTAAACCATTAATTCACCGCAGGAGCCTTGATCTGGCTCTGATGCCACGGTGCCAGAACCGGCTGGTACCCTAGTACGCACTGGAAGGGGGAGAGGTTAGTGGAGGAGAGGCGGAGTCAGTTCTGGGCCATCTCTGCCCAGGGGATGAAACTCGCCCACTCCCCCGCAGAAACCTACCCACATCCTGGTTGACTCTTTCCACCTGCCCGTTTCTCTCGGGTGAAAACCTGAGGTAAGGCTGACCGAGACCCCCAGACATTCCATAAACGCCCTCCAAACCCTGGACGTGAACTGGGGACCCCGATCAGAAACTATGTCCTCAGGCACCCCGTAGTGCCGGAAGACGTGAGTGAACAGGGCCTCCGCAGTCTGTAGGGCCGTAGGGAGACCGGGCAAAGGAAGGAGGCGGCAGGACTTCGAAAAACGACCCATAACGACCAGGATCGTGGTGTTTCCCTGTGACGGTGGAAGATCCGTCAGGAAATCCACAGACAGGTGTGACCATGGCCGTTGGGGAACGGGTAGGGGTTGTAATTTCCCTCTGGGCAGGTGCCTCGGCGCCTTGCACTGGGCGCACACCGAGCAGGAGGAAACATAAACCCTCACGTCCTTAGCTAAGGTGGGCCACCAGTACTTCCCACTAAGGCAGCGCACTGGCTGACCGATGCCAGGATGACCAGAGGAGGGCGACGTGTGGGCCCAATAGATCAGACGGTCGCGGACAGCAGACGGAACGTACAGACATCCAGCTGGACACTGAATGGGATTGGGCTCTGTGCATGCGCCTGCTCTATGTCGCGTCCAGCTCCACACCACCAGTGCCACCAGGCAAGAGGCCGGAAGTATGGGAGTGGGATCTATGGCCCGCTCCTCTGTGTCATACATCCGGGACTGTGCGTCTGCCTTAGCATTCTGGGAACTTGGTCTGTAGGAAAGGGTGAAAACAAAACGGGTGAAAAACATGGCCCACCTTGCCTGGCGAGGGTTCAGGCTCCTCGCCACCAGGATGTACTCCAGATTACAGTGGTCAGTCCAGATGAGAAAAGGGTGTTTAGCCCCCTCAAGCCAGTGTCTCCACGCCTTCGGAGCCTTTTCGACAGCCAACAACTCCCGGTCCCCCACATCATAGTTTAGCTCCGCCGAGCTGAGCTTATTCGAAAAGAAGGCACATGAGCGGAGTTTTGGTGGCGTACCCGAGCGCTGAGACAGCACAGCTCCTATCCCAGCCTTGGACGCGTCCACCTCAACTATGAATGCCAAAGAGGGATCCGGATGAGCCAACACGGGAGCAGAGGTAAACAGAGCCTTCAGATGACTAAAAGACCTGTCCGCCTCAGCTGACCACTGCAGTCGCACCGGCCACCCCTTCAGCAGTGAAGTAATAGGAGCCGCTACCTGACCAAAGCCCTGGATAAACCTCTGGTAGTAGTTGGCAAACCCTAAGAACCGCTGCACTTCCTTTACCGTGGTTGGAGTAGGCCAATTACGCACGGCTGAAATGCAGTCATTCTCCATCTCCACCCCTGACGTGGAAATGCGGTACCCTAGGAAAGAGACGGACTGCTGGAAGAACAGACATTTCTCAGCCTTGACGTACAGGTCATGCTCCAACAATCTACCCAGCACCTTGCGTACCAGGGACACATGCTCGGCGCGTGTAGCGGAGTATATCAGAATGT
This sequence comes from Brachymystax lenok tsinlingensis, assembly GCA_030435695.1. Classification (NCBI taxonomy): domain Eukaryota; kingdom Metazoa; phylum Chordata; class Actinopteri; order Salmoniformes; family Salmonidae; genus Brachymystax; species Brachymystax lenok. The sequence goes on from CM059787.1 coordinate 21,507,541, forward strand.
CGTCGATATACACCACTACACCCTGCCCGTGCAGGTCCCGGAAAATCTCGTCTACAAATGCCTGGAGGACTGATGGAGCATTCATCAACCCGTACGGCATGACGAGGTACTCGTAGTGCCCTGAGGTGGTACTAAATGCTGTCTTCCACTCGTCCCCCTCCCGGATACGCACCAGATTGTCTGCGCTCCTGAGATCCAATTTGGTGAAGAAGCGCGCCCTGTGCATTGACTCGATCACACTGGCTATGAGAGGCAGCGGGTAGCTGTACCTCACAGTGATCTGATTTATACCTCGATAGTCAATACACGGGCGCAGACCTCCATCCTTCTTCTTCACAAAAAAAGAAACTCGAGGAGGCAGGTGAAGTGGAGGGCCGAATGTATCCCTGTCCGAGAGATTCAGAGACATATGATTCCATAGCTGCCGTCTCCTCCTGTGATAGAGGATACACGTGACTCCTGGGAAGTGCTGCGTCTACCAGGAGATTTATCGCACAATCCCCCCGTCGATGGGGTGGTAATTGAGTCGCCTTCTTTTTACAGGCGAGAGCCAAATTGGCATATTCTGAGGGGATGTGCACAGTGGAGACCTGGTCTGGACTCTCCACCGTAGTTGCACCGATGGAAACACCTACACACCTCCCCGAGCACTTTCGTGACCATCCCTTTAGAGCCCTCTGTTGCCACGAAATAGTGGGGTCATGATAGGCCAACCAGGGTAGACCCAGCTCCACGGGAAACGCAAGATTATCAATGAGGTAGAGACTAATCTTCTCCTCATGAAGATTAGTGTAGTATGTTATTGTTTTTTGTCTTTCCAGTCAAATCCTGTCCTGCCCTCAGTTGAAGAGTTGAGTTCTTCTCCAACACTATTTAACCATGATGTGCCTGTCCTGCACTGAAATCAAGCCTCTGAACCTCAACTCATGCCTCATACCTTCATTCAATCACTGCTGTGATCCCTTCCCAACACTGTGTAAGTAGCCCTCTCATTCGCATTCCCCATAATATTGCACTTTAAATGTCTTTATTAAATGCTTTAGTTTAAAATAATTAGTCTTTGAGTCTAGCGGTCTATGGCACCGCATCGCAGTGCTAGAGGTGTCACTACAGACCCGGGCTCGATCCCAGGCTGTGTCACAACCGGCCGTGATCGGTGCACAATTAGCCCAGCATTGTCCGGGTTAGGGGAGGGTTTGGCCGGGCGGGCTTTTCTTGGCTCATCACGCTCTAGCGACACCTTGTGGCGGACCGGGCGCCTGCAAGCTGACCTTGGTCGTCAGTTGAACGATGTTTCCTCTGACGCATTGGTGCGGCTGGCTTCCGGATTAAGCGGGCGGGTGTTACAGTTTTTGCCTATTGCTTACACACTTTTTGCAGAATTTGGCTCATTATGTCAAAACTCAACACACAAGCCAATCAGACATAATACTTGGAGATTAACAACTCACATACATGCCAAAATGAAACACTGCAATCAAAACTCAACACTCCTTTCTAAAAATGAAATTCTTGCAAAAAACCATACACACAAGCAACATTTGAATTACTCTTTCATATCACCAGCAACACACTGATGGGCTTTATATAAAACACTGCAGTCTTTGTGTTTCTATTTTTATTGTCATTTTCTCAGACTCAGTCTTCTGTAAAACTCAAAAGTAGAATTTCTGCAGTAATCAAACAGTATTTACAAAAATCAAATTTAGCAACAAAACAAAAGTAATTGGGGGGAAAAAACATATACTTGTTTTGTGTGTGTGTGTGTGGGTGTGTGTGCGTGGTGGGGGCCGGGGGGGCTTATGGATCGCGCCTTCTGTTCGGATCTGGCCACAAGACCTGGAAATCCAACATCACAGGCGATGTCCTCGCGGGCTAGGCATCGCGGAAAATATCGCCTTGTGTGCCGAATCCACCCTTGGATTGATCCCACCTCAATGTCTCCACATGCCTCTTCCATTGCTTGCAGAAGAGTCATGCGGGCATGTGGTTGCCGATCAGCACACAAGGTGATATTTCCCCCACGCTGCCCAGGGACATTTACAACAGCCCTTTGTCCAACTACGTTACGGCCGCGACGCCTGGTTTTGGCCAGATTGAAGCCTGCCTCATCCACGTAGATGAACTCATGCGGCAGTTCGGCATCAAACTCCAGAACTGTCTGTAACAGAAAATATTGAATAGTGTTACTGAAAACACATACAGTAACTACAATGTCTATATTTTCACACAAGTAGGGGCTGGGTTGGCTGAGTATAGACAAAAACTACAAGCTACAGGCAGGGCAGGTGGCAGCATAAACCCTCATTCCCACATCACAATATATAGTATGTAAAGTAAAGTGACACATACCTGCACATAATCATGGCGCAGATCCTTGACCCTGACACTGTTCCTCTCAAATGGCACCCTGTACAGCTGCTTCATTCTGAAGTTATGTTTCCGTAGGATGCGACTTAGTGTAGAAATGCTGACCCTGTTGATATTGTTGAATTCATTTCCATTTGCAATTATGCGTTGTTGCAACTCACGAAGTCGGATTGCATTATTTTCTCGCACCATTTCAATGATGGCAAGCTCTTGTTGTTGAGTGAAGAGCCGTTCCCTTCCACCTTGAGGAGGTCGTCCAACCATTCTGTAGAAAATGCCACCACAAGATGTCATTGGTTAGGTTATTTTTCACATACTGTACTTTCAAAATGTACACAGTACTGCAACATCACAATGGTATTCCTTTACATATACAGTACTTCACAGCACTACCCATTTTTGTATAGTATAGTTAGTACAGTAATACTGTAATATGATACAGAATCATGTGACACATACAGTAGGTACAGTCTGGAGTAGAAACTTGAAGATATACCTGTTCTCCAGTCGGAATGTCCTTATTATCGATGCTACTGTGTAGCGACTGAGGTTAGGGTGGACTCTTTGCCCAGCCTCCCTCATGGACAGGCCATGATTTATCACATGGTCCACCAGAGTAGCCCTGATGTCATCTGATATACGTCTCCGCACTGGTCCTTGTCCTCTTCCACGTCCTCTTCCACATCCGACTCCTCTTTCTCTTTGTCCTCCTTATACTCTGACTCTCATTGCCTCCATGCTTGCAAAGTTCTAAAAATGGCTTACCTGAGGCCTATTTGTAGTGCTAAGGCTCAGACTGATTGGTGTTCTGTTTTCTGTGCAAGTGTTTTCAGGTGTGTATGTAAGTGCATACAATTGCCAGATGAGTTTTGCATTTTGAACAGAGTGTTTTCCCAATGATAACAGGTGATTTCGTTTTTGAACAAAGTGTCTAATGTAAGAAAACGTGTGTAGTGTTTCGCAATAAGTGTGTTACAGAATTGCAAACAAAGTGCAAAGTTGACATTGTGTTTAAGCTATGGTTACACTGTGTTTAAGGTATGCTACAAGAAGTTTAGGTATTGAGGCTTTGGTCTAAGCATTCGGTTTTAGTGTGTAAGCAATGGGCAAAAACTGTAAGAAGTGCGGTTTGGAAGCATGACTCAACCTTTGCTTCCCAAGCCCGTTGGGGAGTTACAGCAATGAGACAAGTTCGAAATTGGGGAGAAAAATGTTGAGTCATACGTCCAAACCGCACTTCTTAACAGGAAAATAAAAAAATACAAAATAATAAGACTCCCATCCTCTTAAATTGTTCAAGTCACCAGCCTCCACTGGTGTGTTGGTATTAGGCTACATCAGGTGAGATACTATACCCTATGCCCACATATTACACATTGAAATGAATTCTGACCCACAAGGGACCTATATGTCCTGTGGCCCCTCTCTAAAGTGCCCTCCAGGGGCCCACAAATTGACACACAAATAGATGTGGTGCTGCTGGCCTTAATGTAATCTGGACTGGTTTAAACGAAACCAGTGAGAACGAGCGGTTGATCCACTGCAAGCGATAACGAAGACAAATAATGCGACATGGCACCGATGGAGACCCAGTACCACCAGTGTGAGATATACCCTTACCAGGGAGCCTGGGCCTGACAAAAAGCTTTTTGATCAACTGTGCAATCGAGTGATAGAGATTAAATCACTTTCACTAGGACCTAATCCTTGTATGACTGGTTCATCCATCTCACACTCATCCAGGTGTGTGGAAGTGCTTTGTGTGGGTGTGGGTGTGGGTGTGTGTGTGTGTGTGTGTGTGTGTGTGTGTGTGTGTGTGTGTGTGTGTGTGTGTGTGTGTGTGTGTGTGTGTGTGTGTGTGTGTGTGTGTGTGTGTGTGTGTGTGTGTGTGTGTGTGTGTGTGTGTGTGTGTATTTGAATGAGTGAGTGAGTGAGCACTGCCAGGCGATACTCCAAAGCCGCGTTAGAAGGTTTTTGCTGCTCTTTGAGAAAAACATATCATAAATGTGTTTTTCAAAACCCAGTCAAAATCAGGTTTTGAAAGGAGCGTGACCCTCTAGGATAAGAGAGTGGCGTCCATCTACTTATTTATCTTTTAACAAATCATAAATACCTAATTTAATTCAAATGAAACCTACATTGTTGGCTACCTGCTGAGCAAACATGAATAAATGTGGAATATTCTAAGAATGAAGACAGACCATAGAAGGCTACATATTGTATTGTCCTCTATTTACCATTCTACTGGTGTACCGTCCATGCCATTTGAGAGTGAAATGCATGTCAATTTGATTTGACACACTACTCATCTTGTTAGCCTATGATCATTTCTTTATTCTTCTCTAATGGAATAACTCAGAGGCTGATAACTCTATAATTTGATTTGATGTTATGAAATTATTTGATTTATGGTTTAATACGACTGTAGGGAATCTGGTCGATTCAATCCGTATCACGGAAGTTCATCACTGTTGCGCAATTTGAAGGTAATTTTCTATTGAGCTGACATATGCGACATATGCATCATTTACCGTGAATGCAGTCTCTGCGGAGCGCTGCACTTTCCGTGATATGAATTGAATCAAGCAGTACAATGCAGTCAAAAGTAAACTTTTTTTTTCAGTATATTTCCTCCACATTATAGGGTACAAGCATTACATTTCTTTAAGGGCCCGATTCTGACATAGGAAATTATGTCTTTCTTACACGTCTTTCCTACGTACTTCTCAGTAGCTGGTATTCCGACTTACCTTATGAAGGTGCATAACAGGTTTTGCAGGCTTAGTTCCCTTGTGCGCGTGCGGAATAAATGTAATTCAACCACTGAAATCCCTCCCACTTGCTGGCCAACATATTTTCTTGTGGAGTTTTTATTCACTAGGGTTTTCAGTACGTTTATCTTAAGCCATTCCTTTAAATATGGTGTACCTTGTAGTTAGAATTTTTACGAAAGACTCAATAGAATATATCAAGAAAATGGGTTCAGAATATTTGGGATTAATGTAAGAAAGCCATCTAAATATATGCATATTTATCTCAGTTTCAAGAACCAATTGGTAGAATTAAAAATACTCTTATTTTGTAGATTATTTAGGGTTAGAAAAGTCTTCATGAATCATAAAAAACATGATAGGAAACCGAGAAAGTTGGGGTATCCTATAATTAAGACATTCAAGAGTGACCATCCCTGCAAGTTAAAAGGCCGTACAATTACAGCATTTTATACATTTTACTGTGGAAAAGTTGATATGTTGATATGCTTCAGTTGGCTGCCATATGACTAGTTTCACATTTGTTTACAGCAATTATAAGGTAAAAAATATCTAAAACAAGTGTAATTTACTATATTTACCCTTCACTTATCCAACAGTTCTTATCAATAGCTCTTATCCAGTTGTAGATTACAGTGCATGGAGAATAGTGTTAATTATATTGGGAAAAATTTAGTAGATGCTTTTTCCACTTTGAACCTGTAGGTTCGCTAGACCTTATTCATGGTTTCCTTGCGTGTGAAGATGGTAGAATTATTAGGGAATTAACTGCAGTGGGCTAAATGAGGGTCAGGGTGATTCTTGGTTGTTTTTTCTTGCACCTTGTTCTGGGGACAGTAAAAGGCCACTCTAAAATGTGCAGTTTTGTCACACAACACAATGCTACAGATGTCTCAAGTTTTGAGGGAGCATGCAATTGTAATGCTGACTGCAGTAATGTCCACCAGAGCTGTTGCCAGATAATTTAATGTTCCTTTCTCTATCACAAGCCGCATCCAACGTCATTTTAGAGAATTTGTCGGTAAGTCCAACCTGCCTCACAATCACAGACCATGTGTAACCACGCCAGCCCATGACCTCCACATCCAGCTTCTTCACTTGAAGGGTCATCTGAGACCAGCCACACGGACAGCTGATGAAACTGATGAGAATTTCTGTCTGTAATACAGCCCTTTTGAGGGGAAAAACTTATTCTGATTGGCTAGGCCTGGTTCCCCAGTGACTGGGCCTATGCCCTCCCATGCCCACCCATGGCTGTACCTTTGCCCAATCATGTGAAATCTATAGATTAGGGCCTAATTCATTCATTTCAATTGACTGACTTTTTTATATGAACTGTAACTCAGTAAAATCATTGAAATGGTGCATGTTGCATTTATATTTTTGTTCAGTATACTTTGAAACAAAAGTATACACCTCACACACATGGTTAAGGGCTTACAAAAAATAAGACACCTGCACCATGTCAGATATAAAGTTTAAATGTAATCCATTTTAAGTTTTCATCCCAATATTACAATTTATATACGTCACAGAGGACTGAAATATAACAAAACTGTTTGACATAGAAACATTGGATTTTCATCTTAAAGAAACAACTTTATTATGAAATTATGAAAAATATTAAAACATTCCACACATGAGGCCAAAGAGGAGACTTTTGGTCACTGACTGGAGGAAAGGGCTACGTCAAGCTCAGAATCGGGTGGACACACCTCAGCCACCTTAATTTTTTAGATATCCACCCAAAATGAATAGCACGCTATTCTCATGCTTAAGTTCAAGGTCAGAATACACATAGAGAGAAAAGTGCATGAAAATGAAATTGCTTTCCATTTACTTGTGCATTTACTGGTCGGAATCGGGCCCTAAATGAAAAGATTTCCACAAGGCAAACAGAGTGTGCGATGTACTGTATGTCAGAGATAATTCAATCACATTAAACATCTTTACATATCTGTGAGCAAAGGCAATTCCCTCTCAAGTGGATGTTTAGTCAACACAACAGCATTTTTTACTAAGCAATGCCACATAATGACAACATTTTTGCAAACGTACTAAAAATATAAACAGAAATACCTTATTTACATATTTATTCAGACCCTTTGCTATAAGATTCAAATTTGAGCGGATGCAGGTGCATCCTGTTTCCATGGCTCATCTTTGAGATGTTTCTACAACTTGATTGGAGTCCAACTGTGGTAAATTCAATTGATTGGCCATGATTTGGATCAGCCACAGTTGACAGTGCATGTCAGCCACAGTTGACAGTGCATGTCAGCCACAGTTGACAGTGCATGATAGCATTGTGTCGAGGCACAGATCTAGGGAAGGATACCAAAAAATGTCTGCAGCATTGAAGATCCCCAATGACACACTGGCCTCCATCATTCTTAAATGAAAGAAGTTTGGAACCACCAAGACTCTTCCTAGAGCTGGCCACCCGGACAAACTGAGCAATTGGGGGAGAAAGGCCTTTGTCAGGGAGGTGACCAAGAACCCGATGGTCACTCTGACAGAGCTCTAGAGTTCCTCTGTGGAGATGGGAGAACCTTCCAGAAGTACAACATTCTCTGCAGAACTCCACCAATCAGGCCTTTATGATAAGGTGGCCAGATGGAAGCCACTCGTCTGTAAAAGGCACATGACAGCCCGCTTGGAGTTTGCCAAAAGGCAACTAAAGACTATCAGACCATGAGAAACAAGACTGGGGCGACGATTCACCTTCCAACAGGACAACGACCCTAAGCACACAGCCAAGCATCAGGACAAGTCTTTGAATGTCCTTGAGTGGCCCAGCCAGAGTCCAGACTTGAACCCGATCGAACATCTCTGGAGAGATCAGAAAATAGCTGTGCAGCAACGCTCCCTGTCTAACCTGACCGAGCTTGAGAGGATCTGCAGAGAAGAATGAGAGAAACTCCCCAAATACAGGTGTGCCAAGCTTGCAGTGTCATACCCAAGAATAATCTATTTTGTAATATCTGCCAAAGGTGATTCAACAAAGTACTGAGTAAAGGGTCTGAATACATACGTAAATGTGATATTTCAAAAAAATATATTTCATGTAAAATTGCAAAAGATATTGGGTGGGTATTGGGTGTAGATTGATGAGGGGGAAAAAACACTTCAATACATTTTCAAATAAGGCTGTAACGTAACAATATGTGGAACAAGTCAAAGAGTCTGAATACTTTCCGAAGGCACTTTGTATGTAAAAGATGGCGTAGCAGTGCAGACGTGTTTGTGTCCTCTCGTGTGTACTTTTAGAATTTTTTGTCTTTTGTATATATTAATTTATTTTCAATCTCTTTTCCATTTTTAAATTGAATATACCTTTGAATATACCTTCCGGTAACCCGCCTCACCCAATGTGATACGGATCCGCAAATTTTTTGGACCTTATAGCCAAAACCTTATCAGCAGCTAGCCATCAGAAGCTAACCAGTTAATTAGCTACTAGCTATTTAGTCATTGTCAGCCACTGCTAGAGGCATTCACCTTCTGCACAGATACCAGCCTTTTTTAGCCTGGATAATACTTGCCAGCCTGCTAGTATCGAACTGTTTCTCCACAACAACGCCAGATTCCTGCCGTAAACCCTGGACCTTTACTCCTGATAATCACAGCTAGCTAGCTGCCACCGAGTGACCCAGCCCTGAAACTAGCCCTGAGCCAGGCCCTCCTCCCGACCTACTCAGTAATCACTGCTACACAGCTGTTGCCTCCCGGACTGGGTGTGGTAGAATACGGCTAGAACCCACTACTCCGCCGGATCCTTGCCGTAAACTCTGGTCCTTTGCATGGGATTATTACTGCTAGCTAGCTGCTACCAAGTGGATATAGTGGCTAACGCCCCGGCCCCGAAGCTAGCACCAGTTAGCCATGAGCAAGGTGCATCTCCCGGTTAGCAAAGGAAATCACTACAACTACAATACCTCTTTCGCCATCTGGCCCGGATCCTTGTCGACACGGCGCCCCGCCGTACCACCACGACTGGTCAGCCGACGTAACTCCATCCTCTGCACCCTCAACCAGCCTTTGCCGGACGTCGGAGCAGAAGCTTCTACGAACCCCGGCCTGCTAACTTTAAACGCTGTGTCGCCCGCGTGCTAGTGTAGTAACTACTACCCCACGGCTTCCCTGCTCCATCTATTGCTGTTCACTGGACCCTATGATCACTTGGCTACATAGCTTATGCCTGCTGGACTGTTCATTCATCACGGTACTCCATTTTGTATATATTTTTTATTTATCTGTCGCCCCTAGCCCCGAACTCAGGCCCTGTGTGTAGTTAACCGACCCTCTCTGCCCATTTATCGCCACTTTACCTGTTGTTGTTGTCTTAGCTGATTAGCTGTTGTTGTTTTACCCGTTGTTGTCTTAGCTAGCTCTCCCAACCAACACCTGTGATTGCTTTATGCCTTGCTTTATGTTTCTCTCAAATGTCAATATGCCTTGTATACTGTTGTTAAGGATAGTTATCATTGTTTTAGTTTACTGCGGAGCCCCTAGTCCCACTCAACATGCCTCAGATACCTCCTTTGTCCCAACTCCCACACATGCGGTGACCTCACCCAGTATAACCAGCGGATCCAGAGATGCAACCTGCCATTCTATCCACTAGGCGGCAGGTAGCCTAGTGGTTAGAGCGTTGGACTTGTAACCGGAGGGTTGCAAGTTTGAATCCCCGAGCTGACAAGGTAAAAATCTGTCGTTCTGCCCCTGAACAAGGCAGTTAACCCACTGTTCCCCAGGCGCCGAAGATGTAGATGTCGATTAAGGCAGCCCCCGCACCTCTCTGATTCAGAGGGGTTGGGTTAAATGCGAAAGACACATTTCAGTTGAAGGCATTTGGTTGTACAACTGACTAATAATGGTGACTTTGACTTTATCATCACTCAGAGCTTGGGCTTACTTCCACTGTACCCATAACCCTGTCTGCACATTATGCCCTGAATCTATTCTACCACACCCAGAAATCTGCTCCTTTTATTCTCTGTCCCCAACGCACTAGACGGCCATTTTTGATATCCTTTAGCCTTACTCACATCCTACTCCTTCTCTGTTCCTCTGGTGATGTGGAGGTTAGCTTGCAAAGTTCTGTCATACTTTCCAGTTTGAGCTTCTAATTTTACAAATGAATCTCTCCAGAAATAAGTCTCTCACTGTTGCCGCCTGTTACAGACCGCCCTCAGCTCCCAGCTGTGCCCTGGACACCATATGTGAATTGATTGCCACTCATCTATCCTCAGAGTTTGTTCTGTTAGGTGACCTAAACTGGGATATGCTTAACTTGTTAGGGAGTGTCAGCTGAGGGGTCGGTTTTGGAGAGCCTGGCGTGCCCAAAGTAAAATGCCTCCCATTCAGGCCCAGAAAATAGGATATGCACATATTACCATTGGATAGGAAACACTCTGAATTTTCCAAAACTGTTAACCATTTGTCTGGAAAAAGTGATTTTGACACATTGCTCATTTGGGCACCCCTCCCTCATGAAAATGACCATATAAGGGCATATGAATGCAGTACCCATCGCTTCCTTTAGATGTCAACAGGCTCGAGACGGTGTAAGTTTTCATTTTGGATGAATAAGACCAGAGAATAAGAGCAAACCAGGAAGTGTATCTTTTATGTAAACAGTACCCAGTCGCGCCCGACAATGCGCGCTGTGTCTTTTTACCGTCGTTGCTCGATCAGTTTATATTCCGGTTGATTTATAATAGTAAATATCGTAAAAGTGTTCCTAAGGATACATTTAAAACTATGTTTGATTGTTCTTGGACAAGTTTATAGGTATAAGATGAACGAGTTTGCGCCACGTTTCAATGGAGGAGTGGAGGCTGTCGTTTCTGATTATAACGCGCGAACCAAATGGAGGATTTATGGATAAAATACATTACTTTTTCTAACAAAAGAACCATGGATTGTCTTCGTTGGACACTTAGGATGACCTCAGCAGAAGTTCTTCAACAGGTAATTGATTTGTTTTCGCTGTGAAATGTGTTATGTGTGTGCCATGATGGCTAATCGATTCATGGCTATGGGAACAATATGTGAGGTGCTACCCTCAAACAATCAAATGTGCTGCTTTCGCCGTAAAGCCTTTTTGAAATCTGACAACGCTGTGATATTGCCAAGAAACAGAGCTTTTGATGAGTATGGAACACTTGTATATTGGTGGATGTTTAATAATTCAACTTTTGGATTTTGAATTTGGCGCCTTACATTTTACCTGGTAGTGTCGGGAGCAGCCCACTAGCGCCCCAGTGATCCCTGAGAAGTTAAACAAGCATGCCCCTTTCAAAAAAATGTAGAATTAAGAACTGATACAGCCCTTAGTTCACTCCAGACCTAACGGCCCTTGACCAGCACAAAAACATCCTGTGGCGGACTGCAATAGCATTGAATAGTCCCCGCGATATGCAACTGTTCAGGGAAGTCAGGAACCAATACACGCAGTCAGTCAGGAAAGCTAAGGCTAACTTTTTCAAACAGAAGTTTGCATCCTGTAACTCCAAAAAGTTTTGGGACACTGTAAAGTCCTTGGAGAACAAGAGCACCTCCTCCCAGCTGCCCACTGCACTGAGGCTAGGTAACACGGTCACCACCGATAAATCCACGATAATCTAGAATTTCAAGAAGCATTTCTCTACGGCTGGCCATGCTTTGCTCCTGGCTACCCCAACCCCGGCCATCAGCTCCGCACCCCCCCGCAGCTACTTGCCCAAGCCTCCCCAGCTTCTCATTCACCCAAATCCAGATAGCAGATGTTCAGAAAGAGCTGCAAAACCTGGACCTGTACAAATCAGCTGGGCTAAACAATTTGGACCCTCTCTTTCTGAAATTATCCGCCACCATTGTTGCAACCACTATTACCAGTCTGTTCAACCTCTCTTTCGCATCGTCCGAGACCCCTAAAGATTGGAAAGCTGCCGTGGTCATCCCCCTCTTCAAGAGGGTGACACTCTAGACCCAAACTGTTATAGACCTGTATCCATCCTGCCCTGCCTTTCTAAAGTCTTCGAAAGCCAAGTTAATAAACAGATCACTGACCATTTCGAATCCCACCATACCTTCTCCGCTGTGCAATCCGGTTTCCGAGCTGGTCACGGGTGCACCTCAGCCACGCTCAAGGTAGTAAACGATATCATAACCACCATCGATAAAAGACAGTACTGTGCAGTCGTCTTCATCGACCTGGCCAAGGCTTTCAACTCTGTCAATCACCTTATTCTTATCGGCAGACTCAAAAGCCTTGGTTTCTCAAATGACTGCCTCGCCTGGTTCACCAACTACATCGCAGACAGAGTTCAGTGTGTCAAATCGGAGGGCCTGTTTTCCAGACCTCTGGCTGTCTCTATGGGGGTACCACAGGGTTCAATTCTCGGGCCGACACTTCTCTGTAAATATCAACAATGTCGCTCTAGCTGCGGGGGATTCCCTGATCCACCTCTACGCAGATAGATCCACCTCTACGCGCCGCTACTCCCTAAGTAGTTAACTAACCTCTAAACGAGCTTCAATGCCATACAACACTCCTTCCGTGGCCTCCAACTGCTCTTAAACGCTAATAAAACCAAATGCATGCTTTTTAACCGTTCGCTGCCCACACCCGCCCGCCCGACTAGCATCACCAGTCTGGACGGTTCCGAATTAGAATATGTGGACAACTACAAATACCTAGGTGTCTGGCTAGATTGTAAACTCTTTTTTCAGACACATATTAAACATCTCCAATCCAAATTAAATCTAGAATCGGTTTCCTATTTCGCAACAAAGCCTCCTTCACTCACGCCGCCAAACATATCCTAGTAAAACTGACTATCCTACTGATCCTCGACTTCGGCGATGTCATCTACAAAATAGCTTCCAATTTTCTACTCAGAAAATTGGATGCAGTCTATCACAGTGCCATCCGTTTTGTTACCAAAGCTCCTTATACCACCCACCACTGCGACTTGTATGCTCTAGTCGGCTGGCCCTCTCTACATATTCGTCGCCAGACCCACTGGCTCCAGGTCATCTATAAGTCTATGATAGGTAAAGCTCCGCCTTATCTCAGCTTACTGATCACAATAACAACACCCATCCGTAGCACGCGCTCAAGCAGGTATATCTCACTGGTCATCCCCAAAGCCAACACCGCCGCCTTTCCTTCCAGTTCTCAGCTGCCAGTGACTGGAACAAATTGCAAAAATCGCTTGAGACTTATATCTCCCTCACTAACTTTAAACATCAGCTATCTGAGCAGCTAACCGATCGCTGCAGCTGTACATAGCCCATCTGTAAATAGCCCACCCAATCTACCTACCTCATCCCCATATTGTTTTTATTTACTTTTCTGCTCTTTTGCACACCAGTATTTCTACTTTCACATCATCATCTGCTCATCTATCACTCCAGTGTTAATTTGCCAAATTGTAATTACTTCGCTACTATGGCCTGTTTATTGCCTTACCTCCTCACGCCATTTGCACACACTGTATATAGACATTCTTTTTTTTTTCTCTATTGTGTTATTGTTTATTCCATGTGTAACTCTGTGTTGTTGTTTGTGTCGCATTGCTTTGCTTTGCTTTGCTTTATCTTGGCCAGGTCACAGTTGTAAATGAGAACTTGTTCTCAACTAACCTACCTGGTTAAATAAAGGTGAAATAAAAATATATACAAAAAATATATATATATATATATATATGCATATATATATGCATATATATATGCATATGTATATATATGTATATATCCAGGGTTTTTCTTTATTTTTACTATTTTCTACCTTGTGGATAACACCGGTGTGATCATGTAGTAACCAAAAAAGTGTTATATTTTATATTTGAGATTCTTCAAAGTAGCCACCCTTTGCCTTGATGACAGCTTTGCACACTCTTAGCATTTTGTTAGGTTACAGACTTATCCTAAAATTGATTAAATAATTTTTTCCCCCTCATAAATATACACACAATACCCCATAATGACCAAGCAATAACAGGTTTTTATGAATATAAACTGAAATATCACATTTACATAAGTATTCAGAGCCTTTACTCAGTACATACAGTGAATGTACAAAACATTAAGAACACCTGCTCTTTCCATGACATAGACTGACCAGGTGAATCCAGGTGAAAGCTATAATCCTTTATTGATCAGTGTAGATGAAGGGGAGGAGACAGGTTAAAGAAGGATTTTAAAGCTTTGAGACAATTGAGACATGGATTGTGTATGTGTGCCATTCAGAGGGTAAATGGGCAAGTAGGTGCCAGGTGCACCGGTTTGTGTCAAATAACTGCAACGCTGCTGAGATTTTCACGCTCAACAGTTTCCCATGTGTATCAAGAATGGTCCACCACCCAAAGGACATCCAGCCAACTTGACACAACTGTGGGAAGCATTGGAGTCAACATGGGCCAGCATCCCTGTGGAACGCTTTCGACACCTTGTAGAGTCCATGCCCCAACGAATTGAGGTTGTTCTGAGGTTAAAAGTGGCGGGTGCAACTTAATATTAGGTAGGTGTTCCTAATGTTTGGTATACTCAGTGTACCTCATTTAGTTGACACTTAGTTGACACTGCCCAGAACCAGAACCATGACTCTGGACCATGCCAACCCACACCTTCCACATCACATCCTATTGGCTTAGCCACAGTGACTTACTGTATAGTCATGTGTGCATACATTTTACGTATGGGTGGTCCCGGGAATCAAACCCACTATCCTTGCAAGCTCCATGCTCTACCAACTGAGCTATAGAGTTTTGCTGCCACAAAGCAAACCTCCAGAGCACTACCTTCCGAGCCTGTCCAATCCAGACTCTGCAGATCTGTGGCTGAGCCAATAGGATGTGATGTGGAAGGTGTGGGTTGGCATGGTCCAGAGTCATGGTTCTGGTTCTGGGCAGACTACGCAGCCTCCTGCTCCTCCTGGGTCAGGGTGTCACAAATCAAATCAAAATCAAATTTATTTATAAAGCTCCCCTTACATCAGCTAATGTCACAGAGTGCTGTACAGAAACCCAGCCTAAAACCCCAAACAGCAAGCAATGCAGGTGTAAAAGCATGGTGGCTAGGAAAAACTCCTAGAAAGGCCAAAACCTAGGAAGAAACCTAGAGAGGAACCAGGCTGTGAGGGGTGGCCAGTCCTCTTCTGGCTGTGCCGGGTGCAGATTATAACAGAACATGGACAGATTTTAAAATGTTCATAAAACAGGCAGAACAGTTGAAACTGGAGAAGCAGCACGGCCAGGTGGACTCGGGACATCAAGGAGTCTTCAGGCCAGGTAGGCCTTGAGGAATGGTCCTAATGCTCAGGTCCTCCGAGAGAGAGAGAGAGAGAGAAGAAGAAAAAAGAAAGAAAGAGAGAGATAATTAGAGAGAGCATACTTAAATTCGCACAGGACACCGGATAAGAGAAGAAATACTCCAGATATAACAGACGGACCCTAGCATCCCGACACATAAACTACTGCAGCATAAATACTGGGGGCTGAGACAGGAGGGGTCGGGAGACACTGTGGCCCTGTCCGACGATACCCCCGGACAGGGCCAAACAGGCAGGATATAACCCCACCCACTCTGCTGAAGCACAGCCCCCACACCACTAGAGGGATATCTTCAACCACCAACAACAGGAAGCCAGTGTAGAGAGGCTAGTACTGGAGTAATATGATCAAATTTTGGGGTTCTAGTCAAGATTCTAGCAGCCGTGTTTAGCACTAACTGAAGTTTAGTGCTAATCACACCCTGATCTGTTTCACCTGTCTTTGTGATTGTCTCCACCCCTCTGTGAATTTATACCTGTGTTTGTCTCCATTATCCCCTGTGTATTTATACCTGTGTTCTCTGTTTTTCTTTTGCCAGTTCGTCTTGTTTGTTAACCTCTTAGGGATCCAATCCCGTGAACGGGTTTGATTTTTCCAACATCCGGTGAAATGAAGAGCGCCAAATTCAAATTACAGAAATACTAATTTCAAACATTCATGAAAATACAAATGTTGCACACCATTCAAAAGCTCAGACTCTTGTTAATCTAACAGCGTTGTCAGATTTCAAAAAAGCTTCACGGCGATAGCTGAACATTTGATTGTCTGAGGACAGTGCCCCGCACACATATTCAATTAGCATAATAACATAAGCAGCAGAGGTGTCACAAAACTCAAAAATAGCATAAAATAAATTTCTTACCTTTGAAGAGCTTCATCTGATGGCATACCCAAGTGTCCGTTTACACAATAAAAGGTCCTTTTGTTCGATAAAGTCCCTCTTTATATCCATAAAGCTCCGTTTGGTTGGCACGTTTTGTTCAGTAATCCACCTGCCCAAAGGCGTTCATCCATGCAGACAAACGATATCCCAAAAGTACCTGTAAAGTTCGTCGAAAAAAGTCAAACAGCATTTGTAATCAATACTCAGATACCCTAAAATGAATATAAACTATAAAATTTCAGACGGAATATAACCTGCTGAATAGAAGAGAAAAAGAACTAAGCGTGCACTCCCGGTTACGCGCAAAATCCATAACAGTACACTTGACGTGAACTCAGTAAGAACTTGTCTTACTCCCTTGATTTTCAAGATAAAAGCTTCAAACCTTTTTCGAAAGACTGTTGACATCTAGTGGAAGCCAAAGGAACTGCAATCTGGGAGCTATTCCGCTATACAGTGAAGGAAAAAAAGTATTTGATCCCCTGCTGATTTTGTACGTTTGCCCACTGACAAAGAAATGATCAGTCTACAATTTTAATGGAAGGTTTATTTGAACAGTGAGAGACAGAATAACAACAATAAAATCCAGAAAAACGCTTGTGAAAAATGTTAGAAATTGATTTGCATTTTAATGAGGGAAATAAGTATTTGACCCCCTCTCAATCAGAAAGATTTCTGGCTCCCAGGTGTATTTTATACAGGTAACGAGCTGAGATTAGGAGCACACTCTTAAAGGGAGTGCTCCTAATCTCAGATTGTTACCTGTGTAAAAGACACCTGTCCACAGAAGCAATCAATCAATCAGATTCCAAACTCTCCACCATGGCCAAGACCAAAGAGCTCTCCAAGGATGTCAGGGACAAGATTGTAGACCTACACAAGGCTGGAATGGGCTACAAGACCATCGCCAAGCAGCTTAGTGAGAAGGTGACAACAGTTGGTGCGATTATTCGCAAATGGAAGAAACACAAAAGAACTGTCAATCTCCCTCGGCCTGGGGCTGCATGCAAGATCTCACCTCGTGGAGTTGCGATGATCATGAGAATGGTGAGGAATCAGCCCAGAACTACACGGGAGGATCTTGTCAATGATCTCAAGGCAGCTGGGACCATAGTCACCAAGAAAACAATTGGTAACACACTATGCCGTGAAGGACTGAAATCCTGCAGCACCCGCAAGGTCGCCCTGCTCAAGAAAGCACATATACATGCCCGTCTGAAGTTTGCCAATGAACATCTGAATGATTCAGAGGACAACTGGGTGAAAGTGTTGTGGTCAGATGAGACCAAAATGGAGCTCTTTGGCATCAACTCAACTCGCCGTGTTTGGAGGAGGAGGAATGCTGCCTATGACCCCAAGAACACCATCCCCACCGTCAAACATGGAGGTGGAAACATTATGCTTTGGGGGTGTTTTTCTGCTAAGGGGACAGGACAACTTCACCGCATCAAAGGGACGATGGACGGGGCCATGTACCGTCAAATCTTGGGTGAGCACCTCCTTCCCTCAGCCAGGGCATTGAAAATGGGTCGTGGATGGGTATTCCAGCATGACAATGACCCAAAACACACAGCCAAGGCAACAAAGGAGTGGCTCAAGAAGAAGCACATTAAGGTCCTGGAGTGGCCTAGCCAGTCTCCAGATCTTAATCACATAGAAAGTCTGTGGAGGGAGCTGAAGGTTCGAGTTGCCAAACACCAGCCTCGAAAACCTTAATGACTTGGAGAAGATTTGCAAAGAGGAGTGGGACAAAATCCCTCCTGAGATGTGTGCAAACCTGGTGGCCAACTACAAGAAACGTCTGACCTCTGTGATTGCCAACAAGCATTTTGCCACCAAGTACTAAGTCGTGTTTTGCAGAGGGGTCAAATACTTATTTCCCTCATTAAAATGCAAATCAATTTATAACATTTTTCACATGCGTTTTCTGGATTTTTTTGTTGTTATTCTGTCTCTCACTGTTCAAATAAACCTACCATTAAAATTATAGACTCATCATTTCTTTGTCAGTGGGCAAACGTATAAAATCAGCAGGGGATCAAATACTTTTTTCCCTCACTGTATAACCAATAGGCCTTCAACTGAAAACAAGTCACCTCAAAAAATCCCACTCCCTGGATGGATTTTGCTCGGGTTTTCGCCTGCCATATCAGTTCTGTTATAGTCACAGACAATATTTTAACAGTTTTAGAAACTTCAGAGTGTTTTCTATCCAAAGCTAATATATGCATATCCTAGCTTCTGGGCCTGAGTAACAGGCAGTTTACTTTGAGCACGTTTTTCATCCGAACAAAATACTGCACCCTAGCCCAAACAGGTTAAGCCAACCAGGGTTTTTGTGTCAGTTCCTTCTTTTCCCAAGTCTCTCTTTTCTCGTCTTCCTGGTTTTTGACCCTTGTCTGTCCTGATCCTGTACCCACCCGCCTGACCACTCTGTCTGACCCTGAGCCTGCCTGCCATCCTGTATCTTTGCCCCACCTCTGGATTACCAACCTCTGCCTGACCTGACCCTGAGCCTGCCTGTCGTCCTGTACCTTTGCCCCTGTTGCTGTAATAAACATTGTTACTTCGAAACGGTCTGCATCTGAGTCTTACCTTGATACCTGATACAGAGTGGTATGTTTATCCTGTGTTCCCATTTAATTAGCTAGTAAATAAATAATTAAACCAATTTGTGTAGTACTGAATCATAAGTAAGGTCCAGGTTTTTGCAGATGCAAGGAGGTTATGATGTGATGATTAATAGGTTGACTGTTTATAGATGTGATAGGTAAAGACCTTTTAGAGTTGAATTCAGGAGATGGTAACTCTTTAAAGAACCACTCTAATGGTGCCCCAGATCCTAATGAGTTAATTGTTGCAGGATTAATTTAATCGGGTAACAATTAAACATAGTTAGTTCATTAGATAAATAAGTCTTCAGATTAATGTTAAAGTCAAGTCACGACAACAGTTACCAGTCCCTGCCAGCTGTCTTCACACTGAGAGGTTTATCATGGTTATTTCATTGCCTGTCAATGCTAGATAGGAACAGATTTCCTCAATGAGTACAATTTATTTGCTTCCTGAAACAAGCGGGTTGATGATTATGCATGAAATCAGAGTGATAATGAGAAATGACAACTGTACTAACGATGTACTCTAAGCAGAGCAGTATTTGTTATTACTTTTGATTGAGATATTAACACTAGAACTTCTCAAACAAAGACATCTGAAATTGTGTTTTTCTTAGCTTTGTAAGAAATCCCTCACAGGCATACAAATATTTGTTGTACTTGGAGTGTTGCAATATTAAACCCTTGTCAAGTAAACGGGACCTCATATTACTTTGAAGCCTTTGCGAGAGTGCCTGCAGCGGAACACTCCATTCTGAAATGTAATTTGGTACTATTACACAAGACTTGCAACTTTTTCCACTGACTATCAACATCTATAAAACAAAAACAATGTCCAAATTCTAACAGATACCATTTTTTGAAGGATGTTTTTTTGGGGGAGTGAATTTGTTACTTCTCACGGTCAAAATAGGCTGTTTTCTGTGCACAGTATCTACTCTGAATGCATTATGGATGTGTAGGCTTACTTATCCATGAATGTCTGGGGTCACTTTACCAACATTGCCTTTCAACAACTGAATGCCCACCCACCCTCTCTCTCCATACAGATCACTCACATGTGAGTGGCGGATGTTCATGTGTTGGGCTGTCCTGCACAATAATAGACGATAAACACTCTCTCTCTTATTAAAAAGATCTCATCCCCTGATTAGGGATTCCATTCATTGGGGAGCTCTTAAAAGTAATTACGTTTCTTACATTATTCATCATCTCCTCTAAATATGCAGGAATCTTATAGCACTTCATGGGAATGGATTAGATATTAAATGAGAGGTTTGGCTAATCCACTGATTATTTTGGGTACCTTATTTGTTTATTTGGATCCCCATTTGCAGAAGCTACTCTTCCTGTAGTCCACAAAACGCACAACACATGACAAGTAACAAATCACTTATACACTGA
The DNA here is from genome assembly GCA_030435695.1 of Brachymystax lenok tsinlingensis. Taxonomy (NCBI): domain Eukaryota; kingdom Metazoa; phylum Chordata; class Actinopteri; order Salmoniformes; family Salmonidae; genus Brachymystax; species Brachymystax lenok. Next base: position 21,527,906 of record CM059787.1, read on the forward strand.
TAGACAAGGACAGTCACACACATTTTAACTATATACAAACAATAAAACTAAAAGATAATGTGTGTGTGTTAGAGTGTCTGTGTGTGTGTGTTTGTGGTTGTGTCCTGCCGTTCCATGAGATGTTGTATAATACATTTTTAAAGGTAATTTTGATGTTTGCTTGAGTAATTGGCGATGGGAGTTCCATGCGACCGTGACACTGCATAATACTGTGCGTTGCCGTGAATTAATTTCGGACTTGGTGACTGTGAAGAGACCCCTGCTGGCATGTCTTGTGGTGCATGTACAGTATGGGTGTCTGAGCTGAATGTTATTTGATAATGCAAACAATAAAAACATTTCATCACAGTAATATTTATCATAAAAACTACAAGAGATGTAGTTAAACTCATCAACCCTCTACCAGGAAAGACTTGCATGCATGTTGTTGATGTTAGTTCTGTATGTGCAGTTTAGGGCTAGGCATGCTGCTCTGTTCTGTCTTTCTTTGCTGCACTTGACCATAATACCGGACAGTAATCAAGATGGGACAAGACCAGAGCCTGAACAACTATTACAGTTGATTTTTGTGTCAAAAACGCAGAACATATTTTTATAACTGTCACAACTCCCGCCGAAGTTGGTCCCTCTACCTTCTAGCCATCGCCAATCCTTTTTTCATTTATCCATTGGCTTTGTCTTGTCTTCATCACACCTGGTTCCAATTCCCTCAATTACATGTTGTGTATTTAAACCTTTGGTTTCCCCATGTCCTTGTCCGTAATTGTTTATTGTAAGTGTATGTGCACGTGTGTTTTGGTGGGCGTCGGGTTTTGTACCCAAATTGTGTTCTTGTTTCATTTTATGCCGAGGGTTTTGTTAATTAAACTGCTTCGGCTATTACCAAGTTCTGCTCTCCTGCGTCTGACTTTCCTGCCACCGATTACGCACCCTTGACAGAATTACGGACCTAAACGATGGAGTCAGCAGGAGCAGGTACCCCGGGAATAGGGGTGGAGGAACGTGTCCGGGAGCACGCAGCAATGCTCCAACATCTTGGCACCGCCATGGACTGTGTTGTCAAGACAATGGACCGCTGGGAGCGACAGGGTGTTCTTCCAGCGCCTCCACCAGCACAACCGGGGTCTCCTCTGAGCGCCCCTCTCCCTCCTCGTCCCAGTGGGATTTGGCTCTGCCTTCCCCAGTAGTACGATGGGCAGGCGGCGAACTGCCAGGGGTTCCTTTTACAACTGGACTTATACCTGGCCACCGTCCACCCGGCTCCGTCGGGCCGTGAGAGGGTATCCGCCCTCGTCTCGTGCCTCACATGGAAAGCCCTGGAGTGTGCCAACCCCGTGTGGAGAGAGGGAGATGTGGCGTTGCACCAGTTTGAGGAGTTTCCCCACCATTTCCGGGCAGTCTTCAAACACCCGCCCGAGGGTAGAGCGGCGGGTGAGCGCCTCTTCCATCTGAGGCAGGAGACGAGGAGCGCTCAGGAGTTCGCCCTGGAGTTTAGGACCCTGGCTGCCGGCGCGGGATGGAATGACAGGGCCCTGATCAACCATTACCGCTGCAGTCTGCGTGAGGACGTCCGTCGGGAATTGGCCTGCAGAGACACCACCCTCACGTTCGACCAGCTGGTGGACCTGTCCATCCGGCCGGACAACCTGCTGGCTACCCGCGGACGTTCAGATCGGGATCTGGTGGTTCCATCCCCCCGTACTCCCTCTCCGATACCTATGGAGCTAGGAGGGGCGGTGCGCAGGGAGACCGGAGAGGGTTCCATCTCGTGTACCAGCTGTGGACGCAGAGGTCACACTGCCAGTCGGTGCCGGGTTGGTTCCTTCTGGGGATCGAGGCAGCAGGCAGGGCACTCTGGCGTCACCCCAGGTGAGCCGGCACCATTCTCACCCAGAGCCCTCTGTTGCCCATATGTTTGTCTATGTAACTTTTTCTGTGTTTTCCCCGCATTCCCAGCATAAGGCGCTCGTCGATTCAGGCGTGGCTGGGAATTTTATTGATAGATCGTTCGCTCATAGTTTAGGGATCCCCATTGTTCCTGTGGACGTGCCCTTCCCCGCTCACGCCTTAGATAGTCAACCATTAGGGTCAGGTTTGATCAGGGAGGCCACCGCTCCTCTGGGCATGGTGACGCATGGGGGACACAAGGAGAGAATTAGTCTCTTTCTTATTGACTCTTGTGCGTTTCCAGTGGTGCTAGGCTTACCCTGGTTAGTTTGTCATGATCCCACTGTTTCTTGGCCACAGAGGGCTCTCACGGGGTGGTCGCGGGAGTGCTCGGGGAGGTGTTTAGGGGTTTCCGTTGGTGCTACTATGGTGGAAAGTTCAGACCAGGTCTCCACCGTGCGCATTCCCCCTGAATATGCCGATTTGGCTCTCGCCTTCTCTAAAAAGAAGGCGACTCAATTACCACACCATCGACGAGGCGATTGTGCGATAAATCTCCTGGCAGATGCTGCACTTCCCAGGAGTTACGTGTATCCCCTCTCACAGGCGGAGACGGAGGCTATGGAAACATATATCTCCGAATCCCTGCGTCAGGGGTACATTCAGACCTTCTACTTCACCAGTCTCCTCGAGTTTCTTTTTTGTGAAGAAGAAAAAGGAGGGAGGTCTGCGCACGTGTATTGACTATCGGGGTCTGAACCAGATCACTGTGAGGTATAGTTACCCACTGCCCCTCATAGGCACAGTGATTGAGTCAATGCACGGGGCGCGCTTCTTCACCAAACTAGATCTCAAGAGTGCTTACAACCTGGTGTGTATCCAGGAGGGAGACGAGAGGAAGACTGTGTTTAGTACCACCTCAGGGCATTATGAGTACCTCATAATGGGAACATCAGGGACCTGCACGGGCAGGGTGTAGTGGTGTATATCGATGACATTTTGATATACTCCACTACACGCGCCGAGCATGTGTCTCTGGTGCACAGGGTGCTTGGTCGCCTGTTGGAGCATGACCTGTACGTCAAGGCTGAGAAATGCTTTTTTTCCAGCAGTCTGTCTCCTTCCTAGGGTATCGCATTTCCACCTCAGGGGTGGAGATGGAGAGTGACCGCATTTCATCCGTGCGTAATTGGCAGACTCCAACCACGGTAAAGGAGGTGCAGCGTTTTTTAGGGTTTGCCAACTACTACCGGAGGTTTATCCAAGGTTTTGGACAGGTAATGGCTCCCATTACCTCACTGCTGAAGGGTGGCCCGGTACGTTTGCAGTGGTCGGCTGAGGCGGACAGGGCTTTTAGTCACCTGACGGCTCTGTTTACCTTGGCTCCCGTGTTGGCCCATCCGGATCCCTCTTTGGCATTCATAGTGGAGGTGGGCGCGTCCGAGGCTGGGATAGGAGCTCTCTCAGCGCTCGGGTACGCTACCGAGCAAAACGATGATGTGGGGGACCGTGAGGTGTTGGCTGTCATCAAGGCCTTGAAGGCGTGGAGACATTGGCTTGAGGGGGCTAAAAACCCTTTTCTCATCTGGACTGACCACCGCAATCTGGAGTACATCCGGGCAGCGAGGAGACTGAACCCTCTTTAGGCAAGGTGGCCCATGTTTTTCACCCGTTTTGTGTTTACCCTTTCATACAGACCAGGCTCCCAGAATGTGAAAGCACACTCATTGTCCCGGCTGTATGACACAGAGGAGCAGCCCATGGATCCCACTCCCATACTCCTGCCTGGTGGCGCCGGTAGTGTGGGAGCTGGACACGGACATAGAGCAGGCGCTATGTGCAGTGTCCCGCTGGGCGTCTGTACGTTCCATCTGCTGTTCGTAACCAGTTGATCTATTGGGCCCACATGTCACCCTCCTCTGGTCATCCTGGGATCGGTCGGACAGTGCGCTGTTTGAGCGGGAGGTACTGGTGGCCTACCTTGGCTAAGGACGTGAGGGTTTATGTTTCCTCCTGCTCGGTGTGCGCACAGTGTTAGGCTCCTAGGCACCTGCCCAAAGGTAAGCTACACCCCTTACCTGTTCCACAGCGGCCTTGGTCGCAACTGTCGGTGGATTTTCTGACTGATCTTCCACTCTCACAGGGTAACACCACGACCCTGGTCGTTGTGGATTGTTTCTCCAAGTCCTGTCGTCTCCTCCCTCTGCCCGTTCTCCCTACGGCCCTACAGACTGCGGAGGCCTTGTTTACGCAAGTCTTCCGGCACTACGGGGTGCCTGAGGATATAGTGTAAGATCGGGGTCCCCAGTTCTTGTCTAGAGTCTGGAAGGCGTTCATGGAACGTCTGGGGGTCTCGATCAGCCTTACTTCAGGTTTTTACCCCGAGAGTAATAGGCAGGTGGAGAGGTCAGACTGAGGTTTCTGGTTCAGGCGCACGGAGGAGACATGGGAGTCTGTCCGTGTTCACCTTCAGCACCGCAGTGAGACCGAGTCTGGCTCTCGACCCGAAACCTGCCCCTCCGCCTGCCCTGCCGGAAGCTGGGTCCGCGGTTTGTAGGGCCATTTAAAGTCCTGAGGAGAGTGAACGAGGTTTGTTATAGCTTACAGCTTCCACCCGATTACGTATTAACCCCTCGTTCCATGTGTCTCTCCTCAGGCCGGTGGTGGCTGGTCCGCTCCAGGAGTCTGAGGTGCGGGAGGTTCCGCCGCCCCCTCTGGACATCGGGGGTGTCCCGGCGTACTCCGTTCGCTCCATACTGGATTTGAGGTGTCGGGCGAGGGGCAGGGTACAGTCAAGAGGAGAGGTGCTGGGTTCTGGTCAAGGACACGGTTGGATCCTTCAATGCTGCAGGAGTTCCACCGTCTTCGTCCGGATCGCCCTGCGCCTCACCCTCCGGGGCGTCCCAGAGGCCGGTGTCGACGCACAGCTGCAGCCGCGAGTCAAGGGGGAGAAGGGGTACTAGCCATCGCCAATCCTTTTTTCACTTATCCATTGGTTTTGTCTTGTCTTCCATCACACCTGGTTCCAATTACCTCAATTACATGTTGAGTATTTAAACCTTGTCCGTAATTGTTTATTGTAAGTGCATGTGTGTTTTGGTGCGCGTCGGGTTTTGTACCCAAATTTTGTTCTTGTTTCATTTTCTGCCGTGGGTTTTGTTTATTAAACTGCTCCGGCTATTACCAAGTTCTGCTCTCCTGCGTCTGAATTTCCTGCCACCGATTACGCACCCTTGACTGTTGGCCGTCCAATGTTACACCTTGTCACGTATACTCCCTCTCCGGCCTCTTGCTGATTATCCCACACACCTGTCAATATTGTCTCACGCACCTGCGCCTCATGACACTCACCTGGACTCCATCACCTCCTTGATTATCTTCCCTATATCTGTCACTCCCCTTGGTTCTTTTCTCAGGTGTTATTGACTCTGTTTTCATGTTGGTGCGTTGTTTGTTTCGTGTTCATTGTTTCTTTTATTTATTAAAACACTCACTCCCTGAACTTGCTTTAGCTTAGCTTCCTGAACTTGTTCAATGGTCATACCCTTTATTTACAACTCAATTTTTAGAGAATGTTTTGAGGCAAATACAACGGTTTTAGATGTATTTAAGACCAGTTTATTATTAATCACCCATTCTGATACTGATTGTAACTCCTTATTTCAGTGAGCTCACTGGCTTTGGGTGCCGATGTGTAGTGTGGAATTATTCGCATACGTAGTCGTTTCAGCTTTGTGTAAGACCAGTGTCAAATCATTTGTAAAAATAGAGAAGAGTAATGGCCCGAGGCAACTACCCTGAGGGAAACCGCACTGTACATATCTGATGTTAGAGAAGCTTCCATTGAAGATTCCATAGTCACTGCAATGTCGTAGTTCCCAAGGTATGTCACCCCTGACTAGCCAATGGGCGTTCATGATTTTGCAGGAGTTTCATATTATTAATTCAGTGCAAGACGACCCTCCTCGCCTCTCCCGCCAAATTCAAAAACTAAGGCGGCACTGAAAATGAGCGATTAGTTTCCACATCGCTAGCAGCTAGCAAGCTTTCTTTTGTTATTTTAAAAAGTTCCGGTTGCAAAATGTCATAAGCAAAGAAAATTAAGGCAGATATCTGCTCATTTATTGCCTCTTGGACAAAGGAATATGGATTTGTTTTACTGAAGGGCCAGGTTGTTTGCGCTCTCTGTTGTAAAACAGTTGTTTGTCGGACGCCAAGTGTACAGAGTCATCTTGAAATGAGACATGAGAAAAACTTCAAGGATGAGGCGGACAAGGCTGAAGGAATCAAGAGGGCCGTGTCCAGGTATGAAAAGCAAAGCAGTGTGTTTACAAATCTACATGCAGTCAAAGAACAAGCTACAGAGGGGAGCTACAAAGTTACGCAGTGCATTGCTAAACATGGAAAACCATTTACTGATGGGGAATATATCAAGGAGGCTTTCCTTAGTATTTCGCAGGCTTTATTTGATGGATTGCTTAACAAAGACACAATCATCTTAAAGGTAAAAGACGTGCCTGTGTCTGCCAGAACTGTTGAAAGGCGCATTACTGAGATAGTTGAAAATGTAAAGGAGCAGCAAACTGTAGCGGTCAAAGATGCACCTGTGTTTAGTGTGGCTCTTGATGAGAGTGTGGATATGAATTACATTCCAGGTCTGGCAGTTGTTGCAAGATACTGTAACTCAGAGCAGGTACATGAGGAGCTGCTTTGTCTATAACTCATGCATGGTACTACTGAAGAGGAAGATGTAGCAAAAGCCTTCACTGATCATTTTGAGGAGAGGGGTGTCGATATTAAAAACATATTCTCTATTACAACTAATAGTGTCCATGCTATGGTGGGGAAACATAAAGGATTTGCAAAGCTAATTGAAGATAAGATTGACCACCCAGTGGTTAAATTTCACTGTATCATTCACCAAGGGAATCTGTATCCCAAGATTTCAAATTCCAATTTAAGTACTGTAGTTAAATTCGTGAATTTCCTTGTTGCTCGCTCATCTTTGACACACAGCCAGTTTCGGTCACTGCTGAAAAATATGTAACAAATTCACAAAGACTTGCCTCTCCACTGCAGTGTCAGGTGGTTAAGTGGAGGGAAAGTTCTAGAATGGTTCATGGAGTGTTGGGATACGGTTAAAACCTTTCTGTCTGAAAAGGGCCAAAACTACCCAGAGCTTGAGGAGGAGGATTGGCTTGTTAAATTGATGTTTCTCACTGACATAACAGGTCACCTCAATGAGCTCAACCTGCACCTTCAGGGTGCAGGCCAAATGGTGCCGGATCTGTACAATGCATGGAAGCCAATCATTGCCAAGATAGAATTCACGGGATATTCAAAGTTCCGCTACTTCAACTCAAAGGGCTGTCAACGCGACACACTGTTAGTACTGACGTTATCGGAGTAAACATGGGGGAGTTGAAGTCCGAGTTGAAGACTTCACGCAACATGGCCAAATGTTTTCATTTTTGATCAAGCCGGACAACTTTGAGGAGAGCAACTTGGATCTGTCTGTGTTTCAGTGGATGGGTATCGAGGACTTTGAAATGCAGCTGATCAAGCTCAAGGCATCCTCCCTTTGGTCATCAAAATTCACAGAGCTGTGCAAAGAACTGGAAGGGACTGACAGGGATCCTCCCTTATCCACTGTCGGAAGAACCTGCCAATGAAATTTGACAGTCTGTAGAAGGTTGCATGTGCAATGCCTTCAGCATTTGGATACACGTATCTATCTGAATGGAACTTTTCACACATGAAGTCAATCCTGAGCCCCTCTCGCAGCCGGCTGACAATGGACCACTTGGAGGCCTGTGTGCAGCTCAAAGTCTCCAAATATAGCCCAGATATTGTGGCTCAGCAATGGAAAGCAGGGACAAGGATCACACTAAATCGGTAAGATGTGATTTGTAATACCAAATTATATAACCTTGTAATGTTCATGACAGTAAATGTCAGCAAGTAGTAATGTGAACGTGTGTGTGTGTATTTGTGTGTTGCAGGGGATTTGGAATAAGATGGGGGAGACGGAGTAGGCTACGATTCTCAGCAGCAGATATGGAGATATGGAATTGATAATATGGAATTAGATTGCTTTTTCTGACATTCAGTTATGTTTAGGGGTGTTGGTAGGCCTAACATCTCAATCCTCCCAGGCTTTTGGGAGGAAGGGTGAACAATGAGCTTGTCGTTGCGGATGTAAGCGTTGTCCCCACGCTTTCTGGGGGGACAGAAAAGTTATTCCGCCTCTGGCGCACAGCTTTAGAGAAGTCCTTGTTAAGGAAGATGTTGGTTCCTCTCAAGTTCCTGAGTCTCTCCAGAACAGCCATCTATTCCTTGAACTTTAGGAGCTTGACAACTATCGATTGGGGTGTGTCACCTGGGGCTTTTCTGACCTGTGGGCATGCTCCACAATCTTCCTATCATCAATCTGCAGCTTTTCAGTGATAACCTTTCTCACTTTCTCCTCAGACTCCGTCTAGGTCGCATGTGGAGACTCTGGTATGCCATACACAACAATGTTATTCCTCTTGGATTATCTAGATGTCATCTCGCATGGATTTATAGTTTGTTGTCATCTTGCTGCAAGTCTCAGGACATCCACCTCTCCCTTGGAGAACTGCAATCTGTTGTTAAGGTTTTGGACCTCTGGTCTCTGGTCATTCTTTTGTTAGTTGAGTCCAACAGTATTTGGACAAAGCTCTTGAAGCTATTTTCCTATTTCTGTAAAAATTGCTTGTAGACATCTTTTTATTTATTGAAAAGTTCACGTACCTGTGATAGCAAAACACTGTCCTCTCCGTTACCCCAACCTTCTTTAAATTTGGGAGGCATGATGGTAACAACGTAGGCTAACGCTGGTACTCCACTTAATTCCAGCCAGAACAGCTAGCAGGCCCTGCAACAAATAGCAGGGATTTAAACAGCTACTTTGAGAGTAGCTACTTTGAAGACTATTTTGTTTAACACTTTTTTGGCTACTACATGATTCCATATGTGTTATTTCAGCGTTTTGATGTCTTTACTATTATTCTACAATGTAGAAAATAGCCAAAATAAGGAACAACCCTCTAATGAGTAGGTGTGTGCTGTACATTTAAAAACATTAACATATTGTGTGTGTGCATCTATTTGTTACACATACAGTGAGGGAAAAAAGTATTTGCTGATTTTGTACATTTGCCCACTGACAAAGAAATGATCAGTCTATAATTTTAATGGTAAGTTTATTTGAAAAGTAAGAGACAGAATAACAACAACAAAAATCCAGAAAAACGCATGTGAAAAATGTTATAAATTGATTTGCATTTTAATGAGGGAAATAAGTATTTGACCTCTGCAAAACATGACTGAGTACTTGGTGGCAAAACCCTTGTTGGCAATCACAGAGGTCAGACGTTTCTTGTAGTCGACCACCAGGTTTGCACACATCTCAGGAGGGATTTTGTCCCACTCCTCTTTGCAGATCTTCTCCAAGTCATTAAGGTTTCGAGGCTGACGTTTGGCAACTCGAACCTTCAGCTCCCTCCAGATTTTCTATGGGATTAAGGTCTGGAGACTGGCTAGGCCACTCCAGGACCTTAATATGCTTCTTATTGAGTCACTCCTTTGTTGCCTTGGCCGTGTGTTTTGGGTCATTGTCATGCTGGAATACCCATCCACGACCCGTTTTCAATGCCCTGGCTGAGGGAAGGAGGTTCTCACCCAAGATTTGACGGTACATGGCCCCGTCCATCATCCCTTTGATGCGGTGAAGATGTCCTGTCCCCTTAGCAGAAAAACACCTCCATGTTTGACGGTGGGGATGTTGTTCTTGGGGTCATAGGAAGCATTCCTCCTCCTCCAAACACGGCGAGTTGAGTTGATGCCAAAGAGCTTCATTTTGGTCTCATCTGACCACAACACTTTCACCCAGTTGTCCTCTGAATCATTCATATGTTCATTGGCAAACTTCAGACGGGCGTGTATATGTACTTTCTTGAGCAGGGGGACCTTGCGGGCACTGCAGGATTTCAGTCCTTCACGGCATAGTGTGTTACCAAATGTTTTCTTGGTGACTATGGTCCCAGCTGCCTTGAGATCATTGACAAGATCCTCCCGTGTAGTTCTGGCCTGATTCCTCACCATTCTCATGATCATTGCAACTCCACAAGGTGAGGTCTTGCATGGAGCCACAAGCCGAGGGAGATTGACAGTTCTTTTGTGTTTCTTCCATTTGCAAATAATCGCACCAAGTGTTGTCACCTTCTCACCAAGCTGCTTGTCGATGGTCTTGTAGCCCATTCCAGCCTTGTGTAGGTCTACAATCTTGTCCCTGACATCCTTGGAGAGCTCTTTGGTCTTGGCCGTGGTGGAGATTTTGGAATCTGATTGATTGATTGCTTCTGTGGACAGGTGTCTTTTATACAGGTAACAAACTAAGATTAGGAGCACTCCCTTTAAGAGTGTGCTCCTAATCTCAGCTCGTTACCTGTATAAAAGACACCTGGGAGCCAGAAATCTTTCTTATTGAGAGGGGGTAAAATACTTCTTTCCCTCATTAAAATGCAAATCAATTTATAACATTTTTCACATGCGTTTTTTCTGGATTTTTTTGTTGTTATTCTGTCTCTCACTGTTCAAATAAACCTACCATAAAAATTATAGACTGATCATTTCTTTGTCAGTGGGCAAACGTACAAAATCAGCAGGGGATCAAATACTTTTTTCCCTCACTGTACATATTAATACATACACACAAAAAGTAGGTCACATGGGGGAGAGGCGTTGTGCTGTGAGGTGTTGCTTTATTTGTTTTTTGAAACCAGGCTTGCTGTTCCCTTGCTCTACATAAGATGGAAGGGAGTTCCATATACTCATGGCTCTGTATAACACTGTACGTTTGTCATTTCACTTCTGAGTTTTCCACTTTACTGGTGAAAAAGTAATTGAAATGATTGGCAATATCGAAATGTTTTGTTATAAATTACCCCTCAACTTCAATGAATTATGGAGATGAATTGGGTTTTCTGCCCATTATATAATTTAAGGTACTCTGAAGACTTTTTCCATTGTGTTATAAATTATATTGGTTTGGTAATATAATCTCTTATTATTTTTGTTAAGTTTGGTCACAACAATTCTCTGTTTAGAGTATGTCAACCAATCCGCTGAGTAGCCTAAATTGTTTGCCATCTCTTTTGCATAATTACTTTAAACCAAAAATGTTTTGCTTGTCAACAAAAGTATCATCAAAGGAATTATCTAAGTGAGTTACAGAGTTGGCCAGTATATGAATGGTATTCGATGTTAGCAAGTTATTGATTTTATTTATGAACCTTATTTATAATGCAAGATATATTAACATTGTCTATTCTTAGCTCTTTCCTTGGTAGCTTATCAGAGATAGAGTTAATATGGAGAAAGAAAAAGTAATATTTAAATAAAAACATTGTTTAGCTAATGCACTCATGTCTCTGAATAATACAGTACAATTCCTTGAATTTGTTCTGGACCTGGGGGCTGTGAAAAGACCCCTGGTTGCATGTCTGGTGGGGTAAGTGTTTGTGTCAGTGCGGTGTGTAAGTTGACTATGCAAACTGTTTGGAAATTAATCTTTCTTATAAAAACATGAAGTGATGCTGTCAGTCTATCCTCAACTCCTAGCCATAAGAGGCTGACATGCATAGTATTGATATCAGCCCTCTGATTACATTGAAGAGCGAAACGTGCCGCTCTGTTTTGGGCCAGCTGCAGCTTAACACTAGAACCGCTGGGCCTCGAGAGACCCCCATTCAAGTTAATGAGCAATCATTCTGACTGCAAAATTCTAAAAGTAACTAATACATTTCATTTTGTATATGGTATAGCAAAAATAATAATTTGGTTGTGTTTATGAAGGCCTTTGGTAACATTAAATGTTTATTTTAAATAGAACAATAGCATTTTCATTTGTTTATGTAGGCTATACGTAAAAACCATTGGTGATATTCCCCCAAAAAAAAATGTGATGCATGCCTGCAAAGCCACTACACAACACAACACTAAATAATACATTAATTAGACTATAACAGTGACAAACAGTGCCCACAAACGGTTAGGGCCTAAACAGCAGTCCCAACACCTTACCACTGTTACACCTGGCTATCAGTGGAGCCTTGTCTGGCAGCGAAACAGTTAATTCATCCTAATTTACTGCCTTTTAAAATAACATAGCTGATATGGCTGACTTGCTTAATCAAATGTGGTTTCTACTGACAATTGAGATGTACAAACTATGGCATAAGGGGATGACGAGCGGCTAAGAGGCAATCCGTAATTTTGATTAAGACATTATTGAGCGAGCTAGGATGGACGAAGTCAAAATAACTATTTGTTCAGCACTTTTGAAAAGTAAAAACATGGGCCGTTCTTGAGGAATTCTCCATGTAAATCAAGTCAGAACCATGGGATGAATAAAAGGGGCATATAAGCAGACAATGAAAGCTCTTACAATATTCGGTGATGACATTTCTCTAAAACAGTCTATAGGCTACATGTGCACCACCAAGTCAGAACAGTAGGCTAAATGATGAGTGGAAAAGGGACCAATGGGCACATGGGCTACTAACAGCTTACTATAAAACATACACTTGGTAGAATTTTCTTAGCTACAGTATACATATCTTCCTGGCATATTACATCATTTATGCAGCAGCATACAATATATTTTTGGACAATACAATTTGTCATCAAACTTTGTCATCAAAGTATGGATTTATGGTGCTTTCAAGAAAACTGTGAACTCCCGAGTTCACTGAAGTCAAGATTTCCCAGTTCCAAGTTTCCAGTTGTTTTGAAAGCGGCAGAAGTCATGCTGGATTGACAGCATGGCCAATGTTAAATGTTTATCCTTTTAAACTTGGAAAAGAGACCATAAACCCAGACTTGGACCACACATCCACTCCACTGAATAGCAGGCTAGTGATTGCTAAGAAATCCTTGCAGTTAGCCACTGATTCTTTCCAAACCACTTATCGTTCAATTTCCGATTTCCAACTTGTTGTGTAATGTTTATGTCCAATGGCCAATGAGCACCGATACGTTTTATCTATAATTTCTCTTCATAATTTATCTTCATATGACAAGGATTGAAAAGAATCTGCCAGGAGATTGTCGACTTGATTCATGATGACTGCTAGCTAGTAGACCTTGTTAGGGCTAGGGGGTAGTATCCTGAATTTCGTCTGTCTGATGTGCCCAAATTAAACTGCCTGTTACTCAGGCCCAGAAGCTAGGATATGCATATAATTAGAATTGGATGGAAAACACTGAAGTTTCTAGAACTGTTAAAATAATGTCTGTGAGTATAACAGAACTCATATGACAGGCGAAAACCCCGAGGAAAATCCATCCAGATTTTCTTTTTTTGGAGCTCCCAGCCACTTCAAATGTAAAGCTATTGGAAACTATGACTTCCGCCTCCCAGATTGCAGTTCCTATGGCTTCCACTAGATGTCAACAGTCTTTATACATGGTTTCAGGCTTGTTTTTTGAAAAAAACAACGAGTAATAGATGTTTATCCAAAGGGAGCTCAATGAAAAAAGCAGTCTCAATGCGCGCTCGTTGAACGGGGGCGCGCTCGTCGTTCTTTTCCTTTTCTGTTGAACATAGAAATATTATCGTTTATTTAGATATTAGAGTACCTGAGGATTAATTAGAAATGTCGTTTGACTTGTTTGGACGAACTTTACCGGTAACTTTTGGGACTTCTTTGTCTGCATGCTAAAGGGGTGGATTACTTAACTCAATGACGCCTACTAAACAGACGTTTATGGGATATAAATAAGGACTTTATCGAACAAAAGTACCATTCTTTGTGTTCCTGGGACCTTTGGGATTGCAACCAGAGGAAGATATTCAAAGGTAAGTGTCACGTCCTGGCCATAGATAGCCCTTTTGGCTGCTCTATGGTGGTTTTGGTCAGGACGTGATCAGGGGTGTGTTTTGGTTCTATGTTGTTTTTCTATATTGGTTTGGTTTGGGTTCCCAATTAGAGGCAGCTGTTAGTCGTTGTCTCTAATTGGGAATCCTATTTAGGTTGTTCAGTCCCGCACCTGTGTGGTGGGATATTTTATGTTTGTAGTTGTGTGTGTGTACCTGTGTGTGCCACACCTGCGTTACGGTCGTTGTGTGCTTTCTTTTGTTTTGGTGAGTTCCAACCAATAAATATGTTTCACTCAACCCTGCACACTGCCCCTTGGTCCAATGCTGTACAAGATCGTGACAGAATATCCCACCACACCAGGACCAAGCAGCGTGCAACCATGCAGGAACCCTGGGACCAGGAGGGGGAGTATCGCCGTCCCAGGGAGGAGTTGGAGGCAGCGATGGCAGAGCGGCTCTTCTATGACCGGAAGTACGAGGGAACACGGCTGGCGAGGAAGCCCGAGAGGCTGCCCCCCAAAAAATATTGGGGGGGGCACACGGGGAGTTTGGCTGAGCCAGGTTGGAGACCTGGGCCCACTCCCCGTGCTTACCAGAGGGAGCATCGCACTGGTAAGGCACCGTGTGAGGCGATGAAGCGCACGGTGTCACCAGTGCGTGTTCACAGCCCGGTGTGCGACATACCAGCCTAGACATGCTCCACGCACCAGGCTCCCTGTGCGTCTTCAGAGCCCGGCACGGCCTGTTCCCGCTCCACGCATCAGGTCCCCTGTGCGCCTTCAGAGCCCGGCACGTCCTGTCCCTGCTCCACGCACCAGGTCTCCTGTGCGCATCGAGAGTCCGGCACGCGTCCTGTCCCTGCTCCACGCATCAGGTCCCCAGCGCATCGAGCCCGGCACAGCCTGTTCCCGCTCCACGCATCAGATCCCTGTGCGCATCGAGAGCCCGGCACGTCCTGTCCCTGCTCCACGCATCAGGTCCCCTGTGTGCATCGAGAGCCCGGCACGTCCTGTCCCTGCTCCACGCATCAGGTCCCCTGTGTGCATCGAGAGCCCGGCACGTCCTGTCCCTGCTCCACGCATCAAGTCCCCTGTGCGCATCGAGAGACCGGCACGGACTGTTCCTGTTCCACGCACCAGGCCTCTAAGATGTCATCCCTGCCTGGTACGTACTGTTCTTGCTCCACGTACCGGGCCTCCAGTGCGTCTTCTCGGGCCGGTACGGCCCACACCGGAGCCGCCGCCAATGGCGAGGACCCACCCGAGAGACACCCCCCAGTGACTTTTGGTCGCGGTCGGAGTCCGCGCCTTTAGGGGGGGGTGCTGTCACGTCCTGGCCATAGATAGCCCTTTTGGCTGCTCTATGGTGGTTTTGATCAGGACGTGATCAGGGGTGTGTTTTGGTTCTATGTTGTTTTTCTATGTTGGTTTGGTTTGGGTTCCCAATTAGAGGCAGCTGTTAGTCGTTGTCTCTAATTGGGAATCCTATTTAGGTTGTTCAGTCCCCCACCTGTATTGTGGGATATTTTATGTTTGTAGTTGTGTGTGTACCTGTGTATGCCACACCTGCGTTACGGTCGTTGTGTGCTTTCTTTTGTTTTGGTGAGTTCCAACCAATAAATATGTTTCACTCAACCCTGCACGCTGCGCCTTGGTCCAATTCTGTACAAGATCGTGACAGTAAGTGATGTATTTTATTGCTTTTTGTGATTTTGTGACGCCTGTGCTGGTTTGAAAAATATTATGTTGTTGGGCGCTGACCTCGGATAATCGAATGCTATGCTTTCGCTGTAAAGCCTATTGTAAATCGGACAACGAGGTTCGATTACCAAGATTCTAAGCTAAAGAACAGTGTATTACACTTGTATTTTAATGAATGTTTAATATTACGATTTTTGTCATTTGAATTTGGCGCTCTGCAATTCACCGGATGTTGTCCCAGGTGGGTCACTAGCGCCCCACTGATCCCTAAGAAGCTCTAGCTAAGATTTTTAAAGTGTGATGTCCAATCAAAGCTACTGTAGATATAACGTGATTTGACGTGATTTTATCTGTGGCCAATGACCTTGAGCCTTCTTGGATGGACACTTCTAATGTAGCTCCATGGCAGAACCCAAGAGGCTTGAATTTTTTTGCTGTCTCCATAGATTTTGGGGTGACATAGTGTCCCCATGAGTGACAGAACACTGAGCCAATCACAGCGCAACTAGAAAACATTACCAACCCCTACCCTCCGTATTTTCTACTGACTGCCCCACTACCATAGAAAACTAGGCTGAAACACCTGAGCTAGACTGAAACGCCTGCATTTTTGAGCTGCGTTACTCTAGAAAGAAAAAAAGAGACCATGTTTGTATGAGGCTTCATTAACTAAATTATTATTATTACCTTTTTTTACATTGTTTAGAGACAATTATCGGGATGATTATCAGCTGGGCGATGTATTTTCAACACTCTGAAGAAGGAGCAGAGAAGGACCTACTAAAAAAAAAGAAGAAATTAAAATCACCTTTATTTAACCAGGTAGGCCAATTGAGAACAAGTTCTCATTACAACTGCGACCTGGCCAAGATAAAGCAAAGCAGTGCGACACAAACAACACCGAGTTACACATGGCATAAACAAACGTACAGTCAATAACACAGTAGAAAAATCTATATACAGTGTGTTGCCCCTCCTTCTCTACTGTCGGGAGAAGGAGGGGCAACTGGACAAAACCATTGAAAAAAATGACATGCCTTCCTAAAACTGGTTATAACTCCAGTTCTGTTTGTGATATTAAGATTCTAACAATGACAGTGTGTTATAGACTTATTTAGGAAAAATCAAGGACGGATGGGGCATGACTGAAAACCATTCATTTTAAAATAAAAAGTATTCAAATTGACTGCTTTAGGGTTCTAGTGTTAAATAAGTCATTCTTTGTAGCATTTGATCATATGACTGCACAATAATCAAGATAAGATCAAACTAGAGCCTGCAAGATTTGCTTTGAAGAGTGTGGTGTTAAAAAAGCAGAGCATCTCTTACAACCGTTGAATCAATGTTTTTACCATGACAGTTAACAATCTAAGTAGAAGTAATTTAGTCTCCTCAATTTGCTCAACAGCCACACCATTCATTACCAGATTCAACTGAGGTCTAAAACACGTGGAATGATTTTTACCAAGTACAATGGTCTTAGTTTTAGAGATGTTCAGGACCAGTTTATTACTGGCCACCCGTTCTAAAACTGACAGGAACTCTTCGTTTAGGGTTTCAGTGATTTTCACTAGCTGGCTGTGGTTGCTGTCGCGTATAGGGTTGAATCATCAGCATATATGGTGTTGGAACGTGACTATCATTAAATGTGAAGACTTTTTTTATGTAACTTTTTGTATAATTTAATTACACGATTAAAAGAATCATGTAACTTTAATTAACTAGGAAGTCGGGGCACCACGGAAAGTGTCAATTTCCCGAATATAACTCTTCAGATATTTTAATCTTATCAAAACAGTCGCTTATTAATGAATTTTACCTCATTAGTCTCATTACTGAACGCCGCAAACCCTATATATCTGCACGAACCCTAACATAAATCATGAATCAGCGATATAAAAATTGGCTTAATTGTGTTTTGATTAAGTTAGGTAGTGAATTACATAAACAAACACACAGTTATACATTGGTTACTACATGATACAAAGCAAAAGTCTCTAGCGGACGAAACCGATATGACGGCTTGGTAGACAAAGGAAAGGGGGCGGGGACCGCTCAAGAGCGGGAAACTCAGAGTGGATTCAAGTAAATACAGTTGACTACACTACACTCATGGAAATGCCTATACTTTGAACATGAACAACCACTCATTCGAAAAATTGCAATTTACATATTTACGAGGGGATGCCTTTGTTGTCCCTCTCTGTGGTCGCCAGTCCGTCTGCTGGATAATAGTTCATCAGAGAGTCTCTGGTTGCATTCTCCAGAAGTCCAAAGGTTTTTCATGGCTGTAGTTGTTATAATGGATACTTCAGTACCCTTCAGAAATGTTTCTTAGATCAGATGCGTTTACCGGACTAAAGTATTTAAACATCTGCAGTATGATTAGTTGTTCTTTAGTTTGTAGATTTCTTAGCCATTTCAACGTGGGGACCTCGTCCCTGCTTTTTGACTCGTAGAGTTGCCAACCATTTCAACCTCTTCATGTTTTCTGATCTTCTTAACCATTCGAGATGTCCGGCTTACCGTCGGTCTCTTTGGCATGAAATGTACATTTCGTCACGACTGGTTTTATACTCTGTGGAAGAAGGGGGCATTTCCATGACGCCAATGTAAATTTATGTACTTACGGGGGCGTGGCCACTGACTAGGTAAACTTGATATGAAAATCCATACTGTCATTTAGGCTAGCATCACATTGAATCTTTTCACAAATAGTTTCATATGTAATCATATACGTTTCACAACATTTAGATGTAAACCCCCTAATTGAGAAGTGGGCACATCCAAAGATACAGTACTGTGTGTTTCCTATCCTTCATGAGATCACAAATGAGACAGACTCGACATGACTGTCCCTTAAGTGTCTACGGACCACTCCCACATTCTCAAAAATATAAATATTGTTTAATTATTCAAACTTTTGATGTCCAAGTGTCTCTCTGTGTTACAGTTTACATTCCCATCTCGAAGACTACAGAGCATAGAGGCAGTGTATTTTACGACCGCCATAAAACAGCGGACTTCCCGCTCTCCCCCTCTACAAGAAAGAGCATGCTGTAGAGCGGACCCACTGTAACCTGATCCTTCAGATCGTCACAGGAGAGTTATGACAATGGACACAGGCTTTGTTTTATAATGCCAGTGGCAGGTCATTGGTAAAAATAGAAAAGAGTAGAGGGCCAAAAAAACAGCCCTGAGACGCACCACACTTTACATGTTTAACATGAGAGAAGTGTCCATTAGAGAAAACCCTCTGTGTTCTATTAGATAGATAGCTCTGAATCCACGATATGACAGAGGTTGAAAACCATTAACACATACATTGTTTCTCCAACAGGTTATGGTCAATAGAATCACTGACATCTAACAGTGCAGCTCCCACAGTCTTCTTATTAACAATTAATTTCAACCAATCATCAGTCATTCGTGTCAGTGCAGTACATGTTGAGTGTCCTTCTCTATAAACATGCTGAAAGTCTGTTGTTAATTTGTTTACAGAGAAATAGCACTATATTTGGTCAAACACTGTTTTCTCCAACAGTTTGCTAAGAGCTGGCAGCAAGCTGATAGGTCGGCTGTTAGAACCAGTAATGCCCGCTTTACCATTCTTGGGTAGCGGAATGCCTTTGGCTTCCCTCCAGGCCTGAGGACAAACACTTTCCTCTAGGCTCAGATTGAAGATGACAGATAGGAGTGGCTGTAGAGTCAGATACCATCCTCAGTAGCTTTCCATCTAAGTTGTCAATGCCAGCAGGTTTGTCATTATTGATGGATAACATTAATGTTTCCACTTTTCCCATACTAACTTTACAAAATTCTTTCATCATTAATACTTAAAAAAAAAAAAATAATTAATACAATGGCTCACTGATCGCTGTGGGTAAATTTCCTGCCTAAGTTTCCCCACTTTGCCAATTAAGTAATCATAAAAATAATTGGCAACATCAATAGTTTTGTGATGAAAAAGCCATCTGATTCGATGAAAGATTGAGTTGAATATCTCTTTCTGCCCATAATTTTATTTAAAGTGCTCCAAAGTTTTTTTTGCCATCATTCTTTATATCCTTGATCTTGGCTTCATAACAGTTTCTTTTTCTTTTTGTTGAGTTTAGTCAAATCATTTCTCAATTTCCTGTACACCAGCCAGTCAGATGTGCAGCTAGACTTACACTATGAGCCACTCCTTTTGCCCAGTCTCTTTCAACTGTACAGTTTTGGGCCTCAACTAATGTCTCCTAGTGAAGAAGTTATATCAATTATATTGCTCATCCTTTGGTTAGTTCAGATTGTTGCTCAGGAGCTAGCTGGTGCGGGTTTGTTATGGGGCCAGATGGGGGGGATACAGAGGCTGATTGTGTGTGTGTGTTACGGTGGAAGGAGAGAGCATAGACAATATGTGGGTGGAGAAAGAGTGTAGTGTAAGGGCTGTCATAGAAGGTGCGTTGTTAAATATAGGGTAGATGCAGAACGTCCCTGGTGTTGCGCGCTGGTAGGATGGTGAACAGTAGCAGCTTAGCATTTAGAAGGGTTTATTACCAGCCACAGGGCCTGCGGAGGCCAGGGTTGTAATATGTCAGCAGCACTGGTGCCATGACTTTAACAGGACACCCCCGCTGTACTCCTCCAAGGCCCAGTCCTGACCACACACAACAGAACACATAACACACAATCCTGCAACACAACACTAAACACACAGAACACAAAGCTAGAATATACTGTACAGCCCTGCAGAAATCCCACAACACAGCAGAACACTAGTTACAGTACCTCTATTTACTACAACTCAGCAGCAAAGACACAAACAACGGCATTACTATTCACTAGATATGTACAATACAACAGCTTTTATGTTCATGTGTTAACACGCATAACCATTGCATGTTTAAATTAATCAATTACTGGAAACCATGAACTCTTAAGAGAAGATCATGTGGTTTGTGCTTTTCTCTCACATTATGCTTATTTTCTCTGTAGTATTATATCTCAACCCGCCATACCTTTTCTAAGAGGCCAATCTGCTCTCTGTCATATTCCCACTGTGTTGTGTGTAAATTCATTAACCCACTGACTTCCTCTGTCTTTACTGTATCTCATACTTGTTGATATCCCTCTATATTGTTTCTCCCTCCAGAGTCTCATAACCAGTCAAGCAGGGAAAATTCTCCTCCTCCATGCCCTCTCAAGCCCTGGACTCCTCAGGGCCAATTCTTCCTAGCCACTCAAAGCTTAAGCACATGAAAGGCCGCCCAGGGAGCAGAATGCTAACATATTGCTACAAACAACGTATGTCAAGCCAATGTGCTCGTTTGTCAATCTGGGCAGTGAGTTGTGTCACAGGGACAAGCGATGTGTGTTTTCCACTTCCCCACGAGACTGACTGATCCCAGGGAAGCTTTTATTGACCGGTGCACTTCATGCTGTTCAAATGTTCTTGCTGGAGAGATGTTTTGAGAAAAACCAGCGTGCAGTTGTTGAGTTCAGCTCTGATGGCAGTTATTACCTGAGTCGGCTCTACAGGGTGGCAAAGCCAGGCATCAACCCCCCCATGATTTGAGGAGGGGGAGGAAGGGGGGATGTGATAATGCCACATGTAGTAGTTACATTTAAAAAATGCATTCTGATTTGGCACCTAGCCATGCAATGTCATAAGGTACTGCATTCATTACCTAATTTAGCAATAGATCACGAAAGAGTTTTCGCACTCTCACATTTTTCAACATGTTTTTTACAAAAGGATACCTCCAAAACAAAACTCCAAACCTACAACCGAATTTTGGACAAAATTACCTGGAGGGATTACTGCTTCCAAGGTTTCCTGTTTCCAAACTATACGGAGGGTTCTCTGGCAAACAAACAGCAGAGACCTGAGGACACCATCCAACCTGGAACTGAGTGAGTAGTGTTTGGTCTGATGCTATTTTGAAAGCCAAGAAGAAAAATGAAAAATAAAGTACATTACAATGATATATTTTACTTTATGGGGACTGAATGCTGAGCAAAGGATGTCAGGTCTGCTAGGACAGACCAGATACAACTTCAGTTAGCACTGAGGTGTGAAGTGAGAGGTGTCGAGGCCTTTTGGCCCAGAAAGTGGCAGGATTCTCTCGCAGCTTGCCTCTCCCATATCTAGAGGCCTTTGAAGCCCCCTGCCGCTGTTCAGAGACCATCCACTAGCATTAATCTACAAGAAATCTGCCTTCAGAAATATAAGCTTCTACCAAGTGGGTGTGACATCAACTCCTGTTGCCTGCTGCACTGCTGCTTGGATTTTACCTGGCGATCTGTTCGCCGTCTGCCCTGGCCTGTCTCCCCCTGTCTGGTACAGGTACCCCACCACACTCCCCCCTCTCTCCTGAGCTTTCGCTCGCCTCCAGCACACACGCACTGTTGGGGCGAGTGACTCTAAACTTACAATGGCTAGCCCCAAGTCGTTATATATGAAAAAAATGTATTGTGCTTTTTGCTATTTTGCTATTTGCCTCATGACTCCTGCATGCTTTGTTGACTATGAACTTTATTGTTTACCCAACCATGGGACAGACTATGTTTGTTCCCACACTTGGGACTGACTCTATTGGTTACACAGACTTTTGGCCTCCCATCCTATTCTAACCACCTCTCGCTGGCTTTGTATTTATGTTAACTGATGAAATTGCTGTACAATATGATCTTGTTGGCATCTAATGCACATTCAAATGTCATAAATCAACATTGCAGAGCTCTCCCTGTACTCTGCCATGCCTTCATTGTAGTACTACTGATGATATCTGGAAATTTCCATGTACACCCTGGCCCATCTACTGTTGCTAGCCCCAATTCTGACGTGTGCTCTGATATCTGCTTCACTGATTTCTGCTCTCGTAAAATACTTGGTTTTCTGCATGTTAATTATCACTAGAAGCGTATAACCTAAAATGGATCAATTGAAAGTGTGGGTTCACAGATCCAATCCAGATGTGTCGGTCATTACTGAGACGTGGTTAAGGAAGAGCGTTTTGAATACAGATGTTAACCTTTCTGGCTATAACCTTTTTCGGCAAGACAGGTCTTCCAACGATGGGGGAGTGGCAATCTTTACCAAGGATCACCTTCAATGCTTGGTTGTTTTAAGCATTCAACTATCAAATCGCTCTTTGTTGACTGTTTCTGGGTGCTATCGTCCTCCATCAGCACCGACCTGCCCTAGGCTCTCTCCTGTCCCCTTACACTAAGTCTGAATTTGTCCTGCTAGGTGACCTAAACTGGGACATGCTTAAACCAGCTGACCAAGTCCTAAGCAATGGGACTCCCTAAATCTTTCTCAGATTATTACCAATCCCAAACACACAGAAAAGGCTACTCTCCTCAATGTTATTCTCACAAATAATCCTGATAGGCATCAGTCTGGTGTTTTCTGTAATGACCTTAGTGATCACTATTTTACAGCCTGCATTCGTAATGGCTGCTTAGTGAAATTACCTGTCCTGATTTGTCATAGACGCTTGCTAAAAAACTTTAATGAGCAAGCCTTAATTCATTAACTGCCCTCTGTAAAATGGTATAGAATCAGCTTGATCCCCTCTGTCGAAGATGCTTGGACCTCCTTTTTTTATATTTGAGAATTAAAAACAGGTTCAGCCCCTGGTTCGACCATGATCTCAATAATTTCATTTGGCAAAAGGCTCAGCACACGCATATTCAGGCTGACTGGCTCTCGTTCAGGCAAATGAGAAATAAGTGCACTCAGGCTATCCAGAAGGTCAAAGTTAGTTACTTTAAGGAGCAGTTCTCTCTCTGTGGGGTTAACGGTGAAAGACCTGGAGAATAAACCCTCCTCCTCACAGCTGCCATTGTCCCTGAATGTTGATGATGTGGTTGTAACTGACAAGAAGCACATGGCTGAGCTCTTTAATCACCAATTCATTAAGTCAGGATTCCTATTTGACTCAGCCATGCCTCCTTGCCTGTCCAACATTTCCTAATCTCCCACCACTTCTAATGCAACTAGCCTTGATGCTCTTCCTTCTTTTTCCCCTACCCCCCTACAAAGTTTCCGAGGTGCTAAAGGAGCTCCTTCAACTTGACCCCCAAAAACATCTGGGTCAGATGGTTTAGACCCTTTCTTCTTTAAGATTGCTGCCCCTATCATCGCCAAACCTATCTCTGACCCCGTCTTTCCTCTCTGGGGAGGTTCCCATTGCTTGGAAGGCAGCCACGGTTCATCCTTTATTTAAAGGGGGAGATCAAGCTGATCCTAACTGTTATAGGCCTATTTCTATTTTGCCCTGTTTATCAAAATTGTTGGATAAACTTGTCAATAATCAACTGACTGGCTTTCTTGATGTCTATAGTATTCTATCTGGTATGCAATCTGGTTTCCGCTCAGGTTCTGGATGTGCCTAACCCTGATTCAGATGACCATCCTACCCATGCTAGATTAGGGAGACATAATTTATAGATTGGCAGGTTAGGGTGCTCTTGAGCGGCTAGACTTTCTTTACCTATTGGCCATTAGATTTGCCACCAATGCTCCTTATATGACACATCACTGCACTCTATACACTCCTCTGTAAACTGGTCATCTCTGTATACCCGTCGTCGCAAGACCCACTGGTTGATGCTTATTTATAAAACCCTCTTAGGCCTCATTCCCCCCCTATCTGATATATCTACTGCAGCCCTCATCCTCCACATACAACCCCCATTCTGCCAGTCACATTCTGTTAAAGGTCCCCAAAGCACACACATCTCTGGGTCGCTCGTCTTTTCAGTTCGCTGCAGCCAGTGACTGGACAGTTTTATCTCAAACTCTTCATTCAAAGACTCATTCATGGACACTCTTATTGACAGTTGTGGCTGCTTTGTGTGATGTATTGTTGTCTCTACCCTTTGTGGTGTTGTCTTGCCCGATAATGTTTGTACCATGTTTTGTACTGCTACCATGTTGTGCTGCTGCCATGTTGTGCTCCTACCATGTTGTTGTCACAGCATGGAGGAGGCTGCAACTCATCTAAATGGTAAGCTTTAACATTTATGTCCCTGGCCACCATGCCAGACTTATTCATGAATAGTTTTTCCCTCATGTAAGCCTACTGGTTGTTTAATGTAAAGTATAGTTTAGGCCTTTTCTTTTTACTTCAATGCATCTTTTAGAATTATCTGTGATTCTTAATGTCATTGCTTGCTTTTTCAGGTCTAATTGTTATTGATAGATATACAGCTTTGCGTTATTTGATGGGTATTGGAACAGTGTTGCCTATTGGTTGTGCTCTGAGGTGATGCTGAAATTGGAAGTGCATCTTATGTTATCCTTTCATCAGGCTGACTAGCAGTAGCCTTCTGTTCATGGTCTTGAATGATGGTTAAGGTGTGTGCTGTTTTATCGAGAGTGTCTTGGGCTACCGGTCTTCTCTTCAACATTGCTTACTTTCTTGTGTGCAAAATGACAGTTGTTGTGTATATGGATGCATTTCAGAGAGGCCTAAAAAAATTTTTATGTTCTTTGTAGGACCAATACCATGTGTAGCCTACTAAAACAAGTAGGAATGGGCATAATACTCTTATTCACGGCAGATTCAAATTTCACATCAGCTATGACTATAGAATACTCACTTAATTTAGTTTGCTTTTCTGATACTCTCCCACACAGAAAATATTGCGCACCTGGAGTAGTGGCGGCTTGTTTACGCTTATTGCGCAATGTCACAAATTCAACAGAAATGTAGCCTATAGTTTTAATTATAGAAGTTTAAGCTATGAAGCCTGTAAGAGTTTTTGATAAGCTAGTGATGCTCATCCTGTCGAGCTGGTCTGTGAGTGTTGGTATGCACAAATTATATGTAGGCCTACTGCAGCTACAACTGCATTTCGGACACACATGTTGTAGTGGGCCCCATATCTTTCTTGTGTTATTATATAAACCAATGTTTGTCGATGTGCACGGCTAAATTTCAGATACATGTTTGTACATTTGAACAGTAGCAGGACCAACCTGCCTCGTGTTATTAAGGCTCTAAAGCAATACTAGTTGTGCCCCCCCGTGGATTTAAAATGGCCCCTCAGGCATGTAATCCTGGAGCCAGGCCTGGTTATTACCCAGGGACCGTAGTAGCAGACAGAACAGTGGGGCTTAGTAGAGAGGCTTCAGTCTACTGCTCATCCAACACAGTCCCAAGGTTTCCCAGTGTCTTTAAACCAAAGCTATTTCTTACTATATAAAGAATATTATAGGAAGCATATTATTAAATATGAATAGTTTAAGGGACTGTCCTATTCAGGAATGACATTCTATGACGTTCATATCTAGGCCAATAGACACTTACTTTCTCCTCATAGTGGTTGTAGCTAGCGGCTCCCTCTTCCTGGTATTTTAACAGGCTGAACAGGAGGATAAATTAGTCTTAATCCTGAAGCTCTCACTTCACATTGGCTCGTCATGCACAGAAACATGCCTGGCCTGTTCAAATATGAATGTAGTTCCAAGAAGCCCGTTCAAGCTAATGTCCGCCGATCGATGTGTGTGTGGGGGGAGGGGGGTGGAGGGGGTGTTTGTGAAGCGAGAGATTGCCTTTCAAAGGGATCTAAAAAGTTCCCTGATGGATCCAGTGAGCTAATTGCTAATGCCTTCACATGACATGGAACCCTGTAATAAGTTGGACTACCCTCTCACCAAACACTACTACAGTACTGTACATACTACAATGTATATTGTTTTATTCAACATGGGGATAAATGCGGAGAGGGTGGCTATAAACTAATCCTGAAAGGAATTTGTCAGAAAGGGAAAGGAGAGGTGTTTTTAAAACCAAAGCATAATTATTGGCTTATGGGATTAGGTCAGTGGAGGCTGCTGAGGGGAGAACGGCTCATAAAAATGGCTGGAACGGATCGAATGGAATAGCATCAAACACATGGAAGCCATGTGCTTGATGTATTTGATACCATTCCACCTATTCCTCTCCAGCCATTACCACGGGCCCGTCCTCCCAATTAAGGTGTCACTAACCTCCTGTGGATTAGGTGTTATTAAAATGAAAATGAATGAGGAGGAAATGGCCTAATGTCAACAGTTTACTTCTTTCTCATCATAGTATTCCTCTAAAACTCCATGACATATAATCAGGGTGAGAATTACGGGGGAGCCAGGGGGGGCTCAGCTCCCCTGACTGAGATATTAGCTCCCCCTAAATCCAACAAAAGTCAAACTTTGGGGGGGTCTCTAAATACTTCATGTTTAACCATTCTCCTGTTTGTTTATACAGAAATGTTTTTATAAAATATACAATTTGGCCTTTACTACTATAGCCCATAGAAACACATTGAATAACACATTCATGAATGGCAATAAATCCTAAGGAATACGGTTTTGAAGTGTCTGTCCTATATCTAGGAGATATAAGAAAGCTCAGGAAATATCCTTGTTTTTTGGGCACATACTGTATTTAACCCATTTTTTGGTTCGGGAGGGGGGGGGTCACAAAACTAGCTCCATACTTCCATTAGTTTGTATGGGTAACCTTCAGACCAGTCCCGTGACACTTGTGGGGGTCATAGAGCAAAACACCATCATGTTCGTGAGAGTATCGTCTTTCCATAGAGTGGTCATGAAAGGTAGTAGGCCAAATCTCTGGAAGACTGAAACAGGTTTCCCTCAAGAATCTCCCTGTATTTAGTGCCATCCATCATTCCTTAAATTCGGACCAGTTTCCCAGTCCCTGCCGATGAAAAACATGGTGGTGCCCCATGCTTAGTGGTGTTGCAGACTCTGGGGCCTTTCAGAACAGGTGCTTATATACTGAGATCATGTGACAGATCATGTGGCACTTAAATAAAGTCCACCTGTGTGCAATCTAACTAAATATGTGACTTCTGAAGATAATTGGTTGCACCAGATCTTAAGTAGGGTGCTTCATAGCAAAGGGGGTGAATACAGTTGAAGTCGGATGTTTACATACACCTTAGCCAAATACATTTAAACTCAGTTTTTCACAATTCCTGACATTTAATCCTAGTTAAAATTCCCTGCTTTAGGTCAGTTAGGATCACCACTATATTTTAAGAATGTGAAATGTCAGAATAATAGTAGAGAGAATGATTTATTTCAGCTTTTATTTCTTTCATCAGATTCCCAGTGGGTCAGAAGTTTACATACACTCAATTAGTATTTGGTAGCATTGCCTTTACATTTTTTTACCTCGGTCAAACATTTCGGGTAGCCTTCCACAACAAGTTGGGTGAATTTTGGCCCATTCCTCCTGACAGACCTGGAGTAACTGAGTCAGGTTTGTAGGCCACCTTGCTCGCACACGCATTTTCTATAGGATTGAGGTCAGGTCTTTGTAATGGCCACTCCAATACCTTGACTTTGTTGTCCTTAAGCCATTTTGCCACAACTTTGGTAGAATGCTTGGGGTCATTGTCCATTTAGAAGACCCATTTGCGACCAAGCTTAAACTTCCTGACTGATGTCTTGAGATGTTGCTTCAATATATCCACATAATTTTCCTCCCTCATGATGCCATCTATTTTGTGAAGTGCACCAGTCCCTCCTGCAGCAAAGCACCCCTACAACATGATGCTGCTACCCCCGTCCTTCACAGTTGGGATGGTGTTCTTCGGCTTGCAAGCCTCCCCCTTTTTCCTTCAAACATAACAATGGTCATTATGGCCAAACAGTTCTATTTTTGTTTCATCAGGCCAGAGGACATTTCTCCAAAAAGTACAATCTTTGTCCCCTTGTGCAGTTGCAAAGCATAGTCTGGCTTTTTTATGGCGGTTTTGGAGCAGTGGCTTCTTCCTTGCTGAGCTACCTTTCAGGTTATGTCAATATAGGACTCGTTTTCCTGTGGATATACATACTTTTGTACACGTTTCCTCCAGCATCTTCACACGGTCCTTTGCTGTTGTGGGATTGATTTGCACTTTTTGCACCAAAGTACGTTCATCTCTAGGCGACAGAACGTGTCTCCTTCCTGAGCGGTATGACGGCTGCGTGGTCCCATGGTGTTTATACTTGCATACTATTGTTTGTATAGATGAACGTGGTACCTTCAGGCGTTTGGAAATTGCTCCCAAGGATGAACCAGACTTGTGGAGGTGTAAAAAAAAAAACATGTGGAGGTCTTGGCGAATTTCTTTTGATTTTCCCATGATGTCAAGCAAAGAGGCACTGAGTTTGAAGGTATGCCTTGAAATACATCCACAGGTACACCTCCAATTGACTCAAATTATGTCAATTAGCCTATCAGAAGGTTCTAAAGCCATGACATAATTTTCCAAGCTGTTTAAAGACAGTCAACTTAGTGTATGTAAACTTCTGACCCACTGGAACTGTGATACAGTGAATTATAAGTGAAATAATCTGTCTGTAAAACATTGTTGGAAAAATTACTTGTGTCATGCACAAAGTAGATGTACTAACCGACTTGCCAAAACTATAGTCTGTTAACAAGAAATTTGTGGAGTGGTTGAAAAACTAAGCGTATGTAAAGTTCTGAATTCAACTGTGCATACGCACGTACCATTTTTCCTACTTTTTTGAAACAAGTACATTTTTTTTTAATTTCACTTCACCAATTTGGACTATTATGTTTATGTCTATTACATGAAATCCAAATATCCATTTAAATTACAGGTTGTAATGCAACAAATTACGAAAAACCCCAATTGGGATGAATACTTTTGCAAGGCACTGTAGGCTACCTGTTCCCAGAGGAACGTAGACTACCTGTTCCCAGAGGAACGTAGGCTACCTGTTCCCAGAGGAACGTAGGCTACCTGTTTCCAGAGGATTGTAGGTCTACTTGATTTGTATAATTGTATTTTTGTATTTCTCATGCTCTCGCCATTGATTGTTTTTTCACAAATTTCCTATTAAGCCTCATGTTACTAGTTTGTAAGTTTGCATTTCAAAAACACACTCCTCTCGCTGTGTTTTCTCTGCACCGAGATGTGGTAGCTATCCATGGTCCTGATGAACTTGATCTGTGTTTTGAACGGAGCAAGCACTAAAATAGATATCTCCAATATTTGACAATGCCTTCATTGTCTCTGTTTCTGAATGGTGATTGTTTATTGGCAGGATATAACTGCTAACCTTCTGATAGCTTAAGCAGCTTTATCTGAAGCCTGCGTATGTTCATGTGCATAAATTTGCCTCGGCAGAGAGGGTAGGCTACCGGCAGTGGTGTAGGCCTAGTGGAGGGTAAACGCAAGTAAACACAGTTTACTCACCTTTTTCAGAAAAATGCATTAAAAGTATAGGGAGTTCTCTTTTCTCCATGACCGGCAGAGTTTACCAACGTGTTTTTTACTGGCTACCAGTAGGCCTATTTAAAGTTCTCTTTGTAGCCTAGTCTGGTAAATTGACCATGTGTGTTAAGGTGACCATCCCGTTTTCCTAGAAAGCTTCATAGACATTTCAGGTGTCCTGACTTTTCAGGCTATAAAAAATATCAATTTGTCAGCAAGAAGCATCAATTAATGTAGGCCTAATCAATGACCATAGCTGAATGTCTTTAGGAACACTTCTTGGTGTTCTGTAACAGATGTCTATTTCCATTCATCAAATGGCGCGAGTAGACATGCAGTTTGGATTCAGGAATTATTTTGAAGTGGACAAACATTGACAGGTAGCCTACTTTTTGAAGTGATTTGTTTGATAATCAGATAAAAACATAATGACTGGTTGTGTTTATGCCACATTAAAAAGGTAATTTATTTTGACTGTTAAATGACGTTATTCTATTAGGCCCATAAAAACAATGTGCACGCCTGCACCCAATAGAGACCCCCAAATGTCACGGTGTAATTCGCACTCTGCATATAATGCATAATTATATAGGTTTAACCTGAGAGTTACTTCAGACAGTTAACATGTCTCCTCTGCTTCTTAACCCTGATTAATGTTTTATATGACCATATGCCTTAGGAGCAACATGTCATAATAATGAATGAACTAGTCTTTTACTACGATGATAAACATATAGATGTTTACCAGATTTTGAGTTGAGAAAGCATGATTCACGACATGGGAACGTGTATTTTTACTTTCTCTTGGACTAATTAAACGCTAGGCCATGCCCACGGAAGCTAGTTTCTTCTCCGCAATTAGTCTAGATCTGAATATATCCTCAATGATTTCTAAAACACAAACACATGGTAACCGTTCTGATTAGTCACAGAAACCAATGGGTTGAGTCAGAACACACGTGGGTAATGTGGAATTTCAAAAATCTGTCATTGGCTTTGATACTCTGGTTCGAGATGATCCATTCGCTGATGACTTTGTTTTCTACAACACCCCTCATTTTGACATCAACAGACTGAAGTATGTAGCGAACATAGAGCAGCGGAAGAATTCCGTTTGAGTCGTCAGGCAATTGTAGAATCCCACTGAGATGCAGTTTAATTTAATCATCTTCTTATAATCACAGATGGAGTGTGGTGCAATCTGTTTTGTATTTTCTCTTTTCATAATACATCTTTGAGAGAACACCAATTTGAGTGTTTTGTTTGCTCTTTGTTTCAAGGCTTGAACACTCAAGGATGTCACGACAAGAGAGAAATTGAACCTTGCCTGTTGATACTTCCGTGAAAGCTGACATGCAGCCAGGCGTAACACTTCAATTATTAAGGCTGAAAAAGTGTGTGAAAACAACCCAATGCTTGCCGTCCCCCCAAAAATAGGTAGCAGCTTGTATTTAGCAAAAAATATGGAGTGAACAGTTTACTGACATTCTTTTAATGATATGGAGCCTCTCATGTTGGCCCGATATACTGTAGAGGGGTGAGAACACCACTTTAGACACATCACGCTCTGCCAGTAAGCACCCTTCTCAATACTCTTCAGCCAAATTATATACATTAACAGATTCCCTCTCGCCCCATGTTCTTTCTCTCGTTCCCTCGCTCGATGTCTCAAATATACCAAAATAAAATGTTTGACTGGATTTTCCCTTCAATAACTGTTGTTTCCAAACTGTTCACAGTTTCTTTTTTATCTCATTTTCTCTGCCTCTTTAACTAAAGATAGAATGAGTATACAGTACGTACAGTAACGATCATGCTTTGTATGTTTTTGGCAACAGGCAGTCTACAGTAAGTCTGTGTGCCTCTGTTTTGCCCATGTACTGTATCTCTGTAGTTGTAGGTGGTGGTAAAGATGGTCTTCGGGATATTAAACACATATTGCACAAATTGGATTCGTAACATATCACAATAATTACAAAATTCGTAACAAATCACATGAAATGGATGACGTATTACACCATTGGATGACATACTACACAAAAAACAGGGACCGGTTTTGGTTCGTGAGCATCACTGCCAAAACTAATGGCTGAAATTATACAAAAGTTTGAGAATGAAGTCAAGAGAGGGATGTTTACTAAAATAATGAAGGCGTCAGGCCGGTATCCAATAGATGCCTCTGGGTTCAACCAGGGTGAAAACAGGAGCCTGTTTGACTGGGTTAATCACAGTTGAACAATATCCATTCTTTAATAACATGATTTATGGTTCATATAAACTCTGACCCCCGGGTGGGGTATTCAGGGAGAGTGTATTCTCTATTCTCTCTTCCCTGTCTCCCTCCTATGCTTCACGCCAGAAATGCCCACGATAGCAGCACTCCCACTGGGGCTGGTGCCGTCTAAGGTGACACTCAAGTAACACTCCGCAGAAGGTTGTGCCAATATCTCTCCCAAGAAACCCTTCTCATGTCAGAATGCCTGCGAGAGAGAGAGAGAGATAGAGAGAGAGAGACCACACACAGATCGCCCCCGATGCACTGACTAACAGTACACTTGAGGTCTGCGGTTTCCAATGTTAGTGGATTGTAAATGTGTTATGCTTGTTGAGATGAACTTCCTTCCACTCAGAAGAGATTGGGAGAGATTTAAATTACCTTGTAAAACCACACTGGTGGAGGATTGCTTATTGCAAAGGACACAGTTTTTGACATCTTAATGCAACAAAGACGTAACAGCATTGCACTGAATATAATATTCATAATTCAAGTCAAGCCAATCTGTCCTTACTGTGAATGTTCAATTCTTGTCATCAGTGGCGATGTTAGCATGTAAATCTTGGTGGGGAAAAAAAAAGTGTGATGCATGCCAGCAAAGCTACTACACAACACAACACTAAACAAGACATTAATTGCGCTATAACGGTGCCCACAAACTGTTAGTGCCTACATAAAGCTGTCCCAACAGCAGTCCCAACATCTTACCGCTGCTACACCTGGCTATCAGCAGAGCCTCGTCTGGCAGCGATACAGTTCATTCAGCCTCATTTACTGTATAAAAAAAAAACATAGCTGATATGGCTGACTTGCTTAAACAAATGTGGTTTCTACTGACAATTGAGATGTACAAACTATGGCATAAGGGGACGACAAGCGGATAAGAGCCAATCCGTAATTTCGATCAAGACATTAATGAGCAAGCTAGGACGGACATAGTCAATATAACTATTTGTTCAGCACTTTTGAAATGTACAGTGACAGAATTCAGAACATGGGCCATTCTTACAGTGTCCTCCCTACACCAAGCCACAACCGTAGGATAAATAAAGGGGGGCATATAAGCAGACAATGAAAGCTCTTACAATATTCGATGATTACATTACTCTAAAACAGGGTATGGGCTACAATTGCACCATCAAGTCTGAACAGGAGGCAAACTTGGGGTAAATAGACCAAATTATTACGGTGAGGCACATGGGCTACCAACATCTTACTACACAACATAAACGTAGTATTACTTTCTTAGCTACAGTATACAGTACATATCTCCCTGGCATATTACATAAGTTATGCAGCAGCATACAATACATTTTTGGACTCACCTTGTTGTGCTGTGCTCAATTGAACAGGGAGGTCCTTCGTGGGAAATTTTGTCATCAAAGTCTGGCATTCTCTAGATTTATCGTGCTTTCAAAACAATTGGGAACTCATGATGACATCATTGATCTTCAGGTCGTAGCTCAAGAAAGAGGACTGATTTACAATTCCGAGTTGGATGACCGTTCAAAACATATTTTCCCAGTCTGAGCTTATTTATTCCTGACTTCCCAGTTGTCTTGAACTCACTTAAGTCAAGTTTTCGCAGTTCCGAGTTAACAGTTGTTTTGAGCATGGCACAAATCATGCTTCATTGACAGCATGGCCAATGTTGAATGTTAATAATTTTAAACTTGGAAAAGAGCCACTTAATCACAGATTTGGGACCACACAGCCACTCCACTGAATAGCAGGCTAGTGATTGCTTTGCAATGCTCACAGTTAGCCACTGTCACTGATTCCTTCCAAACCACTCATTGATGAATTTGCGATCTCAAACTTGTTGTGTAATGTTTATGTCCAATGAGCACCGATACGTTTTATGTATCATTTCTCTTCATTATTTCTCTTCATATGACAAGGATTAAAAAGGATTTGCCAGTAGATTGTCGACTTGATTCATGATGATGACTGCTAGCTAAGATTTTGAAAGTATGATGTTGACATTATCAGTCCAATCAAAGCTACTGTAGATAACGTGATAGCGCTCCGTATTTTCTGCTGGCTTGCCCCACCACCACAGAAAGCACTCAGCTAATGTCACGACTTCCGCTGAAATCGGTCCCTCTCCTGGTTCATGCGGCTACAGGCGGTCGACGTCACCGGAGTTCTAGCCATCACCGATCCATTTCTCATTTTATGTTTGTCTTGTCTCATTCACACCTGGTTCCCATTTCACTAATTGTATGTGTCCTATTTAATGCCTCTGTTCCCCCCTGGTTTATGTCCGTGATTGTTTCCTGTAAATTGTGCTCCGTTGTTCGTGATTACTACTGGTTTAGTAGTTTGTGGCCGTTAAGTAAAGGAGTTTTGTCTTTACTCTGTTTCCTGCGCTTGATTCCAAAGACCTGCATTACAAGAGCATTCACAGCTAGGCTGAAACACCTGCATTTTGGAGCTGCCTTACAAAAAAGAGACCATGTTTTTATGCGGCTATATTACCTCAATGATATATATATTTTTTTACATTGTTTCAAAACTGATATGTGACATGTATTAAAAAAAAAATGCAAAAAATGTGGGTCTCAAGACAGCTCAATACGACTCTGCCCCACCTGCCCTGAATGACGGGTCGCCACTGCTTATCAGAGAGTTTTACCTTCAGTGTGGCTGTATCAAAAGAATACTGACCATACTGTTACAGTATGTGATGACCATATTGTTGATATTTCCTCTAGGTTTACAGGTGACCAACATCCCACCATCTATACTGAACAACAATATCAACGCAATATGCTACAATTTCAACGATTTTACTGATTTACAGTTCATATAAGGACATCAGTCAATTGAAATGAATTAATTAGGTCCTAATCTATGGATTTCTCATGACTGGGCAGGGGCACAGCCATGGGTGTGCCTGGGTCTCAGACGATCCCACAGGTGAAGAAGCCGGATTAGTAGGTCCTGTGCTGACGATGTTACATGTGGTTGTGAGGCCAGGTGGACATACTGCCAAATTCTCTAAAACAATGTTGGAGGCGGCTTATGGTAGAGAAATTAACATTAAATTCTCTGGCAACAGCTCTGGTGGACATTCCTGCAGTCAGAATGCCAATTGTGCGCTCCCTCAAAACTTGACACATCTGTGGCATTGTGTTGTGTGACAAAACTGCACATTTTATAGTGGCCTTTTATTGTCCCCAGCACAAGTTGCACCTGTGTAATGATCATGCTGTTTAATTAGCTTCTTGATATGCCACACCTGTCAGGTGTCCATCCACCTTATCTTGGCAAAACATACATGCTCTCTAACAGGGATGTAAACAAATGTGTGCCCAACAAAAATAAGCTTTTTGTGCATATGGAACATTTCTGGGATCTTTTATTTCAGCTCATGAAACATGGGACCAACACGTTACATGTTGCGTTTATATTTCTGTTCAGTATATTTAAAGTATGTCAGCGGTAAAATTCCAAACTGCCTCTTAACATCAGCATCACATGAAACATGTTCATGTTTTTTGAATGCAACATAAATGAGTCATTTGACTCTCATGAAAGTGTTCTGTGCAGCGAACCTCAGGGCTCTGCCAGCTTATTCATGTAATGTGACTTTAATGTACAGTAATGTTCCTCATACACACACATACACATCGTTTAGTTTGGATCATGTGCAGGGACAAATCATGTTCATATACAGACGTAGGATCTTAATTTGATCACCCTGTTGCAGGAGAACTTTCCTACGATGCAGGACATTTTAAACATGTAGTGTATTTGATGTTTAAAAAGGCTTCCGAAGTTTGTAATTTCCACTTTGAAATTTCAGACTTGATTTTCCTTATAAAAAATGTATCAACCCCTAAAAATGTATAATTCATTATAATCAATATAATAATGCACATTTCCTGTTTCTGCAATATTTATTTCCTGCTATATCAAACAGGATAAAATGAAGATCCTACATCTGTATTGCATCTCAAAAGGATACTGACCATACTGTTATGTGCTAACCATACTGTTGATATTCCCTCTATGTTCACAGGTGCCAAAGATCCCACTGTGTTTATGTCAGCAGGTCAGCAGTCAAATTCCAAACTACCTCATAATACAGATGTAGGACCTTAATCTGAGCCAGTTTGTTACATCAGGAAAATAATCCTACAGCAACAGGAAATGTGAATTATTATATTGATTATAAAAAAAAATGACAATTTTGAAGGGCTTGATACATTTTTCGTAAGGGAAAATCATGTCTGAAATTTTAAAGTGGAAATTACAAACTTCAGAAGCCTTTTTAAACCATAAATATACTACAAGTTTTACATTTCCTCCATTGCAGGAAAGTTCTCCAGCAACAGGGTGATCAAATTAAAATCCTATATCTGTATTAGCGTCACACAAAACATGGTAATGTACTTTGAATGGAACATAAATTATGAATTTGACTCTCATGAAAATGTTATGTGCAGCAAACCTCAGGGCTTAGTGTGGATCATGTGGAGGGACAAATCATGTTCATATACAGTACAGACTGGGAACATCTTTTGAACATTGTGTATGAGAAAAGGGTGAGCGGTATTATCAATGTGGGGACATGTCAAGTCCCTTATGAGCCAATGGTGCTAATCAATTGTGTTATTTACTGTGTGTGTGTGTGTGTGTGCGTGTGCGCGCGTGTTTGTGTTAATTACTGACCAACTGGTAGGTTGTGCCCCTCTTTTGGAAAATCCTGTGGACAACATAGAAACAGTCAAGAGAAATGGACAATGGGACCAGCGAGAGAGAGTAAGACATTGACTGAAAATAGAGGTGCAGAGAATTAAGGGACAAAGAGAAAGAGCGAGAGACAGAAAAGAGAATAAGAGAGAGTGAGAGCGAGAGGAGGAATAGATAAGACACATCACGTTGGTTAACCCCTGTATTGATCAGAATGGGCTTTCGTTTTTGAATCATTGACTAGCACTCAGGTAAATTGGATTCAATGCCCCAGTGACTGCCTGCATGGCTCTCTCAGAAATGGCCCTGTACAGAAAGGCCCTCCAATTTAACACTGCAAGGCTGTTGGTTTGCCTCAAAGCTGTGATTGCAGTAACCAGTAATGTTATTTACATTTAAAGACCCAACTTGTAGTATTCACTTGTGAAGACATACAGAATAACTTAACCAGAATTGTCAAGGCTAGGCGCTTTGAATGTGTCACACACTAAGAAGTCAGCCAGTCAGCGCTGGCTGGGGGTGTCACACAGAGCTCCGTCTGAAAGCAAAGACGTCTGGCAGGAAGCCAGGCTTTTAACGAATGAGCCTGTATAAGATGGGGACTACTGTTTTAGAATTATTAAATAGTGAAACATCAGACTGAAAAGTGAGTAACACTTCCTTTGACATGAAAATGACAACCATGTCATAAAA
The DNA here is from genome assembly GCA_030435695.1 of Brachymystax lenok tsinlingensis. Taxonomy (NCBI): domain Eukaryota; kingdom Metazoa; phylum Chordata; class Actinopteri; order Salmoniformes; family Salmonidae; genus Brachymystax; species Brachymystax lenok. The sequence goes on from CM059787.1 coordinate 21,565,299, forward strand.
CCCGGGGATAAAGTGTTGTCATGTGCATTCATTGAAATCTAATGATGTACTTGCTATGGTACATAACGTTGAAGAATTCCATATCACTGTGTCAGGCTGTTCTGCCATAAAACAAAGCGTTGCGACTGGTGGCTGACATACTAATTCTTACATGCATCCTACTGTTTATTGACACCTCTGTCATTGTGAACCAGGATGTCCTGTCATTTGTGACATGATGCAAACCCACTGTTTGTGACACAACAGGACTATGTCTAAGAAAACCCTTTGAATGAGTAGGTGTGTCCAAACCTTTGACTGGTACTACAGCGGAAACTGTTGTGCTGATTACAGAAGCAATAAAACTGGCCTTCTTTAGACTAGCTGAGTATCTGGAGCATCAGCATTTGTGGGTTCGATTACAGGCTCAAAATGGCCAGAAACAATTAACTTTCTTCTGAAACTCGTCAGTATATCATTATTGTTGAAAGAAAAACACTTTTTTGTCCATTAAAATAACATTAAATTGATCAGAAATAGAGTGTAGACATTGTTAATGTTGTAAATGACTATTGTAGCTGGGAACGGCTGATTTTTTATGGAATATCTTCATAGATGTACAGAGGCCCATTATCAGCAACCATCACTCCTGTGTTCCAATGGCACGTTGTGTTAGCTAATCAAAGTTTATAATTTTAAAAGGCTATTTGATCATTAGAAAACCCTTTTGCAATTATGTTAGCACAGCGGAAACTGTTGTGCTGATTACAGAAGCAATAAAACTGGCCTTCTTTAGACTAGTTGAGTATCTGGAGCATCAGCATTTGTGGGTTTGTTTACAGGCTCAAAATGGCCAGAAACAATTAACTTTCTTCTAGAACTCGTCAGTCTATTCTTGTTCTGAGAAATGAAGGCTATTCCATGTGAGAAATTGCCAAGAAACTGAAGATCTCGTACAACGCTGTGTACTACTCCCTTCACAGAACAGAGCAAACTGTCTCTAACCAGAATAGAAAGAGGAGTGGGAGGCCCTGATGCACAACTGAGCAAGAGGACAAGTACATTTCAGTGTCTAGTTTGAGAAACAGACGCCTCACAAGTCCTCAACTGGCAGTACCCGCAAAACACCAGTCTCTTCACAACAGTGAAGAGGCGACTCCGGGATGCTGGCCTTCTAGGCAGAGTTCCTCTGTCCAGTGTCTGTGTTCTTTTGCCCATCTTAATCTTTACTTTTTATTGGCCAGTCTGAGATATCGCTTTTTCTTTGCAACTCTGCCTAGAAGAACTGCCACCACAGTTCCCTCATAGGCCACCTAAAGGACTTGGCACAAGTTCATAAGCAGAAAGCTTAACCTACAAATTTCTCTCTAGGCACCCCACTACTCATGTTGAGCATAATATTAACTTAACAATGAATTAACTTATTTGTTGGTAGTCAGACAGAGTCTTACCATTCTATCCATAATTTTTTGGGAGGGGAGGACCGGTGTATTTTTTGTTTGGACCGGTGTATTTTCTGGTGAGGTTATTCTCTGCTAAGAATGCAGCGACTTCAGCCTGGATATGAAGGACATTTTCTTTCCTTGGTAGTCCACTATCAGCGTCACCAGAAAGCGCAATCCATACTCAATGCTGTGATCTCTCAAGACTGCTTCTGAACCTCCACTGAGTAGTCGGGGAATATTCGTATCCATGCATTTTCAAAGCTCTGATGTCCCTTCTCCTGAGAGAGAGAGTCCTATGTGTAATTTATCTTGAAGTTCCAGAAATCTTACCCAGACATTATGCGGCGGCTGACCGGGGGCACTTGGAGACCTGCAATTTTTGTAGTGTAATGTGCCGGGACACTGGAGCCGAACAGGTTGAAGAAGAATGTTTCAAAGAAGGCTGTAGGATCATATCCTTCTCGGTCTTCTGACAGGCTTTGGATTTTCAGGTTGAATTTTCTACTTCTATTTTCCAGTGCTGTGTTTTTCTTTTTAAGGGCCTCCAGCTGCCTTGTAAGTGTTTTGTCTTCTCCATCGCTGATGCGTTGCTCCATTGTATTTACCCGTCCATTCCCCAACGTGACTGATTTGTGTTACTGATTTGATTTGTGTCTGCCTGTGTGCATGCTCACGCATCTGTGTGTTTACGTGTGTGAGCGCGTGTGGGTGTATGTGCATGTTCATGCATGTGTGTGTCAGGACGATAAGTGGACCAAGGTGACGACAGCCACCCACTCCTACCTGTGCAGATCAGTGATTGTTACCTGCCCTCCTTACCTGGCAGGTCGGGCCAGGCCTCACCCTACCTCTGTCACCCCTACCCCATCAATCCTTTAATGAAATACCCACTGACACAGCAAATCACAGCTCAGACACTCCTGTGCATTAGCCAGGGCAGCCATGCAGATATAATAAGGCCCTGGTTCCACTGACTCATGCCTGGCTGTGGCTCCCATGGCGCTCTTGCTCCCTGGCTCTATGAACTCTGGCTCTACCCTACCCATGGAGCTAGGATGGAGGCATGGCCCTAATGCCCGCCACCCAGAAATCTCCGCCCATCGAGCCTCAAGCCATGGTCCTATCCAGGACACTTAATGAGACAGGTCTGGGAACAGCATTGAATTATGTAGCAGGGATCATCCGGGCTCTGTCGCCAGTGGCCGCTGGATCTAAATCAGCCAGCGACTCTTAAAACTAGAGGCAGTGCAGTGATTTAGAGGTCCATCCAAAAAGAGGGGTGAGTCATCTGTGTGTTCACTTTGAAATTCAGATGCCCTGGAAACTACTCAGGCATTTCCAGTCATAGTAAGCTGGGTATGGATAGACCTTGGTATAAATCTGGGTATGGACAGACCTTGGCATAAAACTGGGTGGGTGTGGATAGACTTTGGCATAAAGCTGAGTATGGATAGACTTTGGCATAAAGCTGAGTATGGATAGACCTTGGCATAACGCTGGGTATGGATAGACCTTGGCATAAAGCTGAGTATGGATAGACTTTGGCATAAAGCTGAGTATGGATAGACCTTGGCATAAAGCTGAGTATGGATAGACCATGGCATAAAGCTGAGTATGGATAGACCTTAGCATAAAACTGGGTGGGTATGGATAGACCTTGGCATAAAGCTGAGTATGGATAGACTTTGGCATAAAGCTGAGTATGGATAGACCATGGCATAAAGCTGAGTATGGATAGACCATGGCATAAAGCTGAGTATGGATAGACCTTAGCATAAAACTGGGTGGGTATGGATAGACCTTGGCATAAAGCTGAGTATGGATAGACTTTGGCATAAAGCTGAGTATGGATAGACCTTAGCATAAAGCTGGGTATGGACAGACCTTGGCATAACGCTGGGTATGGATAGACCTTGGCATAAAACTGGGTGGGTATGGATAGACCTTGGCAAAAAGCTGGGTATGGATAGATCTTGGCATAAAGCTGAGTATGGATAGACCTTGGCATAAAGCTGAGTATGGATAGACCTTGGCATAAAGCTGGGTATGGACAGACCTTGGCATAACGCTGGGTATGGATAGACCTTGGCAAAAAGCTGGGTATGGATAGACCTTGGCAAAAAGCTGGATATGGATAGACCTTGGCATAAAGCTAGGTATGGATAGACCTTGGCATAAATCTGGACATGGATAGACCTTGGCATAAAGCTGGGTATGGATAGACCTTGGTATAACGCTGGGTATAGATAAACCTTGGCATAAAACTGGGTGGGTTTGGATAGAGCTTGGCATAAAGCTGGGTATGGATAGACCTTGGCATGGAGCAGGATTCTGACTATGGAAGATATCGGTATCCAGATTTCCATACCTTCCTACTGTTCCTCTACCATATTACCGGTAGAGCACACAAGGGATGCATTTTTTTCCAAACGTAAAAAACAACAAAACAAATGCTAACAAAGTTCTAGAGAATTCCCATAGCTGACGCTAGCTAAATGCTAACAAGCTCAAACGAACATGAACTAATTGCAAGGACAGACTACCCAGATCATAGAGTACAACTATCTCAAAAGGCTAATCCAGGAGGGGATTGATTGTCTCTGCTATAACCAAGAAGCTGGATTATGCAGCTAGCCACCTATAACTTGCAAGTTAGCAAACCAAATGCATAGCTGGAGATGTTTTAGATAGTTAACATATAGTTATAGCTAAGATATTTAGCTGGCAAACATGAGTAGTGAATTTCAAGTTTAACTTGATCACCTCTCTCGGCTGCACAGTGGATCGTCAAGTCACTAAACGTCCATTTTCTCTGTGTCCTCTTTGTTAACAAACATACCTTGTGATTGACTCAAATGAATTTTATTGAATGAAAAAAAAAATATATATATATCTATACAGTTGAAGTCGGAAGTTTACAAACAGGTTGAAGTCATTAAAACTCATTTTTCAACCACTCCACAAATTTCTTGTTAACAAACTATAGTTTTTGCAAGTCTGTTAGGACATCTAATTTGTGCATGACACAAGTAATTTTTCCAACAAATGTTTACAGACAGATTATTTCACTTATAATTCTCTGTATCACAATACCAGTGGGTCAGAAGTTACATACACTAAGTTGACTGTGCCTTTAAACAGCTTGGGAAATTCCAGAAAATGATGTCATGGCTTTAGAAGCTTCTGATAGGCTAATTGGCATAATTTGAGTCAATTGGAGGTGTACCTGTGGATGTATTTCAAGGCCTACCTTCAAACTCAGTGCCTCTTTGCTTGACATGATGGGAAAATCAAAAGAAATCAGCCAAGGTTCATCCTTGGGAGCAATTTCCAAATGCCTGAAGGTACCACGTTCATCTGTACAAACAATAGTATGCAAGTATAAACACCATGGGACCACGCAGCTGTCATACCGCTCAGGAAGGAGACGCATTCTGTCTCCTAGAGATGAACATACTTTGGTGCAAAAAGTGCAAATCAATCCGAGAACAACAGCAAAGGACCATGTGAAGATGCTGGAGGAAATAGGTACAAAAATATCTATATCCACAGTGAAACAAGTCCTATATCGACATAACCTGAAAGGCCGCTTAGCAAGGAAGAAGCCACTGCTCTGCCATAATAAAGCCAGACTACGGGTTGCAACTGCACATGGGGACAAAGAACGTACTTTTTGGAGAAATGTCCTCTGGTCTGATGAAACAAAAATAGAACTGTTCGGCCATAATGACCATCGTTCTGTTTGGAGGAAAAAGGTTGAGGCTTGCAAGCCGAAGAACACCATCCTAACCGTGAAGCACGGGGGTGGCAGCATTATGTCGTGGGGGTGCTTTGCTGCAAGAGGGACTGGTGCACTTCACAAAATAGATGGCATCATGAGGGAGGAAAATTATGTGGATATATTGAAGCAACATCTCAAGACATCAGTCAGGAAGTTTAATCTTGGTCACAAATGGGTCTTCCAAATAGACAATGACCCCAAGCATACTACCAAAGTTGTGGCAAAATGGCTTAAGGACAACAAAGTCAAGGTATTGGAGTGGCCATCACGAAGCACTGACCTCAATCCTATCGAGAATGTGTGGGCAGAACTGAAAAAGCGTGTGTGAGCATTTTTCATGCTCTAAATGTTTTATTTGTTCCAAAGTTTATTACATATGTCAAGCTGTTGTTTTGTGGTTGTCAGCCTCAAAACTAGTCTCTTGTTATCACTCTTAGCAAATGTCTGTAATATGACTCAATAGAGTTGTTTTGACCTGATTTTCTAGCAATGTTCTGCTATACAATACACACAGCTCTCCATGTTCTAAATGAGCATTTAGTTTGAATATATACTTGATACTGTGTGTATGTGTGATTGTGTTTGACAAGTTGTAGCTAAGTTGCTTAAAGCATGGCAGCTGTTTGTGTGCATGAGTGTGTGTACACGTGTGCACCTGTCTGTGTATGTGTCTTCATGCATGTGTGTGTGTGTTTGTTTGTGTGTGTGTATGCACGTTTGCTTGTGTGTGTGTGTGCACCTTTTGTGTGTGTGTGCGTGTGTGTATTTTCTGTTGTGGATGTGGGTGAATTAAGGTGCAATCTACAGGGGTGAAATTAGGTTCTGGGCAATAAGCATCTCCCTCTCAGTATAGTTCTACATGACTAAACTGGAATTTCAAATGGGCTTGACTGGCAGCCAAGCGGCCCAGAGCCTGATATTGCCATCTATCTTCTCTGCTCTGAAAGAGGAGCTTTTTTAATGACAGCAGGCTAGGGCAATGGCATGCAACCCGACAGATCTGCCACTCATAGTTAATCCATATGGCTTGTTTACACTGTAGGAAAACAGGTAAGCAATGCATTAGCATTGATTTGCCCACTATGACCCAAGCCTCATACAGCATGCTTAAAGGCTCTCAGACACTGTGTGTATAGGACTACATTCAGACTTATTTAATATAGGACGGAAAGTAAGAGTTAGTGTGAAGTTGAAGTGATTTTAAAGATATAAAGTAGATATTAATCTCTGTGGAAGATTAAACCTTTGAAAATGTATTTGGTTATCAGTTTATTACATTGCATATCTCTCTTTGTTTCTAAGAAAAGCACATACCGGTACTTAACTGCATTTGTGCTGTATTTATCTTTAGTTTCTTATCCCTTTTCTTCTGGGTCTTGAGAGAATGTAGCTACAAAGTTGGAGAGCCGTGTAAAATCCTTGAGCAGTCTTGCCGGAGGCTACAAATTTATCTCAGTTCTGTTTCACAGGTCACTGTCAAAAGAAGAACTGGAGAGACAGATGTGCCGGTAATCAAGGTAGGGGGAAAAAGACTAACATTAAGGAAACATTAAGGAGAGAATGAATTAGTGAGGAGCTAGAGAGAGAGAGAGAAAAAATGAGAGAGGGAGGGAGGGAGGAAGGGGGAGGGAGGGGGGAGAGGGAGACGGGTGAAATGCAATGAATGTTAACTTAGTTGAAAACTGAGTCACAATGAGTCAGGGTTAGGGAGCCAGTGGAGCGAAGATGAGGTGTGTGTCTAGACTGGCAGACAGTTACACTAAACAACAGCCATTCATGATTGTCTGTCACTGTCGAATTGGAGTGATAGGCCTCTACCGATACGAAGGAAAATTCTGCCACCCAGTTTCAGAAGGAACTGCTTGAATCTGTTTGTTTAGCCCAGAGAAAGACAGACATCCCTTCTCCAGGGCTGCAGCTTGTAGCTCCTGCAGTCCACTCCCCTGACCAGTCTATAAAACACCCCCATTGAACTAATCAAGCGCTTTATTGTCCCATTTTATAGTGTACGCCCTTGAGTTCAGGTGGCAAGACGATTAGTTAAACCAAGCCTTTTAGTGTCTGATTGGAACAGAGGTTGTCACCCACTCTCCTCCTCCCTATCTCTCTAGTGTGCCAGCCAATGTATACTCCTGTCCCCTGTTGCTTTATTCTCGGTGGCTATGGATGTGGTTGTGAATGTGCTTGAGTATAAGAAGTGGGTCCAGTGTTCACAATAGAGTATTGCAGTGGGGCTCTGTACTTCATGGGTCAAGAGCCTGGACATGTGATCATTTGACTGCAGGTTTACATCTAAATGCAGCTACTGGAGGTGCTTTAGTCTTGGTCTTACTACACAGCACTGTAATGTTCACACCATGACAATTGACCAGATCCCAAAAGTGTATCTGTGTTCAGCTCTGGATACAAGTAAAATACTGTACAGAGACAATTTATGAAGACTATTGCAAACTGAATGAGGTAGACATCAGGGAATGAATGAATCAGGGGATGAATGAATGATCGAAAGCAATTGTGTCAGTATGCAGCATGTCTAGTCAGCAAACCACATGATTTGTGCCCATTCTCGCTTAACTAGTGCAATCATTGTTATTGCCCTAGTGTAACATTCAAACCCAGTATTCAGTGTTTACACCATCTGCCAATGAAACATGAACTTTTTGTCAAATATAGGGTTGCAAAAGGAGGGTGTATTACTTGAAACCTTCGAAGTTTACTAGTAAACAACCAAAAGTTGGCTAAATTTAAAGTGTATTTTATTTTAACATGATGTGTAGTGGCCTTTTTTGGTTCTTCATATTATCACAGGTGTCTGTAATAATGTCAGGCCCTCTGTGTGGCCTTATTTTTTATTTTATTTAACCTTTATTTAACTAGGCAAGTCAGTTAAGAACAAATTCTTATTTACAAAGACGGCCTCCTGCGGGGACGGGGCTGGGATAAAAAAATATTATAATAACATAGAAATATAGGATAAAAACACAACACATCACGACAAGAGAAGACACCTTATCACATGTAGCATTTATAAAATAATCAAATAAGATTTGAATGACAAAGCAGTAAAACATTACTTTAAATATAAACCATAAATTTAGTGAAAACCATTGGTGTTTGATATGAGGGTTTCATCATGAAATATCCTTTATATATACAGTACCAGTCAAAGGTTTGGACATACCTACTTATTCAAGGGTTTTTCTTTTATTTGTACTATTTTCTACATTGTAGAAGACATGAACTATGAAATAACACATGTGGAATTATGTATTAACCAAAAAAGTGTTACTGTATATTTGTGACTCGTTTTAGGAAATTACGCATGTCACTACTTCACAGGAGCGGCATTTTAACGTAAACATTAACTTTTTATCAAAATGCATTTTTTGGGGCAGAAATGCCTTCTGGAACATGTGAACTTTCATGTGCCTTAATAACAAACGTGTATTCCATCCATAAATACGATTACAATTGTTAAATTACGATCCTAGTTTGTTTAGCAATGTAAAAAGTCTGGAACCTTCCCACTAACCATGGTTTGACTGAGATAATAGATGGGCTGGAAATGACTGGGAGTTGAGTTTGGATTGGTCTGCCATGTAGCATGCTTCTGTCTATAACGTGAGCTGTTCAGTATGTGTTGACAGTCCTTTCTACCGCACCATTTTTAGAAGATATAACGTTAGCCATCGAGAACTACAAAAGTTTTGCTACTTTTCTCAACAACATTGGTGCCCTGAATTTAGCAGGCGCTATCAACAGATGAGTTGGAAAAAGTGATGGTCTACTTTCTGCACACACCTCGATCAGTGTGAACCGGAGTGACTTGACACAACGCTGGCCAAACAAAATGGAGTTAAATGGTTCCAGTCTGCCGTGAAGCATTCATCCATGTATACGGGTAATAGTCTAGCTACATGTTCAGATAAGTTTCAAATTTTGTCAAAAAGTATTTTTTATTGCAAGTTAAAGCGTACTGTTAGTTAGCTAGCAAATGTTAGCTTGCTGGCTCATTAGCTAACGTTGCATGTATGATCTGTGGCTTTGGGGTGGTTATAGCATTTCCTTCACGTCCTATCAATTTAGACAACTGTGTCCTATAATAATGATATTTACAAGATATTTTTATCAGTACACTTTCTGTTTTTGATACTGCTACAATGCAAATAACCATTTCACTGACCATTTACACCTTCTGTATCCTGTGCATGTGACAAATAAACATTTTATTTATTTTATTTGATATAGGGTGTTTACACCTCATGGCCTCACACGTGAATCCTTAAAGAGATGGGTGGGGCTAATGTTTAAGAGGGTGTGAACAATGTTGAATGGGTGTAGACAAAGAAGAGCTCTCTAGTAGGTGTACCAAAACATTCAAGGGACATATTCTCAAAAGTGGGGTTACAAGTTAATCAACTTTCAAAGCAGAATTACTTTCCCATTGTTCCTCAACTGCAGTGTATGATATACCATTTTCTAGCTCTACTTTTATCCAATGTAAAAAACACAATTTCAAATGTTGCTACATAAGACTGAATCGGGGTGGTCAGTCACATTTATTCAACCATCTTGTGTATGTCTTCCTTTACTTTCCAAGTGCATCTCTGCAACACAAACACCAACAGTGTTTTCATTGTTTATGTCAATACACATCACTGAAATTAAAGTTTTATTTGATGTAAATTATTCATACTCATTTATATTTTAGCGTTCAACTTTTATCTACTTTCTCAAAACATAAGATTCATCTGTAAAACAAATGAGACATGAATTGAATAAGATGTTGGATTAGAACCATTTTTAAGAGTCCACAGGAGGTCGCACCAGGAGGGCGCACCACAATGAAAAGTTGACAGGCAAGTTTTTTTTTTTTTACCGGAAGGCTAGCCAAATAGTTCACAATCTAGTAAACACTTCAGAGATGAGGTTGGTGTCTCTTTTTAGAACAAAATTAAACGGTTATAACTTGTAATTGAACAAAATAGTGAGGTGGCCAATAACTGGGGGCCGTATGCCAATAATACCAAGATGTATTTTTTTTAGCTTAAACGCTGCGGTGGTTAATTTCTTTACTATCAAATGAGGAGAGACAAACTTATCACTCAAGTCAAAGTTAAACTTAAACTACATCTTTAATAGTAAGAGCTTTGCAATAGCAATGGCTTGTCAACGAATCGCCATCTCTGATGATCCGTTGAGAGTGCCGACACAAAAGTACAAAGGTCTTTTATAGCCAAGATACACCCCTTTCAACCTACATGACGAACAACAGATATATAGAATGGGTCACAAGGTTAAGATCTGTATGAAAGATACCTATAATACATAGCAGACAGTATCTGCTGTGTCAACAGTTTTCATTGTATAGACCAGTGTCTGACCCTCCAACTCCAAACTGGAACCATCTCTCTCTGGTACCATATAGAACAGAGACATTAACTCATGCTCTGGAATGCTCTTTAGGGTTTTATCACCCAAAAGACACCATAAATCTCCTGTCAGTGTTATCTCCTAGAGGCCCCATCCTCAGTAGAACACACACACAATAGTTAACAAAATACTGTATTCTGTTGAATAAAACAACCATGATGCAATAAAAGTATTATATCATAATCTTGCAATTTTTTTCTCTGACACCGCTTATCAAAAAGCTGATAATGGTAGTATTTCCACTGAAATATCATACATGATAATTGCTAACCCATTAGCTAACATCCTTACAACACAGCAAAGTTCCATGTTATCATAATCTTGCAATTTTTTTCTCTGACACCGCTTATCAAAAAGCTGATAATGGTAGTATTTCCACTGAAATATCATACATGATAATTGCTAACCCATTAGCTAACATCCTTACAACACCAATAATCACAAAATATTGATGGCTTGATCACAGGATCACACTGTTGAAGGTAATATATTTCTTAAACGCTATTAAAAATGCGGATAATACGGGGTTAACGCTATAAATTACGTGTTATTGTTATGTGTTATCAAACCTTTCTATATATTAGGACCGTTTTTTTTATTCATGCTGTATATTACCGAGTATACTAACAATTTAAAAAAAATTGTCTTGTCTCTTAAGTCTTTCTGTCTGTGCTCCACATAACCGTAAGCGTAAACACCCTGTCTCACCCAATAGCACGTTTCAGTCATTGGTTTGTGGGTTCACAAATAGTCAGGGTTGGGGTCTTAGTTTGGAGTGCCCATCGTATGGTGATTGCCTCAGAGCATGGTTTGAGGTTACATCTACAGAATTCCACAATTTTCTTGGACTGCTCATTTACATGGAATTTGCTGCACTGCCTGACCTTCATCGATAATGGGGTACAAAGTCTCTTCAGGGTTCTTGGGCTAGAGCTTTTATGATGTGTAATCGCTTCAAAGCTCTGTTGGCTGCTTTACACATCGTGGATCCTGCCACTGAGAATAATGCAGATAGGCTTAGAAAACTGTGGTACTTACTGGACCACCTGAAACAGACTTGTAAAAAGCTGAATCAGCCAAATCAAAATGTTGCCGTAGATGAGTGCATGGTCAAATCAAAAGGGGCGATCAGGATTAAAGCAGTACAGTGCCTTGCAAAAGTATTCATCCCCTTGGCTTTTTTCCAATTTTGTTGCATTACAACCGGTAATTTACATTTATTAAGCAAGGGGCACCACCAAAGTCAAAGTCATCATTATTAGTCAGTTGTACAACCAAATGCCTTCAACTGAAATGTGTCTTCCACATTTAACCCAACCCCTCTGAATCAGAGAGGTGTGGGGGGCTGCCTTAATCAACATCCATGTCTTCGGCGCCCGGGGAACAGTGGGTTAACTGCCTTGTTCAGGGGCAGAACAACAGATTTTTACCTTGTCAGCTCAGGGATTTGAACTTGCGACCCTCTGGTTACAAGTCCAACGCTCTAACCACTAGGCTACTTGCCGCCCCCACCAAGCAAGTGGCACCATGAAGACCAAGGATCTCTCCAAACAGGTCAGGGACAAAGTTGTGGAGAAGTACAGATCAGGGTTGGGTTATAAAAAAATATCAGAAACTTTGAACATCCCACGGAGCACCATTAAATCCATTATAAAAATCCATTATAAAAACAAACCTGACAAGAGAGGGCCACCAAAACTCACGGACCAGGCAAGGAGGGCATTAATCAGAGAGGCAACAATGAGACCAAAGATAACCCTGAAGGAGCTGCAAAGCTCTGTCCATAGGACCACTTTAAGCCGTACACTCCACAGAGCTGGGCTTTACGGAAGAGAGCCAGAAAAAAAGCCATTGCTTAAAGAAAAGAATAAGCAAACATGTTTGGTGTTCACCAAAAGGCATGTGGGAGACCTTTGGAATAAGGTACTCTGGTCAGATGAGTCTAAAATTTAGCTTTTTGGCCATCAAGGACAACGCTCTGTCTGGCGCAAACCCAACACCTCTCATCACCCCGAGAACACCATCCTCACAGTGAAGCATGGTGGTGGCAGCATCATGCTGTGGGGATGTTTTTCATAGGCAGGGACTGGGAAACTGGTCAGAATTGATGGAATGATGGCTGGCGCTAAATACAGGGAAATTTGTGAGGGAAACCTGTGTCAGTCTTCCAGAGATTTGAGACTGGGATGGATGTTCACCTTCCAGCAGGACAATGACCCTAAGCATACTGCTAAAGCAACACTTGAGTGGTTTTAAGAGGAAACATTTAAATGTCTTGGAATGGGCTAGTCAAAGCCCAGACCTCAATCCAATTGAGAATCTGTGGTAGGATTAAATATTGCTGTACACCAGCAGAACCCATCCAACTTGAAGGAGCTAGAGCTGTTTTGCCTTGAGGAATGGCCAAAAATCCCAGTGGCTAGATGTACCAAGCTTATAAAGACATACCCCAAGTGACTTGCAGCTGTAATTACTGCAAAAGGTGGCTCTACAAAGTATTGACTTTAGGGGGGGAGGGGTAAATAGTTATGCACGCTCAAGTTTTCAGTTTTTTTTTGTCTTATTTCTTGTTTGTTTCACAATAAAAAATGTTTTGGATCTTCAAAGTGGTAGATATGTTGTGTAAATCAAATGATACAAACCCCCCAAAAATATATTTTAAATCCGGGTTGTAAGGCAACAAAATAGGAAAAATGCCAAGGGGGGTGAATACTTTCGCAAGCCACTGTATATGAAGGGAAGCCAACTAGGTGGGGATTTAAATTAAGGGTCATTGCTTCATCTGACACAGGCTACACTTTGAATTTCATTGTTTCTGGCAGTTTGGATGGTCGAGTGGTTGACCTAGCTAGAAAAGTTGTTGCTGAATTATTTGTGCCATATGCAAACCAGGGTTACAACGTTTGGTTCGCCAACTTTTATACATCTTCCGCGCTCATAAGTAGTCTGAGAGAACAGGGGTTCAATGCATGTGGGACTTGTAGGGTAAACCGGAAACAGTTTCCGGACACATTTAAGTACTTTAAAAAGTGGGAGTGTCAAACCAGGTGTGGGGATACGCGTTGGTGCTGGATAGGTGGCAATGTATTGGCCATACAGTGAAGAGACACACATACTGTTACTTGCCCTTCCAATGTTCACAATGCAAATGATTCCACTCAAGTAAAGAGGCTAGTCCGACAGGATGTTGTTTCGAATAGGAAAGTGGTCCGCCAAACTACTCTAATACACAATTACAATAGACAGATGGGTGGGGTTGACAAGTCTGATCAACTCCTACAATGTTTTGCCGAAGACCCAGAAGTGGTGGAAAACACTTCATGGCAGTGCAATCATTCAGCACCTGGCAAGAAAAATGGGCAAACTGGTTACTACCAGATGACATTCAGTGACAACCTTGCTCGTCAGTTAGGAGCTATTGATGTTAATGACAGGTATCCATCTTGTGACATACCTTTGTCTGATAAAACTGTAAGCTCATCTTTTCACACACAGCACGTGCCCCGTCTACAGGCCCCCTCTTGAAACTGTTGGCTGTGTTACAGGAAAGATGAAGAGGAAAACCGGACACGGTTTGTTTGTGTGGCACCTGAATATGAGGGCCAAAAGTTTTGCATCGTAGAGGACCGAAATTGTTTTAGGTTGTGGCACTCCAGTGAGTGTGACTCATTGTGGAAACAGGCACTAGGGAAGGGACTCAGATGTACACTAGTAATTGTTCCTCTCTTGCATGTTTCCCTTTCCTGCATGTCCCCCTTCTCCTGCATGTCCCCTCTCCCTTGCATGTTTTCCCTTGTTATCCAAGACATCATTCATGCTTTATGTTTCATTCATGACTCTAATGGCCTTGGGGATGTAAATTACTTGTACATTTAATGACTGTAAAATAATGTTATGCTTTTGGAATTGTTCCCGTTTTGACTCTTTGTGTAATAGACTACACTGTGTATACAAAACAAACACCTGCTCTTTCCATGACCAGGTGAATCCAGGTGAAAGCTATGATTCCTTGATGTCACTTGTTAAATACAATCAGTGTAAATGAAAGGGAGGGAAACAATTTTTTAAGCCTTGAGACAATTGAGACATGGATTGTGTATGTGTCCATATCAGAGTGTGAATGGGCAAGCCTTGACTTTTTCCACATTTTGTTACGTTTCAGCCTTACTCTAAAATTGATTAAATGTTTCCCGCATCAATCTAAACACAATACCCCATAATGAGAAAGCAAAAACACGTTTTAAGAAATTTTTGCAAATTTATAATAAAAAGCTGAAATATCACATTTACATAAGTATTCAGACCCTTTACTCAGAACTTTGTTGAAACAAAGTGGCAGCGATTACAGCCTCTAGTCTTCTTGGATATGACGCTAAAAGCTTGGCACACCTGTATTTGGGGAGTTTCTCCCATTCTTCTCTACAAATCCTCTCAAGCTATGTCAGGTTTGATGGGGAGCGCCGCTGCACAGCTATTTTCAGGTCTCTCCAGATATGTTTGATCGGGTTCAAGTACGGGATCTGGCTGGGCCACTCAAGGCCATTCAGAGACTTGTCCCCAAGCCACTCACGCGTTGTCTTGGCTGTGTGCTTAGGGTCGTTTTCCTGTTGGAAGGTGTACCTTCGCCCCAGTCTCAGGTCCCGAACGCTCTGGAGCAGGTACTCTACTTTGCTCCATTCATCTTTCCCTCAATCCTGACTAGTCTCCCAATCCCTGCTGCTGAAAACATCCCCACAGCATGATGCTGCCACCACCATGCATCCCTGTATTGATGGTGCCAGATTTTCTCCAGAGTCTTTAGGTACTTTTTGGCAAACTCCAAGCGTGCTGTCATGTGCCTTTTCCTGAAGAGTTTATTCCGTCTGGTTACTCTACCATACAGGCCTGATTGGTGGAGTGCTGCAGAGATGGTTGTCCAAACTTCTTTCATTTAAGAATGATGGAGGCCACTGTGTTCTTTGGGACCTTCAATGCTGCAGAAATGTTTTGGTACCCTTCCCCAGATCTGTGTCTCAAAACAATCCTGTCTTTGACCTCATGGCTTGGTTTTTGTTCTGACATGCACTATCAACTGTGGAACCTTAAATAGACAGGTGTGAGCTTTTTCAAATCATGTCCAATCAATTGAATCTACGACAGGTGGACTCCAATCAAGTTGTAGAAACATCTCATGGATGATCAATGGAAACAGGATGCACCTGAGCTCAATTTCGAGTCTCATAGCAAACGGTCTGAATACTTATGTAAATAAGGTATTTCTGTTTTCTATTTTTTTTTTTTTACTGTTTTTACTTTGTCATTATGGGGTATTGTGTGTAGATTGATGAGTGAAAAAATGTGGAAAAATTCAAGGGGTCTGAACACTTTCCGAATGCACTGTAAGTGCCTTTGAACGGGGTATGGTACTAGGTGCAAGGCGCACCGGTTTGAGTGTCAAGAACTGCCACGCTGATGGGTTTTTCACGCTCAACAGTTTCCTGTGTGTATCAAGAATGGGTCACCACCCAAAGGACATCCAGACAACTTGACACAACTGTGGGAAGCATTGTAGTCAACATGGGCCAGCATCCCTGTGGAATGCTTTCAACACCATGTAGAGTCCATGACCCCAACAAATTGAGGCTGTTCTGAGGGCAACTCAATATTAGGATGGTGTTCCTAATGTTTTGTACACTCAGTGTATATGCTAGATGAATGTAGAAATGTAAGTTGTAATAGCTAATACTTGTTGTTATTTGCCTTATTTGTTTCCTATTTTGTAAGTCCAGTTATATTTTGATAAAAGTGAACCTGAAATGAATGTTGTGTAATGGTATGGTTATGATAGGGATTTAAATGTCTTCATTTTCAGGTTTGAATGAGACAATGTATTCCCCTAAGATTATTATTTGACTAAAGTTTTTGTTTTATTAATATTATATCACTTGTTTTTCTTTCCTTATCATATGTAAGACTAAATGCTATTTGTAATTTAGTTTTGTTCAGATATGTGTTTAATATACAATCAAGATAAGAAAGTGTCTGATTGCAGAACATTCCATAGAATTCTAGAAAAATACCATCATTCACTAAAACGTCTGTAGCCCATTTACAGTAAAAGATATTTCTATTCTGATTTCAGATTATCAATCCTTACAAAATAAGGAAGACTCAATATGCTCCAAGTTTTTCTCTATCATCATTATAAAGTTTTGTAAATGGCAGTTGTTCGGGAGAAAAACATTGATTTCCATGTAAGATACACATTTCACAGGTGTTTTTTCTTGACTGATTACAATTTGATTGATCTGGTGCTATTTTATGTCATAATTTGAAAGAGCTGTTTCTCAACTTTTAAAATATGTATAGTGCTTTTACATAAGGCTTGACACCGGAAAAGTATTCACATTTATGCACACCGAGGTCTTGGTCCAGTAAAAAATGTCACGTTCAGCCGGGCAGAGATAGCTTCCTGTACAACACATGTCAAATCAAGATAATAGACAGGCCGGGGGGGGGCTATGGCTCAACTGTATCAGTTGGAATGTAAAACTTATTTTGCACATCTCAAGTATCTCAGACATTAATGGTCAATATATTATGGTCTCAGGGATGCTGTATTATATTCCTGTGGTTCTGGCAAATATTTATGCCCCTAATGTGGACAATATGAACTTCATGAAGATGTGGTGTCGATACTGCTTGATCTAAACACCATCAACTAAACCTAGGTGGAGACTTTAACTGTGTGCTGGATCCACTTTTGGACTACTCTTCTAATAATAATAACCCTCTCTCAGAGTTCACAAATGATATTGTCATTTTTATAAACGTTTGGTGTTTCTGATGTATGTTTCGGGCACTAAATCCCACAAGGCAATATATACACCTGTCAGCAATGAGTGTGGCTGAAATAGCCAAATCCACTAATTTGAAGGGGTGTCCACATACTTCTGTGTATATAGTGTATATATAAACAATTTAAATAACATAAGTCTGTACATCTACTGTACATCATACAACGTACTATACAGCCCACAGTAGCTTCAACAGACAGGCAGCATTAGTATTCCTCTCCAGCAGGCCAGACCAGGAAGCACTATCTGCCCTAAGGAGCCCATTGAGATGAACAGCACAGAGATTTGGAGCCACAGTGGATATTACAGATGACCCTGGAGGGCAGGACCTCAGGGAGAAATACAAGTGTTGGCCATTATGGATAACCAAAGCTCTGGACTCGCAGGGGAAGACAATTATGATCTTATTAAGGGAGAATGCTGTGGGGCCAGCAGTGTTAAGCTGAGTTACCACTCACCAGTGTCTACAGTGGTACCATGGTCATGCAGCACAGAGGACATGAAAGGAATCATTTAGTTATTTTGAGTGGTGCATCAATGAAATAGCTTTTAAATTATAATTTTACCTTGTAAATAATCAAGAAATCTTTTGAGTAATTTTAACCTTTTTTTAACCTCTTTTTCAAGAATGGTTGTTACATAGACGTTTATTTTAACCTGTCAAGTAAACAAGGTGTTTTTGGTCTCTTTTCTCTTTTTCATAGAGGGTAATTTCTGTTGAGCCTTTCATCTACGGTAACTATGATAAATCCTCACAAATTTCACTCCACTTCCACAATGTACACAAAAACTCAAAGGTCACAGAGCGTGTCTTCACTCAATAGGCTAACACACATCTACACTGAATCAACATAATGCAAGTACTCGGTGGTGCCTCTCAGTAGCATAAGAGGGAGAGAGAGAGATACAGTGGGGCGGAACAGACAGAGGCCCACAGGAGACGGCCTGTTTCCCGTCTGAAGTGTTGCGCTTCGTCACTGCCCGAGTGAGCTGTTACTGTATGCTACCTGCCATATGACCGTCACAGCCTGGCCCAGCCAGACACTCTCCCTCCCAATCTGTTGGGGTAAGCGCTCCGACAGCTGCTGGATTCCCCCCTGTGGACACAGAGCAGCATCACAGTCCAAGGTCAGTGCAGTACAGTGACAATATGTGTAGAGTAGAACATCAGTGTGTTGAGTTCAATTATGACTGCTAACAAAGTTTACCACAATACGTGGTACGAAATCTGTCTTCATATCTACTTGGCTCTCATCTTTATCTTGCTAGCTTTCTTTTCAATATCTCCTCCTCCAAGACCCAAAGGAACAAGAGAATTCTCCTGTTTTCCATAGAGAGCAACAGAAGTGACTCCAATGACTGCTATGTCCTTGGTAAAGCTGTAATTCCCCAATTCCCAACCCACTCTACTATGATCACTCGGCTACACATGCCTCTCCCTAATGTCAATATGCCTTGTCTACTGCTGTTTTGGTTAGTGATTATGTAGAGCCTCCAGCCCTGCTCAATATGCCTTAGCTAGCCCTTTTGTTCCACCCCCCACACATGCGGTGACCTCACCTGGCTTAAATGGTGCGTCTAGAGACATAACCTCTCTCATCGTCACTCAATGCCTAGGCTTACTTCCACTGTACTCACATCCTACCATACCCTTGTCTGTACATTATGCCTTGGATATATTCTTCTGCGCCCAGAAATCTGCTCCTTTTACTCTGTTCCGAACGCACTAGACGACCAGTTATTTTAGCCTTTCGCCGTACTCTTATCCTACTCCTCCTCTGTTCCTCTGGTGATGTAGAGGTTAACCGAGGTCCTGCAGCCCCCAGCATCACTCCCATTCCCCAGGTGCTCTCATTGTTGACTTCTGTAACCGTAAAAGCCTTGGTTTCATGCATGCTAACAATAGAAGCCTCCTCCCTAAGTTTGTTTTATTCTCTGCTTTAGCACTCTCCGCCAACCCGGATGTCCTAGCCGTGTCTGAATCCTGGCTGAGGAAGGCCACCAAAACCCCTGAAAATTCCATCCCTAACTATAAAATTTTCCAACAAGATAGAACTGCCAAAGGGGGGGGGAGTTGCAATCTACTGCAGAGATAGCCTGCAGAGTTCTGTCATACTATCCAGGTCTGTGCCCAAACAATTAAAGCTTCTACTTCTACTAAAATCCACCTATCCAGAAACAAGTCTCTCACAGTTGCCGCTTGTTATAGACCCCCTTCAGCCCCTAGCTGTGCCCTGGACACCATATGTGAATTGATCGCCCCCCATCTATCTTCAGAATTCGTACTGTTAGGTGACCTAAACTGGGACATGCTTAACTTCTTAGGGAGCGGTGAAATATTGAAAAGAAAGCTTACGGTGAAAGCACAACATTTGATTGTTTGAGGATATCACCTCTCATATTTATGCATTAGCATAAATTCATATCCAGCGCTGGTCACACAAAACCCATATAAGAGCTAAAATAAATCACTTACCTTTCGAAGAACTTCTGCTGAGGGCATCCCAAGTGTCCAACGAAGACATCCAATGGTTCTTTTGTTAGAAAAAGTCATTTATTATATCCATAAATCTCAGTTTGGTTGGCGCGCGTTTTGTTCAGAAAATCCACCAGCGAGTCGCCCATTGAACCGTGAAGAGAACGCGTTCAAATGATACCTATCAACTTTGTCCAAACAAATCAAACATCATTTATAATGTATCCTTGGGTATACTTTTATGTATATTTACTATAATATTTAAACCGGACGATAACGTGAACAATAAGGAAAGGAAAATAAACTGGGGCGCGCTCACAATCTCGCGTGCGTCAAACATTGTTGACAAAAGTGGTCCCCTGTCTACTTCCTCTTCCTTCCCGCTTCCAGGCTTTGTATAAAGACTGTTGACATCTAGTGGAAGCCATAGGTACTGCAGTCTCAGTCTTAGGTAAAATACAAATGAATAGGCAGCCTGGAGAAGAAGGTCATTTACAAAATAAATGCAAATCCGGATGGATTTTCCTCGGGTTTTCGCCTGCTATGTCAGTTCTGTTATACTCACATACATTATTTTAACACTTTTAGAAACTTCAGAGTGTTTCCTATCCAATAGTACTAATTATGTGCATATCCTATTTTCTGGGCCTGAGTGGCAGGCATTTTACTTTGGGCACGCCAGACTCTCCAAAACCGTCACCTCGGGAGCTGCTCCCTAAGAAGATATTGATGAATGTTTAATAATTCAATTTTGGATTTTGAATATGGCGCCTTACATTTCACCGGGTAGTGTCGGGAGCGGCCCACTAGTGCGCCGTTTTATCCCTAAGAGGTTAACCAAATACAGAATTAGTGATCATAGCCTAGCAAATGGAAATAGGATGCCCATCAAAAAACATTGTTGGACAGAGAGGACAGACTGTCATCACTGTGTGTGAAGAGAGAAAGTGAAGAACAATTTATAATCACTAGCAAAATTTGAAATTGTGTTTTTTACTTTGGATAAAAGTAGAGACTCAGAGCTAGAAAATTGTATTTCATACACTACAGTTGGGGAACAATAGGAAAGTAATACTGCTTTGAAAGTTGATAAACTTGTAGTCTCACTTTTGAGAAAATGTCCCTTGAATATTTTTGGTAAACCTAATGGAGAGCTCTTCTTTGTCTACACCCATTCAGAATCGTTCACACCCTCTTAAGCCTTAGCCCCACCCATCTCTTTAAGGATTCACGTGTGAGGCCATGTCCTAAACAACCAAAGATTTCAAGACTAAAGGCTGGTTTATGAACATTCTATTGTCGTCCGACATCAAACGTGTTGTTTTCGTTATGAAAAAGTATAAACACAAAAACTACAGTATGCATGACATCAGCAGCCTGGTGGTCCAAAATAGCATCCTGTTAGGGAGCGGCAGCAGTGTTCGGAGTTTTGGAGAGTCTGGCGTGCCCAAAGTAAAATGCCTGGTACTCAGGTCCATAAACTAGGATATGCACATAATTAGTATTGGATAGAAAACTGTTAAAATAATGTCTGTGAGTATAGCATAACTGATATGGCAGGCGAAAACCAGAGGAAAATCAATCCGAGAAAATGTGATTCTGTGAGCTGCCTCTTTTTCCAATGACTTGCTATAGGAAATGCTTAAATCCATATCCCAGGCTGCAGTACCTATGGCTTCCACTAGATGTCAACAGTCTTTAGACAAGGTTTCATGCGTTTACCTTGAAAAATAAGGGAGTATCCACTTATCCAAGTAGAGTGAGGAAGTACCTTTTGTCTTTGACGCTCGGGACCGTGAGCGTGCGCCTCGGTTTTTTCCTTTTCTATCACCCAAGATATTTTCCGTGTGAAATATTGATTAGAAACGATTAGAAACGATTAGAAACGTTGTTTGATTTGTTTGGACAAAGTTTATAGGTATATTTTTAACGCTCTGTATGTCTTGTTTAATGGACGAGTGGACGGTGGATGTTCTGAACAGAACGCGCCAACCAAACTGAGCTTTATGGATATAAAGAGGGACTTTTTCGAACAAAAGGAACATTGATTGTCTTGCTTGGACACTTCGGGTTGCCATCAGCAGAAGATCTTCAAAGGTAAGCAATTTTTTTAATCTCTTGCTTTTTTTGTGTTTTGTGACAGCCGTGCTGGTTATGTTTTTATGCTAATGGAGGAAGTACACAGACAATCAAATGTTATGCTTTCGCCGTAAAGCCTTTTTGAAATTTGACAACGCTGTGAGATTGCCAAGATTCTAAGCATTTGAAGAGTGTGCAATACCTATATTTTCATGAATGTTTTATATTACTATATTTGTAATTTGAATTTGGCGCTCTGACTTTTTCCGGAAGTTGTCGTAGGTGGGTCAATAGCACCCCACTGATCCCTAAGAAGATGTATAACTAGTGTATTTTAATACCAATAACCCACTCGTTTAAAAATGAATTTAGTATTTGTGAATCTAGCAAACTAGGTAACTAAAAGCACCTTTCTAAACAATGTTTTGGTACGTTTCTAGCGTGTTAGCTAGCTAGCTAATGTTAAGTTAGCTGGCTAGCCAGTTCAAATAACGACCATATCATTTAACTGACAACGTCTTCACTTTAGCTCATTTGTCTTCATTATTACAGGAAAAAAACTCACAACATGATAATTATTTACAAGTTAATGGCGAGACAATTACAGAAAATAGCTCCCTGTTGCGAGTGTGACGAAATAAAAGCAGGGCATTCTACCGGAAAATTTGAGAACTTAGACACTGTCTTGTTGGCCTAAAGTTATATCCTAGTTTGACTTTGGTGCAGGTCATGTTCTTCATATTAACATCTCTGGTAAACACATACTATATCAAATAAAATCAAAATGTATTTGTCACAAGGACAGGATATAGAAGGTGAAGAGAAATAGTTACTTGCATAGTGGAGTCTTTTGTTTAGACATGTAGCTAGTTAGTTAAAGAATGAACCATAATCCCAACTCATAACGTTACTACCCTGCATGAATCAGCAGGTAGCTAACCAACCAGGTTTAATGTTAGCAAACTAGCTAGCTAACGTTAGGCTATAACTAGCAATGCAAATGGCTCTGAGATACAAATAATATTACACGTGACGTTAGCTAACGAGCCAGCTTTAGCTTTAACTTGAAATGAAAACAACTTTATGAAAAAATTATAAACGTATAATATCTGAAAATGTAGCTAGCTAGACTATCTTACCTGCATACATTGATGGATGCTTCTCCCTCTCTGTCACGGATGCCATGGTTGCCTTTAGTTTGAAGATGTAATCCAGAGACAGGTGTTTTATACAACAGCCTTCTGTGTGTTCTCTTTTCAACTGCAATCAAACACCAGAATTTTCTCCATCTCCTTAGCTATCATACTCTAATGTTTATACCTTTACTTAACTAGGCAAGTCAGTTAAGAATAACTTCTTATTTTCAATGACAGCCTAGGAACAGCAGGTTAACTGCCTTGTTCAGGGACAGAATGACAGATTTTTATCTTGTCAGCTCGGGGATTTGATCTTGCAACCTTCCGGTTACTAGTCCAACGCTCTAACCACTAGGCTACCTGCTGCCCCAGGCATTCCCCTGATTTCAAAACTCGGTACTCCAGAAAGGTGAGAGTTACAGTTTTGCAGTTCTACTACGTGATATTTTTGAAAACAGCTGCATTAGAAAGGATTACCTACACATACTGACCAGCTCATGTTATAGACAGAAGCGTGCTACAAGGCAGACCAATCTGAACATGTCCAGCCCATCCATTATCTCAGCCAATCATGGCTAGCGGGAAGGTTCCTGACTTTTCCGTGGCTAAACAAACTAGTCTCGTAATTCAACAATTGTATTCATATTTACAGATGGCATACAAGTTTGTTATTAAAGCACATGAAAGTTCACATGTTCCAGAAGGCATTTCTGCCAAAAAACACATTCCTCAAGCACAAAAAATAGCTCTCCTGTGAAGTAGTGACACGCGACATACGCCTAGTTTCCTGAATGAGTCACATATATATCACTTACAGATTCCTTCTTCCACACATTTTTTATAAAAAGTTATAATTTAACAGATCCATCAAACAAAGAGAAACTTTGTTAACTTCATTACGTTGACCTTATCATTCATACCGTTAAAGCATATTGAATTTGAGAGAGAGGGAGAGGGGATCAGAGGAAGGCAGAGACAAAGAGAAGAAGAGAGATAGAGAGTAATTGAGACAGACGATGCGAGAGGATGCATAACAACACAGATAACATATGTCTTTGTGTGTCAGAATTCAGCCATCACCACAAACGCACACATTCCTAATATATGTGGAAAACAGTGAAATGCATAATTGATGGTTCATAAAAGAGGTTTTCAAAGTGTGAGTCGTGCCTCGCCAGGTGGGTTCCAGAGAGTTTGAAAGGAAAGTCTAACTGTATTCGATTCTCTAGTTAAGAAATAAAGCCCAAGGACGTGTGGTATATTGGGGGTGGGGAATCGGATGGCTACATTTAAAAAGAGGGGTATCCCAGCTTTACAATGCTACCGTGTTTATTTCTCAACTTCTAAAATTGTGCACATAGTTAAAAGAAATTTATATACAGTGCATTCGGAAAGTATTCAGGCCCCTTTACTTTTTCCAAGTTATATAGACGGGTGTGTGCCTTCCCAAATCATGTCCAATCAATTGAATTTACCACAGGTGGACTCCAATCAAGTTGTAGAAACATCTCAAGGATGATCAATGGAAACAAGATGCACCTGAGCACAATTTCGAGTCTCATAGAAAAGGGTCTGAATATTAATGTAAATACATGTTGTTGTTTTTTTGCTAAGAATTCTACAAACCTGTTTTCGCTTTGTCATGATGGGGTATTGTATGCAGATTGATGTGGAAAATGTTTAATTTAATCAATTATAGAATAAGGCTGTAACATAATAAAATGTGAAAAAAGTCAAGGGGTCTGAATACTTTACGAAGGCAGTGTACAAGCAGAGTTTGTAGCATGGTTGGGTGCAACTGGGCAACAGAGCTCTGAAAGGGGCAGCAGCATTTTAAAAGGGCAATGACATACCTGTAATAGAAACATAAAAAATCATATTTTTTGATTGAATGATAATTACTGTTTACTATTTATTGATTACATTTTTTTATATACATAAGTCAGTTGCATGTTAATTAAGTTGTCCAGAGACCAAATTTGAGGGCGGGAGATTACAATCAGGACAAAGTGTCCTCAAAAATGAAAGTTGTTCTCTAACAGTTTCATTGCAACTTTTTATTTTACAATACATAGTTGTGCAGTTGCCTTAATGTTCTCTGAAGGGAGGCCTCACTGTCTCAGACTTGAAAAAACATCTGTTCTAAGAGATGAGCTCCTTGGTGGCCATCCATAAACCAAGCCCTCTGACTGTGCCTGAGGCAGGATACACATTACCTAGGAACACTACAGAGCATCCTCTAGGCACTGTAGGGACAAACGTACAGTGGAACACCCAGTTCTTGACATTTCTGAATATTTAAATCTGTAATAAATCAATTTCAAACACTTTGATCCTTATTTTTTTATTTGTTCTCGTGGTATCTTGACGTGTGGCTAGGCAGCATTTACCACAGCAATTTTCAATCAGGTGTGGCAGCACCACACCATAATACATTGAAGCAAAGGGACAAAATTCAGTTTTTTTAATCGATTTGCTTCATGATTTGTCAACTCGCACACAATTTCTCTGCCCTTGACATCTAAGTGCAACTGCAGGCTCTTTGCGTGTCTTGACCAATCAGATTCATGGAAATCGCAGGTCGCGCGGGCCAAGCACAATGCACAAGTTCAAGGCGAGCTCTCCACTTTCCACTCCCAACAGACACAAGCAAAAGCTCTTCCATAAATGTAGCAGCCTATACACCTAAACACTAGCGATATGACATGCTGTATTGCATGGAAACTATAATTTTTTTCAGTCTGATCAACTGTAGGCTAACAAAAGCTGCATAGTCTAGCCCTGCTATGCACCCTGTACCTTTGGTCAGGGTAAACAAAGTGGTAAAGTTGTGTATATAAATCCCAAATGTTTGTGAGAAAATGTGAATGTGATCAAAATTGGTCTATATTCAATCCAAAATTATTAACTTGAATGAATCATTAAACACAATAGCTTACATAGACTGTGAATAAAAAATGTATTAGGCCTACACGATGCGATCCTGCATAAGCAAGCTCAGCCCTGTGACTTTTGTCAATGATGTTGCTTTCTCTGAGTCTATGTATAGCAACCCCCCCTAGTCCTTCTTTAAAATAGAATACATATGAACAAGTACAAGGTTGCTGCAGGTTGACAGGGTTTTTATCCTCAAGGCCAGGAGTTTTTCCAGGAGTAAAAAACAACAAGGGACCTGATTAGAAAAACTCTGATCCCATCATAGCCCATATTAAACCTTTTTACAACAGATTAATCACGTCATACCGTATAAGGTCCGGACTTATACCTGGTTATGTTACCAGATCAGGAAAAACTACAGGTCCCAGATCATTTCTTTCACTGCACCACTCTGGGACCTGTGGTGCCACCTCTGATCCTGACCCCGATGTTGGACCGTATCCCAGCTCGGCTGTTGTCTATACCCACGCTATTAAAAAAACGATTAAAATAAAAATAAATCATGTTGGTGTACATGCCCTGGGGTGTTGTTTTGGTGTCAGGTTCTTAGTGAGTGGGGTGAGTTGAGATGTGGTGCCTGTCACCTTCTGTCCAGGCATGCTTCTCTACATAGGAGTGTAGGGTCATACTGTCCAGCTCCTGGGCAATGGGGGTCTTCATGGGGTCCTCCACTGACACTGTGGCACTCAACCTGTCAATCTGACACACAGCACATACACGTATGCACAGCACACACATTAATGATAATGCATTCAGTACACATTAATGAGATAGACCATTGAGACAGCCAAAATATCATTGACGTATAAAGCAATACAATATTACAGTATTATTATTATAATATTACAGTATTCACTATTCATAATTTCTACACTGGCCTCAAACCATTCTTTGAAGGCCATTTCTTTGCAATCTTCTTGGTGTTCACTGGATCTGTTCTGTTGTTGCTTCCATCCCTCTCCTCAATCTGGGCTCGAACCTGGCCACTAGGGATGCATCAACAACTGTCACTCACGAAACATCGTTACCTATCGCTCCACAAAAGCCACGGCTCTTGGGGACAACTAGTTCAAGGTCTCAGAGCGGGTGACATCATTTGGTTGAATGCAACTACGAGCAACACTAACTAGCTAACCATTTCACATCAGCTACATTTACCCCCTTTGACCGCAGTAGGGAAGAGCCCAACTGAGTGATCGTGGTCAATAGCATCAATGTAACAGGGCTGCTCCCGTCCCGCTCCTTGCCCCAACCTGGGCTCAAACCAGGTACCAACAACTGTCACCCACAAACCATTGTTACCATTCGCTCCACAAAAGCCACAGTCCTTGCTGAGCAAGAGGAACAACCACTTCAAGGTCTCAGAGAGGGTGACGTCACCGATTGAACACTATTAGCGTACAGCGCTAACTAGCAAGCCATTTCACATTGGCTATTTTAATATTGTGTTTCTATGCCATCATTATGCTGCGAGACCACACTCACATTAACACAGCATGGTTCATTTAGAATACGATTAACACATCACATCAATTCAGCACACAATTATCAACCCGGTTGAACTACTAGGATGATGAAGTCATTGTTGATTGGGTTTTCTCAAAATACAATGGATATGTGTTATTGTTTTTGTAATTTAGCTTATTAAGAGCAACTTACAGAAGCAATTACAGTTTAGCACCTTGCTCAAATGCATATCAACAGACTTTTCACAAAGTTGGCTCAGGGATTCAAACCAGGGACCTTTCTGTTAGTGGCCCAACACTCTTAACTGCTAGGCTACCTTCCGCCTGACTTTTCTATAAAAATGAATTTTGTTTATTTTGTATTCATTTGTTAAGATGAGTCATACGCACACACTGAGTATTTTATGTGATGTTTCTCAGTTTGATGTACTGTTAGTAAGATCCAATTTTTTCAAACCTCTTCAGGACCCTCAGTCATTCCATGAATTTTAACTATGGAAGTTTAAAAGACATGCATCGTCTTCCAAGTCGGGAATTGAGGAAGTATCGTCAAGCAAAGGTTGGTTGAAAATGCTCTGTGCAACGTTTAACATTACCTACCTAATAACGCCTCAGCCAGCTGGAACAGTAATAATGGTCTGACTAGGCAATTCTTTTAATAGCTAACTATTCCACACTAGAACACCTGACTCAACTTGTCAACTAATCCCCTTTGAATAGGTGAAATAGGTGAACTAGTTCAGGGCTACAACAAAATGGTATAACATCTGGGGGTCCCAGAGGAACGGTTTGAAAACCACTGAGTTAGAACACCTTGTGGTTTGATTGTAGCCTGTGACATTGTGGAGAATATGGCCAGACGAGTTAGGTCCCCTACCTTCCAGATGAGCTGTGACAGGTCCAGTAGCATCAGTGGAGAGAGGGATACTGATACTGCTGGTGTGGACCTTGGCATGAGGACCACCAATATGGTGCACCTTCTTGCCTGTGGTGTATTGAGGTTGACCTCCAGGCCAAACTCCTGAATTAAGTCCATGACGTATGTGCTGAGGTAAGAGGAACAACAACAGGTAGATTAACAAAGTGAGCATCTTTTGACTTTTATCTTACAAGTAAGTGTCAACTGAGTCTGAATCTAAATCAAGATACATTGTCCAATATTTCACAAAGGATGTTTCAGTTAGGTCCATGACTGGTCCATGACTGGTCCATGACTGGCCAAGCACGCATCCAACTCAATCATCAAGTTTGCTGACGACACTACAGTGGTAAGCTTGATTACCAACAACGACGAGACGGCCTACAGGGAGGAGGTGAGGGCCCTCGGAGTGTGGTGTCAGGAAAATAACCTCTCACTCAACGTCAACAAAACAAAAGAGATGATCGTGGACTTCAGGAAACAGGAGAGGGAGCACCCTCCTATCCACATCGACGGGACAGTAGTGGAGAAGGTGGAAAGTTTTAAGTTCCTCGGCGTACACATCACGGACAAACTGAAATGGTCCACCCACACAGACAGCGTGGTGAAGAAGGCGCAACAGCGCCTCTTCAACCTCAGGAGGCTGAAGAAATTCGGCTTGTCACCAAAAACACTCACAAACTTCTACAGATGCACAATCGAGAGCATCCTGTCGGGCTGTATCACCGCCTGGTACGGCAATTGCTCCGCCCACAACTGCAAGGCTCTCCAGAGGGTAGTGAGGACTGCACAACGCATCACCGGGGGCAAACTACCTGCCCTCCAGGACACCTACACCACCCTATGTCACAGGAAGGCCAAAAAAAGATCATCAAGGATAACAACCACCCGAGCCACTGCCTGTTCACCCCGCTATCATCCAGAAGGCGAGGTCAGTACAGGTGCATCAAAGCTGGGACCGAGAGACTGAAAAACAGCTTCTATCTCAAGGCCATCAGACTGTTAAACAGCCATCACTAACATTGAGTGGCTGCTGCCAACATACTGATTTAAATCTCTAGCCACTTTAAATAATAGGAATTGGATGTAACAAATGTATCACTAGCCACTTTAAACAATTTTGTATATAATGTTTACATATCCGACATTACTCATATCAAATGTATACACTGTACTCTAAACCATCTACTGAATCTTGCCTATGCCGTTCGGCCAACGACTCAAATCTCTAGCCACTTATAATTGGATTAAATAAATGTATCACTAGCCACTTTAAATGATGCCATTTATATAATATTTACACATATCCTACATTACTCATCTCATATGTATATACTGTACTTCATACCATCTACTGCATCTTGCCTACGCCGGTCAGCCATCGCTCATCCATATATTTATATGTACATACTCGTATTCATTCCTTTACTCTTGTGTGTATGAGGTAGATTACTTGTTAGATACTACTGCATGGTCGGAACTAGAAGCACAAGCATTTCGCTACACTCGCATTAACATCTGCTAACCATGTGTATGTGACAAATAAAATTGTATTGATTTGATTTGAGTTAATTGATTTGTTTCTTGATATGAATGTGCTGTAATTAAATCAATGTTGAAATGGAGGCAGATCATTTGTGACCTGAGGCTCAGTAGTGTACTGCTGGTATGGATATGAATGTGCACCTTCACTCTTATCTTTCCCCTAAAGTCTAAACTCCTGAGAGAGTGACGCATTCAACTTTTGTGGTGCCTGTTAAATGATCACTTGCTTTTCCATGAACAACTAATAGTCTGTTCCATGTTCTGGCTGCATCCCTCAGCTACCATGGGTCCATGATCACACACAGACCTGTCCTCTTTGATCCAGGTGACAGACTCCACAATGACAACCTCCTTAGCTGCCTGGGTGCAGCAGAGGCCTCTACCAGTCTTTGCTCCAGGTCGATGACAATCTATATAATCGATCTCAGTATGTGTCTCAGTAAATTGATTTGTAATGATTACAGTCTTGGATGAAGCCCACTACTATTCTGCTATAGTAATCATACCTCCTTATTGGGCTATATTGTAGCCTAGCAGAAGGTAGCCTAGTGGTTAGAGAGGTGAGGCAGCAGCTGGAGGGTTGCCAGATCAAGTCCTGGATCTGATGGGAAGAAAATAAATCTGTATGTTTTCCTCCTTTCAAACTGGCAGGCACCCCCAAAACCCCCAAAGGCCAAAAAAAGAAGGACTGGGATGAAGATGACTGAAATGTACTGTACTGTACTGTACTACTTGTCACTTCTGCTTGGCATCCTTATGATTGTAAACTAGGTACAAACCTTGTTTCTATCTAAAGGTAAGCTGTAATCAGTCCATTTTCAATGTAGTGCAAAGAGGCACATTAATTCCCTTCATACTGCTCTGCTTGGTTGGATGACAAATGACCATGGACAAACAGTTCTACACCATTCATCATCTAGAGTACACAATTTTGTTGAGATGAAGCTGAATAATGAATTTAAGCTCAACCTAACTGTGACGCCTCCAATGTATCAAATAATTCTGCATTCACCAGACTATATCCAGGTAGCCTACTGACTGAGTGATGTGGCACCATTCCAAGAACCTACCTGCCAACCCCTGCTCTCACATGTCCCCCCCACATTCTGAAATTGCATTTTTGTCCCACCTAGTTTTATCATTGGAATGTGATACAAAACGAGGCAACGGTGTGCTTTAGGACCATGCGTCTGGTAGGCTGTTGGGAGTATTTATCCGACTGGATAAAAAAATCTATATATAATAATACATTTATGTCCCCCCACTTCTAAAACCAAAGTTGCACACCTGCTCTTAATAATTGTGTTGCCTTATACTTCCGTTTTGAATTGTTAAATATTTCAGAATCTTGGACTGTACTTTCTGTTCCTCAATAATTATCCCGGAAACAAGGACAGGGTACAATTTCATATAACACCTGTAATATTCATATGTGTAAACATACTGAATTGTAATTGGATGCATTTTAGCGCCGTATCATACTGCGCTATGATTGGTTAAGACCACCCAGGTGGTGAGGTCATGGTCAGTTGATTATGGTATGAGACACATGAACATGAAAGTTACAGCTAGCAAATAAATAGCTACGTTAAGAAATACCCTGTCATACTGCATTTTATTATTTTGTACAAAGCGTGCAAAACAAGACATGGTGTCAGAGTAAAAGGACTAAAAGATGGATTTTTCTGGAGTTCCTTCACCTCAAATGGACTGGGAGTCTACAAACCTACCCGACGCATGGCGTAAGTTCAAACAGCATGTGGAGCTAATGTTCACGGGTCCTCTGAAGGAAAGAGGAGAAGAGGAAAAGTGCAGCTACCTGCTCCTCTGGATCGGTGAAAAAAGGAGAGATATTTACAACACCTGGACACTTACCGAGGCTGAATCAAAGGTACTGAAAACATACTATGAACGTTTTGAAGCAAATGTTGTGCTGAAGACCAATAGGATTTTCGCTAGGAACAAATTCCATGAGAAAGTACAGGGAGCTAGCAAATCGTTTGAACAGTTTGTGATAGAGCTGCATCTGCTTGTGAAAGACTGTGATTATGCAAACAAGGATGAGATGGTCAGGGACCATATTGTATTTGAAATACACTCACCACGAGTGCGAGAAAAACATTTGAATTTTGGGTCTGAGCTAACGCTGGACAAAGCTTTCGACATAGCCAGATCTCACGAGCTAGCACACTAGCGATGGGTCGTTTGCGAACGAGTCGACTCTACGAGCCGGCTCTTGTAGGTGAACGTTTGGAGCCGGCTTGCATATCAGAAGATCCGAATCTATTTATAAAAATAAGATAGATATGAATAATCAAAAGATTTAAATGAATAGAATTCTACGCACAACCTACACCGGCATATGCCAACTGAGCACCCAACTGTGAAGCTAGCTGTAGCGGAGAAACTAGCGGGCCTGCTAGTGATAGTGGTGGATCCAACACCTCCACACGTGGAGATGTATTCACTCAGTCAAGTAGGCCTACTCCGCAACCCAAAGCAACGCAATCTTCTATGGACCAGTTTATGCCAAAGTCTATGTCTGTAGCAAAACAAGGCCAAATTGATATTGCATTGGCTAAAATTATTGCCACCGATTTCCAGCCATTTTCGATCGTGGAGGACAGAGGTTTTAGAAATTATAGCAATAGTCTAAATCCAATGTACACAATTCCAAGCAGAAAAACCCTTTCAAAATCACTTATTCCACAACCGTACGAGAGCACACAGGCTTCAGTGCGGGAAAGAGTCCAAAAAGCTCCTGCAGTTTGCCTTACCACTGACTGCTGGACATCAAGGGTAACTGCTTCTTACATGTCGGTTAAATGTCACTTAATTGAAGATTTTTCGATGTCTAGCTGTCTTCTAGACTTCTTTGAGTTCAGTGACAGACACACCTCAGAGAACTTGGCATAAAAACTGTTGAGAGTGGCCAGAGAATGGCAAGTAGATGGAAAAGTGGTCTGTTGTGTTAGCGACAATGCAGCTAACATAACCAAAGCCATGAACATTTTAAAATGGACCCATCATCCATGTTTTGCCCACACAATCAACCTGATTGTAGGATATGCTCTGAAGGTGATGAAGCCCACTGTGGACAAAGTGAAAGCAGCTGTGGAATACTTCCACAGGAGCACAGTAGGTGCTGAGAAACAAAAGTCTACACAACGCCACATGGGGATGCCTGAGCTGAGGCCTAAACAAGACTGCATTACAAGGTGGAATTCAACATTTTATATGTCGAGGTGGTTTCTTGAGTCAAAGGATGCCATCATCTCTACCCTGGCCATTGTCAATGCACCTGTTGATGCTCTGACCCAAGAGGAATGGGAGGTGGTGGAGGAGGTGTGCAGAGTCCTGGAACCCTTTGAGCAGGTCACTGTGGAGATCAGTGGAGAGAGGTACAGTAAGCAGTTATTACTACATCATTATTTAATCCAGTATTATATATGTATATGAGCAGTAGATGAGAATGTAGTATCAGTAGACAAAACATGAACCTGAACTAATAAGTTACTGATAACTAATAAGTCTCTTTTCAGCTATGTGACAGCCTCAAAAATGATACTCCTGTTTAAGGGTATTCAGTGAATCCCAGCCAGCCGCCAGAGAGAAGCAAATGTAACCACAGGACATGTGACAGAGTTGATGGACACCCTATGATCATCAATGGACAGAAATTTCCACAGAATGGAATATAATCACGTGCTATCAGAAACCGTTGCACTTGACCCCAGTGGCCACATCCGTTCCCCCTGAGGGTCTTTGTGAAAACAGGACAAATAATTACTGAGAGAAGAAACCGCATCAGCCCCTCGAAAGTGAGGCAGCTTGCATTTATGAATGCAAATCTCTCATAAAAGCAAAATATGGTCAGCATTGCTGTGTGCTGCTGGTTATAACATGGCAATAAAGAAGAGAGAGAAAAGAGGGACCATCTTAATATTTTAAGTGGGATGCTGCAGTTTTGCACATTGTTACTTATTTTTCTTTGATATGGTGCAATATTATGTTATTATGTTGTTCAGATTGTATTAGTTTTGAATTGTTAGATTTATATGCGCTTTGTTTATACACATTAAAAAGTTATACTTTTAATGCACATGTGTAATAGCATCCTTCTTTTTTACACTTATTTCAATTGGTGGGATGCTGCTGTTTTGCAAATTGTTTATTTTTCTTTGATATGGTGCAATAGTCTATTATGCTGTTCAGATTGTATTCGTTTTGAATGGTTAGATTTATATGCACTTTGTTTATACACATTAAAAAGTTATACTTTAAATTCAAATGTTTAATAGCATTCTTTTTCATAACAAACCAATGCATTTTTAAATACATTGTGGTTAAGGTAGAGTATGATTTAATTCAATAATTTAATTAGAATTGTTTTAACATCAATCATAGTCAAACTATTGAAAACTGTTTGACTTGGAAAAAATACAAAACATATATTTTTTATAAAGCCGTTTGGGAGCCAAACGAGACAGTTCTTTTTGGAGACCTGAGCCGAACGAGCCGGCTCTGTCACACAGCTAGGAGTGGTGGGTGCGGAGTCAGGCGCAGAGAGCAGAGGATCAGGAAACCGACTCGCAGGGCGATCCGGATAAAGGCGGTGGAACTCCCTCAGCAGTGATGGATCCAAGATGTCCTCCACCGGTACCCAGCACCTCACCTCCGGACCGTACCCCTCCCAGTCCACAAGGTACTGTAGGCCCCTCACCCGGCGCCTAGAGTCCGGCATGGAGCGGACTGTGTATGCCGGGAACCCCTCAATGTCCAGAGGGGGCGGAGGAACCTCCGGCACTTCACCTTCCTGCAGGGGACCAGCTACCACCGGCCTGAGGAGAGACACATGAAATGAGGGGTTAATACGGTAGTAAGATGGACGCTGTAACCTATAACACACCTCGTTTATCCTCCTCAGGACTTTAAATGGCCCCACACACTGCGGCCCCAGATTCCGGCAGGACAGGCGGAGGGGCAGGTTCCGGGTCGAGAGCCAGACCCGGTCCCCCGGTGCGAACACGGGGGCCTCACTGCGGTGACGATCAGCGCTCCTCTTCTGCTGCCCACCAGCTTGTTTCAGTGATTCCTGGAATGCTCTCCAGGTCTCCTTTGAGCGCTGCACCCACTCCTCCACTGCAGGAGCTTCAGTCTGGCTCTGATGCCACGGTGCCAGGACCGGCTGGTAGCCCAACACGCACTGGAAAGGTGACATGTTAGTGGAGGAGTGGCGGAGTGAGTTCTGAGCCACCTCCGCCCATGGGACGTACCTCGCCCACTCACCAGGCCGCCCCTGGCAATACGACCGCAGAAACCTACCCACACCCTGGTTCACTCTCTCCACCTGCCCATTACTCTCAGGGTGAAAACCCGAGGTCAGGCTGATCGAGACCCCCAGACACTCCATAAACGCCCTCTACAAAGTCTGGGGACCCCGATCAGAACTGGGGACCCCGATCAGAAACAATGTCCTCAGGCACCCCGTAGTGCCGGAAGACGTGGGTAAACAGGGCCTCCGCTGTAGGGCTGTAGGGAGACCGGGCAACAGGATGAGACGGCAGGACTTAGAGAACCGATCCACAGCGACCAGGATCGTAGTGTTTCCCTGAGATGGGGGAAGGTTGGTGAGGAAATCCACCGACAGATGAAACCACGGCCGTTGTGGAACGGGGAGGGGCTGTAACTTCCCTCTAGGCAGGTGTCTAGGAGCCTTACTCTGAGTGCATACCGAACAGGAGGAGACATAAAACCTCACGTCCTTAGCCAAAGTGGGCCACCAGTATTTCCCCCTAAGACACTGCACTGTCCTCTCAATCCCCGATGACCCGAAGAGGGTAGCGTATGGGCCCACCGAATCAGTTGATCACGAACACCAAGCGGCACGTACTGACGACCCGCTGGACACTGAGGAGGCGCAGGTTCCAACCGTAACGCCCGCTCTATGTCCGCGTCCACCTCCCATACCACCGGTGCTACCAGACATGAAGTTGGAAGGATGGGAGAAGGCTCGATGAACCGCTCCTCGGTGTCATAGAGACGGGACAGCGCATCGGCCTTAGTATTCTGGGAACCTGGCCTATAAGAGATTGTGAACTGAAATCTGGTGAAAAACATGCCCCACCTAGCCTGCCGCGAATTCAGTCTCCTCGCTGCCCGGATATACTCCAGATTACGGTGGTCAGTCCAGATGAGAAAAGGGTGCTTAGCCCCCTCAAGCCAATGTCTCCACACCTTCAGAGCCTTTACCACAGCTAACAACTCCCGGTCCCCCACGTCATAGTTTCGCTCCGCCGGACCGAGCTTCCTCGAAAAGAAAGCGCAGGGGCGGAGCTTCGGTGGCGTGCCTGAGCGTTGTGATAGCACGGCTCCAACCCCAGCCTCAGACGCGTCCACCTCCACTATGAACGCCAATGAAGGGTCCGGATGAGCCAGCAAGGGAGCGTTGGTGAACAGCTCCTTCAGACGACTGAAGGCTCTGTCCACCTCCGCCAACCACCGCAAATGCGCCGGCCCCCCCTTCAGCAGTGAAGTAATGGGAGCAGCCACCTGGCCAAAACCCCGGATAAACCTCCGGTAGTAATTGGCCAACTACGCACGGCTGTAACGCGGTGGAAATGCGGTGGAAATGCGATAACCCAGGAAGGAAACGGCTTGTTTGGAAAACACACATTTCTCCACCTTGACGTACAGGTCATGCTCCAGCAGTCACCCAAGTACTTTGCGCACCAGAGACACATGCGCAGCGCATGTGGCGGAATAGATCAGGATATCATCTATATACACCACCACACCCTGTCCGTGCAGGCCCCTGAGAATCTCGTCTACGAAAGATTGAAAGACCCTAACGGTCGGCTATCTAGGTAGTGCACGGGGAAGGGTTGATCTATCGGCACTAGCGGAATCCCTAGCCTCAAAGCAAGTCAGCGATCCATAAAGTTCCCAGCTGCGTCTAAATCGACTAGCGCCTTATGCTGGAGAGAGGGAGAAAACTTTGGGAAAGAGATTAGTAAAAACATGTGACCAACAGGGAGCTTTGGGTGAGTCTGGTGCTGACTCACCTGGGGTGACGGAGTAGTGCTCTGCCTGCTCTCTTGACTCCCAGAGGAGCTCCTCCAGCACCGATCGGCAGTGTGTCCTCTCCAACCACAACTGGTGCAGGAGGAGCCTCCTCCTCCGGTTCCCCTCGATGCGCCCCCCCCTAACTCCATAGGGATTGGAGTGGGAGGGCCGGGAGGTGGAACTAACAGGGCCCTTTCTGATCGCCCGCGAGCAGCCAGCAGGTTGTCCAGTCGGATCGACATGTCAATAAGCTTGTCGAGGGAGAGGGTAGCATCCCAACAAGCTAGCTCCCTGCGGACGTCCTCCCGGAGACTACACCGGTAGTGGTCCATCAGAGCCCTGTCGCTCCACCCCACTCCAGCGGCCAAGGTCCGAAACTCCAGCGCGAAGTCCTGCGTGCTTTTCGTCTCCTGTCTAAGGTGAAACAGCCGTTCACCTGCCGCTCGACCCTCTGGTGGGTGGTCGAACACGGCCCGGAACCGGTGGGCGAACTCTGGGTAGTGTTCCCTTGCGGAGTCTGGGCTATTCCACACTGCGTTGACCCACTCCAGGGCTCGACCCGTCAGACAGGAGACGAGGACGCTCACGCTATCCTCACCAGAGGGAGTCGGGAAAACGGTAGCCAGGTATAGCTCTAACTGGAGCAAGAACCCCTTGCACCCAGCCGCCGTCCCATCGTACTCCCTTGGGGACGCGAGACGAAGCGAGCTGGATCCGGACGCCGCCGGAGGAGTATGTTGAGGAGGAGGAGGAGCTGGAGGCGAGGTAGGAAGACCACTCCTCTCCCATCAGTCCATTCTCTCCATCATCTGATCCATCGCTGACCCGATTTGGTGGAGGATGGTCGTGTGATGGAGGACACGCTCCTCCATAGATGGGAGAGGGGAAGTAGCTGCTCCTGCTGACTCCATGAGAAATGGTGCGGGCTTCTGTCACACAGCTAGGAGTGGTGGGTGCGGAGTCAAACAACAGGCAAACTAAACAGAAGAGTGGCCCAAAACAGGACACCGAACACAGCAAGAGAAACATACAACCAACAGTCCACCGACAAACAGAAAACAAGCCCGCACAAAAAGGAGGCGGGCCTAACCGGCTTAAATAGCCCTAACAAAAAACACAAACGAGGAACAGGTGCAACCAATACAGAAAAATCTACGGAAAGGAAAAGGGGGTTGGTGGCAGCTAGTAGGCCGGTGACGACGACCGCCGAACGTCGCCCGAACAGGCAGAGGAGCCACCTTCGGTGGAAGTCGTGACAGGCTCACTGAAAATAGCCGGAATGCCCATCACTATCACACGTTCAGATGAAAACCATTTTGGGCGGGACCACAAGCGCATCACGTGAACAAGCAGTGCACGCAGTCAGGCAGAAATCAAAGCACACCTCTGGTGCCCAGAAAGCGCGCTTCTGAACGGAGCGAGACATAACTCCAAAACAGAGCGACACTGACTCAAAACGTGGATATTGTGGATACAAAGTGCATGGCGAACAGGGAATTTCCCCAGCTAAAGGCAAACAGTGTACTAAATGTGGAAAATGGAATCCCTTTGCAAAAGTGTGCAGAGCTTACCGTGGAAAAACAGTACACGCAGTGAGTGAAGATTAAATGTCAATCAAAGAGTCAAATGCTGATGAACTGTTTATTGATTCAGTGACACAGAAAAGTCAGATGTCAGAGCAGGCCTTTGCTGACATTGAGATAGAAACACAAGGCACAGAGCTAAAGTTCAAACTAGACACTGGTGCACAAGTAAACATTATTCCTCTGAAGCAGACTGACTGGTTATGGTGGTGAACAGCTCTCAGTAAAAGGCACACGCAGTTTCAAATGCAAATACAAGAAAGTGACATGATGTTGGACTTTTACATTGTTGACACTCGAGCACCTGCAGTGCGAGGTCTTAAAGCATGTTTAGACATGGACCTCATCAAGCTAGTTTTATCAGTGACAGCACCAGTAGAGACAGAGAATGTCATGGAGGAGTTTGCTGAATTCTTTACAGGAATAGGACTATTCCCAGGAGAATGTACCATTCACCTTGACCCAGATGCAACCTTTGTGGTCTACCCACGAGAAAGATTCCCCTTGCTCTCCGCGCCCGTCTGAAGAAAGAGTTGGAGAGCATGGAGCAATCTGACATAGTCACCAAGGTTACAGAACCAACAGATTGGGTAAACGCATTAGTGGTGGTGGAGAAACCACGTACAGGCAAGCTCAGAGTATGTCTTGACCCAAGAGACTTGAACAAGACACCCCCATTATCAAATGCCCCCATTACCCTTTACCGATGCAAGATGACATCACACACAAGCTAGTGGAAGCACGCTACTACAGTGTCATGGATACCAGATCAGGCTACTGGGATATCAAGCTCACAAAAAAGTCATCTAAGCTCACAATGTTCAACACACCGTTTGGACGCTATAGGTTCTGTTGCCTGCCTTTTGGGATTATCTCAGCCCAAGACGAGTTTCAGCGAAAGATCAACGAAGCCCACGACGTTGTTGTGGCAATTGTGGATAACATCCTTGTCTATGGTCGAACAAAAGAGGAACACGACAGAAACCTCCGCGCGATGCTGCAAAGGTCCCGCGAGAAAAGAGTCAACACAACCCGAGAAGAGCACAGTCGGCGCTACAGAGGTCAGCTACTTCGGACACCTTCTCACAGCGAATGGAATCAAGCCAGATCCACAGAAGATCTCAGCCATAAAAGAAATGGAGCCACCAAAGAACCGTGCAGAGCTGGAAACCGTGCAGTGCCTGGCATGGTCAACTACTTAGCCAAGTTCGCACCCAGCCTCTCCAATGCTAATGCACCCCTGCGTTAGCTGCTAAAGCAGTCCAGTGAGTTTCTCTGGGACAAGCAACACAACATTGCTTTCCAGAGAGTGAAAGACTTGATCACGAGAGAACCAGGACCAATCCTTGTCTACTACGACCCCAACAAAGAGCTCAGACTCTTGGACGCGTCGAAGTACGGACTAGGTGCAGTGCTACTGCAAGAAGGAAAGCCCATCGGCTATGCTTCCAAATCTCTCGCAGACTGTGAAATCAACTATGCTCAAATCAAAAAGGAGCTCTATGCCATTCTGTTCAGATGTAAGCGTTTCCATCAGTACGTATTTGGAGGACAAGTCATTGTGAAATGCGACCACAAGCCACTTGAGTCAATCATGTGGAAACCGATAGCCGCAGCCCCCGCCAACTACAAAAATACGACTTCACAATCACTCACCGTCCAGGTAAAGACATCCCTGTCGCAGACACACTATCCAGGAAGTTCCTTACCTACAAGGAAAGCAGCCTCAGTGAAGGCATGGACATGCACGTGCACACTGTGTACAGAAACTTACCAGTTAGTGACACAAAACTGAAAGAGATCCGAGCCGAAACAGAAAAGGACTCACAACTCACACAGCTGAGGAAAGTCATACAGGATGGATGGCCTGAGGAGAGGAGAAAATGCCCTCAAAGCATCTCACAGTTCTGGAACCATCGCAATGAACTATCACAGATCA
Source organism: Brachymystax lenok tsinlingensis (assembly GCA_030435695.1). Taxonomy (NCBI): domain Eukaryota; kingdom Metazoa; phylum Chordata; class Actinopteri; order Salmoniformes; family Salmonidae; genus Brachymystax; species Brachymystax lenok. Next base: position 21,605,918 of record CM059787.1, read on the forward strand.
ACGGAATCATTTTCAAAGGAGAGAAATATCATCATTCCTACCAGTCTCAGAGAAGAGATTTTGACAAGATCCATGCTGGACACATGGGCATGGAAAAGTGCAAACAGAGAGCATGGGACATTTTGTTTTGGTCTGGATTGTACAAACAAATAGAGGACATTGTTTGTAAATGCGCCACATGTCTTGAACAACGCCCCTCAAACACCAAAGAGTCAATGTTACCTCACTGTTTCCCAGACCGACCCTGGCAGGTTGTGGCAACCGATCTGTTCACCTGGATCAACGAGGGCTACATCATAACAGCGAACTACTACAGCAGATACTTCAAACTCAACAAGCTTCACAGCACTGTGATACACAAGCTGAAATCAATATTTGCCAGGCATGGCATTGTAGAGACTTTAATATCTGACAATGGCCCTTGTTACAAATCAAATGAGTTTGAATCCTTCACAAAAGCATGGGAGTTCACAAATGTCACCACAAGCCCACATTACCCTCAAAGTAATGGCCTTTCTGAAAAATCTGTGCAGAAATCACTCATGGACAAAGCAAAAGCAGACAAGGGAGACCCTACCCCAGTCTCCTTGAGTACCGCAACACTCCAGTTGACAACTTCAAATCACCAGCCCAGCTGTTGATGAGCCGCAGACTTCGTTCAATCCTTCCCAGCACCAACCAGCAGCTGCAACTTGAGGTCGTCAGCTACAAGGAAATGCATGAAAAACGTGCACAGAGACAACAACACCAAAGCGATACTACGACAGGTCAGCTAGACCACTGCCACCACTGATCGACGGAGAGTCAGTTAGAATCCAGGAGCATGGCCATTGGAAGCCAGCAGTCGTCATCCAGCAAGCTGACACTGAACGTTCATATCACGTCCGCACTGCAGAAGGAGCAGTGTACCAACGCAATCATTGTCACCTACTGAACACAAAAGAACAATACACTGACGAGATTAACTGTTCCCCTGAAAGAGAACGTGATGGACACACACACAACACAACATACACCATAATTACCTGCAACACCACAAGAACTGTTGACTGACACAAAAGCATGCTCAGCATCATATCACACAAAGTCAGGAAGAGAGGTCAAGCCCAGAGCTCTCCTAGACCTGTGAAATGTCAAAAGGTGTAGGCAGATCGCTGCTCTAAAAGAGTTCCAGACTGTAAACTTGTTACTGAAAAGTTGACTTGAAATGACTTGAAATTTGGTATTGTATTTGTTTGAAATGTTAAGATGTCATTACTACAGTGAAGGCTGAGTTGCTTAGAATCCTTTGTTCCAAAAGTAACAGTATGCTGAATCATTGTTTCAGAGTCTGTTATGTTGATTCAGTTGGTGCAGTATAAATGGTTACTTACCTTGAGTTCAAACTACAGAGCATGTATTCAAAAGAAACGCCCAGAATATGTAAAACATTGTTCTTTTTGTTTAAAAAGGTGGATGTAATATTCATATGTGTAAACAAACTGAATTGTAATTGGATGCATTTTAGCGCCGTATCATGCTGCGCTATGATTGGTTAAGACCACCCAGGTGGTGAGGTCATGGTCAGTTGATTATGGTATGAGACACGTGAACATGCCAGTTACAGCTAGCAAATAAATAGCTACGTTAAGAAATACCCTGTCATACTGCATTTTATTATTTTGTACAAAGCGTGCAAAACAAGACAACACCAGAGGCGCATCCAAGCCGCTGTCACAGCCTAGATGTGGAGAACAGAGTATGTGAGTGCGGTCGAAAAACCAGCTCATCGTTAATGGAGCTCCACTTCCTTTCCAACCGCTCCACTAAAAAACACTCCTCGCTCATCACAAGAATGTTTAAATAAAATGCTGCTCACAATTCTCTCCATTCATTAAAATCCCCATTTATTTTTGTGATTACCTTGACATACCATTTGGTTTTTAAGTATTGCAACCAAACCATATGATTTGAATAAAACGTATTTTAATAAACAACAAGAAAAGGTCTCATCATTTCAATTCAACTACATGTCGTATTAAAACAGCATATAAACACTCATGTAAGTCAGGAGCCAGACAGGTAGACTAAGAACAAACAGAAATGTATTATTTGGACTATATTATTTCAAGGCTATAGCCTACAAAGAGATACATTTTGAACCATTTGGGAGTGTGACGCACTAGGCGCTCAGCATTTAAACATTTAATTGTGTTAAATCATTATAAAAAAAATCTGTAGGTAGTACTAAAGGATTTTAGATAAAATAACCATATTAAAATGGAAATCTCCTTGAAAGAAGTAATATGCCAGGTCTATTCGGCTAAAATCAATGATGACCTATTGTATAGTTAATCATTTTTGTTCTAACTAAACTTTTAAGAGATTGGATTTTTTGTTTATAAATTCTTTGCTACAATGACACACTTAGCTAGCTAGCTACCCACCTAATTTGTTTCTGTTAGCATGTGCATGTAGTAAGTACAGCATCATGCCTTAGTGATGTGTCTTTCCAGATTCCACAATATTTTTTTTATTGTGGACACTACATCACCGGACTCCCTCTCTTGCTCTTGGTCCTCAACATTTTAAGCCAGCTTGATTTTTATCAGTTTCTTTATTAAAATATTTAGCATAGCTAGAGCAAGGGGCTATAGCAGCACACAAGTAGACGACAAATGCATGCTGGGCCTGGCATGGCCTGAGCTCTTGAAGTGAGCACTACTTGGAGCGAAATTGAAGGGGGCGAGAAGGCCAATGCTCCATCCAGCCTTTGGGAAACTCCCTCCACGTTCCACTGAAATTTGGCACGCTCCGCTCCAAGCTCAGCTCACATACACTGGTGGAGAACATCATGTATTTTGGTGCATAATGAATGCCCAGGCCCGGCCCGTAGGGGGCCTGTCATGCCAAATAGCGTCCACCTGCCAAGAATTGTTCCCCCATACGTCACAATGGGATTCAAGAAGCAATTAGTGCCCATTGCTACTGTATATCAACAGTGTGATGAGCGAATGCATCGAATTTTGGAGATCATTACAGACAAAATGACATTCTGCTATGTAAACAAAGTTTATTTCCACAACAATTTCGCTGATTAAGATGAAAACATTACTTTGAACTACTTTTGGGTACCTCAACATGTCAACAACATTAAAAGTAATGTCTTAAATAGTTCTTTGTTTTTTTTAAATAGCAAAGAAAACATGGAAACTGCACATTAACTTATCTTTCAGATTGCAAAATGAGCTCCTATTAAGCTATTAACACTTAATATGTGCAAATCAGTTCAAGTCATACACTGGCTCCTTTGGCTGGCATGTTTTTATTTTGACCTTGTCTTGTCTTGCTAAAGTCTGCTATTAGTCCTATTATGATTATTCTTCCCTACCCCCCTTCCTCCACCACATGGCATAGCTCAGTAATGCAGAAGTACATTTGTGGTGGAATATAATGCAGGGCAGACAGTTGAATAATGTTGAACTCACAAATACCAAAAGGGATTTACAACAATTAATTGGTTAAATGAACACCCTGTGGAAAAAAACAACAAGACAATATTTAAGATTCAAATATGAAAATTAGTTTTTTGTGGAACAGGTGTTACATGAACTAGTTGATTTTATTTAATATACCCACATGGCAGTTATAGACTGAAATACATGAGTATAGGCTAACAACAAAATAAAAAAATACAATTTAGTTGAGAAAACAGAAGTATGAATGACAAGTAAAATACATGACAAGTAAGGTCATGGAAATTCAGTACAGGGACACTCAAAGTCAGTATTGAACGAATCACTCTTTATTGTCAGCAAGCTGGAGAGGTCACAGACAAACTTCGATGCATAAAGTACCAGTCTGAAGTGAGCTCTACCGGGGCAGTCCCGTTAGTTGTCTTATATACTGCTTACACAGACAAGTTATATTTGCATGATTTAGCTTATTCGTTATTCATAATTACTTAATCATTAATGTTTGGTTCATGCATGTGACCGACCAATACCTCACGAGGCTTCTTCTCTCCAAGCTGAGACCTTGAAACTGGGATATCCCTTTCTGTTCTCAAAACAATGTTCTGGGCGTACTGCCAAATTGCTTATACTGATAGGATTCCTCCCAGGCACAATCAGTCAGTCACCTGCATGAACCCAGTTGAATTGGTTATTAGAAAAGCAAAAACATAAAATTTTCCTTCACATACGTATGAGAGTCGGGCAGTCTTGGCAGAAGTAGGGTATTGGTAATTATTTTTTCTTTTTTTCAGTGGATGCTACAGGTGGTTCTTCCAGTCACTTTTCCTCGACAGGCAGAAGGTGGACTTGAAGACGGAGACTATAAAGTCCAGGCACAGCTGTTTTCTTTGCTCTTGGAATGTTTGCAGTGCTAGTGTATGTAGTGCATCTGTGTATCTCACTGTGCCCAGGATGATATGTCAAGCACAGGTCCCTGTAGATAATGTAATGAAAAGTGGGATCTTGCAGGGTGGTTGATCATGGAGAACATCAGGTGGATCCAGGTCTGGGGAAGGGATACTGTAGGCGTCTCAGAGAATGGCAGAACCCCTAGATCCTGAAGAACAGAAGCAGAGTAAAAGGGAAAGAGACAGAGGCATGGAAGAATGCAGAAAGAAAACACACAGGTTACAGGTAGATCCAGGCCAGGTTGAATTGCCCTCATATAGCTTACACCTATCCAATCTGCTCAGGTCTACACAAGTGTATAGGGTGTAAGGGCTAAGGGTTGATTTGGAATTCAGGGATAAGCTCTCAATGTCTTTCTTCAAATCCTCAAGTTCTCTTCGCCTCCTTTTTAAAACTGATTGGAGGAGAATATCTGAGGTTCATCGCCTGTAAGGGCTAAAGTATTATTCTTAGGTTGCTGATTTGGTTTGGGCGAGTTCGCCTCCGGATGTCAGTCAAAATGCAATGATGGCAATTACTTGGAGGAATAACAGTATTTAACAGGCAGAGTATGTACAGGGTTATGGGTTGATCACTAGGAAGACTACTGCGTGTACCACTGATTCTTAACTATGGGTGCGGAAGAGTGAATGTGTGGTTTCTGGGGGGGAGAGCAGAATGCAAAGTGCCATTAATATCAGGATAACAGACATAGAAATGCAATGACATTATATGACACCACTTCCAATATAAACTATAAAGGCATCAATATAACCATGTTACTACATATAAAAGGGCTTAAACTAAAGCACCACTAGATGGCAGTAACACATTAATGACTAGGAAATGATGAATGATTGAATGGATAGAATATGACTAATTCCTATAATGACCCCAGAAAGGGTGGGACCTAATACAATTTCCAACATAACATGCGCCGGCGTCATCTTAGGCTTGACCAACTAATAATGACTAACTCTCGAGTGGCACAGCGGTCGAAGGCACTGTATTGCAGTGCTAGAGGCGTCACTACAGACCGTGGTTCATTCCCAGGCTGTGTCATAACCGACCGTGATCGGGAGTCCCATAGGGCAGGGCACAATTGGCCCAGCGTTGTCCAGGTTAGGGGAGGGTTTGGCCGGGGGGGTAGGCCGTCATTGTAAATAATATTTTTTCCTTAACTGACTTGCTTAGTTAAATAAAGGTTAAATAAAAAAATGTAAAACTCTCTTAACAGGCCAAATACACTGAAAAGGCACACTAATGTCCAATAATACTCAAAATGTTCCGCGTACACAAATATATTACACAGAGTGTAAGTGCACACTTTCAACCAAAATGACAACGACCCGTCATCCATAAATAAATGAATAGCACAGACGGGCCGCAAATGTTAGAAACCCACTGCAGTAATAACCAAACAAAACCCTGTTTACACGTTTATTATAGGAATGAAGCTCGAGAGAGGCAATTTTTCATACAAACCCACCGTGTGACTTATTTATCGGTCTGTGTCTGTTTTGCTGTGCTTTTACCACGCTGGAGGGTACATCAAAACAATGTGCGGTTCAACAAGAGTTCTTCTAAGATCCTCAAAGTTCTTCGAAGAACCTTAGGGTTCTGATAATGGCCCCTAAAAAGGTAATTCCACGAACCCCATAGGAGGTGGGGTCCGTCGAGGAACCTCCTTAGTTGGTGGGGGTTCTTGCAGGAACCTAACTGAAGCATTTGGATTTGAATTTGAAAGGACAATAGGTGCAGGCACTTAACTGAAAAATGTAAAGATCTCTTCAGTTTAAGGTAAGGTTTGTCCCTTGTATGACCTAAATTTATATATTTTTTATGATGATTCCATCTATCTTTTCATATTTGTGCAAATCTTTCTAAAACACAATTCAATGGACACAATTACATGGATACCAAGAAACAAAAAGGTAAGAATATGTAGGCTATAAGAATATGTTGAAGGCTAGCTGTATTGGGTGCAGATGACTGAACTGCTCACTTTTGTGTCTATGTCTGCAGGTATACAGACAAGGAGACAAAGGTATGGCAATTGGTATTGGTATGTTTTACAGCACATTTACCATCCTGCTTCCTTACCTCTTCAATGAATATCCCATAGGCCTCTACATTATGGTATGTGTATGAAAATCATTATTCACATTCACCACAAAAACCAAGGTATGAATACTGTTGGGTGCATATTTTGTTAATCATCTGTATAATTACATTTTTGGGGATTTACAGACTTCACCCTGATGAATTAAACAGGAAACCTGTTCGATCATCAGGAACTGCAAAATCATTCTGGCTATGGATACGGAGAACATCAACACGCCAGAGGATATATCCATTGGACTTGGTGCTTTGCTGGGAGTTTACCTCATATTTAGATTTTTTTATTCTGCTTTGCCACTAAAATCATAATAAACACTGAGAACTAAAATACTGTGTTATTGTTGTTATTGTAATGCGTATTATTGTTAATAATAATAACCTAGACCTCCTGAGTGGCGCGGTGGTCTAAGGCACTGCCTGCATCGCAGTGCTTGCTGTGTCACTAGAGATCCTGGTTTGAGACCAGGCTCTGTCTCAGCTGGCCGCGACCGGGAGACCCTTGGAGCGGCGCACAATTGGCCCTGCGTCGTCCGGGATAGGGGAGGGTTTAGCCGGCAGGAATGTTCTTGTCCCGTCACGCACTAGCAACTCCTGTGGCGGGCCGGGCGCAATACACGGTCGCCAGATGCACGGTGTTTCCTCCGACACATTGGAGCGGCTGGCTTGCAGGTTAAGCGGGCATTGTGTCAAGAAGCAGTGCGGCTTGGCTGGGTTGTGTTTCGGAGGACGTACGGCTCTCGACCTTCGCCTCTCCCGTGTTCGTACGGGAGTTGCAGCGATGGGACAAGATTGTAACTACCAATTGGATACCACAAAAAAGAGGGGTAAAAAATTATCAAAAATAACAATAATATATATACAATAATAATAATAATAACAGAGGAGGGGGGTAGTTCAAATTAATCCCAAGATGTTCTTTGAGGATCCATTAAAAGGGGTTCTTTGAAGAACTTATAGGGGTTCCCCCACAGTTTCAATTTGAAGAACCCCTAAAGGATACTACAGGAACCTTTTCTTTTTAGAGTGTATATCTGTGGTCAGTGGACAGTTCTGTAAATAAATGATTTATTTGCATCATCGAGCGGTGGCCAGGAAATAACTAAATCCAATTGTTAGATGCTACCACCCCCCTTCAAATCAAAACCAAACATGGATGTCAATGTTTGCGTGCACACGCTCCATTCTACTTCTTGTCTGCGGCAACATGTAAATAAGTCGCAGAACGGTTAGTGTTATACTGCTAGACTGAGATACAAAATCTCTGTCTAGTATCTGAGCTAAGTAATATTCAAGATATAGCACAATTAATTGTATGTTTAGTTAACAACTGAATCTGATTTGTTCAGTGCTGTTCCAACTGACTGTTTTTATATCACATTTTAGATAGAAAAGAAAGAAAATACACCTGTCTGAGAAGTGTTAGTGTCTTGAGGAGGGGTACGACTGGCAGTCGAAGCTGCCCTCTAGTTTCCAGTGGTCTGACGGAGGAGAGAGGAGGGGTTGGGGTCGAGTTGAGTGGCAGGTTGTTGGACAATCGGATGTCACTAGACACAGGATTTCGTCTGGAGGAAGAGGAGAGAACCAGTAACAGGATGAGGAGGAGGAGGCGGCAGAATCTGGAGACAGGAGGTAGTAAGATTCAAACAGCAGGGAGAGATGATAGGTTTTACATCGTCCAGATATCTTTCATCAGTGCAGATTAAGAAGACACAGAGAGAGAAAGCTAGTTGGCCTATTGAGATGTTTCCCTTGTTTGTTTGTCACTCAATGTTTACTGATTGACATGGTTGAAGTTGCACTCGTGCAGTGATGGTAGGGATTCCAGAGGAATGGAGCTTTAAAGAAGAAGGGCAACATACTGCTTGTAATTAAGACATTATGCTAATAAAAAATATAAATAATCAGATCATTAATTGTGCAATGTAAACATAGAAAATATCTGGTGGCCTTTGATTTTTGAAGCTCAGCTCGCATTTCCGGTGTTGCTGGGAGGAAGTTGTTTTACAGAGGCCCACAACATGGCAGCCTGGTATGGAACAAGAATAAAAAAGGATTAACTACCTACCATGAATGTAATAATTCAGCATGAAATCAATTAATTTACACACATACATTGGTATTCAACAGATACTGTTATTGCTAAAATAACCTTACTGCAACAGGGTTTCCTATGATCTACTAATACAGGTCCTCCCCTTGTGCATTACCCTGGTATAGGCCTGAATAGACGTGTAGTCTGAAACCAGCCTCTCTAATGGTAGACCCAGGTACAATCTGATCACTCAAGATGACCAGAAGATTAAATAATGGAGTTCACATTTTTCCCATAATTTGGGAAATCTTCCCATTTTACAGTTGATAAAGCCCTTGTTATGGGCTACTTAGTATAAGAGATAGAATTTCTACAAACATAAATAATACAATACAAAACTAAGCTCAGCTAGCTAAATAAAGAGATTTGGAAAAGTGGTCTTACCTCACAGTTAGTGATGGGCATTCCGGCTCTTTTCAGTGAGCCGGCTCTTTTAAAAAATATGTTTTGTATTTTTTTCAAGTCAAACAGTTTGCGATAGTTTGACTATGATTGGTGTTAACCTCTTAGCGCGCCGATCCCTTTAGCGGGGATCGTTTTCAGAGCAAACATAACGCGCCAAATTCAAAATACATATTCGTAATACATATTCGTAATATTTAACTTCGATATACAAGTGTTGCATAGTGTTGCATAGCCATCAAAAGCTCTGCTTCTTGGCAATATCACTGCGTTGTCAGATTTTAAAAAGGCTTTACGGCGAAAGCACTACATTTGATTGTTTGAGGCTAGTACCTCACATATTTTCCACATTAGCATAAATTCATATCCAGCTCGGTTCTCAAAATATCCATATCACAGCTAATATAAATCGCTTACCTTTCAAATAACTTCTTCTGAGGTCTTCCCAAGTGTCCAAACAAGATAATCCATGGTTCTTTTGTTAGAAAAAGTAAATAATTATATCCATAAATATCCGTTGTTTTTGGCACGTTACGTTCAGCTACTCCACCAAGCATTGTCAGTCTACTCGCCCGTTTTACAGTGAAGGGATCGCGTTCAAATTATACCTCTCATCTTTTCACAAACAAATCAAATATCATTAATAATGCATCCTTATGTATTCTTTTATGAATAATAGCGATCATATTTTACAAGAACGGTAAGTGAAACGTTAAAAGACGAAAAGAAAGTTGGTCGCTGGGCGTTCACGTTCTCGTGAACGTGCACGTCTGTTTACCTATTTTCCCTACCCGTAGTAATTCTCTCTCTCTAAGGATCTGGTCAGAGCTTTTCCTCCATACCCTTTCCAGAGACTGTTGACATCTAGTGGAAGCCATAAGTACTGCAACCTCGGTCCTATTCCCCATAGAAAAATATTACATGGGCTTCAAAATGAGAGGAGAGCCAAAGAAAAATAAATTCCGGACAGAAATTTCTCTGGTTTTTGCCTGCTAAATCTGTTCTGGAATAGCCACAGACTATATCTTAATGGTTTTATAAACTTCAGAGTGTTTCCTATCCAATAGTACTAAATATGTAAATATCCTAGTTTCTGGCCATGAGTGGTAGGCATTTAACTTTGGGCACGTCAGACAGGCGAAAATTCGGAAAATGGGACCCTAGCTGGAAGAGGTTAAAACAATTCTAATTAAATTATTAAATGAAATCATACTCTACCTTAACCACAATGTATTTGAAATTGCATTTTAATGTGTATAAACAAAGTGCATATAGATCGAACCATTCAAAACGAATACAATCTGAACGGCATAATAGAATATTGCACCATATCAAAGAAAAATAAATAACAATTTGCAAAACAGCAGCATCCCACCAATTGAAATAAACATAAAAAAGAAGGATGCTATTACACATGTGCATTTAAAGTATAACTTTTTAATGTATATAAACAAAGTGCATATAAATCTAACAATTCAAAACGAATACAATCTGAACAACATAATAACATAATATTGCACCATATCAAAGAAAAATAAATAACAATGTGCAAAACTGCAACATCCCACTTAAAATATTAAACTGGTCCCTCGTTTCTCTCTCTTCTTTATTGCCATGTTATAACCAGCAGCACACAGCAATGCTGACCATATTTTGTTTTTATGAGAGATTTGCATTCATAAATGCAAGCTGCCTCACTTTCGAGGGGCTGATGCGGTTTCTTCTCTCAGTAATTATTTGTCCCGTTTTCAAGAAGACCCTATCAGGGGGAACGGATGTGGCCACTATGCAGAGTCTCCCTGTCATGACTTTAGTAAGCCGTGGGTAGACAGAGGCCTTGATCTTCAACCAGCTCAGAGGATCTGCAGATCTTTGGAGGGGCTCCTCCAAATAGGATCGGACCTCCATTATGGCATCTGCTGAGGGATTCCTTCGTGCTGTATCCCCAGGTGCTCTCTCGTCAAACAGCATCCAAACAGTGATGTTTGTGGCACTACTGCTGGTGCTTCTACTCAATCTGATTCCTCTTATTCCTGTTGCCCTGGTGCCTGAGCCATCTGACTGCTGGGGCTGTCCCTCCCTGCTGCTGGGGTTATTCTTTGACGAGCCTCATCAATCGCTCTGGCATCACTGAAGGCTAACTTCTTAAACCTGGGGTCAAGTGCAACGGTTTCTGATAGCATGTGATTATATTCCATTCTATGGAAATTTCTGTCCATTGATGATCATAGGGTGTCCATCAACTCTGTCACATGTCCTGTGGTTACATTTGCTTCTCTCTGGTGGCTGGCTGGGATTCACTGAATACCCTTACACAGGAGTATCCTTTTTGAGGCTGTCACATAGCTGAAAAGAGAGAACAGTAACTCATTAGTTCAGGGTCACATTCTCATCTACTGCTCATATACATGTATAATACTGGATTAAATAATGATGTAGTAATAACTGCTTACTGTACCTCTCTCCACTGATCTCCACAGTGACCTGCCCAAAGGGTTCCAGGACTCTGCACACCTCCTCCACCACCTCCCATTCCTCTTGGGTCAGAGCATCAACAGGTGCATTGACAATGGCCAGGGTAGAGATGATGGCATCCTTTGACTCAAGAAACTGCCTCGACATATAAGATGTTGAATTCCACCTTGTAATGTTTTCAGCACCTACTGTGCTCCTGTGGAAGTATTCCATAGCTGCTTTCACTTTGTCCACCGTGGGTTTCATCACCTTCAGAGCATCTCTTCCAATCAGGTTGATTGTGTGGGCAAGACATGGATGAAGGGTCCATTTAAACATTTTCATGGCTTTGGTTATGTTAGCTGCATTGTCGCTAACACAACAGACCGCTTTTCCATCTACTTGCCATTCTCTGGCCACTCTCAACAGTTCCTCTGCCAAGTTCTCTGAGGTGTGTTTGTCGCTGAACTCAAAGAAGTCTAGAAGACAGCTAGACATCGAACAATCTTCAATGAAGTGACATGTAACCGACATGTAAGAAGTGGTTACCCTTGATGTCCAGCAGTCAGTGGTAAGGCACTCTTTCCCTTACTGAAGCCTGTGTGCTCTCGTACAGTTGTGGAATAAGGGATTTTGAAAGGGTTTTCCTGCTTGGAATTGTGTACATTGGATTTAGACTATTGCTATAATTTCTAAAACCTCTGTCCTCCACGATCGAAAATGGCTGGAAATCAGTGGCAATCATTTTAGCCAATGTAGTATCAATTTGGCCTTGTTTTGCTACAGACATAGACTTTGGCATAAACTGGTCCATAGAAGACTGCGTTGCTGTGGGTCGCGGAGTAGGCCTACTTGATTGAGTGGATACAGCACTATCGCTAGCAGGCCTGCTAGCTTCTCGAAGCTCCGCTACAGCTAGCTTCACAGTTGGGTGCTCAGTTGGCATATGCCGGTGTAGGTTGTGCGTAGAACCGGCTTTATATGAGATTTTGTTTTGGCAAATTCTACACTGTGCTCTAACATTGTCTACATTGTTAAAATGCATCCAAATGCTACTGTGCTTCCGACCCATTTTCCAGCTGTTGTTTTCACAGCTGTCCTTCCTCTCTCTCCTTGGCTGCTAAGTGTGTGACTGCGAGTGAGTTGGCTCGGCCCTCCCTCATGCATCTTTGGTTCATTGGTCGACACTGCGTGTCTGATTGACAGGAAAAACAGATGAGGCTGTTAGTCTGAGCAGACGGTCAGAACGCATTTTTGTTCTTTGAATTAGTTAATTCTATTCATTTAAATCTTTTGATTATTCATATCTGAATTTTTTTAAATATTTATCTTCTGATATGCGAGCCGGCTCCCAACGTTCACCTACAAGAGCCGGCTCATGCAAACGCTACTCACAGTAGTATCGTAAATAGCCTAAATAACCTGTAACAATGATCACATTTTCCCCTGTCTTTTGACTGCACACGCTTCTCTCTCAGCACGCCTCAGAACAATCAGAACATATCAACCAGCATACAGTAACAACAAACTCTAGCCATTTTGTTTCTTTCATGCGGTAGCCCGGGAAGAATTTGGCATGTTCTAGTAACGGCACAAGCAATGGATGCTAATAGCTTCTCGAATCCCATTGTGACGCAGGGGGGGGGTGCACTTTTTGGCTGGGTTACACTGTTTGGCATGACAGTCGCCCCCTTATAGCCATCATTAATTTCCTGCAGTTCTACACATTCTACCATCGGGCCTAGAGACAATGTTGCAGTTTTAAAGCGAAATTTCTTCATTTCTACACATTTTGCCATGGGGCAGAGTAATAAAAAAAAGAAATGTTGCCTTGATTTATGCCTTGTTAATGATATCTGAGTGAGCATGACTAAAACAATCAATTGGTGACCCCTGGAGGTCAGAGGGGCATATGATTTGTTAATTCGGCCCTGTGAATGACAAACAGTTTTGACAAAACTTTCCTTCCGGAATTAATATTCTCAGTTTGCCATTTCTCTTCTGCAGTCTGAGCAGTGCTCAGTCCTGACAGCCCAGCACTGACAATAACATCCCACTTTTTTTCTTCAGTTATGAATGCAAAACTCTGATACCTAGCTATTCTAATTGAATCGGTGGTTAAACGTTTCGTACTGAAGTCCTTGTTGATTTTATTAATGAACTGTATTATATATAACGGCTTTATCACAGGATTACATCAGAAAATAGTTTCCATAGTGTGGAAGACAGACTGGAAGAGAAAAAACCACCACCAGCGGCCAATAGCCTACAGGGCATTCGGAAAGTATTCAGACCCCTTGACTTTTCCCCCATTTTGTTACATTACAGCCTTATTCTAAAATGGATTCAATTGTTTCAATCAATCTACACATAATACCCCATAATGACAAAGCAAAAACAGGTTTTCAGACATTTTGCAAATGTATCAAAACAAACTGAAATATCACATTTCTCCCATTCTTCTCTGCAGATCCTCTCAAGCTCTGTCAGGTTGGATGGGGAGCGTCGCTGCACAGCTATTTCAGGTTTCTCCAGAGACGTTTGTTTGGGTTTAATACAGCGCTCTGGCTGACCCACTCAAGGACATTCAGAGACTTGTCCTGAAGCCACTCCTGCGTTGTCTTGGCTGTGTGCTTAGGGTCGTTGTTCTGTTGGAAGGTGAATTTTCACCCCAGCTTGAGATCCTGAGCACTCTGGAGCAGGTTTTCATCAAGGACCTCTCTGTACTTTGCTCCGTTCATCAAATCATATCAAATTGTATTTCTCACATGCGCCGAATACAACAGGTGTAGACTTTACCGTGAAATGCTTACTTACAAGCCCTTAACCAACAATGCAGTTCAAGAAATAGTGGGGGTAGAAGTGGGGGTAGAAGCTATTAAGTAGCCTTTTGGTCCTAGACATGGCGCTCCGGTACCTCTTGCCGTGCAGTACTAGAGAAAACAGTCTATGACTTGGGTGAATGGAGTCTTTGACGATTTTTTGGGCCTTCCTCTGACACCGCTTAGTATGTATGTCCTGGATGTCAGGAAGCTTGGCCCCAGAGATGTACTGGGCCGTACGCACTACCCTCTGTAGCGCCTTACGGTCAGATGCCGAGCAGTTGTCATACCAGGTGGTGATGCAACCGGTCAGGATGCTCTTGATGGTGCGGCCGTATAAATTTTTGAGGATCTGGGGAAGCATGGAAAATCTTTTCAGTCTCTCTTCACAACTGTCTTGGTGTGTTTGGACCATGATAGTGTGTTGGTGATGTGGGTACCAAGGAACTTAAAACTCTCAATGACCATCCATGCAATGACCACACTTGACATCTTTCCCTCAATCCTGACTAGCCTCCCAGTCCCTGCCACTAAAAAACATCCCCACAGCATTATGCTTCACCACCATCCTTCACAGTATGGATGGTGCCAGGTTTCCTCCAGACGTGACGCTTGGCATTCAGGCCAAAGAGTTCAATCTTGGTTTCATCAGACCAGAGAATCTTGTTTCTCTTGGTCTGAGTCCTTTAGGTGCCTTTTGGTAAACTCCAAGCAGACTGTATTTTACAGAGGAGGGGCTTCCGTCTGGCCACTCTACCATAAAGCCCTGATTGGTGGAGTGCTGCAGAAATGGTTGTCCTTCTGGAAGGTTCTTCCATCTCCACAGAGGAACTCTGGAGCTCTGTCAGAGAGACCATCGGGTTCTTGGTCACCTCTCTGACCAAGGCCCTTCTCCCCTGATTGCTGAGTTTGGCCGGGCGGCCAGCTCAAGGAAGACTCTTGGTGGTTCCAAACTTCTTCCATTTCAGAATGATGGAGACCACTGTGTTCTTGGGCTCCTTCAATGCTGCAGACATTTTTTGGTACCCTTCCCCAGATCTGTGCCTCAACACAATCATGTCTCGGATCTCTACGGACAATTCCTTCAACCTCATGGCTTGGTTTTTGCTCGGACATGAACTGTCAACTGTGGGACCTTATATAGACAGGTGTGTGCCTTTCCAAATCATGTCCAATCAATTGAATTTACCACAAGGGGACTCCAATCAAGTTGTAGAAACATCTAAAGGATGATCAATGGAAACAGGATGCACCTGAGCTCAATTTCGAGTCTCATAGCACAAAGGGTCTGAATACTTATGTAAATAAGGTATTTCTGGTTTTATTAATTTTTAATACATATACACAAAAAAAAAAAAAGATTCACTTTGTCATTAAGGGGTATTGTGTGTAGATTAATAGTTATCAATAAATCGTCACAATAAGGTGCAGAGCGTTCAATTTGTCTGCTGGGGTGCAAGGAGACCCCTAGCCCAATATTGGACTAAAGGAGCCTAACTTTACTCCTTAGTCCAAGGACCTCCTTATTCCAAGGACCGTTCTATTTAAAGAGTAAATTGGCCCTGCAAGCCAAAACAGCCAAATACTCAATCTAAACATGAATCGATTCTCAATTTAGCTACGGTTCTAGAAACAGAAATCCCTCTACTTTCATATCACCTCAAAATAATTCCACACATGCAAATTACACACTTACTGTACACTGTTGCAGCAGACAGAATATTTCAGTGACCACTGTTGGTTGCGACCACACGTTCTACGTTTAAGGGATTGTTAAATAAATGTTATAACTATTTGGTTTTAATATCATCACCTCTTGAAGAGCATAGCATTACACATTTCCAATTATTCCACATTCATCATCAGAGTTCTACAGTAAGTAACTGCATGCTTTCATGATCAGTAAACATCAATTGATCATGTCATTTCAGATACGCGAGAGTAGCCTGACGATATCTCTCAATATTGGGTACCATTAATTGGATATTTGAGTGATATAAAAGTGAACTATACCTGACAAGTATGAGTGGTTTAGGTTAACTTCCCCATCCTTTGTGGGCTCTGTCAAGCAGCAGAAGGGTGCATTTGCCGATATACTGTTAGCTGATGATGTTTACTATGCAAGCTACTGGTAGAAACTTTGTACAGTTGGCTAAACAGTGGTTAGTAGACCTAATGTACTTTTTCTGCAACCAACGTAGGCCTACCCAACAAAGTTAGTTAACATTATCCCCTTTTCAACATTGTTTTAAAGTTTTTAATCATGGTTGCCCCCAACAACACACATTTTTGTTCTTGTGCCAGGCAAAGTCAACCGATTCAATTTGTTAGTGCTTGGTGATTAGTTGACAAGTTGAATCAGGTGTGCTTGGCCAGGGCTACAACAGAAATGTGTAGGCCTACTGTTGGGGGTCCTAGAGAACTGGAGTTGTGAAACACTTGTCTACAAAACAAGTCTTCAATTATTTTCTCTTCAATCCAGGTTCAATTAGCATAGAAGGTAATCCAGAGAAAAAAAGCTCAGACAATATTATTTATTTTCACAAATTGTCCCTACACAAACCGTTATGCTAAGAATACCATTCCAGGTGCTACTATAGTTTTCAAGCAGGGTACCACAGAGAGCTATATGTATTTTCAAAGCATTGTTGTATGTTATTGTCTGTTTCAGCAATGATAAAACATGTCACACCCTTTCAGAACCTTCTTTACTTGTTGTTTACAGCTATCTGTTAAGAGAGGAAGTAATTCATTCCCATTACTAACCTATTCCT
The DNA here is from genome assembly GCA_030435695.1 of Brachymystax lenok tsinlingensis. NCBI lineage: Eukaryota > Metazoa > Chordata > Actinopteri > Salmoniformes > Salmonidae > Brachymystax > Brachymystax lenok. The sequence goes on from CM059787.1 coordinate 21,622,965, forward strand.
TAACTCAACAATCAGACTCTGGATTTTGGATGTGTCACTGGAAACAGATTGTTACAGACTGAATATAAAAATAACCTTTTCAGCCTATTTATTCAAGGATGGAAGTCATAAGACTATTTTTTCCCTGGGGTGACTCTATCTGGTCTCTAGGTGTGTTGCCACGATACTGCCAGTTCACCCCGATGCCCAGAAGACTTCTGTCTCTCTCCTTGAGTATTGTGTTTGCTGTTCTACTGCTGAACATGTTGTTGAGGTAAATTGCATCTCTCAGTTACTTAATTTCAATTTGCTCTAACAAACTAACATGAGAACACTTACACTAGGATTCAAGGATAGTTCATCAATGGTTCGTTTCACGATTTAAGAAAATACATTCAGAGAGAATTATGTAGAAGAAGCTAAATTCAAAATCTCTCTCCAAGGTTTTCTAAGCAATAGGCCTACAATAGCTATTCAGCATTGGAAGGTCAAATGCAATAGACTTGAGAACCTGTCAATAGAAATGAAAGACTTTACAGTGACAGTATTTTGATGGCCCTAGGTGGCAGCATGGGGGTGTAGCTGACCTCTATTGGGCCACAGACCCTCCAGAGGGCCCACGGGGAGATCATATCTTAGAATGACCCTGGGGTGTACATACACACCAGAGCCCTCGGACACTGGAGAGCTGGATATTGAGTGGTCAGGGGTCAGCCCAGATACCACCCAGAAGGGCCAACTGGTGAGTGGCATTGGCGTTACAAAGTTACTCTAGGTGAGATCTCATTGTATTATAAAGATCTCTCCACAACCTTTCAAGCAATCAAAATACATGCTGTTAGATAAAGTGGTTGGTTCATGGGTAGAACCCATTCGTTTTCTTCCAACTGCTAAGCTCTTGTTGCTAAGATACAGTGAGCTCCAAAAGTATTGGGACAGTGACAATTATTAACTTCTTGGGGTTCTGTGCTTTTGGATTTTAAATGATACAAGGACTATGAGGTTAAAGTGCAGACTGTAAGCTTTCATTTAAGAGTATTTTCATCCATATCGTTTAGAAATTACAGCACTTTTTGTAAATAGTCCCCCCATTTTAGGAGACCAAAAGTATTGGGACAAATGCCCTTATATGTCTATTAAAGTAGTAAAAGTTAAGTATTTGGTCCCATATTCATAGCATGCAATAACTACAAGCTTGTGACTCTACAAATGGTTAGATGCATTTGCTGTTCGTTTTGGTTGTGTTTCAGATTATTTTGCGCCCAATAGAAATTAATGGTAAATAATGTATTGTGTTATTTTGGAGTCCCTTTTACTGTAAATAAGAATAGAATATGTTTCTAAACACTTCTACATTCATGTGGATTCTACCATCATTCTGGATAATCCTGAATGAATCGTGATAATAATGAGTGAGAAAGTTACATAAGCACAAATATCATACTCCTAAGACATGCTAACCTCTCTAAATTTTTTGGGGGGTATGATATTGGTGCGTCTTATAGCTTTCTTACTCATCATTATTCATGATTCATTCAGGATTATCTAATCATGGTACCATCCATATTAATGTAGACGTGTTTAGAAACATATTCTATTCTTATTCACAATAAGATTGACCCCAAAATGACTATGTACAAAAACTGCTGTAATTTCTAAACAGTTCATCCGATATGGATGAAAATACCCTACAATTAAAGCTGATAGTCTGCACTTTAACTTCATAGTCATTGTATAATTTCAAAACCAAAGTGCAAGAGTACAGAGCCAAAACAATCAAAATGATGTCACTGTCCCAATACTTTTGGAGCTCACTGTATATCAAGCCCCTGCTGATTTTTGGTTTTTAAATGTTGTTCTATGCCGGTGGGAATAAGTACATTCATGGTAACCGTGTAACTAAGGGGCTGGACTTTGCTGCTGGCGACCCTTCCCTGGATGATGTGTCCCTCTCCATCACATCCCTGTCACCAGCTTATTCTGCCATGAGCAAGGTGTCCCTGGTCATTATGAGTGAGACAGGAATTACATTTCAACCTGGACGTGTCAACATTCTGTGTCAACATTCTGCATTATTTAAGCCTGGGTGCTGGACTCACACCAGTAGTGTGGCCTGGTTTTAGTTGGCAGTGATGACTTGAATATCTGAAGGTGAGTAGTTTCATGAAAATGTGGTTGGTTTTCTCCTCAAGAGAAATTCACCACTCCATATTTTGAGCTCAAGAACCTCCAACTGTACTTCTGAACGATCTTCAGCAAGACCTTCAAACTGGGGATACGTAAAGTACTTTCACAAAGTGTCACATTAGCAATTGTATGGACTATTCAATGTCAGTTGGATCTAAAACATTCTCACAATTACTGCAGGTTTAAGTTAGGTCAATTTCACTATGCTTCTCAGTTCTCTCTATCAACCAAAATTTTCCTCCTCTTTTTCAATTTACTGTTCGCCTTTTACCTTATGTCAATCTGTGCCGCTTTTTCTGTCCTTCTTTCTATGCCTATCTCCCTCCCTTATATAGCGACTTCGTGTGTGGTGGGAAAATAAGCTTTGGTGAAAGGAAATACTGTAGTACACCCTAAATAGAGGTACTACTGTGACAAGTGGCCTTGTTTTCAATCAATGGAGACAAAGCTTACCTCAGACACTGTCAGCTACCTGCCTTTCTGTACCCTGAAAATCACATACAATTTTAATGGTCACATGCTTTGTAAACAACAGGTGTATCCTAACAGTGAAATGCTTACTTACGGGCACTTCCAAACAATGCAGAACACAAGAAAAATTAATAATAATAATAAATAAATAAATACACAATGAGCAATGATAGCTTGGCTATATACACAGGAGTACCAGGACACGAGTCCATGTGCAGGGGTACAAGTAAAGCCAGTGTTACTACAGTATGTATGCGGATGACTTAACATTTAACACTATACACGCCATCTACTACAGCGACTGAAATGACTGCAACACTTAACAAAGAGCTGCAGTTAGTTTCAGAATGGGTGGCAAGGCATAGTTAGTCCTAAATATAATACAAACTAAAAGCATTGTATTTAGGACAAATCATTCACTAAACCCTAAACCTCAACTAAATCTTGTAATGAATAATGTGGAAATTGAGAAAGTTGAACTGTCATGGTCAAAACATATTGATACAACAGTAGCTAAGATGTGGAGAAGTCTGTCCATAATAAATTACTACTCTGCCTTCTTAACAGCACTATCAACAAGGCACTTCAGGCCTAGTTTTGTCGCACCTGGACCACTGTTTAGTGGTGTGGTTAGGTGCCACAAAGAGGATAATTGCAATGGGCTTAGAACAGTGCAGCACGGCTGGCCCTTAAATGTACACAGACAGCTAACATTAATAATATGCATGTCAATCTCTCCTGACTCTAAGAGGAGGAGAGATTGACTTCATCACTACTTGTAGTTGTGAGAGGTATTGACATGTTGAATGAACTCGGACACCCATGCATACCCCACAAGCAGTGACGAACCATCATTCAGGGCAGGTGGGGCAGAGGGGGGGCTTACCTGTTTAGCATGTTATTTTGGCATTAATACATGTCACATTAATACATGTCAATTTGTCAAGATGTTAATGCGAGTGTAGCGAAATGCTTGTGCTTCTAGTTCTGACAGTGCAGTAATATCTAACAAGTAATCTAACAAATTCACAACGACTACCTTCTACACACAATGTAAGGGGATGGAATAAGAATATGTACATATAAATATATGGATGTGCGATGGCGTGGCGGCGTAGGCAAGATGCAATAGATGGTATAAAATACAGGATATACATATGACATGAGTAATGTAGGATATGTAAACATTATTAGTGGAATTATTTAAAGTGACTAGTGATACCGTTATTAAATCCATTTATTAAATTGGCCAGTGATTTGAGTCTGTATGTTGGCAGTAGCCTCTCTATGTTAGTGATTGCTGTTTAACAGTCTGATGGCTTTGAGATAGAAATCTGATGGCCTTGAAAGTCATCATGAAAGAATAAGGGTAGACCTCAAAAATTCAAGCTCCTTGGGTGCTGCCATAGAGTTACATTAGAAGTGCCCATCCAAGAAGGCTCAAGGTCATTAGTCACAGATAAAATTACGTCAAATCACGTTATATCTACAGAAGCTTTGATCGTACTTTCAAAATCTTAACTAGCAGATTCATCATCATGAATCAAGTTGACAATCTACTGGCAAATCATTTTTAATCCTTGTCATATGAAGAGAAATAATTAAGAGAAATTATAGATAAAATGTATCGGTGCTCATCGGCCGTTTGACATAAACATTTCACAACAAGTTGGAGATCGCAAATTCATCAATGAGTGGTTTGAAAGGAATCAGTGACAGTGGCTAACTGTAAGCATTGCAAAGCAATCATTAGTCTGCAATTCAGTGGAGTGGCTGTGTGGTCCCAAACCTGGGATTAAGTGTCTCTTTTCCAAGTTTAAAATAAGAAACATTCAACATTTGCCATGCTGGTAATGAAGCATGATTTGTGCCGCGCTCAAAACTACTGTTAACATGGAACTGTGAAAACTTGGCTTCAGTGAGTTCAAGACAACTGGAAATTACGGAAATAACGAGCTCTGACTGGGAAATACGTTTTGAAAGGTCATCCAACTCGGAATTGTAAATTGGGAACTCGGGCCTCTTTCTTGAGCTACGACCTGAAGATCATTGACGTCATTATGATTCGACCTTGTTTTTCAGAGTTCCCAGTTGTCTTGAAAAGCACCATAAATCCAGAGAATGCCAAAAATGTATTGTATGCTGCTGCATAAATGATGTAATATGCCAGGAGATATGTATACTGTAGCTAAGAAAGTAATACTAAGTGTATGTTGGATGGCGCCAGAGAGGATGGCTGATGTTTTAACAAGCTCCTAACCAACTGTGCTATTTTGTTCGTTCTTTTGCTTTTTGTATTTTTTTACATATTATGCACATAATGCTGCTGCTACCATTTCTTATGACCGAAAATAACTTCTGGACATCAGAACAGCGATTACTCATCTCGAATTTGAAGAAGCTTTTTCCTTTAACATGTCCGACAAGAAGGATATACTGCTTTCCCGGAACAGGCCCAAATCCCCATCATTTGCGTGAAGAAAAGACGGAGAAAAAGGAGGCGGAGGTTGGGATGCCTTCTGAGAATTCATAGGCGGCGAGTAAACTCCCACTGCCATCCGTTCTATTGGCCATCATTGGAAAATAAAATCAAGATTATCCAACCAACGGGACATTAAAAACTGTAATATATTATGTTTCAACGAGTAGTGGATGAATGACGACACAGATAAAATAGAGCTGGCGGGATTTCCCATGCACCGGCAGAACAGAGAAGCTACGTCTGGTATAACGAGGGTGGGGGTGTGGGTCTATTTGTCAATAACAGCTGGTGCGCAATGTCTAATATTAAATAAGTCTTGAGGTATTATTCACCTGAGGTAGAGTACCTTATGATAAGCTGTAGACCACACTATCTACCTAGAGAGTTCTCATCTATATTATTCATAGCCGTCTATTTACGATCACAAACCAATGCTGGCACTAAGACCGTACTCAACCAACTCAATAAGGTCATAAGCAAACAAAAAAAAATGCTCATCCAGAAGCGGCGCTCCTAGTGGCCGGGGACTTTAATGTAGACAAACTTAAATCAGTTTTACCTTATTTATACCAGAATGTCACATGTGACATCCAGAGGAGAAAAAAACAGTAGACAACCTTTACTCCACACACAGAGATGTATACAAACCTCTCCCCCGCCCTCCATTTGGCAAATCTGACCATAATTCTATCCTCCTGATTCCTGCTTACAAGCAAAAACTAAAGCAGGAAGTACCAGTGACTCGCTCAATTCAAGAGTGGTCAGATGACGCGGATGAATCGCTACAGGACTGTTTTGCTAGCACAGACTGGAATATGTTCTGGGATTCATCCAATGGCATTGAGGAGTATACCACCTCAGTCATCAGCTTCATCAATAAGTGCTTTGACGACGTCGTCCCCACAGTGACCGTACGTACATTTCCCTGCCAGAAGCCATAGAGCTAAAGGCTAGAGCTGCCACTTTCAAGGAGCAGGACACTAATCCGGACACTTATAAGAAATCCCGCTATGCCCTCAGACAAACCATCAAACAAGCAAAGCGTCAATACAGGATTAAGATTGAATCCTATTACACCGGCTCTGATGCTTGTCGGATGTGGCAGGGCTTGAAAACTATTACTGACTACAAAGGGAAACCCAGACGCGAACTGCCCTGTCACGCGATCCTACCAGACGAGCTAAATGCCTTTTATGCTCGCTTCGAGGCAAGCAACACTGAAGCATGCACGAGAGCACCAGCTGTTCTGGATGACTGTGTGATAACGCTCTCGGTAGCGAATGTCAGCAAGACCTTTAAACAGGTCAACAGACCACCATAGTCCCTGTGCCCAAGGAAGCAAAGGTAACCTGCCTAAATGATTACCGCCCCGTAGCACTCACATCAGTAGCCATGAAGTGCTTTGAAAAGCTGATCATGGCTCACATCAACAGCATTCTCCCGGATACCCTAGACCCACTCCACCCGCATACCGCCCCAACAGATCCACAGATGACGCAATCTCAATCGCACTCCACACTGCCCTTTCCCACCTGGACAAAAGGAACACCTACGTGAGAATGCTGTTCATTGACTACAGCTCAGCGTTCAACACCATAGTGCCCACAAAGCTCATCACTAAGCTAAGGACCCTGGGACTAAACACCTCCCTCTGCAACTGGAATCTGGACTTCCTGATTGGCCGCCATCAGGTGGTAAGGGTAGGCAACAACACGTCTGCCACGCTGATCCTCAACACTCGGGCCCCTCAGGGGTGTGTACTTAGTCCCCTCCTGTGCTCCCTGTTCACCCACAACTGCGTGGCCAAACACAACTCCAACACCATCATTAAGTTTGCTTATGACACAACAGTGGTAGGCCTCATCACCGACAACAATGACACAGCCTATAGGTAGGAGGTCAGAGACCTGGTAGTGTGTTGCCAGGACAACAACCTGTCAATAGAAATGAAAGACTTTACAGTGACAGTATTTTGATGGCCCTAGGTGGCAGCATGGGGGTGTAGCTGACCTCTATTGGGCCACAGACCCTCCAGAGGGCCCACGGGGAGATCATATCTTAGAATGACCCTGGGGTGTACATACACACCAGAGCCCTCGGACACTGGAGAGCTGGATATTGAGTGGTCAGGGGTCAGCCCAGATACCACCCAGAAGGGCCAACTGGTGAGTGGCATTGGCGTTACAAAGTTACTCTAGGTGAGATCTCATTGTATTATAAAGATCTCTCCACAACCTTTCAAGCAATCAAAATACATGCTGTTAGATAAAGTGGTTGGTTCATGGGTAGAACCCATTCGTTTTCTTCCAACTGCTAAGCTCTTGTTGCTAAGATACAGTGAGCTCCAAAAGTATTGGGACAGTGACAATTATTAACTTCTTGGGGTTCTGTGCTTTTGGATTTTAAATGATACAAGGACTATGAGGTTAAAGTGCAGACTGTAAGCTTTCATTTAAGAGTATTTTCATCCATATCGTTTAGAAATTACAGCACTTTTTGTAAATAGTCCCCCCATTTTAGGAGACCAAAAGTATTGGGACAAATGCCCTTATATGTCTATTAAAGTAGTAAAAAGTTAAGTATTTGGTCCCATATTCATAGCATGCAATAACTACAAGCTTGTGACTCTACAAATGGTTAGATGCATTTGCTGTTCGTTTTGGTTGTGTTTCAGATTATTTTGCGCCCAATAGAAATTAATGGTAAATAATGTATTGTGTTATTTTGGAGTCCCTTTTACTGTAAATAAGAATAGAATATGTTTCTAAACACTTCTACATTCATGTGGATTCTACCATCATTACGGATAATCCTGAATGAATCGTGATAATAATGAGTGAGAAAGTTACATAAGCACAAATATCATACTCCTAAGACATGCTAACCTCTCTAAATTTTTTGGGGGGTATGATATTGGTGCGTCTTATAGCTTTCTTACTCATCATTATTCATGATTCATTCAGGATTATCTAATCATGGTACCATCCATATTAATGTAGACGTGTTTAGAAACATATTCTATTCTTATTCACAATAAGATTGACCCCAAAATGACTATGTACAAAAACTGCTGTAATTTCTAAACAGTTCATCCGATATGGATGAAAATACCCTACAATTAAAGCTGATAGTCTGCACTTTAACTTCATAGTCATTGTATAATTTCAAAACCAAAGTGCAAGAGTACAGAGCCAAAACAATCAAAATGATGTCACTGTCCCAATACTTTTGGAGCTCACTGTATATCAAGCCCCTGCTGATTTTTGGTTTTTAAATGTTGTTCTATGCCGGTGGGAATAAGTACATTCATGGTAACCGTGTAACTAAGGGGCTGGACTTTGCTGCTGGCAACCCTTCCCTGGATGATGTGTCCCTCTCCATCACATCCCTGTCACCAGCTTATTCTGCCATGAGCAAGGTGTCCCTGGTCATTATGAGTGAGACAGGAATTACATTTCAACCTGGACGTGTCAACATTCTGTGTCAACATTCTGCATTATTTAAGCCTGGGTGCTGGACTCACACCAGTAGTGTGGCCTGGTTTTAGTTGGCAGTGATGACTTGAATATCTGAAGGTGAGTAGTTTCATGAAAATGTGGTTGGTTTTCTCCTCAAGAGAAATTCACCACTCCATATTTTGAGCTCAAGAACCTCCAACTGTACTTCTGAACGATCTTCAGCAAGACCTTCAAACTGGGGATACGTAAAGTACTTTCACAAAGTGTCACATTAGCAATTGTATGGACTATTCAATGTCAGTTGGATCTAAAACATTCTCACAATTACTGCAGGTTTAAGTTAGGTCAATTTCACTATGCTTCTCAGTTCTCTCTATCAACCAAAATTTTCCTCCTCTTTTTCAATTTACTGTTCGCCTTTTACCTTATGTCAATCTGTGCCGCTTTTTCTGTCCTTCTTTCTATGCCTATCTCCCTCCCTTATATAGCGACTTCGTGTGTGGTGGGAAAATAAGCTTTGGTGAAAGGAAATACTGTAGTACACCCTAAATAGAGGTACTACTGTGACAAGTGGCCTTGTTTTCAATCAATGGAGACAAAGCTTACCTCAGACACTGTCAGCTACCTGCCTTTCTGTACCCTGAAAATCACATACAATTTTAATGGTCACATGCTTTGTAAACAACAGGTGTATCCTAACAGTGAAATGCTTACTTACGGGCACTTCCAAACAATGCAGAACACAAGAAAAAATTAATAATAATAATAAATAAATAAATACACAATGAGCAATGATAAGCTTGGCTATATACACAGGAGTACCAGGACACGAGTCCATGTGCAGGGGTACAAGTAAAGCCAGTGTTACTACAGTATGTATGCGGATGACTTAACATTTAACACTATACACGCCATCTACTACAGCGACTGAAATGACTGCAACACTTAACAAAGAGCTGCAGTTAGTTTCAGAATGGGTGGCAAGGCATAGTTAGTCCTAAATATAATACAAACTAAAAGCATTGTATTTAGGACAAATCATTCACTAAACCCTAAACCTCAACTAAATCTTGTAATGAATAATGTGGAAATTGAGAAAGTTGAACTGTCATGGTCAAAACATATTGATACAACAGTAGCTAAGATGTGGAGAAGTCTGTCCATAATAAATTACTACTCTGCCTTCTTAACAGCACTATCAACAAGGCACTTCAGGCCCTAGTTTTGTCGCACCTGGACCACTGTTTAGTGGTGTGGTTAGGTGCCACAAAGAGGATAATTGCAATGGGCTTAGAACAGTGCAGCACGGCTGGCCCTTAAATGTACACAGACAGCTAACATTAATAATATGCATGTCAATCTCTCCTGACTCTAAGAGGAGGAGAGATTGACTTCATCACTACTTGTAGTTGTGAGAGGTATTGACATGTTGAATGAACTCGGACACCCATGCATACCCCACAAGCAGTGACGAACCATCATTCCAGGGCAGGTGGGGCAGAGGGGGCTTACCTGTTTAGCATGTTATTTTGGCATTAATACATGTCACATTAATACATGTCAATTTGTCAAGATGTTAATGCGAGTGTAGCGAAATGCTTGTGCTTCTAGTTCTGACAGTGCAGTAATATCTAACAAGTAATCTAACAAATTCACAACGACTACCTTCTACACACAATGTAAGGGGATGGAATAAGAATATGTACATATAAATATATGGATGTCTGCGATGGCCGTGCGGCGTAGGCAAGATGCAATAGATGGTATAAAATACAGGATATACATATGACATGAGTAATGTAGGATATGTAAACATTATTAGTGGAATTATTTAAAGTGACTAGTGATACCGTTATTAAATCCATTTATTAAATTGGCCAGTGATTTGAGTCTGTATGTTGGCAGTAGCCTCTCTATGTTAGTGATTGCTGTTTAACAGTCTGATGGCTTTGAGATAGAAATCTGATGGCCTTGAAAGTCATCATGAAAGAATAAGGGTAGACCTCAAAAATTCAAGCTCCTTGGGTGCTGCCATAGAGTTACATTAGAAGTGCCCATCCAAGAAGGCTCAAGGTCATTAGTCACAGATAAAATTACGTCAAATCACGTTATATCTACAGAAGCTTTGATCGTACTTTCAAAATCTTAACTAGCAGATTCATCATCATGAATCAAGTTGACAATCTACTGGCAAATCATTTTTAATCCTTGTCATATGAAGAGAAATAATTAAGAGAAATTATAGATAAAATGTATCGGTGCTCATCGGCCGTTTGACATAAACATTTCACAACAAGTTGGAGATCGCAAATTCATCAATGAGTGGTTTGAAAGGAATCAGTGACAGTGGCTAACTGTAAGCATTGCAAAGCAATCATTAGTCTGCAATTCAGTGGAGTGGCTGTGTGGTCCCAAACCTGGGATTAAGTGTCTCTTTTCCAAGTTTAAAATAAGAAACATTCAACATTTGCCATGCTGGTAATGAAGCATGATTTGTGCCGCGCTCAAAACTACTGTTAACATGGAACTGTGAAAACTTGGCTTCAGTGAGTTCAAGACAACTGGAAATTACGGAAATAACGAGCTCTGACTGGGAAATACGTTTTGAAAGGTCATCCAACTTCGGAATTGTAAATTGGGAACTCGGGCCTCTTTCTTGAGCTACGACCTGAAGATCATTGACGTCATTATGATTCGACCTTGTTTTTCAGAGTTCCCAGTTGTCTTGAAAAGCACCATAAATCCAGAGAATGCCAAAAATGTATTGTATGCTGCTGCATAAATGATGTAATATGCCAGGGAGATATGTATACTGTAGCTAAGAAAGTAATACTAAGTGTATGTTGGATGGCGCCAGAGAGGATGGCTGATGTTTTAACAAGCTCCTAACCAACTGTGCTATTTTGTTCGTTCTTTTGCTTTTTTTGTATTTTTTTTACATATTATGCACATAATGCTGCTGCTACCATTTCTTATGACCGAAAATAACTTCTGGACATCAGAACAGCGATTACTCATCTCGAATTTGAAGAAGCTTTTTCCTTTAACATGTCCGACAAGAAGGATATACTGCTTTCCCGGGAACAGGCCCAAATCCCCATCATTTGCGTGAAGAAAAGACGGAGAAAAAGGAGGCGGAGGTTGGGATGCCTTCTGAGAATTCATAGGCGAGCGAGTAAACTCCCACTGCCATCCGTTCTATTGGCCATCATTGGAAAATAAAATCAAGATTATCCAACCAACGGGACATTAAAAACTGTAATATATTATGTTTCAACGAGTAGTGGATGAATGACGACACAGATAAAATAGAGCTGGCGGGATTTCCCATGCACCGGCAGAACAGAGAAGCTACGTCTGGTATAACGAGGGGTGGGGGTGTGGGTCTATTTGTCAATAACAGCTGGTGCGCAATGTCTAATATTAAATAAGTCTTGAGGTATTATTCACCTGAGGTAGAGTACCTTATGATAAGCTGTAGACCACACTATCTACCTAGAGAGTTCTCATCTATATTATTCATAGCCGTCTATTTACGATCACAAACCAATGCTGGCACTAAGACCGTACTCAACCAACTCAATAAGGTCATAAGCAAACAAAAAAAAATGCTCATCCAGAAGCGGCGCTCCTAGTGGCCGGGGACTTTAATGTAGACAAACTTAAATCAGTTTTACCTTATTTATACCAGAATGTCACATGTGACATCCAGAGGAGAAAAAAACAGTAGACAACCTTTACTCCACACACAGAGATGTATACAAACCTCTCCCCCGCCCTCCATTTGGCAAATCTGACCATAATTCTATCCTCCTGATTCCTGCTTACAAGCAAAAACTAAAGCAGGAAGTACCAGTGACTCGCTCAATTCAAGAGTGGTCAGATGACGCGGATGAATCGCTACAGGACTGTTTTGCTAGCACAGACTGGAATATGTTCTGGGATTCATCCAATGGCATTGAGGAGTATACCACCTCAGTCATCAGCTTCATCAATAAGTGCTTTGACGACGTCGTCCCCACAGTGACCGTCGCATTTCCCTGCCAGAAGCCATAGAGCTAAAGGCTAGAGCTGCCACTTTCAAGGAGCAGGACACTAATCCGGACACTTATAAGAAATCCCGCTATGCCCTCAGACAAACCATCAAACAAGCAAAGCGTCAATACAGGATTAAGATTGAATCCTATTACACCGGCTCTGATGCTTGTCGGATGTGGCAGGGCTTGAAAACTATTACTGACTACAAAGGGAAACCCAGACGCGAACTGCCCTGTCACGCGATCCTACCAGACGAGCTAAATGCCTTTTTATGCTCGCTTCGAGGCAAGCAACACTGAAGCATGCACGAGAGCACCAGCTGTTCTGGATGACTGTGTGATAACGCTCTCGGTAGCGAATGTCAGCAAGACCTTTAAACAGGTCAACAGACCACCATAGTCCCTGTGCCCAAGGAAGCAAAGGTAACCTGCCTAAATGATTACCGCCCCCGTAGCACTCACATCAGTAGCCATGAAGTGCTTTGAAAAGCTGATCATGGCTCACATCAACAGCATTCTCCCGGATACCCTAGACCCACTCCAATTCGCATACCGCCCCAACAGATCCACAGATGACGCAATCTCAATCGCACTCCACACTGCCCTTTCCCACCTGGACAAAAGGAACACCTACGTGAGAATGCTGTTCATTGACTACAGCTCAGCGTTCAACACCATAGTGCCCACAAAGCTCATCACTAAGCTAAGGACCCTGGGACTAAACACCTCCCTCTGCAACTGGAATCTGGACTTCCTGATTGGCCGCCATCAGGTGGTAAGGGTAGGCAACAACACGTCTGCCACGCTGATCCTCAACACTCGGGCCCCTCAGGGGTGTGTACTTAGTCCCCTCCTGTGCTCCCTGTTCACCCACAACTGCGTGGCCAAACACAACTCCAACACCATCATTAAGTTTGCTTATGACACAACAGTGGTAGGCCTCATCACCGACAACAATGACACAGCCTATAGGTAGGAGGTCAGAGACCTGGTAGTGTGTTGCCAGGACAACAACCTGTCAATAGAAATGAAAGACTTTACAGTGACAGTATTTTGATGGCCCTAGGTGGCAGCATGGGGGTGTAGCTGACCTCTATTGGGCCACAGACCCTCCAGAGGGCCCACGGGAGATCATATCTTAGAATGACCCTGGGGTGTACATACACACCAGAGCCCTCGGACACTGGAGAGCTGGATATTGAGTGGTCAGGGGTCAGCCCAGATACCACCCAGAAGGGCCAACTGGTGAGTGGCATTGGCGTTACAAAGTTACTCTAGGTGAGATCTCATTGTATTATAAAGATCTCTCCACAACCTTTCAAGCAATCAAAATACATGCTGTTAGATAAAGTGGTTGGTTCATGGGTAGAACCCATTCGTTTTCTTCCAACTGCTAAGCTCTTGTTGCTAAGATACAGTGAGCTCCAAAAGTATTGGGACAGTGACAATTATTAACTTCTTGGGGTTCTGTGCTTTTTGGATTTTAAATGATACAAGGACTATGAGGTTAAAGTGCAGACTGTAAGCTTTCATTTAAGAGTATTTTCATCCATATCGTTTAGAAATTACAGCACTTTTTGTAAATAGTCCCCCCATTTTAGGAGACCAAAAGTATTGGGACAAATGCCCTTATATGTCTATTAAAGTAGTAAAAAGTTAAGTATTTGGTCCCATATTCATAGCATGCAATAACTACAAGCTTGTGACTCTACAAATGGTTAGATGCATTTGCTGTTCGTTTTGGTTGTGTTTCAGATTATTTTGCGCGCCCAATAGAAATTAATGGTAAATAATGTATTGTGTTATTTTGGAGTCCCTTTTACTGTAAATAAGAATAGAATATGTTTCTAAACACTTCTACATTCATGTGGATTCTACCATCATTACGGATAATCCTGAATGAATCGTGATAATAATGAGTGAGAAAGTTACATAAGCACAAATATCATACTCCTAAGACATGCTAACCTCTCTAAATTTTTTGGGGGGTATGATATTGGTGCGTCTTATAGCTTTCTTACTCATCATTATTCATGATTCATTCAGGATTATCCCTAATCATGGTACCATCCATATTAATGTAGACGTGTTTAGAAACATATTCTATTCTTATTCACAATAAGATTGACCCCAAAATGACTATGTACAAAAACTGCTGTAATTTCTAAACAGTTCATCCGATATGGATGAAAATACCCTACAATTAAAGCTGATAGTCTGCACTTTAACTTCATAGTCATTGTATAATTTCAAAACCAAAGTGCAAGAGTACAGAGCCAAAACAATCAAAATGATGTCACTGTCCCAATACTTTTGGAGCTCACTGTATATCAAGCCCCTGCTGATTTTTGGTTTTTAAATGTTGTTCTATGCCGGTGGGAATAAGTACATTCATGGTAACCGTGTAACTAAGGGGCTGGACTTTGCTGCTGGCGACCCTTCCCTGGATGATGTGTCCCTCTCCATCACATCCCTGTCACCAGCTTATTCTGCCATGAGCAAGGTGTCCCTGGTCATTATGAGTGAGACAGGAATTACATTTCAACCTGGACGTGTCAACATTCTGTGTCAACATTCTGCATTATTTAAGCCTGGGTGCTGGACTCACACCAGTAGTGTGGCCTGGTTTTAGTTGGCAGTGATGACTTGAATATCTGAAGGTGAGTAGTTTCATGAAAATGTGGTTGGTTTTCTCCTCAAGAGAAATTCACCACTCCATATTTTGAGCTCAAGAACCTCCAACTGTACTTCTGAACGATCTTCAGCAAGACCTTCAAACTGGGGATACGTAAAGTACTTTCACAAAGTGTCACATTAGCAATTGTATGGACTATTCAATGTCAGTTGGATCTAAAACATTCTCACAATTACTGCAGGTTTAAGTTAGGTCAATTTCACTATGCTTCTCAGTTCTCTCTATCAACCAAAATTTTCCTCCTCTTTTTTCAATTTACTGTTCGCCTTTTACCTTATGTCAATCTGTGCCGCTTTTTCTGTCCTTCTTTCTATGCCTATCTCCCTCCCTTATATAGCGACTTCGTGTGTGGTGGGAAAATAAGCTTTGGTGAAAGGAAATACTGTAGTACACCCTAAATAGAGGTACTACTGTGACAAGTGGCCTTGTTTTCAATCAATGGAGACAAAGCTTACCTCAGACACTGTCAGCTACCTGCCTTTCTGTACCCTGAAAATCACATACAATTTTAATGGTCACATGCTTTGTAAACAACAGGTGTATCCTAACAGTGAAATGCTTACTTACGGGCACTTCCAAACAATGCAGAACACAAGAAAAAATTAATAATAATAATAAATAAATAAATACACAATGAGCAATGATAGCTTGGCTATATACACAGGGTACCAGGACACGAGTCCATGTGCAGGGGTACAAGTAAAGCCAGTGTTACTACAGTATGTATGCGGATGACTTAACATTTAACACTATACACGCCATCTACTACAGCGACTGAAATGACTGCAACACTTAACAAAGAGCTGCAGTTAGTTTCAGAATGGGTGGCAAGGCATAGTTAGTCCTAAATATAATACAAACTAAAAGCATTGTATTTAGGACAAATCATTCACTAAACCCTAAACCTCAACTAAATCTTGTAATGAATAATGTGGAAATTGAGAAAGTTGAACTGTCATGGTCAAAACATATTGATACAACAGTAGCTAAGATGTGGAGAAGTCTGTCCATAATAAATTACTACTCTGCCTTCTTAACAGCACTATCAACAAGGCACTTCAGGCCCTAGTTTTGTCGCACCTGGACCACTGTTTAGTGGTGTGGTTAGGTGCCACAAAGAGGATAATTGCAATGGGCTTAGAACAGTGCAGCACGGCTGGCCCTTAAATGTACACAGACAGCTAACATTAATAATATGCATGTCAATCTCTCCTGACTCTAAGAGGAGGAGAGATTGACTTCATCACTACTTGTAGTTGTGAGAGGTATTGACATGTTGAATGAACTCGGACACCCATGCATACCCCACAAGCAGTGACGAACCATCATTCAGGGCAGGTGGGGCAGAGGGGGGGCTTACCTGTTTAGCATGTTATTTTGGCATTAATACATGTCACATTAATACATGTCAATTTGTCAAGATGTTAATGCGAGTGTAGCGAAATGCTTGTGCTTCTAGTTCTGACAGTGCAGTAATATCTAACAAGTAATCTAACAAATTCACAACGACTACCTTCTACACACAATGTAAGGGGATGGAATAAGAATATGTACATATAAATATATGGATGTGCGATGGCCGTGCGGCGTAGGCAAGATGCAATAGATGGTATAAAATACAGGATATACATATGACATGAGTAATGTAGGATATGTAAACATTATTAGTGGAATTATTTAAAGTGACTAGTGATACCGTTATTAAATCCATTTATTAAATTGGCCAGTGATTTGAGTCTGTATGTTGGCAGTAGCCTCTCTATGTTAGTGATTGCTGTTTAACAGTCTGATGGCTTTGAGATAGAAATCTGATGGCCTTGAAAGTCATCATGAAAGAATAAGGGTAGACCTCAAAAATTCAAGCTCCTTGGGTGCTGCCATAGAGTTACATTAGAAGTGCCCATCCAAGAAGGCTCAAGGTCATTAGTCACAGATAAAATTACGTCAAATCACGTTATATCTACAGAAGCTTTGATCGTACTTTCAAAATCTTAACTAGCAGATTCATCATCATGAATCAAGTTGACAATCTACTGGCAAATCATTTTTAATCCTTGTCATATGAAGAGAAATAATTAAGAGAAATTATAGATAAAATGTATCGGTGCTCATCGGCCGTTTGACATAAACATTTCACAACAAGTTGGAGATCGCAAATTCATCAATGAGTGGTTTGAAAGGAATCAGTGACAGTGGCTAACTGTAAGCATTGCAAAGCAATCATTAGTCTGCAATTCAGTGGAGTGGCTGTGTGGTCCCAAACCTGGGATTAAGTGTCTCTTTTCCAAGTTTAAAATAAGAAACATTCAACATTTGCCATGCTGGTAATGAAGCATGATTTGTGCCGCGCTCAAAACTACTGTTAACATGGAACTGTGAAAACTTGGCTTCAGTGAGTTCAAGACAACTGGAAATTACGGAAATAACGAGCTCTGACTGGGAAATACGTTTTGAAAGGTCATCCAACTCGGAATTGTAAATTGGGAACTCGGGCCTCTTTCTTGAGCTACGACCTGAAGATCATTGACGTCATTATGATTCGACCTTGTTTTTTTCAGAGTTCCCAGTTGTCTTGAAAAGCACCATAAATCCAGAGAATGCCAAAAATGTATTGTATGCTGCTGCATAAATGATGTAATATGCCAGGGAGATATGTATACTGTAGCTAAGAAAGTAATACTAAGTGTATGTTGGATGGCGCCAGAGAGGATGGCTGATGTTTTAACAAGCTCCTAACCAACTGTGCTATTTTGTTCGTTCTTTTGCTTTTTTTGTATTTTTTTTACATATTATGCACATAATGCTGCTGCTACCATTTCTTATGACCGAAAATAACTTCTGGACATCAGAACAGCGATTACTCATCTCGAATTTGAAGAAGCTTTTTCCTTTAACATGTCCGACAAGAAGGATATACTGCTTTCCCGGGAACAGGCCCAAATCCCCATCATTTGCGTGAAGAAAAGACGGAGAAAAAGGAGGCGGAGGTTGGGATGCCTTCTGAGAATTCATAGGCGAGCGAGTAAACTCCCACTGCCATCCGTTCTATTGGCCATCATTGGAAAATAAAATCAAGATTATCCAACCAACGGGACATTAAAAACTGTAATATATTATGTTTCAACGAGTAGTGGATGAATGACGACACAGATAAAATAGAGCTGGCGGGATTTCCCATGCACCGGCAGAACAGAGAAGCTACGTCTGGTATAACGAGGGGTGGGGGTGTGGGTCTATTTGTCAATAACAGCTGGTGCGCAATGTCTAATATTAAATAAGTCTTGAGGTATTATTCACCTGAGGTAGAGTACCTTATGATAAGCTGTAGACCACACTATCTACCTAGAGAGTTCTCATCTATATTATTCATAGCCGTCTATTTACGATCACAAACCAATGCTGGCACTAAGACCGTACTCAACCAACTCAATAAGGTCATAAGCAAACAAAAAAAAAAATGCTCATCCAGAAGCGGCGCTCCTAGTGGCCGGGGACTTTAATGTAGACAAACTTAAATCAGTTTTACCTTATTTATACCAGAATGTCACATGTGACATCCAGAGGAGAAAAAAACAGTAGACAACCTTTACTCCACACACAGAGATGTATACAAACCTCTCCCCCCGCCCTCCATTTGGCAAATCTGACCATAATTCTATCCTCCTGATTCCTGCTTACAAGCAAAAACTAAAGCAGGAAGTACCAGTGACTCGCTCAATTCAAGAGTGGTCAGATGACGCGGATGAATCGCTACAGGACTGTTTTGCTAGCACAGACTGGAATATGTTCTGGGATTCATCCAATGGCATTGAGGAGTATACCACCTCAGTCATCAGCTTCATCAATAAGTGCTTTGACGACGTCGTCCCCACAGTGACCGTGACGTACATTTCCCTGCCAGAAGCCATAGAGCTAAAGGCTAGAGCTGCCACTTTCAAGGAGCAGGACACTAATCCGGACACTTATAAGAAATCCCGCTATGCCCTCAGACAAACCATCAAACAAGCAAAGCGTCAATACAGGATTAAGATTGAATCCTATTACACGGCTCTGATGCTTGTCGGATGTGGCAGGGCTTGAAAACTATTACTGACTACAAAGGGAAACCCAGACGCGAACTGCCCTGTCACGCGATCCTACCAGACGAGCTAAATGCCTTTTATGCTCGCTTCGAGGCAAGCAACACTGAAGCATGCACGAGAGCACCAGCTGTTCTGGATGACTGTGTGATAACGCTCTCGGTAGCGAATGTCAGCAAGACCTTTAAACAGGTCAACAGACCACCATAGTCCCTGTGCCCAAGGAAGCAAAGGTAACCTGCCTAAATGATTACCGCCCCGTAGCACTCACATCAGTAGCCATGAAGTGCTTTGAAAAGCTGATCATGGCTCACATCAACAGCATTCTCCCGGATACCCTAGACCCACTCCACCTGCATACCGCCCCAACAGATCCACAGATGACGCAATCTCAATCGCACTCCACACTGCCCTTTCCCACCTGGACAAAAGGAACACCTACGTGAGAATGCTGTTCATTGACTACAGCTCAGCGTTCAACACCATAGTGCCCACAAAGCTCATCACTAAGCTAAGGACCCTGGGACTAAACACCTCCCTCTGCAACTGGAATCTGGACTTCCTGATTGGCCGCCATCAGGTGGTAAGGGTAGGCAACAACACGTCTGCCACGCTGATCCTCAACACTCGGGCCCCTCAGGGGTGTGTACTTAGTCCCCTCCTGTGCTCCCTGTTCACCCACAACTGCGTGGCCAAACACAACTCCAACACCATCATTAAGTTTGCTTATGACACAACAGTGGTAGGCCTCATCACCGACAACAATGACACAGCCTATAGGTAGGAGGTCAGAGACCTGGTAGTGTGTTGCCAGGACAACAACCTCTCCCTCAATGTGAGCAAGACAAAGAAGCTGATCGTGGACTACTAATGGGGGCCAAACAAGGGGCTGTAGTGGAGCCGGTCGAGAGGGGTGTCCACAACCCCCAACGAACTATCATGGTCCAAATACACCAAGACAGTCGTGAAGAGGGCACAACAACACCTTTTCCCCTTCAGGAGACTGAAAAGATTTGGCATGGGTCCCCAGATCCTCAAAAAGTTCTACAGCTGCACCATCGAGAGCATCCTGACCGGTTGCATCAGCACCTGGTATGACAACTGCTCGGCATCTGACCGTAAAGCGCTACAGAGGGTAGTGCGTATGGCCCAGTACATCACTGGGGCCAAGCCTACTGACATCCAGGACTTTTATAATAGGCGATGTCAGAGGAAATACCAAAAAATTGGCAGAAACTCCATTCACCCAAGTCATAGACTGTTTTCTCTGCTACCGCAAGGCAAGTAGTACCGGAACGCCAAATATAGGACCAAAAGGCTCCTTAACAGCTTCTACCCCCAAGCCATAAGACTGCTGAACAAATGGCCACCGGACTATTTACATTGACACCCCCCCCCCTCCATTTGTTTTGTACACTGCTGCTACTCGCTGTTTATTATCTATGCATAGTCACTTCACCCCTACCTACATGCACAAATGGGGACTGTGAAGCAACACAAACACAGGCACAGACACATGCATACACACACACACACAATGCCATACGCACTATACACACAATTACACAAGGGATTTTGTGTTGTAGATATGTGGTAGTAGAGTAGGGGCCTGAGGGAACACATTCAATGTGTTGTGAAATATGTTGTGAATGTATTGTAAGGTTTTTAAAATTGTATAACTGCTTTATTTTGCTGGACCCCAGGAAGTGTAGCAGCTGACCTTGGCTTTATTTGGTAAATACAGCATAGTTACCGTAAATGAAATATTACAGAGGTGTTTTTTTCTAATGTTAACGTAGAAATATGCACTGTACCTTTTATTCATTCAGTTGTATCAAACTGTGACAGAGCAGAAATGAGTCAAATTTGTATTCCTTTGTCGTCAGTGCATTCATCGATGCCTAAATGCTGGGTGGAGGTGGGGAGGAGGTGGGGGAGGCTGTCTCCCTGCACTGTAAATCATCCCAGGGGTCCTCTCCTCTCAACTATGCATGGAAGAGAGAGAGAGAGAGAGAGAGAGAGAGAGAGAGAGAGAGAGAGAGAGAGAGAGAGAGAGAGAGAGAGAGAGAGAGAGAGAGAGAGAGAGAGAGGTCCCATCCCATCCACAGCCACGCAGAGTAAGTCTGACCTCTACTGGTTTCACGGTAAATTACAGCATTAGAGCAAATTTTTATAGAAATGTATCTAAGCTGACTGGACATGCAGCGAAAAATGTGTCTGTTCATCTTCAAACCTTGTGATCCATCAGACAGTGTGACGGGGGAGTTGTTGATCAGCAATCACTCTGAGAGCTTTGTGGGGATCTACATGTGTGAGGTGACCAACTCTATGGGGAACGAGAGGTGCAGAATCAATTCTGAAGGCGTAACTTCCGAAATGTGCTAGACTACCCAGCCAAAATAAAGGGACGTCTTTTTGTATTTCTTTAAAACATTTTGGAGTTCCTCCGTTTCCCAATGTTATTGAACTTGAGATTTCATTTGATGTAGGTACTCACTCAGTCATTCACTCAGACAGTCATTCACTCAGACAGTCATTCACTCAGACAGTCATTCACTCACTCAGTCATTCATTCACTCACTCACTCACTCATTCACTCACTCACTCACTCACTCACTCAGTCAGTCATTCACTCACTCACTCACTTAGTCATTCACTCACTCCGTCCTGCACTCACTCGCTCAGTCATTCACTCACTCACTCAGTCATTCACTCACTCACTCACTCACTCAGTCACTCACTCACTCACTCACTCACTCGCTTACTCACTTAGTCATTCACTCACTCAGTCATTCACTCACTCAGTCCTGCACTCACTCACTCGCTCAGTCATTCACTCACTCACTCACTCACTCACTCACTCACTCACTCACTCAGTCATTCACTCACTCACTCACTCACTCACTCACTCACTCACTCACTCACTGTCATCATTCACTCACTCACGCCCTCAATCAATCATTCACTCAGTCAGTCATTCAGTCAGTCAGTCATTCACTCAGTATCTCAGTCATTCATTCACTCAGTCATTCATTCACTCAGTCATTCACTCACTCACTCAGTCATTCACTCACTCACTCAGTCACTCAGTCAGTTGCTCACTCAGTCACTCACTCAGTCATTCACTCAGTCATTCATTCATTCATTCATTCAGTCAGTCAGTCAGTCAGTCATTCACTCAGTCACTCACTCACTCACTCACTCATTCACTCACTCACTCACTGTCATCATTCAGTCACTCACTCACTCAGTCACTCATTCAGTCATTGTCAGTCATTCACTCACTCATTCAGTCAGTCATTCACTCACTCACTCAGTCATTCACTCACTCACTCACTCACTCACTCAGTCATTCACTCACTCACTCACTGTCATCACTCACTCATTCACTCACTGTCATCACTGTGTCATCACTCACTCACTGTCATGACTCACTCACACACTCACTCACTCACTCACTCACTCACTCACTCACTCACTCACTGTCATCATTCACTCAATCAGTCATTCACTCACTCACTGTCATTCACTCACTCACTCACTGTCATCCTTCACTCACTCACTGTCATGACTCACTCACTCCCTCACTGTCAGTCACTCAATCACTCACTCACTCACTCACTGCCGTCCCTCCCTCCCTCACTCAATGTCACTCACTCACGTCTGTCCCTCCCTCACTCAGTCACTCACTCACTGTCATTCACTCACTCACTCACTCACTCACTCACTCACTGTCAGTCACTCCCTCACTCACTTACTGTCACTCACTCACTGTCACTCACTCACTGTCATGACTCCCTCCCTCCCTCACTCACTGTCATTCACTCACTCCCTCACTGTCACTCACTCACTGCCGTCCCTACCTCCCTCCCTCCCTCACTCACTGTCACTCACTCACTTCCGTCCCTCACTCACTCATTCACTCACTCACTCACTCACTCACTTACTGTCACTCACTCACTGTTGTCCGTCCCTCCCTCCGTCACTCAGTCATTCACTCACTCAGTCACTTACTCAGTCACGTCATTCACTCACTCACTCACTCATTCACTTAGTCACTCACTCAGTCACATCATTCACTCACTCACTCAGTCTTCACTCAGTCAGTCATTCACTGTCATTCACTCACTCACTTACTGTCACTCACTCACTGTCGTCCGTCCGTCTGTCCGTCCCTCCCTCCGTCACGTCATTCACTCAGTATCTCAGTCATTCATTCACTCAGTCACTCACTCACTCACTCACTCAGTCAGTTGCTCACTCAGTCACTCACTCAGTCATTCACTCACTCAGTCATTCATTCAGTCAGTCAGTCAGTCATTCACTCAGTCACTCACTCACTCATTCACTCACTCACTCACTCACTCACTGTCATCATTCAGTCACTCACTCAATCATTCACTCAGTCAGTAGTCATTCACTCAGTCAGTCACTCACTCACTCACTCACTCAGTCAGTCATTCAATCACTCAGTCAGTCAGTCATTCCCTCACTCAGTCATTCCCTCACTCACTGTCATGATTCACTCACTCATTCAGTCAGTCACTCAATCACTCAATCACTCAGTCACTCATTCAGTCATTGTCAGTCATTCACTCACTCATTCAGTCAGTCATTCACTCACTCACTCAGTCATTCACTCACTCACTCATTCACTCAGTCATTCACTCAGTCATTCACTCACTAACTCACATCACTCACTCACTCACTCAGTCATTCACTCACTCACTGTCATCACTCACTCATTCACTCACTGTCATCACTGTGTCATCACTCACTCACTGTCATGACTCACTCACTCACTCACTCACTCACTCACTGTCATCATTCACTCAATCAGTCATTCACTCACTCACTGTCATTCACTCACTCACTCACTGTCATCCTTCACTCACTCACTGTCATGACTCACTCACTCCCTCACTGTCAGTCACTCACTCACTCACTCACTCACTCACTGCCGTCCCTCCCTCCCTCACTCAATGTCACTCACTCACTCACGTCCGTCCCTCTCTCCCTCACTCAGTCACTCACTCACTGTCATTCACTCACTCACTCACTCACTCACTCACTGTCAGTCACTCCCTCACTCACTTACTGTCACTCACTGTCATGACTCCCTCCCTCCCTCACTCACTGTCATTCACTCACTCCCTCACTGTCACTCACTCACTGCCGTCCCTACCTCCCTCACTCACTGTCACTCACTCACTTCCGTCCCTCACTCACTCACTCACTCACTCACTCACTCACTCACTCACTCACTGTCATTCACTCACTCACTCACTCACTCACTCACTTACTGTCACTCACTCACTGTTGTCCGTCCCTCCCTCCGTCACTCAGTCATTCACTCACTCAGTCACTTACTCAGTCACGTCATTCACTCACTCACTCACTCACTCAGTCATTCACTTAGTCACTCACTCAGTCACATCATTCACTCACTCACGCAGTCTTCACTCAGTCAGTCATTCACTGTCATTCACTCACTCACTTACTGTCACTCACTCACTGCCGTCCGTCCGTCCGTCCCTCCCTCCGTCACGTCATTCACTCACTCACTCAGTCATTCACTCACTCACTCACTCACTCACTCACTCACTCACTCACTCACTCACTCAGTCAGTCAGTCATTCACTCACTTTAAACCACAAAAAAGTGAAAAAGTTCCTTCAATTGGTGCTTCTTCCCTCTGTCTCCCTAGCCCCTATCAGGACTGGTAATGGGTACTTTGATGGGGTTTCTACTGCTCATCATCATTATGGCGATACTTATCTGGCTTCTCATCTACAAGTGTGATGCAATATCAGGTATGGAAGAACATACTGTTTTCACACTACAAATGTAGATGGTTCTGTGGCCATACTGCTGCTTCACCTCTTCTTCTTCCCGCAGGGAGGACGTCCCAGCCCCGGAGAGCCGGCCACAGAGCCAATGCACTGGCCATGGCATAAGCCTCCACCCTGGGGTAATCCCATGCACCAGCACTGAATATACACCTGTCAAATATGACAGCAGATACGGCTATGCAGTTTGATCGGAGAGAAAATTATTACTATTATTTGCTTAACAGGGTGAAATGAGATATATGTACTATGAACAAAGAGAGCACATTCCCTATAGTGACTGAAAAGGTACATAATCAGTGGGTTTTAATCATATTAGAAAAATAATTCCTGAAAGACGCTGAGACATAATTAGAAATTCATACTGTTGATAGATGTTGCTTTGGCAATGGAATAGGATAAAAAGCAAATACTACAAAAGAAGCAGAACAGTTATCTCATCTCAAAATTAGTTTCTAAGTCATCAAATATCAAAGCCACAGTCTACAATTTCCAGTAATTTCCATGTTCAACTAATGAAATATACCATTTGATTTAGCAGAATATTACCTTAATGAGATTTGTATTACTTTACCTTATCATAACTAAAATAACTAAGGACTCATTACTCTGCTATGTAGATTTTTTTGGGGGGGGGCAGCACTATTTGATGTTATGCACCTTTAGACTCAGTGATGATATCCTTTAGTGTGCAGTGCAGGCATCAGGGTTCTGAAGCCTGAAATCAGTTTGTAACTGTGTTAAGTTTTTCATTTTCTGGAAATGTGCACTAGTTTAATACTTGACCGTTTTGTCCTTATAGCAGCACTTCATTATGTGTGTGTGTGTGTGTGTGTGTGTGTGGTACACATAAACGTCCCTACACTGTAATCAGTCATCGAAGCTTCTAAGTGACACAAACACTGCATTACAAGGGAGTGTAAAGAACAACTTCATTCGTCATCCAAGGTCAATAAATAGGCCATGTGAATCAGTGTACAGACTTACCACCTGAAGAAGTGGGGCAAACTAGTCATGCGTAGCCAGCCCAGATGTTGTATTCTCACGTTCAATATGCTAACAGCTGCTCCTCATGTTGTTGTGTCATCAGACGTCCACAAGACGGCACCTATAAGCAATCACATTTCCCTCTGATTTCTCAAAGTTCCAAATGACATCTGGACGTATTAGGTATTGTATTAGGTATTTGACTTTGTTAAAAAAAGGTTTTGTTATTTAGCTCATAAAACTCCAGAAATTCCAGAAACAGAAACATCAAATTTAGGCAAAAAGATATTTATTTCATGATAGACCTCATTTTGGAAATACTCGACTGTTCAAAAAAATGTACACGATTAAGTAATTTTTTGAGGATGAACTGACAGGAGTTGAAATATCTATTACCACATGCAATGGGTTTTCTCCACTACACAAACAGCGACTAAGTAATCCCCCCCCATCCCCTTAGCTAACATGTACTCCCCTCAAAATGAACTCTTTCAATCCTAGATGGCAGGAGTTGTATTTGGGAGTAGTGGGCCTTTGGAATACACACAGTCACATTTGGTCAGAAACCTACAGTACTCTTTCCTCTTCCACCACATCAGTCTTAGTTTGTCAGCCAACATCACTGTTTGAATCCTTCTGTTCAGTAGATTATTGTGGGTAGCCTACTTGGCAACTGATCTGGGATGGGACCAGGGAATATGGCAGCCATCTGTATCTCTATCTTCTAATTAAATGGATGTGGTCATTCAGTCAATGATCCAGTGTGGCTTTCTTCACTGTAGACTACATGCAATCTGCTGCACTGTTTTCCCTTGGAGCTAGAAAATGTATGACTGCATACAATATGTGGATATTGTGACACCTTCATATTATGTTCAGGTAGATCATCATATCATGATTTTGACTTTTTGATTATGTGTAATTCATGTAGCTACCATATTACTTTGCCAGTCACCAAAGCAACAAACGTTGATTTAAATTGTAAACTTGCTAAAGTCCATTTTTAAATAAGGCAAGGTACAAACAAACTGATAATACAAATATCTAGGTTAAAGTTCATGCGGACATTAATAAAAAGAGGTTGCATTTGGCTTTAAAATAATTCAGGTTGGTCCAGTTTTCAGCAAGTAAATTTGGTCTTGTTCAAAATAAAACAAAATAAAAACAACAAAAACATTGAACACCAAGATAGATTTTCAGTGCATTAAGTGGGTGTTGGACTGACTTAAAGTTTCCCTTTTTGCATCCTGTTGATTGTGAGGAGATCCCATAGACGTAAAGTGCTGAGACTGATGTGAACCTTCTATCTGTACACCCATTCTACCTACCATTACACCTTTCGGTGGGTCGCTGTGTTTTTTGGCTGCGACAGGAACAGTTCATTTCCCGACTCCAGTGTAATGTTTCTGAGGGCCACTGTCTGTCTGTCTTCAGTCAGCAAGGAGGACAAATTAATGAACTCCCTCCTTGCACCAGTCACAGAGTGTTGATGACTGGAGCAATCCCAAATGTTCCATCGCCCCCTTCTCTCTTCTTCTCCATCCATAGTCCACTCTGCAGTAGAGGATGGATGGGTAGAGCTCGACTGCAAGCTGCCCATGGTTCATGGACCATGACTGGCGAATCCTGTGAGCATTGACCACACTTCAAAGGCAAGTGTGAATGGGTCTGTGTGTGCAAGGCCATTTCTCCTTCCATCTCTCCTGGAAGCCTTCAAGGCATCGCCATGACAACTAAGGCAAAATCTTCCAGCAAAAGGACACAAACCTGTGTCGTGTTATTTTTCTTTTTGTCTGCTGTGTTGCTAATCTCAACAACACACAATAATTGTTAGGATCTCTGTTAAATAAATTATCTATACATTATATTAGCCCCTCCCATAGACCTGCAACAAAGGAGGAGTCTATCTATGTAATAAAACTATAGGTTCCCAGTATCTGTATGTACTGTATGTTGGGCCTCTCTACCATTTTTCTCAGTCCATGTCAGCCTCTTCAGAACAACAAGAGGCAGACAAACTTCCTCACAGAGATCAAACAGGACAAGATCTTACAAAAAAACAACATAAGCAAAGCCGATGCACACAAGTAGGAAGAAAACCAGAGTAGAAACATTGTTCACTGCAAAATCAGTATCCAGCAAAAAGTATTCCACATGGTGTTTCCCTGGAAACCAACTAGTCCTCTCTAAGGACTCTGGAGCGAGGTGTGATGTGATTGGACTGGGGCCGTGGTGACATCAGAGCCTCACTGAACTCCTTCTTCGTCAACGTACGTTGAGGGAAACCAGCCAATCTGAAATGTTAACAATGAGATCAGAAACTTGACAAACCTGTGTAATTACACAGCAATTGCTATAGTAAGAACATTGTAATATCATGAATACCATCTCTTAAGCCCCTCCTATTTTCATTCTCGCTCACCCTGCCGTTGGCCTCTCCCTTCCACCAGCCCTGGTCTCCTCCAATCTTGCTGTAGATCTTGACGATGTCCCCTTCTCTGAGAGACAGCTCCCTCATGTCCCGTGCTGCAAAGTTGTACCTGGCCACCGCTGTGCTGACCACCCTCGGCGTGAATACTGCAACAATGACATCAGAGCGAGTCAGTGGGATAACAGTGCAGAGAGACCAGACACAGTGGTGGCCCACAGATAAAGATTGTGGGAGAGTGCACAACATTAACAGACAGTAGTGGAGATTAGGGTTGGAGGAGAGGATGGTGCATGAGTGATATGGAGGAGATGGATTCTACACCTTGATTCAATTTGACTTTGACTTTCTAAAGAAACCAGTTCATTCAATGCTCTACTCAATGATGGCACAGTGATGACACACACATCCTATATGCTCCAAACAATGTAATGTACAATGATGGCACATGACAACAGAGATGAGAATTTATGACAGCAGCTATGAAAGAATACAGGATGAAAAGGGATGTGAAAAGGGAGGAGAGGTGGCTTGCTAGAGGAAAGAGGGAAGAAGAACAAGAGCTGAAAAAAAGGGAGGATAGAGTACCTGACCAGAAGGGGGCTGAGCTCTGAGAGGAGAAGTTGAGACCCTGAGGACTGAGGAAGGAGAAGTTGTAGGAAGCGCCAATGGCTGCTGAGACAGGCAGTGGAAGAGAGAACAAGAAAGATAGAAAGAGAGAGAAAGGAAATTCATTAGGGAGCGTGCAATAGCTGGCCAGAGAGTAGCGTGGCCAACACACTGGGTTTTGGACAGACAGCCTCCATGGGAACAAATAGCCTAAATCAAGAGGGAGAAAACTACTACTCCATTTTATACCCATGTCTCACACACTAAAGAACCAACCTTGACAAATGTCCAAGCCACCAGAGGTGCTGAATCCTGCTCCTGGCCAGCCAGCCCCTATCCTCTCCCCTGGAGCACACCCCTTCCAACCCCTCCAACCCACACACACGACACACTCCCATTCATCTCTCCATCCATTTCCACACACTGACCAGAAAAATGGAGGGAAAGAAATGTGTTGTTTGTGCCAGATGGACCTGGCTGGAGAGGGAGAAAGACTATGTGGGAGCCTGGCCAGAACAGAGAGCAGAGCCAAATCATTTATTACACATCTAATGATGGAGAGTGTTCAACAGCGCCTATTCAGCTGGTCAGCCAGCCAGCCCAGGGCCTGAGACAGCTGCCATGAGCCCCAGCCCAGCCTTCCCCCTTCACTCTCTCTTTGATGGGTTGGTTAGGTCAGGGGAAGTGGTGACTCTGGGAGGTACCGAGCCCTACAGGGTGACTGGCTTGGCTGGGTGTCTCCTGTTCTGGGAGGAGAGGGGCGGGAGGAGAAACAAACCGGCAGCCTGTCCCTGTCAGTTAACTCTGTGCCCATAGCCCTGCACACTCTGTAAGAATGCATGCACTAACTCTGAATAGGGATGTCTGTATTGTCAGACAGTTGAGGAAGAGGGAGGAGGAAGGCTCACCAGGGATGGGCTCACCTGGAGAGCGGGTGCTGGCCCGCGACGCCGGCCCCCGTTCTTTAGATTTGTAGGGATATCGTAACGTTGTGTCTAGCAGCTTGAAACTCTCCTTCAGTGAATGAGACTGATAGTACTCCACCAACTCCTGTCAGACAGAACACAAGAGAAAGAAGCAATAGGGTCATTCATTAATCATATAAACATTAGAAGTAGTACGGGACATTATGTGACTGATTGATGAAAGCTATATTACCAGTAGACTCTCAAACTTCTTAGCCTCAGTGATGTGGATCCAGCTGTCTTTCTCAATGACTTTAATGTGCTTCACTTCATCATTGAACCTGTCGAAGACAAAAGTACTGCAGTGACTAGAGAGGAATCACAGGGAAGGGAACAGACAGAGTGGGCATGGTCTAACTCTAAAGGCATCCCAAACTGTATAACAACTTCCTGGCAATGTACACTACAAAGACTGAGTCATTCAATAAAGCACTATAAAGTACGCAAAGGAATGGAGGTTTGGTAGTGTTAGAGACACAGAGAAGTCTCCTGTTATTTACCTTTCCTAGGGCAAATGGTAAACAACACTCACTTGATGCTGATGGCAAACCTCTCTGCCTCAGCAGTCCTCTCTCTGATCAGGTATGTTCCACTGCTGTGGGACTTCAACAGGTTGTCAGCCTGTGTCCGCTCCATGTTGCCAGCAAACCTGACGGCACATTGAGGGGGAACACAGGTCCTTGAAGGACTACAAATACACATAGGAATACCATGTCTTAACATAGTAATACCCTGTCTTAACATAGTAATACACTGTCCTAACATAGTAATACACTGTCCTAACATAGTAATACCATGTCTTAACATAGTAATACACTGTCCTAACATAGTAATACACTGTCTTAACATAGTAATATACTGTCTTAACATAGTAATTCACTGTCTTAACATAGTAATACCCTGTCTTAACATAGTAATACACTGTCCTAACATAGTAATATGCTGTCCTAAAATAGTAATACCATGTCTTAACATAGTAATACACTGTCCTAACATAGTAATACACTGTCTTAACATAGTAATATACTGTCTTAACATAGTAATTCACTGTCTTAACATAGTAATACCCTGTCTTAACATAGTAATACACTGTCCTAACATAGTAATATGCTGTCCTAACATAGTAATACACTGTCTTAACATAGTAATATATTGTCTTAACATAGTAATTCACTGTCTTAACATAGTAATACTCTGTCTTAACATAGTAATGCACTGTCCTAACATAATAATACCACAGTAATACAATGTATTTACTGTAGAGAAATTAGGAGATAGTACTTTCAAACTACACTGAATCATAATTTCAAAATGAGGACATCCCAACTTTTTAAACATGTATGATAGTATCCAAGGTGAAGGGTCGTACCAGGGGTATCCATAGTAGTCTGTTTCCCTTGAGGGCTGCCGGCTTGGGAGAGACTGGAACAAAGGCTGTTGTAACAACAACAAAATCAGCATTAGAGAGTTCATAAATAGAGTAGAATCATTAGTGAGTGAATTAATGTGTATGTTTGAGGGATATTTTACCTTGGGGTCCAAACAAGGCTTTACACAGTTGTTAGGAAAGAAGCCACTCTTCTGGGTTTGGATAAGCTTTCCCTGGGAGACAGAGACACTAGGTGTTGATATACAACAACTCTACTGCTATGGATGGATATAGGAGAATGATATGAATGTTCCTCAGAATGTGATTGTTAGGTGATAACCTATAGTCACTATTTCTAGGCGGGAGGGAGTGATTTTACCTCCCACCAGGTGGTGTCAGGTTCCCCCTTCAGCAGCTCGATGAAGTCCCCTGTCTGAAAGGAGAGTGGAGTCTTCCCCGGAGGAACAGGGGTCCCATTATAGTTCCTTACTGCCACCATCTTAGGGCCTGAAGCCAGGATAAAATGCATACAGTAAGATAAACTGAACACTCTTCCAATGGGCTATGAAGACTACACAGAATTCTCCATATACATCTCAACACTTCCATCACTTGCACTAGTCTATTCAATCAGCGCTTGTATTGTAGTCTTCCACTAGATGGAAGCAGAGAGCTGTAGCTTTAATCCACCTTCCAAACAACTTCAAGTTAGTTTGACAGCTTGAGAGCAATCTTTATCGAAGTCCGCTGTACATTGTTATGATTTCTGACTGACTAACATTACACCGTGCTATGTGAATTCCTGTATACACAGCATTCCTACCTGATGACGGTAGTACATGGTCCTGAAAGAGGAAGGACCAACACATAACAGGGTCAAGATAAGGGAGCTCCACAGTGGAGTTATAGTGCTATGATGCTACACAACCAAATAGATGTATCAATAATTTATCAATAAAACAGCAATATGAAAACTTCTTCATGAAACAATAGATTGCATTCTTCAAAAGGTGTTGAAGCTGAATGTCTAAGAAGCGGGAGGGTGAAACACTCACCGTGTCGAGTGGATCTGAAAAAATAAGAGCGAAAGAGAAAGGAAGAGAAAGAGCAGTTGGTAAACAAAATGTTACAACTCAGTATTTATTCATGTCCCATTGGACAGTCTGTATCTAGGGAGACTTGTCAGTAACACCTCACATGAAGTTGCTCTTATACCTGTGTAGAACCACTGTAATGTATAGTACTGGAGTTGAGCGTAAAGTAAACCTACTGATTTTGCAGATGGTGATGCATTCTAGACACTCTTTATGTGCTCCAGTCCCACAGCGGGAACAGTAGTACCCCTGGTAGAAGATCCCCCTGGGAGAGAGAGAGAGACACAGACAGTGTGTGTGGGGGTGGGTTCAGGGGTGAGGAAAAGACTGACACTGACAAGCCAATCATGCACAGGATCATTCCTGACCAGCTAGGACATGTCTTTATCTAAACACCACTCTAAATAGAATATACTGTACAACATGCACCATATGGGATGCTGTGCTAGTACTTTCCTAGTATACAGAGCATTCGGAAAGTATTCAGACTCCTTGACTTTTCCAACATTTTGGTACGTTACAGCCTTATTCTAAAATGTATTAAATCGTTTTTTCCCCTCTTCAAATCTACACACAATACCCCATATAGATAAAGCAAAAACAGGTTTTCATACATTTTTACAACTTGATATAAAAAAAAACGGAAATATCACATTTCAAATCAAATGAAATTGTATTTGTCACATAGGCCAAATACAACAGCTGTAGACCTTACAGTGAAATGCTTACTTACGAGCCCCTAACCAATTTTTTTTTTAAATACGGATAAGAATAAGAAATAAAAGTAACAAGTAATTAAAGAGCAGCAGTAAAATAACAATAGCGAGACTATATACAGGGTGGTACCGGTACTGAGTCAATGTGCGGGGCCACCGGTTAGTTGAGGTAATATGTACATGTAGGTAGAGTTATTAAAGTGACTATGCATAGATGATAACAACAGAGAGTAGCAGAGGTGTAAAAGAGGGGGAAGCAAATAGTCTGCGTAGCCATTTGATTAGATGTTAAGGAGTCTTATGGCTTGGGGGTAGAAGCTGTTTAGAAGCCTCTTGGACCTAGACTTGGCGCTCCGGTAACATGCGGAAGCACTGAGAACAGTCTATGACTCGGGTGGCTGGAGTCTTTGACAATTTTTAGGGCCTTCCTCTGACACCGCCTGGTATAGAGGTCCTGGATGGCAGGAAGCTTGGCCCCAGTGATGTACTGGGCTGTTCGCACTACCCTCTGTAGTGCCTTGCGGTCGAGCAGTTGCCATACCAGGCAGTGATGCAACCAGTCAGGATGCTCTCGATGGTGCAGCTGTTGAACCTTTTGAGGATCTGTGGACCCATGCCAAATCTTTTCAGTCTCCTGAGGGGGAATAGGTCTTGTCGTGACCTTTTCACAACTGTCTTGGTGTGCTTGGACCATGTTAGTTTGTTGGTGATTGAGAGCTTCAAGGAACTTGAAGCTCTCAACCTGCTCCACTGCAGCCCCGTCTATGAGAATGGGGGCGTGCTCTGTCCTCTTTTTCCTGTAGTTCACAATCATCTACTTTGTCTTGATCACGTTGAGGGAGAGGTTGTTGTCCTGGCACCACACGGCCAGGTCTCTGACCTCCTCCCTATAGGCTGTCTCGTCGTTGCCGGTGATCAAGCCTACCACTGTTGTGTCATCGGCAAACTTAATGATGGTGTTGGAGTCGTGACTGGCCGTGCAGTCATGAGTGAACAGGGAGTACAGGAGGGGACTGAGCACGCACCCCTGAGGGGCCCCTTGTAGAGGATCAGCGTGGCGGATGTGTTGTTACCTACCCTTACCACCTGGGGGTGGCCCGTCAGGAAGTCCAGGATTCAGTTGCAGAGGGAGGTGTTTAGTCCCAGGGTCCTCAGCTTATTGATGAGCTTTGAGGGCACTATATTGTGTTGAACGCTGAGCTGTAGTCAATGAATAGCATTCTCACATAGGTGTTCCTTTTGTCCAGGTGGGAAAGGGCAGTGTGGAGTGCAATAGAGATTGCATAATCTGTGGATCTGTTGGGGCGGTATGCAAATTGGAGTGGGTCTAGGGTTTCTGGGATAATGGTGTTGATGTGAGCCATGACTAGCCTTTCAAAGCACTTCATGGCTACAGACGTGAGTGTTACGGGTCGGTAGTCATTTAGGCAGGTTCCCTTAGTCTTCTTGGGCACAGGCACCATGGTGATCTGCTTAAAACATGCTGGTATTACAGACTCGGTCAGGGAGAGGTTGAAAATGTCAGTGAAGACATTTGCCAGTTGGTAAGCGCATGCTCGCAGTACACGTCCTGGTAATCCGTCTGGCCCTGCGGCCTTGTAAATGTTGACCTGTTTAAAGGTCTTACTCACATCAGCTGCGGAGAGCGTGATCACACAGTCTTCCAGGAACAGCTGGTGCTCTCATGCATGTTTCAGTGTTATTTGCCTCGAACCGAGCATAGAAGTAGTTTAGCTCGTCTGGTAGGCTCCTGTCACTGGGCAGCTCTTGGCTGTGCTTCCCTTTCTAGTCTGTAATGGTTTGCAAGCCCTGCCACATCCGACGAGCGTCAGAGCCGGTGTAGTACAATTCGATCTTAGTCCTGTATTGACGCTTTGCTTGTTTGATGGTTTGTCGGAGGGCATAGTGGGATTTATTTTTTAGCTCCCTGGTTAGAGTCCAGCTTCTTGAAAGCAGCAGCTCTAGCCTTTAGCTCAGTGCGGATGTTGCCTTTAATCCTTGGCTTCTGGTAGGGGTATGTACGTACGGTCACCGCGGGGACGACGTCATCGATGCACTTATTGATGAAGCCAATGACTGATGTGGTGTACTCCTCAATGCCATCGGAGGAATCCCGTAACATATTTCAGTCTGTGCTAGCAAAACAGTCCTGTAGCTTAGCATCTGCTTCATCTGACCACTTTTTTATTGATCTAGTCACTGGTGCTTCCTGCTTTAATGTTTGCTCGTAAGCAGGAATCAGGAGGATAGAATTATGGTCAGATTTGCCAAATGGAGGGTGAGGGAGAGCTTTGTATGCATCTCTGTGTGTGGAGTAAAGGTGGTCCAGAGTTTTTCCCCCTCTGATTGCACATTTAACATGCTGATATAAATTTTCGTAAAACGGATTTAAGTTTCCCTGCATTAAAGTCCCCGGCTACTAGGAGCACCGCCTCTGGATGAGTGTTTTCTTGTTTGCTTATGGCGGAATACAGCTCAATCAATGCTGTCTTAGTGCCAGCCTCAGTCTGTGGTGGTATGTAAACAGCTACGAAAAATACAGATGAAAACTCTCTAGGTAGATAGTGTGGTCTACAGCTTATCATGAGATACTGTACCTCAGGCGAGCAATATCTCGAGACTTCCTTAGATATTGTGAACCAGTTGTTATTTACAAAAACACATAGTCCGCCGCCCCTTGTCTTACCAGACACCTCTGTTCTATCTTGCCGATACAGCGTATAACCAGCCAGCTGTATGTTGATAGTGTCTTCGTTCAGCCACGACTCTGTGAAGCGTAAGATATTACAGTTTTGAATGTCCCGTTGGTAGTTTAATCTTCTGCATAGGTCATCGATTTTATTCTCCAAAGATTGTACGTTTGCTAGCAGAATGGAAGGAAGTGGGAGTTTTTTCGATCGCCTACGAATTCTCCGAAGGCAGCCCGCCCTCTGGCCCCTTTTTCTCCGTCTCCTCTTCACGCAAATCACTGGGATCTGGGCCTGTTCCCGAGAAAGCAGTATATCATTTGCGGCGGGCACCTCAGGCTTGTTAAAGGAAAAAAAGGTATCTGCCAGTCCGTGGTGAGTAATTGAAGTCCTGATGTCCAGAAGTTATTTCCAGTCTCTTATTCGGTCATAAGAGACAGCAGCGGCAACATTATGTACAAAATAAGTAAAACATTAAGTTACAAACAACGCAAACAAACAAACAAAAAAACACAATCGGTTGGGGACAAGTAAAACATCAGCCTTCTTCTCCGGCGCCATTGTTACAGAGGTACATTTACAAGTATTCAGACACTTTGTTGAAGCACCTTTGGCAGTGATTACAGCCTTGAGTCTTCTTGGGGATGACGCTACAAGTTTGGCACACCTGTATTTGGGGAGTTTATCCCATTGTTCTCTGCAGATCCTCTCAAGCTCTGTCAGGTTAGATGGGGAGCGTAGCTGCACAGCTATTTTCAGGTCTCTCCAGAGATGTTCGATCGGGTTCAAGTCCAGGCTCTGGCTGGGCCACTCAAGGACATTCAGAGACTTATCCTGAAGCCACTCCTATGTTGTTGTCTTGGCTGTGTGCTTAGGGTTGTTGTCCTGTTGGAAGGTGAACCTTCACCCCAGTCTGAGGTCCTGAGCGCTCTGGAGCAGGTTTTCATCAAGGATCTCTGTTCTTTGCTCCTTTCATATTTCCCTTGATCCTGACAAGTTTCCCAGTCTCTGCCATTGAAAAAAATCTCCACAGCATGATGCTGCCATCACCATGTTTCTCATGGTCTGAGAGTCTTTAGATGCCTTTTGGCAAGTGGGCAAAAAAAAATTCAAGGGTTCTGAATATTTTCCGAATGCACTGTACACTATTGTTCCAAAAGCTTCAGGTTTGATTCCTGGGTGGCCAAACACCGTCTATTTGTGTTAACTGACTGTCGCTTTGAATAAAAGCCCCCGCTAAATAGCCATAAATTCAATGTACTACATCCACCGTAAGCATTCTACTCTTTTTTTCAGGCCACACAATCAAGTGGATTACGTTTTATGTTATGTAAAATACGGCACGTGTATGCTCTGCAGTGTATACGCTGTCATGTCCAATAGCCAGCACCATACATCAGACTAAAACACTGGGGCTACTGATGAAATTAGCAGTTAGCAGCTAGAGGTAGCAGCATACTGGTCCCTTCCACAGCATGGGTTGGGAATTTAGGTCAGCGTCGCTACTGTGTCGTTTTTGGGTCAATACATTGCATGGAGTGTAGAGTGTAGACAGCCACTGTAGTAGAAGTCAGAAGAGTGCACAGCATAGCTCTGGAGCTGCACTCACATTGTCAACTTAGATGCAGGCCTAATGTGATGGTTGGCTTTCAGAGTGTTTCCATGGGTGTTCTAGCTGTCAGTCAAATCAAAAAGACTCAAAGGCTGAGTGATTTGTCATTCAGGGAGTTTAGACAGGCTGGCAAGCTCAACAGACTGAATATCAAAGTAAGTGTGTAGCATCAGTAAGTACCACTAACATCCCTTTAGAAAACAGTGCTGTCATCCATCAACTAAGTGCATGATAAGGCCCGGTACATGGGAGGAGCCCTGCGGATGGTGACAAGTCTCACCTCAACAGCATCTTGCAAGCTCGGCAGTTGGTGTTCTTCTCAAACGTGTGCATCTGGAAGTTGTGCTGATTGGCCGTGGCTTTCTCCGGCTTGATGTTTGACCTTTGGGATTGGAGGAAACATATGTGATACATAGTGAGTTTGAATGAAATGTTTCTGATTAGTCTGAAAGATCCACTCGGCTGCATGCTGCTTCTATAGGCCTACTACTGTACCCACATAGCCATCTCAAACTGCTCCATCCATTTCCTCTTGGTGTCCTCTGTTTTACAGAAGAACTGAAAGCCCTGCTTCCCTTGCAGGTGGATCAGGTAGAAGCCATAGGACCACTGCAGAGAGAGAGAGAATGAAGAAAGGATGGTAGAGAGAAAGAAATATGGATGTAGATGAAGAGAGTGGTGAGGGAGAGACGAGGAGGATTGTAACACATTTGCAAAAAAAATCATGTATACTAACAAAATGGACTTTCTATAGCCTACACATTCCCTTTGGCGCTAACCAAGAGACAGTGTCCACGCTTGGCAATGCATCTGACAAAAAGTTAAGAGAATCACATAGCCAGTGGGTGCACATGCAATCATAGCATGACACCCAACACAACACACACACACACTGGCTGCTATGAGAAGATGAGTTAAGGGTTGCTTCAGCTTACCATTTTTCCACTCGACTGGTATGCATGCAAAGAGAAACACACCAGAGAAGACCCAGTTACACATGCACACGACCACACATGCAGATTCAAAAGAATGGTTAGATTGGTGGAAAATGCACACGGCCTGTATTGTAAATGACCTTCATTGCATTTACATGTTCTTCAGAGCATAGGCCGGCACAATGCATACAGATCTGACACTTCAATGCATTACACATGAGCTTGCTTATCTGAAGTGACCGTCACCGCAGTTCTACCTCAAGGACACCATTTGTAATGATAGCTAAGACATTGCAGCACCTGGGCTGAGTGTGTCTCTTCAGCAGGGGGTTAGGAGAAATTGCAGCTCAAGGCTGCTGCCTACCTTCTTCACATCCCTGTTGTTCATGGGGTCGTCAGACATTTTGTATGACTGCAGCTCAATGATCTCTTTCAGTTCATAGCTGTAGCCTTTCCGCTTGCACACAATGACCACTTTATCAAACAGGAATATGTACCTTGGAAAAGGAACCGTAAAACAGCAGTTAGAGCTCTGAACGCATGTGTTGTCCATTAGAAAGGCTGTTAATCACATAGCACACATTCAGTAAGTCTGAATTTGATAGTGAAGCTTGACTACTCACCGGTCCTGTTTTGTTCGGTTGACTATGGAGGACACCTTGAGCTCTCCATCTATCTTTGGTCTGCCATACTCCTCCAGTTTGACCTGCTGCTTGGGCCACATACACATGCCTGGATTAAAGCGGGAATCTGCAGTTCAAACAATAAAAAAGCGGGCACCCTGCCACTGATTTGGTAAACAGCGGATGGATGGGGCGTGAATTCTCAAATTCATAGGCAAAGCTATAGATACAAGGCAATCCATGATATCAAAATTATGTTTTGAGGTTATACAGTGTTTATCTACATATACCTTGTTTACAAACAAAGGAGTAAAACAAGCTGATATTTTGGTTCTGATGGGGTATGACAAATGCTCTTGAAGCATCGGGAAGTTACATTCTTGAAGAATCATTGGATAGATATCATTCATTTAGGTGTCTAAAAATGGATGTAGCAATGCTGTTTTTTTCAGTGAATATGAGTGGTGGTACTAACAGTAGGTATGGATAAGAGCAGCACACTGTTGTCTACTTTACGCAATTGTATGAATTATTCATCTAACCTAGTGGAATCTCAATGAATACATTTTGCCATCGACGGAGGTACTGAACTGATTCATGATATATTAAACATCAAGATGTCAGAATGGGAAATGTGAGTCATCATTTTATTCTGCTAACATAACATTATGCCATTCATGACTCTTTCACCACTGGCTGTACGGCCCCCTTCAGGGTGTGTTGGATACACCAATGATTTCATGTCAGTGATACAATGAGCATACATACAGGACAGACAGACTGACAAGACAGGCAGTACATCTAAAATAGCAGCCTGTGGCTGTCTCTGAGGCTTCATCTAAAGCACATATCAAGGCCAATAAAAGCCATCTGCTGTTAGACTAAACACTGCCTTGTACGGCACATTTTAGTTTGGGATTCGTGGAGACTTAAAAAGCTTCTCTGCTCACACTCTGGAAGAATAAATGATTTATGAGAGACATGATAATTGCAGATGAGTGTGACAGGGATGAGCAAGCAGAGAGAGGAGAGATTGGGAGAGAGAAAGAGAGAGACAGAGAGAGAGAGAGAGAGAGACATTGTAAACAAACAGCATTGTAAATACAACCCATACTTATGTTTATTTATTTTCACTTTTGTACTTTAACTATCTGCACATAGGCCTCCCAAGTGGCGCAGTGGTCTAAGGCACTACAGATACAGGTTAGATCCCGGGCTGTGTCGCAGCCAGCCGCTACCGGGAGACCCATGAGGCGGCACAATTGGCCCAGCGTCGTCCGGGTTAGGGGAAGGTTTGGTCGGCCAGGGTGTCCTTGTCCCATCGCGCTCTAGCGACTCCTGTGGCAGGCCGGGCGCAAGCACACTGTAATGGTCGCAGGTTATGCGAGCAGTGTGTCAAGAAGCAGTGCGGCTTGGCGGGGTCGTGTTTCGGAGGACGCATGGCTCTTGCCTTTCACCTCTCCTGAGTCTGTACGGGAGTTGTAGCGATGGGACAAGACTGTAACTACCAATTGGATATCACAAAATTGGGGAGAAGGAGTGTGTCGGGGCCAAGGGGATGGGCAATCACTCTCTGTTGCTCGATAAATATTTGACAGTAAAAACACATTTGACAATCTCTTGATTGTCGCCCAAGTCATAGACTGTTCTCTGATTCCACACAGAAAGCGGCACCGATGCACTAAGTCTGGAACCAACAAGACCCTGAACAGCTTCTACCCCCAAGCCATGAGACTGCTAAATAGTTAGTTAAATAGTTAACAATAGCTACCCGGACTATCTGCATGTTTTTGCACTAACTGTTTTGACTCGTCACATACGCTGCTGCTGTTTATTATCTGTCACTGTGTTCCTAGTTATATGTACATATCTACCCAAATGACCTCGTACCGCTGCACATCGACTCGGTACTAGTACCCTGTGTATATAGCCAAGTTATCGTTATGCGTTGTGTATTTATTATTACGTGTTATTACTTTTCTATTATTTCTCTATTTTTGTTCTCTCTAAATTGTTGGGAAGGGCCTGTAAATAAGCATTTCACTGTTAGCCTAAACCTGTTGTTTATGAACCATGTGACAAATACAATTTGATTTGATTTTAAATATGATTTGATTTAAATCTCCAACATGACAATGTTCAAAGGGTCAACACTCCTTATTGATTGAAACATCAGGGCTGATTGCAGAAAATTGCTGTCGTTTACAACAATCAAGTTACTTACAAGGTTCTCGATGGAGTTCTGGAATTCACTAATCTTCTTCAAGGTCTCGTTGTCTCTCTTCACTTCGTTGATGTACATAGCCAAGTCCTTCAGAGACACATCGTTTTTACACCAGTATATCTGAATAACATGTATTATATCCTGGCAGCTGAATTAAAGCTATAATATAATGTATAGCTATGCACACAAGCAGCCCTTTTGAATGAATAGAAAAATGTCACAATAATAACCTAAAGAAAGCACGCACACACACTTAACCCTAAAACTAAGCCTTAAACGACACCTAACCCTAACTCCTAATCCTAAACTTAACCGTAACCCCTAACCTTAATTCTAACCTTAACCCTAATTGTAACCCTAAACTAACCCCTAAGATTAAAATAGCATTTTTCCTCATGGGGACCCACTTGTCCGGATTTTCCTTGTTTTACTATCCTTGTGAGAACTTCTGGTCCCCACAAGGATAGTTAAACAAAAACACACACAGATATATATATACATGCACACACACTCAAACTCACACACACACACACACACACACACACACACACACACACACACACACACACACACACACACACACACACACACACACACACACACACACACAATTGGGGAGAAGTGGCTCGTGGTCATGACTGGAGCAGAATTGTGGAATAGTATCAAATACATCAAACACTTGGTTTGCAGGTGTTTGATGCTATTCCATTTTCTCTGTTTCAGACATTATTATGAGCCGTCCTCCCCTCAGCAGCCTCCTGTGACACACACACCTGCATGGCCTCCAACGCCTCCTTCAGCGGCTGTCTATCAGGTCGGTCAGTTGAATGACTCACCAGCTCCTGTAAGGGGAAGTTACATTCCATCAGTGAAGAACACAACACACACATTCACAATACACTAACACACACTACACACACACACATTCACAATACACTATCACACTCTACACACACTCACAATACACTACCACACACACACTCTACGCACACACTCACAATACACTACCACCCACTCTACACACACATTCACAATACACTAACACACACTACACACACACACATTCACAATACACTATCACACTCTACACACACTCACAATACACTACCACACACACACTCTACGCACACACTCACAATACACTACCACCCACTCTACACACAAATTCACAATACACTACCACACACTCCACACACACACTCACAATACACTACCACACACTCAACACACACACTTACAATACACTACTACACACTCTACACAAACATTCATATAACTCAGTATGACTACAACAAACCAGGGAGAGAAACAGAAAACCTCCCAGTTACACTCATATAACTCATATGAACACTCACTAAACTTCCTCACTTCCAAATATGTTTTTCTGTGTAAAAACAGTGAATACTCTGAGAAAATCTGTGTGCCTTCTGAAAATATGGACGCTACAGCAAACAATGAGGGTTATTTAGAGCCAGACCACATCTATTCCCCCAGCCTCTCAGAGGCACTGTACTAGTGGAACATCTGTGCATATAATGCAGGGGGTCCCAACTCCGGTCCTCCAGTACCCCCAACAGCACACATTGTTGTTGTAGCCCCAGACAAACACACCTGATTCAACTCATTGAGGGCTTGATGATTAGTTGACAAGTTGAATCATGTGGGGTTTATCTGGGGCTACAACAACAATGTGTGCTGTTGGGGGTACTGGAGGACTGGAGTTGGGAAACGCTGATATAGAGCATGTGATGTTATAACTGACACTTTCAGGTGGACTTTATGCATGCTTCAGCAGTTTTCTAGAAAAAGGGTAAGTGTGGGAAGATAATATGGGAGTGAGTTATACAGTACATGGTATGTGTGTGTTGGCGAGTTTAGGCCTGCTGGCCATGTCATTGAAGACAGAATGATTTGCTACAGTATAAGCTGTGTACTGTGTAATTCTGACAAAGACCAGATATGCCTTAATCACAGTAAAGATGTGCCCTAAAGCTTACATACACACGCACACGCACACGCACACACACACACACACACACACACACACACACACACACACCCCTGTCAGTTGAACGCCCTGGGACCACGGCATATTAATCCTTAACCACAAAGCTATGGGAAGGAGTGAAATGGGCTTGCATGTAATGTGATTAGAGCATGGCTGATTTGAACACAGTTTCTCTTCTCTGAATCTCCTGCCAGTCAGCCAGTCAGCCAGCCAGCCAGTCAGCCAGCCAGTCAGCCAGTCAGCCAGTCAACCAGCCAGCCAGTCAGTCATTCAGCCAGTCATTTAGCCCTGTCTGAGATGAAAAACAACCCACACACTGCAGTCCCCCCATCATCACCTGCCATGCGCTCCGCACACCTCTACTCTCTTCATACCCACGTCATCAGCTAGCCCCACCTCATTCATTATTGAGCTGGCCTGGTTAATTAATCATGTTTTGAATCAGGCAGCCTGGCCAGCTTGTTTTATACATGACTACTGTACTAGCATGACTACTAAGGGAGAGTTCCCGGAAACAAGGCTCCATTGGTTCTCTGTGTGGACTGGAGTGGCCACACTGTGTGTATGTTTAAACCACTTCTGTGGACATCACTGGAGGTTGGTGGCACCTTAATTGGGGAGAAGTGGCTTGTGGTAATGGCTGAATTAGTGGAATGGTATCAAATACATCAAACACTTGGTTTGCAGGTGTTTGATGCTATTCCATTTTCTCTGTTCTGGACATTATTATGAGCCGTCCTCCCGTCAGCAGCCTCCTGTAATGGGCTTGAAGAGGACCATGGTCGAGGGGATACGGAGGGACACCAGGATGTATACTGAGTGGCCACATGAGATTCAGCCTTAACAAACCTAGCACACTCAAACCTCTATACCAAGAAATACTCAGGATTTTCTAATTGTCTGAAAGAATGTCCCTCCTTTGTGAAGAGTGATGGTGCTGAGGAATTATGTGAATGTGTCACAT
Organism: Brachymystax lenok tsinlingensis; assembly: GCA_030435695.1. Classification (NCBI taxonomy): domain Eukaryota; kingdom Metazoa; phylum Chordata; class Actinopteri; order Salmoniformes; family Salmonidae; genus Brachymystax; species Brachymystax lenok. The sequence goes on from CM059787.1 coordinate 21,667,423, forward strand.
TATTTCCATTGACGTTAATGCCTAAGGGTTACCACAAGTTGTATTGTGGGTTTGTAATGCCACTTACCTTGAGTAGGAGGTGGTACTTTAGTACTCTCTGCATGGGCACTACCAACAGGTCCTGGAGCTTGAACTTCCCTTCCTGCACCTTCATAGTGCACTCCTACCAAAACAACAACAGAACTTTTCACAATACATATACTACACTCAACAAAAATATAAACGCAACATGCTACAATTTCAATTATTTTACTGAGTTATTGTGTTATGTGACAAAACTGCACATTTTAGAGTGGCCTTTTACTATCCCCAGCACGAGGTGCACCTGTGCAATGATCATGCTGTTTAATCAGCTTCTTGATATGCCACACCTGTCAGGTGGATGAATTGTCTAGGCAAAGGATACATGCTCACTAACAGAGATGTAAACAAATTTGAGAGAAATATGATTTTTGTGCATATGGAACATTTTTGGGATCTTTTATTTCTGTTCATGAAATATGGGACCAACACTTTACATTTTGTGTTTATATTTTTGTTCAGTATATAATGCATTCCTGTATCAGAACATGGAACTGTGTATACCAGGGATCATCAACTAGATTCAGCCGCAGGCTGATTTTTTCTTGAATGGATGGTCAGGGGGCCGGAACACAATTAAACATTTCTAGACTGCAAATTGACAGCAATAAGATAATATTTTTGCTCAGAAAACTTGGGGTGCCAATTAAAATAGTGCATTCCAACAACAGTACCAACAGCTGTGTGTCCCTAGCCCCTACCACTTAGACAACAACTACACCAAGCCATTCAGACTGATACGGACATTCCTCCACTGTATGAGAAAGAAAAAACACATTCCTCCTTCTCTCTGAATAATAGCCATAACAATGTCCTTGCTACTGAAAAGATAAACAACGAGCCATACAGCTGCATTGTAATGCTTTGAGTCAGACCATGAGCCATCGTAACCCAGTAGATACTGAATGCTTTCCTCTGCTCTACAGAAAGAGACATTCATTGTTCACTGGGATTATCAGGCCTGATGTCTCTCTCTCTCCTGAGGGGATAACTCTGATTCTAATCCACTTTAAAAGCCACATTGTTGTCTGTGTGTGTGTGTGTGTGTGTGTGTGTGTGTGTGTGTGTGTGTGTGTGTGTGTGTGTGTGTGTGTGTGTGTGTGTAAGCGTGCGTGTGTCTATGTGTGTGTGTGTGTATGTGTGGGTGTACGCATGTGCGTGCCTGCATGTGTTTGTGTGTCTGTGTGTGTGTGTGTGTGCGCATGCATGTGTGTGTGTGTGAACGCTCCGAGAGTGAGGCTGAGCAGGGAGAATCAATTCCAAAGCCCTCCTTCTATATGTCAGATAACAGGGTGATAATCATCTCCATTATGTCAACAGCTCCCAGACCCAATATCCCCCTATCCTACACCCTAATCTAATGTACCCTAATCCCCCACTTCACCACAGAGCTAGCCTTCTATCACTAGTAACTACCCTTCTCCTATCGTCACTTCGGATTTTGGTTTGGGTCTCGTTATCTACAGAGAAGTTACTAGTTGAAGTTTAAAGTGTTCTCTCTCGGACCCTCTCAAAGCCTTCCAGTGGCCTTTGGTTTTACTTCCAAACTGTCAGCTGCAGTCAGCCGTGGTAGGGATGTATTAGTGTGGTTAGGGCTGACCGGGAGGTTCTTGTCCCTCAGTGACAGAGAGGACTTAGAGACTGTACAGTACTATAGATCTCGGAGTGAGTTTCACTGTGTTAGGAGGAGATCCCCAGGCCTCAGTACCGGGACCTAGGGACCTGTCTTCTACTGACACTATTTGGAAACTGGGTCAGAGATAAAAACTCGGAATTGCGCAACCCAGCAGCATGGCTGGGCCAGCAGTGGGCCATGATTTCATTCAGCAGGGGATTCCAGGTTTATCAGATCTTGCAGGACACTGCTGTTTGTCCTACTACAGTATAGTAGCTTCAGATGGAAGCCAAACTATCATTGTAAAATGTAATGATTCAAAACACCAAGGCTGGTTTTGAAGCAACTTTGCTCCAATGTTAGGCAGATATCAGCTGGGTGGTAAGGGAGGGTGATGGTATATGTGTGTGTGTGTGTGTGCGTGGTTACTGTACCTCTACTTTCATCTTGACGTCCTCCCGCGTGGCGATGAGCTCATCCAGAGTCTTCTGAGCGGTCTCCATGTGGCTGCAGTACTGGCCGTAGATCAGCAACCTACACACAACATTACATCACCACCATTATTCTCTCTTACGGTTTTATTGCAAGCACATATTGTATTCTATTGTGGGGTTCCTGCAAACGGTACACAATATCAACACAGTTCATCATAGACCAATATGCTTTTGACTCTAAGGACCAGTTTATTAGGTAATAACACATTGGGCCTTTGCCACTAAGGAGGAGTAAGCCATGATAACAGAGTTAGATATCAAATAATTACTACAGTATTAAACAGTTCAGTGGGTGACCCATTTGCCACCATAGGGGGCAGATGTAAAATGCATATATTAATAGGAAAGTAATACATGAAGTGTAAACCCAGGGCAATATTTTGAAGAATACACGAGTCTACCCAATAAGTCCTAATTATAGTTGAATTATCGTACACTAATGAAAGATAGTGATTCTAATATATTGCTTTGAAGAGTTCTCTTAGGCAGGAAGTGTGTTCATTTGGGCCAGTGAGGATATGAAGGGCACGTTCATTAGATAGCATAATGGGCACCTGACACAGATCGCTTCATCCAGGAACGAGTCCAAAGTAATCTTGCCTAGAGGATGGCACCGCACGTGGCACAGATTTCTCTCTCTCCTTTTTCAAAGTAGGGCATTGGCATGACGGGCAGTGCCAAACCCCTCTGACGCTTTTGACAGAGTCTCTCTTAATTTTGAGCGGAGCAGAGCTGCCATTTTTAAAGTCTAATCATGTCTCTGACAGATCCTTGACGGAGATAAGAGCACTGCTACAGAGAGCTGGGAGATGTCTCCCAAAAGCTGCACCAGAGAAGGAGCACGGCATGGCTCTGAGAAAATACTGTAAAACAAAGTTGGTTATCTTCCTCTTTCAGTTCAACTACAACAGAACTTCACTAAGCTGTTTAACAGACCACAACCCTTGATCCTCAAGTTACAGCATAAGCCACTAATAGAGTGCTTTGACAATAGGAACTACCCTACCCACTTCCTTCCCCAAGCCTCTTACAGAAACAAACCGCCTAACTAAGCACCTGCAGATTGCACAAACCCCATTACTAACTTATCCAACCTCTCCGTATCGCTTTGTACAATCACAAAATAACTAGATCCCCATGCGTAGGGATGAGTCATCCAGACTATCTGGCGGGCTCTCTCCATCCCTAAACCCCAGTATTGACTGGATGGTTGGAACTCAGGCCAAGCAAAGTAGCTATGGCCACCCACTGTGAGGCTCCCTGCCTGGGCCTGGGTCAGAGACAGCGAGGCCTGGGGCTAACAAGGGCATGATTAGGGCCTGATCCACAACCAGGGAGACAGCTCCTCTCCTCTGATGAAGATTAATGGGGGCCTTGGTCAATAATGAGACAGCAGCCAGGCAGAAGCAGTTAGATTCAGAAAGGAAACAGCATCCTGAGGGTCCAGGGACAGGTGTCAGCCACACCCTCTAACGACACGTGTTACAGACCTAATTGAACATGAAGGTCTTATTTTACGGAGCGTTATGTTGAAGGTAGAGGGACTGGTGGGGAAAGTGATATTGTAATGAGAGTGTTAGACAATGGAATACGGGTACATTAGACACAAACTGAGACTAGACACAAGCTTTTGAATCGTTTTGAATATAAGAAGAATAAGACAGACAGCTATAAACACAGACAGACAGCTATAAAGAGAGACAGAAAGCAAGGGGACAAGGGAGAAAGACACAGAGAAAACAGGAGAGAGATGAAGAACCCGCACAAGAGAGGAAGAGCTCAGCTGGTCGAGGTTAGGCAGCGTTCACAGCAGGGTTTCCTGTAGCCTGTGTAGTGTGTCTGGGACAGTGCCTCTGTGCCTGAGGGCCCGCTTTCTGAAGCTCCTCCACCACCACTAAAAACACTCCAAAACCAGGCAGGAGAGGCGGCGAACATAGGCCACCCTAACAGAGCCATTTGTCCCCTGCTCAGTGACAGGCCTCAAAGTGGGACACAGGGCCTGCTCTGACAATGACACAGCAGAGAGGACATGTCACCGTGTTAATGCTAATACTTACAGACCCCTCTAATAACAGGCTTTCTTGTTGCTCCAGTTCTAAAGGAGAGTCACTGTCTTTGTTCTCCCAGAGACAGGCAGTGGAACAAAGGGGATGATTACACACACACACAAGCATACTGTTTGCACACGCACAAAGCCACATGTACACACAGACATAATTAGCCCCTGAGACACTGACAGGCACAGCCTCTCCTGATGTCTGGACACATCCCACTGGGAGACATGTGCAGTTAAGCTCCCTTAGAAACCAACAAGTACTACTTCTCTTTTCTCTTTCCCTTTAAAGTTCTGTTTCATTCCTCTGCCCCCCCAATAGGTGAATTGCATAAGCATATGAATCTGTTCAATTCTACTCTTAAGCTAACCCTAAAACGTCTTGTTAAAGGAGTAGAGAAACTGATCCAAGAGTGGTAAGGATGACTCACAGGACAGACTGGTATGAGCCACCACTGTACACAGCAGACCTCAACACCACAGAAACACCCTGGACTGTACAGACGACTGCACATGGACACATTCCCTTCATTACATGGACGTTACATCTCTCTCATATAAACTAATGCAGAATTGGACGGAAATGGATGTAATGAGGGTTCTGTTAACCAAACTATGTTCTAATGGCCATACAGACTGGATGATGATCAAGTCGACAGCATGGATCAAGGCCCCAAAGGAAATGAGCTCTCTATGATGTTAAAGCGGCACTTTGTCTACACGACGGCTTCCGCCAGGCCCTCAAAGAGCTTGACGTGTCATGGGGAAAAGGTGTTGAAGTGAAGCGGAAAAAGTCCTGATTCACTTGGCTTCTGCCGCTTCTGTTGCCTGCCAGTCTCGGGGGTAGCAGCGCCTGTCAAGACGTGTCCTAGGCTAAATGTCCTACTGCGATGTGACAACGGCAAGAACCAAACAGTCTAGGGGTGTATTCATATGGCCATAGTTCAGTACAGTCCCAACTGCCTAAAGTACTAGAGAGGGACAAGAGAGAGGGAGTGAAGGCGGAAGATGGACGGTAAAAAAAGCTTGTTTGAGGAAACAACCCCTAAACGCCACAGTCGCTTTAGACTGAGGTCTCCCGTGGGAGAGAGGGAGATTTTCCTCAGTCAGTGCAGTGTAAATTCCCTTTTTAAATTCCTCCTCTCTCTCTCTTCCGGTCAGTAATATCGCCCCTGCTGCAGCTACACAGTCTCTCATTATGGGAACGCCGTCATGCACATTATTTCAGAGAAAATACCATTTGGAGTAACTGCTCTCCCCACCGCTGTAGGGAGTCCACAGCAGCATTGGGAGTAACTGCTCTCCCCACCTCTGTAGGGAGTCCACAGCAGCATTGGGAGTAACTGCTCTCCCCACCGCTGTAGGGAGTCCACAGCAGCATTGGGAGTAACTGCTCTCCCCACCGCTGTAGGGAGTCCACAGCAGCATTGGGAGTAACTGCTCTCCCCACCGCTGTAGGGAGTCCACAGCAGCATTGGGAGTAACTGCTCTCCCCACCGCTGTAGGGAGTCCACAGCAGCATTGGGAGTAACTGCTCTCCCCACCTCTGTAGGGAGTCCACAGCAGCATTGGGCTACAGTGTCAGGCTGGAGAGGAAATCTCCCAGCAAATCAGAAGTGACAGGCTGCAGAGAGAGGTAATAATATTGTCTGACACGAAGCATTGGGACCTCCTCACCTCCACTGAACAAATCCAGCACACAGCAAATGGAGGGGAACGCTGGCGGCGCCCTCTGGTGAAACACCTCTCTGTTTGCCTCTAAGTACGTATTACAGTGTTATCAGGGGTGCGGATTACTCCGGAAATGAGTTTGGGGTTTGGGAAAGTGGCAAGCCCTCCAATGTAAGGTATGGGAAACCAACATGGGAGACACTTAAAAAAGTAGTCTACCTTCCTCTAAACAGTACATTAAGTCCGTCACCAAGCCTTAGTACCTTTTAGAAAAGCTGCCCTTAGCTGCAGTGCTGTGGAGAACATTGACATTTTCATCATTCACTGGGCGCAGCAATGACAACTTGAAAAGCTTTTTATTCATTTCTCAAAGCTGGCCTATTGTTGCAAAGGTCACTGGGACTTACAAGCGAAGATAACAACATTAATTAAACGAAGCCGGGTCCTTAGAACCAATCGACAAGGGGCCTTTATGAGAATGGATCCATCTGAGTGGTGCCAAATTCCCTGTTCTCCAGGCTCTGTTACCGGGTAGAGAGCCAGCCACTCATAGTGAAACAACAGGAGCTTGTCTGTCAATCATCTCCTGAATACCAAAAGCACTGTGTAAATCAAATGAATAATTTACCCAAAATACCCTCCTGTTCCACATTCAGTAGAATGTCACAGAAGGTAAATATTAACATTCCCTGTCGTTGACATCTTTCAATGCTCTGGTGATGGGAAGGTGGGAGGAAATACCTGTTTAGCCTGTTGCTAAACAGCATCAGCTCCTAGTTCTGGCCCGTGGTCTAGTTCTGGCCCGTGGTCTAGTTCTGGCCCATGGTCTAGTTCTGGCCCATGGTCTAGTTCTGGCCCTTGGTCTAGTTCTGGCCCGTGGTCTAGTTCTGGCCCATGGTCTAGTTCTGGCCCATGGTCTAGTTATGGGCCACCGCTTGGTCTGCCAGCTGATGCTACTTAAGGCCAGGCTTCAACATTACTATGCCGTGTAGGGAAATTCAACCTTCTACAAGTCACAACTCTAATCCTACCCGTCATGGTAATGTGGAAGCCTGGCCTTAAGTAGCATCAGCTGGCAGACCAGGCGGTGGCCCAGAACTAGACGGTTGGGTCATAACACGGAGCTGTGTAGTGACCTAAACGTGTAGCATTTCAGTAATGTATTAGTGAAGAGCACACATCACAGGCCTGGTTTAGCATAGCGTGAGAGAGTTGAAGAGATCTGCGGACAGCTCAATCAGATCAGCAGTGTCAGCAAGATGGGGAGGAGGAGTTTGTGTTTGGGGAGGTAGTGAGGGAGCGGGGGAGATTGGGATAGAGAGTGTCGTTGCCGTCACGCTAGCTCTGTTGTGATGCAGCTCTCCAAGCCCCCCGAGCAGCCCTGCAATGAGCAAATTACCTACACAATCTGACAAACTGAAACTATTCAAATCCACTGCTGTCTGTTTGGGATGGGGGGACGGCGGCAAGCATACAGTACATCGCCCTTACCAGGTGTTTACTGTAATCAGATCACCATCCACAGTGTACACAAAAACATGCTCATACACACACGCACACACAAACATATATTTTCCGAGGTTTGGCTCCAGCTCCATGTGAATGTCCCAGAATAAGTCTGGATCAGGACTAACATTCCTGGAGGGCTGTCATGGCTACATCCCGTCATTACCAGAGCCATTATTACAATTACCTAGCGAGCAGCGCAGCGGGAAACACAACAACACTCCACCATTTGCATGCAAATCCTCATCCACAGTAGCGTACTGCAGCTGGAGTGTTCTAGAGCTCTGACTCCCTCCTTCTCTATCCACTGTGTTTCATGAACATAGTAGAAGACAGGTATCCATGTCAACAGTATACAGACCCTACACAGAACGCAGAACATGAAGAGGCTGCTATCCTCCTAACTAGGTTATGTTATTTATTACAGTGTTACAGACCCAGTCAGCTATTTGCTTACATGAGTTTTAAATTAATTGACTTATTCCGTTGAAACTAATCCCATCTTAACAGGAAACCGTGCATCTAAATCCAACTGCATGTACAAAGGGCAGCACAGGGAATACTGATCACAAACACACACACACACACACACCTCCTTGAGGTTACTAACCTTTCCTTGAAGTCTATGAAGATCTTCCCCAGACCGTTGCCTCCGCTCACCATGTTGAGGTCGATGGCCCTCAGCAGAGCAAAGTGGACCTTAATCACATCCTGTATGGATCCAGCACAACCACACTTAGCATGGTAGCACACTTCTTAACACAACCTCTATCATCAACACTGACACACGGATCACTCTCATCAGCACCAGTGTGTACTCACCTCTAGATTTACAAAGATGGCCCCCATGTCTTGTGGACTTAGAACTTGCTTCAGGGGAATCATATAATTCTGTAGAACACCAAACCAGCAGTAGTGAAATTAAAATACACAGGTCATTTAATCACGGATTTGTTGCTGAACATTTTCCTGCACTGCAGCTTTATGATTTACATAAATAAACTGAAAATGCACACTAACACACGGTTACATTAACAGTATTGCACTTTTCATGTAGCCTACTTTCGGCCAGCTAATAGCCCAACCACCGATCAATCAACATTTTGGACTAAACGGTGACAATATCGGTCAAATATTGATCCTGCATCTGTACAGTAGAGTTGTGCTTGACTCCAGCCGTTGATACTGTAGATACATCGGTGGTAGTGTAAAGGTGTGAATAAAGCACTGGTTCATTTCAGTGGCATGCGCTAGGCACCAAGGAAAATCCATCTCAAAACAGGCTTCACTAGAACGTGTTACTAGGTGTTGCTAGCCTAATCCCTCTCTTAGACACACGGACACGTGCGAGCCGTCTGCTTAGAGTGCCCATGACATGCTGTGAATGCCGAACACTGATTGTGTTTGCTAAACCGATGTTAACTGGCGCACACTTTCCCTGTTGTTTGAGTAATGTCATTGTATGCTTGTCACATTACATAATCTTAATGATAACAAATCGATCTATTAAATTGTAATGAAGAGATGACAGCTTTATTAACCCCAACTCAATTAAGCCCAAACAAGTCCTCTGATTATAAGATGGTGATTCTGGTTTAATTGGCTCAGCAAACACAAACACAAACACACCTTTAGTATAATGGAACCAGTGGATATTATTGAGAAGAATATATTTCTCATCATGGAGAAGCTGCTGTTTATCCGCTGATCTAAACAACATAATTTACAACCTTGGGAGAACTGTGTGTGTGTGTGTGTGTGTGTGTGTGTGTGTGTGTGTGTGTGTGTATGGGCGCAAGTGTATATCCATAGAGCCCTGGGGATCAGTCTCTTCCCATGGGACAGTGCCAATAATAAGCCTATCGACCTGCTCCACTGACATTTGTCCTCTCCAATGAACCTGCCAATAGCTGACATTTCCACACCGCTCCCTGCCTGTGTGTTTGACACAGGAGAGGTGACAAAACATACCTACCCTAGCAGAAAGCTACAACCAACCCTGCCAGCCAGCCACCCACCGCACACACAACTTCTCCCCACCTCCGTCCCTCACCCACCTTCTCAATGTCCTCCAGCGTCTTGTAGTACTTGGCCTCAGTCTCCTGGATCTCCACTAAGCAGCAGTTTCTCTTGTCGTCTTCTGTCATGCCCATTTTCTGTGGATGTAATTAACGGCAGGAGAACTGATGCAGGGCTGTCATTTTGTCATTGTATGACACGTCACTGACACTGTAGTTTATGTGGCTAATTGTCTAATGATGGGTCTGAAATGCATGGGGCTGCTATTTAGGCATGCTCACAAGGTCTTTATTACAAATCATATTGTACTGTATACATCCTGTATACACTGTTTACCATTCTATGCAATGTACAATACTCATCATCCAAATGGACTTCAACATCTGCCGAATGAATGAGGTAACAAGGACACACGAAGGACGCAATGTATTTCCCCTTTGAGTTTCAGCTGCAGTGGTGACGTCAATGTACAGTAGTTGATGCCAATAGGGAGTTGTGACTGTAAACACTACCAGACAGGGGGATTCCAGAACAGAGCCCGCCACCCCCAGAGGCCCTGCAGCACTGCATCCAAACCCCTCAATGGGAATTTGATGGGCATTTTTTATGAAATGAGCCCAATTCTCCCTCCTCACTGCACTCCTACATGATCCAATGGAATATGATACTTCTGATGAACTGTAATTGCTGGGACCAGGTTGTGTAACTCGAGCCGATTGTCTGTGTTGTGGGAAAGCGGTGACATAAACACTGGAACCGGGTCTTTGTATGAGTTGACTGCTGGCTGGCTTGCTCATGGCCAAGTGCTAATGAACATCTGTGTCTGTAGCTCTGTATCAGGGCAACATCTGGGGCCAGCCACAGAGCAGAGGAGAGCAGAGACAAGCCGGGGAGCGTGGAACGGCCTAGGCAAACGCAACCGTCCGCCACATCCAGACTTATTTAGCCACGCAAACAGGCCCGCCATTAGGGAGAGGAAGAGAACGAGGACAGGGACAACAAACAGAGGAACAAAGAGCAGACCTACGGCTGGGAGGTGGCGGGGGCATCTCATGAGGCCTACGGCTGGGGGGTGGCGGGGCATCTCATGAGGCCTACGGCTGGGGGGTGGCGGGGGCCATCTCATGAGGCCTACGGCTGGGGGGTGGCGGGGGCCATCTCATGAGGCCTACGGCTGGGGGGTGGCGGGGCATCTCATGAGGCCTACGGCTGGGGGGTGGCGGGGGGAGGAGTGGGAGGCTGGCTGGCTGGCCTAGCAGCATCAGATCAGTGAATCACAATGCAATGCTAAACTGAGAGACAGTTGAAAAAAATATATAAATAAAAAACATCTGTGAATAATACAAACGTGCAAAAATCTGACATCATCTCCGTCTCAATTGTCTGTCAACAGTCTTGGTTGTTGTGTTGAGAGGAGTATTCATTCTATTGTGTCATCTGGAACAGGGCCGAATGTTAATTAGCAGTTCTGATAATACAATAGGGGGATAATCAAGTCAAACCACAGCCAATTAGAGACCCTCAGGCCCAGATCCAGCTGGGTAATAGAAAACAACCACCCGACCAGGGAGCACCGCTACAGAGCTGCCATAGGAACTGATGACAGCAGCGTTTTATTGAGAGGCTGTGTGGGGGTTTTGATCTGGCATGTGGCTGCTGTTATTGATGTCATACAGAGAGACTGTCATGCTTTTGACGATGATATGTTGACGTCACGGTGAGTCACACACACACAGGGGCAGATAGGGTTTCCCTTGACCTGTGCTGGGCAGTAGGTCATTGATCTGAGGGGAAGGGGGTTGTGGGACACGTCAGTCTCAGACAGACTGTTGGATAGAGCCGGATGACAGATTGGTGAGTCAGGGCACTTACCTGCATGTATCTGATCTGCAGCGTCAGGAAGGGAAAACACAGCAGATGAGCAGGGCAGAACACACACCGACAGATAGAGAGCATCATAGGTCAGAGAGGTCACACACACACAGAGACAGACACACCCACGCACACGGATAAAGACACAAGCAGAGAATGACATAAACACAAGCCAACACAAAGCTCTCACCATGGGTTGTCGTACTTCCACCTTGATGATGTCCTCATAGATGTCATCTCCATCGTCCTCACAGGGAACACAGTCGTAGATGTCATCCTCCCCCACGTCATGCTCACTGGGGAACACACACACACACAGTCAGTTATCCAATTTCAATTTCCTTTGAAAGGGTAGACACTTAACACTGAAGGTTAACCACAACATTGAAATCAGATTTGGCACTTGACACTTAGTTGAGTGCTAAAGTAACTGTTGGTTCCCATTAGCTGTCATCAGCAGTGCTGAGGAGTCAGGCAGTCAGGCCACAGTGCTGGTCTATGTCTGTTTCAACCACGCTTCACACTGAGGACTCTTCACAACTACTCCACAAACATGCCTCTCTACCGTACCAAGCCCCTTAATAACAGAAGTTGAGGGTCGGCCCAGTAGATAACAATGTAGTGAGATCCCATTAAGGGCTGGAACAGTACAGATCATGGCCAACAACCGAAAAGCATGAGTTGAAAAGCATTTCTGTGCATTAACTATGGGGGGAGTTGTGTTCATTAACTATGGGGGGAGTTGTGTTCATTAACTATGGGGGGAGTTGTGTTCATTAACTATGGGGGGAGTTGTGTTCATTAACTATGGGGGAGATGTGTTCATTAACTATGGGGGAGTTGTGTTCATTAACTATGGGGAGTTGTGTGCATTAACTATGGGGAGTTGTGTTCATTAACTATGGAGGAGTTGTGTGCATTAACTATGGGGAGTTGTGTTCATTAACTATGGGGAGATGTGTTCATTAACTATGGGGGAGTTGTGTGCATTAACTATGGGGGAGTTGTGTTCATTAACTATGGGGGAGTTGTGTGCATTAACTATGGGGAGTTGTGTTCATTAACTATGGGGAGTTGTGTTCATTAACTATGGGGAGTTGTGTTCATTAACTATGGGGAGTTGTGTTCATTAACTATGGGGGAGTTGTGTTCATTAACTATGGGGGAGATGTGTTCATTAACTATGGGGAGTTGTGTGCATTAACTACAGGGGGAGTTGTGTTCATTAACTACGAGGGGGAAGTTGTGTTCATTAACTATGGGGAGTTGTGTTCATTAACTATGGGGGAGTTGTGTTCATTAACTATGGGGAGTTGTGTTCATTAACTATGGGGAGTTGTGTTCATTAACTACGAGGGGGATTGTGTGCATTAACTACGGGGAGTTGTGTGCATTAACTATGGGGAGTTGTGTTCATTAACTACGGGGAATTGTGTTCATTAACTACGGGGAGTTGTGTGCATTAACTATGGGGGAGTTGTGTTCATTAACTACGGGGAATTGTGTTCATTAACTACGAGGGGGATTGTGTGCATTAACTATGGGGAATTGTGTGCATTAACTACGGGGAGTTGTGTGCATTAACTACGGGGAGTTGTGTGCATTAACTACGGGGAATTGTGTTCATTAACTACGGGGAATTGTGTTCATTAACTACGAGGGGGATTGTGTGCATTAACTATGGGGAGTTGTGTTCATTAACTACGGGGAATTGTGTTCATTAACTACGGGGAGTTGTGTGCATTAACTATGGGGAGTTGTGTTCATTAACTACGGGGAATTGTGTTCATTAACTACGAGGGGGATTGTGTGCATTAACTACGGGGAATTGTGTTCATTAACTACGGGGGAGTTGTGTGCATTAACTATGGGGAGTTGTGTTCATTAACTACGGGGAATTGTGTTCATTAACTACGAGGGGGATTGTGTGCATTAACTATGGGGGAATTGTGTGCATTAACTACGGGGAGTTGTGTGCATTAACTACGGGGATTGTGTGCATTAACTACGGGGAGTTGTGTGCATTAACTATGGGGGAGTTGTGTGCATTAACTATGGGGGAGTTGTGTGCATTAACTATGGGGGAGTTGTGTGCATTAACTATGGGGAGTTGTGTTCATTAACTATGGGGAGATGTGTTCATTAACTATGGGGGAGTTGTGTTCATTAACTATGGGGGAGTTGTGTGCATTAACTATGGGGAGTTGTGTGCATTAACTATGGGGGAGTTGTGTTCATTAACTATGGGGAGTTGTGTTCATTAACTATGGGGGAGTTGTGTTCATTAACTATGGGGAAGTTGTGTTCATTAACTATGGGGAGTTGTGTTCATTAACTATGGGGGAGTTGTGTTCATTAACTATGGGGGAGATGTGTTCATTAACTATGGGGAGTTGTGTTCATTAACTATGGGGAGTTGTGTTCATTAACTATGGGGGAGTTGTGTTCATTAACTATGGGGAGTTGTGTTCATTAACTATGGGGAGTTGTGTTCATTAACTACGGGGAGTTGAGTTCATTAACTATGGGGGAGTTGTGTTCATTAACTATGGGGAGTTGTGTTCATTAACTATGGGGAGTTGTGTTCATTAACTACGGGGAGTTGAGTTCATTAACTATGGGGAGTTGTGTTCATTAACTATGGGGAGTTGTGTTCATTAACTATGGGGGAGTTGTGTTCATTAACTATGGGGAGTTGTGTTCATTAACTATGGGGAGTTGTGTTCATTAACTATGGGGAGTTGTGTTCATTAACTATGGGGGAGATGTGTTCATTAACTATGGGGGAGTTGTGTGCATTAACTACAGGGGAGTTGTGTTCATTAACTACGAGGGGAAGTTGTGTGCATTAACTATGGGGAAGTTGTGTTCATTAACTATGGGGAAGTTGTGTGCATTAACTACAGGGGAGTTGTGTGCATTAACTACGGGGAGTTGTGTGCATTAACTACGAGGGGAAGTTGTGTGCATTAACTACGAGGGGAAGTTGTGTGCATTAACTACGGGGGGAGTTGTGTGCATTAACTATGGGGGGGAGTTGTGTTCATGTGTAAGTGCCATTTAGCAGACAGTCTTATCCAAGGTGACCTACAGTCATTCATACATTTTACATAAGGGTGGTTCCGGGAATCAACAAGCCACATGCTCTACCAACTGAGCTACAAAGGACCACTGTGTGTGTGTGTGTGTGTGTGTGTGTGTGTGTGTGTGTGTGTGTGTGTGTGTGTGTGTGTGTGTGTGTGTGTGTGTGTGTGTGTGTGTGTGTGTGTGTGTAAGTGTGTAAGTGTGTGTGTATAAGTGTGTGTGTATAAGTGTGTGTGTGTATAAGTGTGTGTGTGTTTAAGTAAGTGTGAAACAGAAGGGACCCAGTGACCTCCCTAGAAGCTTCAGCGTAAATTCAAGAATGGAGACGAGATCAAATCAGCACCCGGCGAGGAGGCACTTGGTTCCACGTGTACCTCCTCACCCCAGTGACAGCATCAGTGGCATCCATCAGCCCACACCCAGCCATCGTCCTCTGGGGCACACACAGCCCTGTCAGCCTGGACCGTCTTAAACCAGCCTGACAACCACACAAGGTGTCCTTCCCTGCCCATGACTAAGCCACTTCTTACTCAGGCGGGAACAGTCAGGAACACACAGCTATATGCTGTGCTGGTTCTATGGTTTCATGGTCGTGACGGGTTCCACCAGCACAGGCAGACGGCTCACCTTAGACCACCACAGAGAGCTCCCTCAAACCACCCTCCCACTCCCCCTCGCTCCCTCTCTCTCTGTTTTAGCCACATCTGAAGCCTCTGTCAAACATCAAAACACCATTCTATGCCAATTCTCGCCTCCAGAAAACACGGAAATCCTGAAAGGCTCAAAGCTGTTTGTTCCCTTCAGCCATTTTCTGAGGACAAAAGATAACACAAAGCAAAGTGAATTGCACGCATGCTCCAGGCATTGTAGGAATGTGGCTAGTTTGACTGTTAACTACAGCGTAACAGAGGGAACAGTGGTCTAATGAATATATGTTTTTCCATTGAAACGTATTAGTTCCACAACATTTCTGGAGTTGTCTACCTACTATACTGTATATATAAGAACACCCAGACGTGTTGCTCTGTGACCTGGAGGCTAGGGGAAAGTTTCTATTGGTTTTGGACCATACTGACTGAATTACCATTAATTAGTAGAGATGCCAGCATTGCACATGCTCTGACTGTGTGTGTGTGTGTGTGTGTGTGTGTGTGTGTGTGTGTGTGTGT
Organism: Brachymystax lenok tsinlingensis; assembly: GCA_030435695.1. NCBI lineage: Eukaryota > Metazoa > Chordata > Actinopteri > Salmoniformes > Salmonidae > Brachymystax > Brachymystax lenok. Next base: position 21,682,987 of record CM059787.1, read on the forward strand.
GTGTGCAGGCTAGCTGAGACTGTGGTGCAGTGTGACCTCCAGGCTCTCTCTTCTAGAACTCCTCCCCCTCTTACTGTACATCCCTAGAACTCCTCCCCCTCTTACTGTACATCCCTAGAACTCCTCCCCCTCTTACTGTACATCCCTAGAACTCCTCCCCTCTTACTGTACATCCCTAGAACTCCTCCCCTCTTACTGTACATCCCTAGAACTCCTCCCTCTTACTGTACATCCCTAGAACTCCTCCCTCTTACTGTACATCCCTAGAACTCCTCCCCTCTTACTGTACATCCCTAGAACTCCTCCCCCTCTTACTGTACATCCCTAGAACTCCTCTCCCTCTTACTGTACATCCCTAGAACTCCTCCCCCTCTTACTGTACATCCCTAGAACTCCTCTCCCTCTTACTGTACATCCCTAGAACTCCTCTCCCTCTTACTGTACATCCCTAGAACTCCTCCCCCTCTTACTGTACATCCCTAGAACTCCTCTCCCTCTTACTGTACATCCCTAAATGTGATGTAAGGTAAGATACCACCACAGTAGATCAGTATTTTCCATATTACCATACCACCACAGTAGAACAGTATTTTCCATATTACCATACCACCACAGTAGAACAGTCTTTTCCATATGACCATACCACCACAGTAGAACAGTCTTTTCCATATTACCATACCACCACAGTAGAACAGTATTTTCCATATTACCATACCACCACAGTAGAACAGTCTTTTCCATATGACCATACCACCACAGTAGAACAGTCTTTTCCATATTACCATACCACCACAGTAGAACAGTCTTTTCCATATTACCATACCACCACAGTAGAACAGTCTTTTCCATATGACCATACCACCACAGTAGAACAGTCTTTTCCATATTACCATACCACCACAGTAGAACAGTCTTTTCCATATTACCATACCACCACAGTAGAACTAACTCTTTTTCACACTCCCAACATCTAGTTATATTGTCAGGATTGTGAGAGTTAATATTGCTATCAAACAGTTATATTTTGTATTCCAAGGTGAGAGTGAATTGTTACATTGTTGCTCTGAAAAGGTTAATAGCAAACAAAGACATCTTTCCTATACACTGGAATTAATAGCATAGGACAAAAATGTAATCTCATGTGATGTATTGTGGGCTTGGTTACCTCTGACTTTCCTTATTTCCCAACTAACGGTGACTTGTTACCTTTGTGGACGGCTGAATAGAGAAAACAGATTAAAAAAGGAGAAGAAAAAGAAAGAAGGTGACTACCTCAATCTAATATTCACGATTGTCCTTCTCCTTGTGTGGGACTGGGTTGAACTTTTAATTGAGGTGGTGTGGTGTCACTCAGTGATGTGATTCCTGTTCCATCATTAGGAGGATGTGACTGCATACAGAGAGGAATTCTGGGATAGCACACTACTGCCATGTCTGAGCTACCCATCCCAGAGTGCATTCTGTTCTAAAGGCACTCATGACCCCACAGAGATACGTGTTGAGGGGATGTGCAATATTTCGGAAGAAATCCCATTCTTGCCCAGAACCCTAAAGACAGGCATTAGCTGAATGATGGTTAGTGCAGTGATCTGTCTATGAACTGTATGGGATGTTGTGAGGAAGAACAAGAGGAACTAGCTCCTGAGGGAGAACTGTGTGTATGGGGTTGAGGGCAAGTGGTTGGAGTATGTGTGCAAAATAGCGTGAGTAACATATTTGATGGGGAGACATAGAATTAGAAATTGGAATGGACATATTTGTGAAAGAGTGTAGATGAGTGTGGATGCATGTGTGTGTATGTGTGCTAGTGTGTGTTCGCGCACGTGCACATGCATGAGTGTCTGTACAAGAGACATGATAGTGTGTGCCTTCCGCTCTGCTCCTCTCCTCAGGAATCCTGGATTGTGAGCAAATTTTCTGCCTGATTACACAGTGCAGTTTCAGAGGTCCAGCGTGTTAGCACGCAACGGTCCTTGTGGCCTCTGCTCTTCTGCTCTCACTATGAGGCCAGGGGGGAGGAATCACTGGAGGGGACTTTCATCCAAGGCTACATATGGCCCTCCAGGCCCTCTGGGTTACTGGTTTCCAGTAATAGAACTAACATACTGCAGTTATTACATTTTTCAACGTAATCATACAGATATCTTGGCTCGGAGAGTGAGGTTGAGAGGTTGAATGAGGTTTTAATGTTACGATCCTGTCTTGTGGTGTCAGGCCATAAAACTACATATTAAATCACATGTCTGGACATTGACCAGGGAGCTACAGCAAGCCAGGCTGCTCTATGTTGGCTTGGCAAAGGTCTGACCACCACCTGGCAAAGGGTCACTTCAGACTTTTACTTGTAAAAGCCTGAGATTAGAGATTAGATATTTTGAAATAGATCCAACAGAAGTAGTACAGTCACATTTCACATTAGTGCACAGTTTTTGAGAGCTGCATCTCTGCTGAGCGAAAAGTCAACTTTATGCGAACTTCCACTCTTTTTCTATCTCTGCAGAGTGCAGGGTGTGGAGACCAAATCCAATGGAAGGTCATTCTGATTTCCACCACCAGGCTGGGGATGCAATTACTGACAAATGGGTGTGTGTGCAACTGTAGAAAAGTGGATTTAAATAGCCAGAGACATATGACTGGGGCCAGCACATTTGTAAGCTAATGGATAAATAAACAGATTTAGTTTGGGTGAAAACATCTTGCTTCCCTTCTCTTCCTGATGCAGTCAGAAAGTTTGGGGAAAATAAAGCGCTTTCTTTCTCATGAAGTTAGAGAGGTTTCTGCCATGTCATCTTATTAGCTGTGACTATATCAGCTCTCAGAGACCGTCAGAATATTGAGCAGGCATCTGTGAGGGCTATTTCAAGGCAATGTTCCAATCCTCTTCTTTAGAACTTCTCTGTGCTGGTAGATGCCAACTTTCTCTATATAGAGCAAACCTCAGGACACTTTTCTCAATCAAAAAGGGCTTAGGTGGTGGGCGTGGCAGGGGGCGTGGAGGGGGCGTGGTAATGGGCGTGGTCGGCCTGTCGGTGCGGCTGGATTTTAGAGAACATTTTAGGTAGCCTGGTGGTTAAGAGTGTTGGGCCAGTAACCGAAAGGTCACTTGTTCGAATCCCTGAGCCGGCAAGGTGGAAAAATCTGCTGTTCTGCAAGGCAGTTAAGCCCAACAACAACTGCTTCCAGGGCGCTGTGGACGTGTATTAAGGCAGCCCCCCGCAGCTCACTAACTCAGAGGGGTGGGGTTAAATGCGGAAGACACATTTCAGTTGAATGCATTCAGTTGTGCAATGACTAGGTATCCCCTTGCCATCTTGGCAGTGTGGTGTAGAGAAATGTTTCAATATTTAAACCAATTTCCTGCAATTCTACACATTTTGCAATAGAGTTGAGAGAAAATGTTTCAGTTTTAAAGTGAATTTCCTGCAACTCTATGCATTTCGACATAGTTAATGCGGTGTTCTTTTGCTCAAACATAATAAACATAGCCTAGCATTGTTAGTTCTCAAAGCTTATATTATAAAATATATATGTCCAATATATTTTATACATACTTTATATCAGGTTTTAGTCGTTTAAGTTTACACTAAAGGCGTTTTTCCATCCCGAAGATGAATTATAATAAAAAAATAAAAAGATGTACAATACTGGGGCGGGTCGCCTAAAAGGGCAGATAAATCCCTGAACCTGTATTCTCCTTCACGCTCTTTTGTAGGTAGGCTTTTCCCAACAATACCAGACTGTCATGAGCGGATGGATACAGTCAAGTTGATAGTGATGACGTGAACGGGAAGCCCAGACAAGGTGACATTGTCCAGGCTTGACTTGAGATAAGATAAGGAGGAGTAGTTGGACAAAGAGCAACACATGGTGACAGCACCACCCTCATGGCCTCCTTCTGTAATCAGCAGGGGAAATCTCCTACAAAACAGGACTAACCTCTTGCCCACCTGGTGGGTGGGTGCTTATACATGTTGAATATTTGTCAAAAATATATATATACACTGAGTGTACAAAACCTTAAGGGCACCTTTCTAATATTGAGTTGCATCCCCTTTTGCCCTCAGAACAGAGTCAATTCGTCAAGGCATGGACTCGACAAGGTGTCGAAAGCATTCCACATGGATGCTGGCCCATGCTGACACCCAGCAGCATTGCAGTTCTTGACACACTCAAACTGGTGCACCTGGCACCTACAACCATACCCTGTTGAAAGGCATTTAAATATTTTGTCTTGCCCATTTACCCTTCAACATACACAATCCATGTCTCAATTGTCTCAAGGTTTAAAAATCCCTCTTTAACCTGTCTAATTTCCTTCATCTACACTGATTGAAGTGGATAACATCAATAAGGGATCATAGCTTTCACCTGCATTCACCTGGTCAGTCTATATCATGGAAAGAACGTTCCTAATGTTTTGTATACTCAGTTTATGTCCTATATTTGCTTTTATATTTGACCTCTATATGTTCCATATCAGATTGGCTCCCTCAGCCTGCACTGGTGTTGTACACCTCACACCTAACTGACATTGACATCCAGCCCACACAGGCAGTGCAGTCCCAGGGATACAGTCTATGGATCGTGTGGGGCCGCAAAGGACAGGTTACATGTGCTGTCTCAACACTATTCTTTACATTCCCTAAATGCTCACCAATTACTCAGGGAACTATATAGACTTAATGATAAAACGATCCTCTGTAACCAGGTCTCCATCAAACCTTTTTATGCGAGTAAAGTACATGTGTCACGACTAGTCTGATGGAAACAGCAAATTTGGCGGTAAACTTGTCAAATGTTGACAAAACAAAACACGCTAGACATGGTGGTGGAAACACTTTTATGTGCAAATATTGCTATAATATAATATTGACATAATATAATATTGCTATAATATAATATTGACATAATATAATATTGCTATAATATAATATTGCTATAATATAATATTGACATAATATAATATTGACATAATATAATATTGACATAATATAATATTGACATAATATAATATAGCTATAATATAGACATAATATAATATTGCTATAATATAATATTGCTATAATATAATATTGACATAATATAATATTGCTATAATATAATATTGACATAATATAATATTGACCTAATATAATATTGCTATAATATAGACATAATATAATATTGCTATAATATAATATTGACATAATATAATATTGACATAATATTATATTGACATAATATAATATTGACATAATATAATATTGCTATAATATAATATTGACATAATATATTGACATAATATAATATTGCTATAATATATTGACATAATATAATATTGCTATAATATAATATTGACATAATATAATATTGACATAATATAATATTGACATAATATAATATTGCTATAATATTGCTATAATATTGACATAATATAATATTGACATAATATAATATTGACATAATATTGCTATAATATAATATTGACATAATATAATATTGCTATAATATAATATTGACATAATGTCACGATCTTCGGGACGGACAGACCAAGACGCAGCGATGCTTCCAGTATACATTTTAATAACGGACGTAAACTGGGAAAATATACAACAAAACAAACGAAGATCGTAACGAAGAACATAACTGACAAAACAAACACAACTATGAACTTACAATTACCCACAAACCCCAAGTGAAAACTACAAACATATATATGGTTCCCAATTAGAGACAACGACACTCAGCTGCCTCTAATTGGGAATCATTACCCCAACATAGAAATATATAATCTAGAACAGAAAAACCCTACACCAAAAACAAAACCAAAACACTCCAGCCTGTCATCTCAGGCCTGGACGTGACAGTACACCCAAAGGCGCGGACTCGACCGCGCCACCTAAAAGTCCATGGGGGGTCTTCGGTGGGTTTCTTTGTCCCAGGTGGCGGCTCCGGTGCTGGCCGTGCTGGTCCGAAGTCACGCACCGGAGGCCCTGGGCCATTTGCTGGACTGAGGGCCCTCACTGGCGGCCCCGGGCTGGGGACCCTCTCTGGCGGCGCCGGCCTGGGGACCCTCACTGGCGGCGCCGGACTGGGGACCCTCACTGGCGGCGCCGGACTGGGGACCCTCACTGGCGGCGCCGGACTGGGGACCCTCACTGGCGGACCTGGACAGGGGAAGCACACTGGCCCTCTGGTGCGGGGAGCAGGAACCGCCGCACTGGGCTCGTGGACGCGCACTCTGGTGCGGGAGCAGGAACCGGCCGCATTGGGCTCGTGACGCGCACTCTGGTGCGGGGAGCAGGAACCGGCCGCATTGGGCTCGTAACGCGCACTCTGGTGCGGGAGCAGGAACCGGCCGTACTGGGCTCGTAACGAGCACTCTGGTGCGGGGAGCAGGGACAGGACGTGCTGGACTCTCTAAGCGCACAGGGGGCCTGGTGCGCGAAGCCGTAACAGGACGTGCTGGACTCTCTAAGCGCACAGGGGGCCTGATGCGTGGAGCCCGCACCATGTGCCCCCAATAAATTTTGGAGGCTGCTGTGGCCACGAACCCCCCAGGAGCTCCCGCCAAGGAAAGGCCTCCCAATCCGCCTTGATCTCCGCCATGGTCAAGAACCCCCTCTCCCTCTTGCCACGCTGCTTGGTCTCTTGGTGGTGGGTTATTCTGTCACGATCTTCAAACGGGACAGACCAAGGCGCAGCGAGGCATCCAGTATACATGTTTTATTAAATTGACGAAACTCACGTAACTGGGCAAAATAACAGAAAGCACGACGATTGTAACAGCGAACATAACAAAGACACAAACACTAAGCTATGTACCAACAATAACCCACAAACCTAAAGTGAAAACTACAAACATATATATGGTTCCCAATTAGAGACAACGACACTCAGCTGCCTCTAATTGGGAACCATTACCACAACATAGAAATATATAATCTAGAACAGAAAAACCCTACACCAAAAACAAAACCAAAACACTCCAGCCTGTCATCTCAGGCCTGGACGTGACACATAATATAATATTGCTATAATATAATATTGCTATAATATAATTGACATAATATAATATTGCTATAATATAATATTGACATAATATAATATTGCTATAATATAATATTGACATAATAACCATCATATCAAAGTAAACTTGGGAGTCACAACTTGTGTGGTCCTTCCACTACGACTCGGGAAAACATGCAAGTTAAGTTATGAACTTCACAGTGGGATGACAGTGCAGGGTGATGAGCTTGATGCTCCTTTACAATAAATATCCAGGGTCTTATTCTGGTGACATGATGATCGATGCCTGGCTTCCATTTGACAAATAAAATGCCCTAATTCTTCCATAATAATCTCATCATGTAGACTATACCCACACTGAATATGCAAGCTGTTGTCTAGAGCCCAGGTGTCAGTACCAGAGTGGGATCATTCACTATACAACGCAACTTCTTTGTGACAAAACCATCAGTAGTGTTGAAAATGAGATTTTTTTATTGGGTACATAGGAATTTAACTGCACTAGTTATTTTGATGTGCACTACGTCGTCACGCACAGCCTTTTATCTGCAACAAGTCAATTTAATGGAAACATCTCTGGTTGGAAAATGCGCATATTGTGGATTTTAGAATATTTGCATGAAATACTGTCACCAATTGGACAGAAGCCTAGTTTGTGACATCATCTGTAACACAGAACTCTTTGGTTCTAACTTCACAGTACATTGACTTGTCAGCTTTGAATCTGACTACCCACCAAAGAGTGATAGCAATATACTGTCATTGTCGAGATGTAAATCCTTTCTGACATTATTGCTTCTCATTCTGAATATTGTAATTCAGAGAAAAATAGTCCCATGGCCACTGCACTCGATCGGCCGCATTTCATGCTTTGTCAACTTCAGGATGGACTAACTCTGCACAGCGAAGCACTACTCAGAGTTGACATTACAGAGCCATAGACAGGAAGCACTACTCAGAGTTGACATTACAGAGCCATAGACAGGAAGCACTACTCAGAGTAGACATTACAGAGCCATAGACAGGAAGCACTACTCAGAGTAGACATTACAGAGCCATAGACAGGAAGCACTACTCAGAGTTAACATTACAGAGCCATAGACAGGAAGCACTACTCAGAGTTGACATTACAGAGCCATAGGCAAGACGCACTACTCAGAATTAACATTACAGAGCCATAGGCAAGAAGCACTACTCAGAGTTGACATTACAGAGCCATAGACAGGAAGCACTACTCAGAGTTGACATTACAGAGCCATAGACAGGAAGCACTACTCAGAGTTGACATTACAGAGCCATAGGCAAGAAGCACTACTCAGAGTTGACATTACAGAGCCATAGACAGGAAGCACTACTCAGAGTTGACATTACAGAGCCATAGGCAAGAAGCACTACTCAGAGTTGACATTACAGAGCCATAGACAGGAAGCACTACTCAGAGTTGACATTACAGAGCCATAGACAGGAAGCACTACTCAGAGTTGACATTACAGAGCCATAGACAGGAAGCACTACTCAGAGTAGACATTACAGAGCCATAGGCAGGAAGCGGTGCTAAGGTTGTGAAGATTAACCTGAGAGACCTCATTAAGGAGACCCTGCCTCAGGTAAACATACGTATGCATGCGCAGATACACACACATGCACACACACACAAACCCTCACACAAACACATACACACAAACTCAGTTTAATGACCACACCATTCTATTATGGCAAGTCATTTCAGGTGGGATCACATCGCTATCCCCCAGCTACATTCCACTTAGCTTGACATGAACACATTCAACATGATACTATAAATATGGAAAACGTTTTTTCAGCTCATAACCTTTCCTGACAGGCAACAGACAAGCACCAGAGTCCCTTTACATGAACTCAAATATCTATGTTGTATCAGGTGTATCAGCCTCATGTGGTCTTATATCTTTCACTATAATCTCTAGCAGAACTCGTTTGAAGTTTTTTAAACCCGCTGATCCAATGGCAAATCACTCGCTCCTTTCACTCACACACTCATCTTAAATCAACCGTACATCAATATCATGGGCCAATTAATAACGCTATGAGGGCGAAGTGTATCAGACTGCATGGCATGCAGGACCTCCTGATGAATCAATTACATGGACTGGGGCCGTCTATAGATCAAGGGTGTCCATACTACACTGCGGTTTGATTCATTCAATAAGATATAGCAGCCCTTTGCACCTGGAGGTGAGACAAAGAGCAGGTTCACACTGAAGTAAGAGGCTAGGGCCCAACCCTTCTGGAATGAATGGGATCACTGTAGGCTCCAGGCAGGTCAGACAAGGTGTTATGACCCAACAGGTTATCAGAGAGAGAGAGCGAGAGAGAGGTTGGGTTATAGGGCAGGGGGTGAAAGGGTAAAGGACAAACTAAAGGATATGTCATCAAAGCAAAGGACTTTTACCATTCGCTTTGTGCCCTGACACCCCTGGCTGCCTGCAACACCACTACAGGTTAAAAAATCACAGGACCATCACAGTAATGCATCACAGGACCATCACAGTAATGCATCACAGGACCATCACAGTAATGCATCACAGGACCATCACAGTAATGCATCACAGGACCATCACAGTAATGCATCACAGGTCCATCACAGTAAATCATCACAGGACCATCACAGTAATGCATCACAGGACCATCACAGTAATGCATCACAGGACCATCACAGTAATGCATCACAAGACCAGCAGAAATAATCAAGGTCCTAGTCCTTTTCTCCATTTTGAGATTGATTGTTCTTTGCTTATTTTTAAGTTTGATTAGTTTTACTAGTTGTATGTAGAGCTCGTGGCTGGGGTGGGTGGGGTCCTTGGTGATGCTGCAGGTCTTCATCAGGCACCGTTTCTGGTTGATGAATGCTGTTGGATGGAAAAGTCCGCCACAATAAAGCTGTGCGGAGGGTCACTTCTAAACCAATGTACAGTATTTACTGACATGTACAGCACGCACCTGTGTGTTTACTATGCTGTGTGTTTGCACTCACAAGGCTGTGCTTCCTATCCAGTAAGGGCCCAGTGTTGGGCTGGAAGTGAAGATGAGCTCTAATCCAGTATTAGCCTGCTTGGCCTGCACTCCTCTCAGCTTGTGCACGTTTTCCTCCAGTAATGTATTCAGCAGGCAGCGGTGGTGGCACTCTGTTATCCATCTCTCTCCCCTTCCCTCCTCCCCTCTCTTCTCTCCCGCTCTCTGGGTGATGAATAACACCTATCTTAGCGCAGCGTCTAATTATTCTCCATTAATCAGAGAGGAATGGGAGCTGTCGCACACCACAGCCTCCACCGCTACCAGCCCACCCCAACCCAGCCTCCCTGTCGCTGCCTCGACATGAGCTCGCTTTCAAACCCACCTACCCACCTACCCACCCACCCATCACCCAAGCTATCCAGCCAGCCATCCAGTTCCTGAGACAGCCAGGCAGCTAGGCAGGCAGGAAGCTAATGTGCTGCTAGTGTCACCATGGCAACGGGCAGAGTGACAGACCCCAGGGATGCATGGAGGAAGGTGGCAGGATGGAGGAAGGTGGTAGGATGGAGGAAGGTGGCAGGATGGAGGAAGGTGGCAGGATGGAGGAAGGTGGCAGGATGGAGGAAGGTGGCAGGATGGAGGAAGGTGGCAGGATGGAAGAAGGTGGCAGGATGGAGGAAGGTGGTAGGATGGAGGAAGATGGCAGGATGGAGGAAGGTGGTAGGATGGAGGAAGGTGGCAGGATGGAGGAAGGTGGCAGAATGGAGGAAGGTGGCAGGATGGAGGAAGGTGGCAGGATGGAGGAAGGTGGCAGGATGCATGGTTACGGCTCAGATCTGTGCTCCGCTGCTCCGTCCGTATGTTGTGGGGATTGCAGTGTGTGTGAGTGTACAGGGGGTCTGGGTACTTACTCTGCCAGCTCCTCAAGACTCCGGTACACATCATCCTCATTCAGAGCAGTGTCCTCCGAAGGAAAAGGCCTAAAACACACACACACAATGGGAGAAACAGAGAAAGAGTTAGCCGGTGGACAGGCCTTACAGTTAGATATGGTAACAGCAGGGGATGAGTGTCTATCAGTCAGGTGTTAATCTCACTCCATCATCATCATCTCACTATGATACATCAGGTCATTTACTAACACTATATCTCATTGGAATAGCCTTTCAGGAACATGTCAAACTGTTCCTGCAAGGACGCCTGGAATAAACCAACATAGTATGTCACAAACTAAAGGCTATTTCTCATATGACAGCTTATTCCCAAAATGTACCATTGAAATGTGATGTCATTTGAGATGCACTTGAACTCATGAAGTATGAGTCAAACCCCTAAGATTGAGCCATTTTCCATGTCCTCTTTTATCCTCCTTAGTGAGTAGAACTCTTCTGGGGAGGTTAGAATGTTCAAATGGGAATGGGGATACCTAGTCAGTTGCACAACTGAATGCATTCAACCAAAATGTGTCTTCCGCATTTAACTCAACCCCTCTGAATCACAGTTGTTGGGGGTTAAACTACCTTGCTCAAGGGCAGAACAGCAGATCTTTCCACCTTGCTGCATTCAGGGATTCTAATCTGCAACCTTTTGGTTACTGGCCCAACGCTCTTAACCAGATGACTAATCAATTACCCACTTAAGGAGGTGGATTTCTCTTTAAAGTTTTTCTCCTGCGATCTCATCGAAATGCTTCATCTGGAACATTAAGAGAGGCTAGAGGTGCCGGGGATTGGAAAAAGTATATTGGGTCAATTTAACGATGATTGGAGAATCAAGAATAGCAGATTGTTTATTTCAGAAGGAGAGTTTTTGTGTGCTGCATCTGTGTGTGCTTTGAGCTCGCTGCATTCATTTCATATGGATGATGGCTTATGAAATGTTTGAAACTCTACCATAACGCTAAATGTCTGAAAGCTAACATGTCATGAACCATCTCAGAATATGTACCGTTAATCTATTGGGGCAGGTAGAACCACATGTTCTATGTCTGGGTAATGTAGTCTTTACTGTTGTATGATAATGTGGCCTCCACAAGCACTCAATCTTTCATCATGTTGTCCAGTTTACAAATTGCACAACAAAGTGGTCTTTCCACATAAGATCTGCTCCCGCCAATCACAAACTGGGCAGTATTCTGTTTTGGGTGACTTAGTCTGGCACAGTGCCACGGTTCAGCTGTGACACTATTTTAGTCGTTGCAGAGCAATCAGATACGCTGCGTTGGATCCAGCTCTAGCGTATAGAACACTGGAGTCCTGGCCTTGGTTCACCATGGATAATGTCTGCTGAACAAGTAAAGCCCTATCCTACATTTTAGTCATTTAGCAGACGCTCTTATCCAGAGCGACTGCATACATTTGAATACTTTCTTCATACTGGTCCACCGTGGGAATCGAACCCACAACCCTGGTGATGCAAGTGCCATGCTCTACCAACTTAGCTACACGGGACTGTAGTACATACAGCCATTGACCACACACATATATACACACACGTGCACAAACATGCACACGCGCACACACACATTCATCCATGTCAATATACAGCAGACAGTCAGTCACACACACAAGGTTACAATCGCTCTAAGTCACACCCGACACAAAGGTTCTCCATAGAAAGAGACAGGCAGTGTGAGAGAGTGGTGACAGGCACCAGAGGAGCCAAGGTCCCATCCATTGGTGTGTGCGATGCATATGTGTGTGCGTGGTAGGACACCATGAGGTCCTGTACTGTATGTCCTGCTGGCGCCCACTCCCCGCAGAGCAGCCTGCTGGCCCGAATTGAGGAAACATACAGACACCCATCTCACAGCTGATTACATCAACGCAGGGCAACACAGGTAAAAATAGAGATGGAGAGGAGGGGGGTAGAGTGTGTGAGGAGTGTGTGAGTGGGCTCTGGGGGACAGAGAGACAGAGAGAGAGAGACAGAGAGAGAGAGCACCTGGGAGTTAATCAGATGGATGCACTGACTGAACCCTGACAGAGATAGACAGAGACAGAGAGAGAGAGAGAGAGAGAGAGAGAGAGAGAGAGAGAGAGAGAGACAGAGAGAGAGAGAGAGAGAGAGAGAGAGAGAGAGAGAGAGAGAGAGAGAGAGAGAGAGAGAGAGAGAGAGAGAGAGAGAGAGAGAGAGAGAGAGAGAGAGAGAGAGAGAGAGAGAGAGCACCTGGGAGTTAATCAGATGGATGCACTGACTGAACCCTGACAGTCACAGCTGTATCTCTCATTACTGTTACATCTCTCTCACTTCTCCACAATCAAGATATTTGTTCAACCCTAATAATTCACCTGGACGCATCCACTGTAACTATCAACACAGACAATCGGCAGTGCATTCTGTTTATCGGTTATTTAGTTGTGGCAATAGCAGCATTAGTCCACCCGTTTTCAATTATCCTGGCTGCAATATGACACTTTTCAATAACAGGTTTTCATTCAATTCAAGACATCTGCCCTCTAGTCTCTTATCTAACTTAATCTGTGATTTCCAGTTAATTGAATCATTCTGTCACTTGGACTCACAGCTATGGAACCCCAGGAGGGAGTTTAACTCAATCAGTCAATTTAATAACCTGATTCCAAGACCTTCTAACTTCCACGTGGCACAAAATCATATCTCCTGTATCTATGTTTAACTGAACACACCGAATTCAATGCACAGTAGCGGATTGTTTATAAAAATATCACTCAGGATACGTTTTTACTTGTGTGTTTTCTAGCGTGTGTTTATGATGTGGTGTTGAAGTGTGACATCAGCAATTAGTGTCAGTGTAGTGAGAGCAGTGTGTGTGTGTGTGTGTGTGTGTGTGTAATTGTGTGTGTGTGTGTGTGTGTGTGTGTGTGTGTGTAAGTGTGTGTGTGTGGTCACTATGAGGGTGTGTCATGCTAACATCAGGTTGAGGAACGCATCACAGAGCTCTGCTGGCTTTCTCTCACTCTCTTGTCCTGCCTCTTTCTCAACCTCCCTCTTCCTGTTTCAGAGTTCAGAGCCTATCAGGCTGTAGAGAGTATAGGTGTTTGTTTCCTGACTACCGTTGAATGCCTATAAACTAGTTCAGTGTGCAGCACCCATTGACTCCCTCATCCTGTCAATTAGCTCGGTCTGCGATTAAGTTAAAGTGCTTATTCGATGCACAGAGCCATTCCTGTGGTAAAGGTAATCAATGGCAGGCGTGTGGAGGACAGAGCAGCTGTATGCCAGCCCCATTGAACCGCTATCGCAAATAACTATGAGGACGTAACTATGCAGTTGTTAGGTGTGACCGTTGCCGCATTGAGTAGTGCAGTAACATCCAGCAGGTCCCAATGGCCCAAAGCGGAGATCAATAGCTATGTGGAGCTGAGGCAGAACATTCCATCAGGGCCCATTCTGTGCTTGTCCACCCACCAACTCTGATAAACGTCCCTCTGAGTTTCTCTTCATTTAGTGTTGCATGTCTGACTCATTCCCATTCCAACGCTTTTGGCTTGAGGATGTTGGGGAGTGGGTGTAACAGTGAATGAATGTGTTTATGTGTACATTATGCGTGACTATAAACTGGGTAGTTTGAGTCCTGAATAATGATTGGCTGAAAGTCGTGGTATATGAGACCGTATACCACAGGTATGACAAAACATTTATTGTTACTGCTCTAATTACGTTGGTAACCAGTTGATAATAGCAGTAAGGGACATCGGGGGATTGTGGTATATGGCCAATATACCACGGTTAAGGGCTGTATCCAGGCACTCCGTGTTGCGTTGTGCCTATAGCACACCCGCTTGGGCCTTATTGCTTAACTCTATGTGTAATGTGAGTCATCTCTCTCCAGGTAGTATGCAAGGGTGCAGCCTTTACACGACATACACAAATATAGCATTATGAGGGGTGTGCATCATGGGTAATGTATGTATAATGTGTGCATTATGTGTGGGATGTGTAATGTATGGGAGTGACTATCGAGTCTTATATCGCACACTGTCGTGAGCGGGGATGAGCATTCCTAACGCCCCCAGGCCGGGATGAAGGAGAGAGGGAGGAGGAGATGAGGGGAAGAGAGAGAGCATCTTTCCTGACACTTCTCCGCCTGCAGTCTCTCTCCTGCTGGGTTTCAGCCTCTGTCTGCCTCTCTCCTTCTCACTGTGGAGCTCTGCTCTCACGCACACTATAGCACTCTGACCCACTGAGAACAAGGCACACAGACACACACACACACACGCACACAGACTAATGGAGTAATGGCTTGTGGTATCAGGGGGAAACACGAAGTGTGAGTAGGTTTACTGTGAGCTAAGAGGTGGCTTTGGGTTAGCTGAGGACAGATATCATGAGGAGAAAGGAGGCAGGAGCATTTCACTGGTCAGGAGAGAGGATAGTGAGAGATCCTGCTATGAGTTGTATAACGCCAGAAGAGCTCACAGTCCACAGATGAGGAGCAGGATGTCATGACAGAAGGCCTTTATTCTTAACCTCTATTCACTTTTTGATTGATTGATACCATTTTCATGGATTTCTCATGGAGACAGGGCTTGGACTGTGAGTGTTCCAGAGGTGTGGAGCGTGTCTGGGTGTGCAGGGAAGAGCGGCGAGGCTTTCAGTAAAGCTGGGGCTCAGGGAAGACATAGTGACAGAGACACACAGGCCTGCCTTTTGGCTCTTTGATGCCAACAGGCATCACAGAGCCAATCAATGGGCTTCAACAGCAAGTCAATGAACACGCCTCCAAAACAATGATCCCCCAGATCAAACACACAAGGAGTAACAGAAAGAGGGAGGAACAGAAAGAGGGAGGAACAGAAAGAAGGAGGAACAGAAAGAGGGAGGAACAGAACGAGGGAGGAACAGAAAGAGGGAGGAACAGAAAGAAGGAGGAACAGAACGAGGGAGGAACAGAACGAGGGAACGGGGGGGATTTAACTGCTGAGTGTCTCTGGGGTGAGAGAGGGACAGGTGTGTGTCTGGTGACACTGAAGAGGACTGACAGGTCTCTGTAATATTACAGGGGCAGAGGGGCCACCGTTACCTGTACCCCAGAGGGGCCACCGTTACCTGTACCCCAGAGGGGCCACCGTTACCTGTACCCCAGAGGGGCCACCGTTACCTGTACCCCAGAGGGGCCACCGTTACCTGTACCCCAGGCAGTAGGGGAAGGACACGGGGGGTTAAAAAAGTGTGGTGGGTGTTTAACAACTGATATGAACTTTACTGTCTGCCTGACCCCTCTGGACGGACATATTAACATCATGTGCCCTAGATCATGCCCTCACCATGCGTTGGTCATGTGCCACTTAGCAAGCTTCCTATGTCGGCGTGAGAGAGAGACAGTGATATTGTGGATGATTGAAAGAGATATCATTTGGTTAATGTACATGTACATACCAGTGTGTTTTGGATTAAATTACATGTTTTAAACAACAACAAAAAGGCCCCTCCTAACTAACTGTCCAGAGGCTTTACAACTCACTGGTGGGGCTCTGGAGGGTAAATAGAACAAACAGACTGGGATTTAACTTTCTCATTCACCCCACTATAGACCAGACAGAGGAAAACAGACCATAGGAGACAGGGCCGCAGTGATTTAGCCACCTCTCAGGATGTGTAGTGTTTATTAATGGGCCAGTCGCTGTGTTTCCTGGGATGGCACCAGGCCTAATGGGTGCGCTCCATCAACTCATTACCCTGCCGGTCAAGATAAAACACCTTGATTTATTCGTGGAGCTCGCAGCCCACAGGGTGATCAGACTGAGCAAATACAGAGAAATCAGAAAACGGTTTCCTAGCGGCCAATAAACTAGACTAAAATGGCTTGCTTTGATGTGACGCCCAGAAACACCAGGTCGAGTTTAATGATGACTTTAGTCATGTGATCTGAGCTATCTGACCCTGGACTTGTTTTTACATGTGACCATTCTTCCAGACCTGGTTACCAACAGAGGCAGTGGTATTGACAGGAGTAGGCCTAAATCACTTCTACTACCAGAATAAGAAAACAGTGTCTGGTTGAGAGATACAATGAACATGTTAAATATTCCTCTTCCTCAAACGGACAGTGAAGGGTAGCGGGAGAAGAGACATACCTCATGCCTTTGATCTGCACAATGCTGTGATGGGAGATCCTGGACAGGGCTGAGATCACCTGGAACACACAGCAGAGAGACAACGGTCAATAACAGGGTCAGCGTCAAACAACACAGTCTACCACAGTCATCAATACAATCTACAACACAGTCATCAACACAGTCGTCAACAGTCTACATCTCATCACTCAGTCAGTAAGACAGGCCCGTCTGCTCTGCCTTAATGTGGTTAATTCATGTTAAACTCCATGTGTTTACGAGCGAGGAGAGCGCTGTCGTGTTTCTTAGCAACATCGCCGTGCGCAGCCCCACACGGGATTGTGTGTGAGCATAACGCAGGCCGCCATGTTAATGATGACATCCAGGGACATGTGGCGCCAAATGCCCCCAAGCACAGTCACAGACGTGTTCCACTTTACTCAGATCAGACCCCCATATCTCCTCTCCCACCCCATTCCCTCTTTCTCCTCACCCCTCCTCTTCCTCTCAGTCAGAACCTCGCTTCCCCTCTCCCTCCTTCCCTCTATCTATCGCGTGCTTGCTCTGCCTCCCTCTCTCCCCTCTGGTGAAACCGGCGTGGTGTAACAAGGTTAAATGCGAGCCTGATTTAATGCTGGTTGTGAGTCACATGTGAGTGGGCTTATGGGTTGCTGTTTGGGGGGCTTACAGATGGCGTGCTGGAGACTCCTCCAATGCTAATGCAGGGATATGATGGAGCCCGTCCCCTCCTAACTGCCAAAATGATGCCCCCATGCCTCATTACGCACTTCTGGATGTGTTTATGCCTCCATCACCATGGTGCCAGCTGTCCTCTCTCTCTCTCTCTCTCTCTCTCTCTCTCTCTCTCTAATTCAATTTCAATGTAAGGTCTTTATTGGAATGGGAAACATGTTTACATTGCCAAAGCAAGTGAACTAGATAATTAAAAAAAGTGAAGTAAACAGTAAACATTACACGCACAAAAGTTCCAAAGGAATAAAGACATTACAAATCTCATATTATGTGCAAACAGTTAAAGTACAAAAGGGAAAATAAATAAACATAAATATGGGATATATTTACAATGGTGTTCGTTCTTCACTGGTTGCCCTTTTCTTGTGGCAACAGGTCACAAATGTTGCTGTTGTGATGGCACACTGTGATATTTCACCCAGTAGATGTGGGATTTTATCAAAATGGGTTTGTTTTCTAAATTCGTTGTGGTTCTGTGGGAAATATGTGTCTCTAATATGGTCATACATTTGGTAGGAGGGTAAGACGTTCAGCTCTCTCTCTATTCCCCGCTCTCTCTCTCTCTATTCCCTGCTCTCTCTCTCTCTCTATTCCCTGCTCTCTCTCGCTCTCTATTCCCCACCCTCTCTCTCTCTCTCTATTCCCCACCCTCTCTCTCTCTCTCTCTATTCCCCACCCTCTCTCTCTCTCTATTCCCACTCTCTCTCTCTCTCTCTCTCTCTCTCTCTCTCTCTCTCTCTCTCTCTCTCTCTCTCTCTCTCTCTCTCTCTCTCTCTCTCTCTCTCTCTCTCTCTCTCTCTCTCTCTCTCTCTCTCTCTCTCTCTCTCTCTCTCTCTCTCTCTCTCTCTCTCTCTCTCTCTCTCTCTCTCTCTCTCTCTCTCTCTCTCTCTCTCTCTCTCTCTCTCTCTCTCTCTCTCTCTCTCTCTCTCTCTCTCTCTCTCTCTCTCTCTCTCTCTCTCTCTCTCTCTCTCTCTCTATTCCCCACTCTCTCTCTCTCTCTCTCTGTATTCCCCTCTCTCTCTCTCTCTCTCTCTCTCTCTCTCTCTCTCTCTCTCTCTCTCTCTCTCTCTCTCTCTCTCTCTCTCTCTCTCTCTCTCTCTCTCTCTCTCTCTCTCTCTCTCTCTCTCTATTCCCCACCCTCTCTCTCTCTCTCTATTCCCCACCCTCTCTCTCTCTCTCTCTCTCTCTCTCTCTCTATTCCCCACCCTCTCTCTCTCTCTCTCTCTCTCTCTCTCTATTCCCACCCTCTCTCTCTCTCTCTCTCTCTCTCTATTCCCCTCTCTCTCTATTCCCCACCCTCTCTCTCTATTCCCATCCCTCTCTCTCTATATATATATATATTTATATTTCCCTCCCCCTCTCTCTATTCCCATCCCTCTCTCTCAGCAGGTGTGCTGTTTATACAAGAGCACCTTCACTCTCCACTCTAAACTGTATAATTAATAGGAGCCTAGGGTGAAGGTGTGTAACTTCAATGGGAGCCTAGAGTAGGAGCCTAGGGTGAAGGTGTGTAACTTCAATGGGAGCCTAGAGTAGGAGTCTAGGGTGCTTTAAAAGCAGGTGGAGCTCAGGCTAAGAGCTAGTGTGAAGAGGGTTAGGACAGAGATTCAGTCTGAGGAGCATTGAGTGGCTCAACCACTCAGAGGAATGACTACCTGACCGATATCCTTCTGTATGGTTCAAGTAGCCATACACTACGGTGATGAGTGGTGGCTATGGCTGCTCCCTTGTGCTTTAGAGTACATGAATATCCATAGGCCGCATCTCTCAGCCTTTTTAAAACAATCTCTAGGGGTTGTGTCAGTGTGGCCAGTCTGAATGCTGAAGCTTGCTGCCTGTAACATAGGCTATACCCTTTCTCTCAGACGCTTACCAGGGCCTCATCATATGGCACTTAGACTGGAAATATACATGAAAATGGCTGCTGTGGAGAACAGTGAATGAGATTTGGTTATGCCCTTAATGAAGGGTGCTTTGTCATTCAAGCTACATCCATTGTGCCATTGGTTGGCACGCTGCCCACCTAAGCTAGCTGCAGGGCTGGGGTGTGCCCGTGTGCTACCCTGATGCATGCCCTCATCCACTGGCAGAGGGGAGAAATGATGAGGCTGGAACGGAGCATTACTCTGCCATTCAGTGCCACGTCTCTCCTCTCCATACATCACCGGGTAATATCGGGATATGGGCATGAATATGAATTCATCCTCAACATGGTGACACCAACACAGCGAGGTGAGCTATGAGAGAGAACCAGATTCATATTTAGCTCATGTCTTTACATCTGACTTTGTGTATTTTATGCTTTATCCCCCACACCCGCAACTCTGTCTCTCACTACCGCTGTGACCCCTTCATCCTTCTATCCAACCTCTGCCCCCCGCCTCTCTCTTCCTCTCACTCCCTCTACCATCCCACTCCCTCCTATCCTGCAGTCCAGTCAAAGGCTCTCTCACTCTGTGTGTTTCCACATTATTGATTTCTCTCTCGTCTCAGTCAGACCCCCAGGGAGCCCCAACTCTGAGCGGAACAGACCAGAGAATAAAGATACACTCACCCAGAGTCTGCAAAATATGAAAAGTAATCCTCAGGATGGAGTGGCAATAACGCTCTCTCTCCCATCCTACCTCAGCCTTACCCCTAGCCCCTCAGCCTTACCCCTAGCCCTTCAGCCTTACCCCTAGCCCCTCAGCCTTACCCCTAGCCCCTCAGCCTTACCCCTAGCATTTGTATAGACAGATCAGCTATGAAACGGGCTGGAGTGTTTGCAAACACATCTCAGGGTCCATTTCTGGGACAGGCACAGATGTGGCCATAGCTGGAAATCCCATGTGACCAGCCTCAACCAATCAGGGACTCGGTAGACATGGCAACCTGTCAACCAGACGTGGGTTAATTTGCATGGTCATCCATTGCCTGTAAAATACAATATGGTGCCATATGCTAGCGACAGTGGGAGAGAGTGGTGGTGATTTGATTAGGAAAGGAAAGATGTCTCACAATGCTATTGACAGGTCACCGTGCACACACCACAACAGCCAATTAGATTTATTCATGACACATCACCTCACACCACCAATCAATGTACTGGATGTGCTGGATGCATACCAACTGTCAAATTAATTCCTAGGACATCTCACCACCAATCATTTTACACCCCTCTCTCATGCACCACACTCGCATACATGCAAGGGTACAGACGCACGACGCTCACACACACTCCACCCCCCTGGTGTGATATTTATGAAGCATTCACACCCCATTGTGACAGCAGCACAGTTGTGCCCATCATCATGCCAGAGACAGCTGAGGACAGGAGAGGATAGAGGGTCTAGTAAAGAGGTGAGAAGAGAGGAGGAGAATGTGCCTAGTAAAGAAGAGAGAAGAGGAGAGAAGAGAGGGCCTAGTAAAGATGAGAGGAGAGGAGAGGAGAGAGGGCCTAGTAAAGAGGAGAGGAGAGGAGAGAGGGCCTAGTAAAGAGGAGAGGAGAGGAGAGGAGAGGAGAGAGGGCCTAGTAAAGAGGAGAGGAGAGGAGAGAGGGCCTAGTAAAGAGGAGAGGAGAGGAGAGGAGAGAGGGCCTAGTAAAGAGGAGAGGAGAGGAGAGGAGAGGAGAGAGGGCCTAGTAAAGAGGAGAGGAGAGGAGAGAGGGCCTAGTAAAGAAGAGAGAAGAGGAGAGAAGAGGAGAGAGGGCCTAGTAAAGATGAGAGGAGAGGAGAGGAGAGGAGAGAGGGCCTAGTAAAGAGGAGAGGAGAGGAGAGAGGGCCTAGTAAAGAGGAGAGGAGAGGAGAGGAGAGAGGGCCTAGTAAAGAGGAGAGGAGAGGAGAGGAGAGGAGAGGAGAGGAGAGAGGGCCTAGTAAAGAGGAGAGGAGAGGAGAGAGGGCCTAGTAAAGAGGAGAGGAGAGGAGAGAGGGCCTAGTAAAGATGACAGGAGAGGAGAGGAGAGGAGAGGACCTAGTAAAGAGGAGAGAACAGATGTCAGTGTGGGACCCATGCTCTTCTGCACCCTGACATCATCAATAATGGACGGCCCAGCCCCAGCCCTGTATGTGTTTGTCCCAGAGCCTGGGGGCCAGCAGGAGGAGTACTCATCACTTATGGAGCTGTAGACTCCCAGGTCCCAGCTCTGCACAGGAGGTTAACACACACACACCCCAAAACCTCTACGGAAGATGTGCAGAACAGTATGTTTGCTGTTTGAACTGGATGGCCTTTATGTTATGCTGTACAGTGTAATATAGACTAACTGTTCAGTTAACTTCTGTCTGTAAAGCCCATGTCTTCCTCTCTGAGCTAGCACAAACCAGCCAGCCAGCCAGCCTTGTTCTGTAATGCCTGATCATACCCAGACATCAGCATTAGCTCTAAATCCCCTCAAAGCGCCCCTCCAGCTGAAATCAAATCAACATGTATTTGTTACATGCTTCATAAATAATAGGTGTAGACAAAAGTGAAATGCTTACTTATGGGTTATTTTTTCAAGAAATTCAGAGATAAAATGAATAAATACACAGTGAATAACGAATAACAATAATGAGTAAAAAATATATACAGGGAGTACCGGTACCGAGTCGATGTGCTGCAGTATGAAGTAATTGAGGTAGATGTGTACATATACAGTGCATTCGGAAAGTATTCAGACCCCTTGTCTTTTTCCAAATGTTATGTTATAGCCTTATTCTAAAATGGATTACATTGATGAGTAAAAAAAACCATCTACACACAATAACCCCATAATGACAAAGTAAAAACAGGTTTTTATAAAAATGAAAAACAGAAATACCTTATTTACATAAGTATTCAGACACGTTACTCAGTACTTGAAGCACCTTTGAAGCAGCCTCGAGTCTTCTTGGGAATGACGCTACAAGCTTGGCACATCTGTATTTGGGGAGATGGTCCCATTCTTCCCTGCAGATCCTCAAGCTCTATCAGGTTGGATGGGGAGTGTCGCTGCACAGCTATTTTCAGTTCTTTCCAGAGATGTTCGATCGGGTTCATGTCCGGGCTCCAGCTGGGCCACTCAAGGACATTCAGAGACTTGTCACGAAGCCACTCCTGCATTGTCTTGGCTGTGTTCTTAGGGTCGTTATCCTGTTGGAAGGTAAACCTTCTCCCCAGTGTGAGGTCCTGAGCGCTCTGGAGCAGGTTTTCATCAAGGATCTCTCTGTACTTTGCTCCGTTCATCTTTCCCTCGATGATAACTAGTCTCCCAGTCCCTGCTGCTGAAAAACATTACCACAGCATGATGCTGCCACCAACACGCTTCACCGTAGGGATGGTGCCAGGTTTCGTCCAGATGTGACGCTTGGCATTCAGGCCACAGAGTTCAATCTTGGTTTCATCAGACCAGAGAATCTTGTTTCTCATGGTCTGAGAGTCCTTTAGGTGCCTTTTTGCAAAAGCTGTTACGTGCCTTCTACTGAGGAATGGCTTACATCTGGCCACTCTACCATAAAGGCCTGATTGGTGGGGTGCTGCAGAGATGGTTGTTCTTCTTGATGGTTCTCCCATCTCCACAGAAGAACTCTGGAGATCTGTCAGAGTGACCATCGGGTTCTTGGTCATCTCCCTGACCAAGACCATTGTCCCCCGATTGCTCAGTTTGCCCCGGGCAGCCAGCTCTAGGAAGAGTCTTGGTTGTTCCAAGCTTCTTCCATTTAAGAATGATGGAGGCCACTGTGTTCTTGGGGACCTTCAATGCTGCAGAAGTTTTTTTGTACCATTCTCCAGATCTTTGCCTGGGGAGGCAGGTAGCCTAGTGGGGAGGCAGGTAGCCTAGTGGTTAGAGCGTTGGGCCAGTAACCGAAAGGTTAGTGGATCGAATCACCGAGCTGACAAGGTATAAATCTGTCGTTCTGCCCCTGAACAAGGCAGTTATAACCCACTGTTCCTAGGCTGTCATTGTAAATAAGAATTATCTTAACTGACTTGCTTAATTAAATAAAGGTTAAAAATATATGGCTACTTTGAATAATCTCAGGTATAACATTCATTTGTATAACACTTTTTTGGTTACTACATGATTCCATATATGTTATTTCATAGTTTTGATGTCTTCACTATTATTCTACAATGTAGAAAACAGTAAAAATAAAGAAACATTCTGGAATGAGTTGGTGTCCAAACTTTTGACTGGTACTGTACTGTATATCAGTCAGAATGACTGTGTGACAGTGTGTATAATTGCTTGCCTGCCAGTGTACCCACCTGCTCCTGAAAAGTCTACTCCCAGAACAACATCCATTCATGCTGATGCACAACTGATGGGTGTGAACATCCCTGAGAAGATTGCATCACTGGGTAGATAATAAGTCCTACATAGCCTTCCCTCTCCTCACCTTCTCAGCTCTCCCTATGCCAGCAGTCTGTTTGCATTCTTACCAAACCAATGGGGGCTGTGACAATTTCACGCAGCGGTCAGAAGAGTTGCATGTTGCCATTGACTGAACGGGATGAAAGCGTGGCAAACGGAAGCCAAACCAGCCAAGTGAATAACCACCCCCTACACCTTTCCCTCTGTCGCTTCCTCTCCTCCTACTAATCCCTTCTTTTCATGTCCGGCGACGAGAGGCCTGTCCAGCCCAGAAAGATGGAATCGCGTGCAAGACGGGCGGCAGCGGGACCCAACCCCTCTCCTTTCGTATAGAACCATCAACGGATAATGCCTTAGGATGCAGACGTTCAAACAAAACAGCTCTTCAGGCTCAGAATCACAGCTGACACACAACAACACAAGAGACATAGAGGAGAGGAGTAACCTGTACTTGGTGTTAGATACTTTAAGCTGCTGCCTTCAACATCAACACTGACACTGTGCATTGCATAACGCTACTGCCATAGACACTGTCAGAGAGAAAAAACAGACAAAAGAATGCGTGCAAGCTGTGTTTGGCATTTTGAAAGTGCTGAGAGAGAGAAGAAAGAGGCCGCAGGTCACATTTCCATTTGAAAATCACTACCTGGGTCTTATCAAATGGAGAGAGAGAGAGAGAAAGAGAGAGAGAGCTCCTGTGGTCTTAGCTCCAGGTATATCTGTCTGTCTGTCTCTGCAGTTGGGAGGGACAGTCAGGGAGCAGACTGTAATCTACTAACAGTTGTACTCCTCAAAGCTCCTACGTCCTACGTTTAAGGCTCTTAACTAAAACTGAGAGATATATGGTCTCCTTGGAGGGAGCTAGTCCTAGAAGACCATGAAATACATAGACAGTACAAGGAAAGGTTATTAAATGTAAGATAGGTATTCAGCGGGAGGTAGGCAGAGTGCAATAGCAGCTAGTTGGTTATTTAGATGCCAACAGCAATAGATTGAGTGAACCACACATTTGCACTTTGTTGGAAATAAGTCTGTAGGTTCTTTCTTGCTTTATTCAAATGAATTTACTTAATGAGGACATTGAAGACTGGCAAGTGTGAAAGTGCGAGTGAGAGAAAGAGAGAGACAGAGATAATACAAACTATGACAGACTCTGAATGTCTCCTTTCCTCTGCCCCTCTCTAAGCAGGCATCTGTCTGTCACGCAGTAGCAGTCTGTTGTCCGTATGGTGAGCCCTGACACAAAGCAGGCACAAGGCGAGTGCTGGAGCGAAAGCTTGTTTGGGAGAGCAGCACGGCCCTGTGATAAGGCATCCAGACATGGGTGACGAGCTGCTACTCCTCTTTTGCTGCTACTCTCTGAGCGCTAGGAATGATGAGGCTAATTCCTCCACACAGCCCTTATCTGAAAGGGGCACCTGAGTCTACCAGGAGGGGCATGGGTAAAGACAGACAGACACATTCACACACAGCCCTTATCTGAAAGGGGCACCTGAGTCTGCCAGGAGGGGCATGGGTAAAGACAGACAGACAGACACATTCACACACAGCAAACAGAGACACAGATAGCTGTCTAGCACATGACGCACCATCAGAAACTGGGATAGTGAATGGGATTAGGCAGCATCCTGTGGGGCTGAGGGGGTGCGCCCGTACCCCTCTGCTAGAGGAGACAAAGCAGGGGGAGACAGGAACCACCTCCCTCTCTCCCTCCTTCTTGACTTCCAGACAGCAGACGTCCCAGAGCACACTGGTGTGTCTGACAAAAAATATATATCGTTCAATCCACAGTGCCCCAGTCAGAGGGATAAAGAGACTGAGAGATGGAACAAGTGATGGAAGAGAGGAAGCCCCTCACCAGGGAGCAATCCTTTCCTTCCAACTGGCTGGCCCTGTGTGGAATGATATAGATGTTGTCTCTCGCTTCCTTTCACCTCCATACAGATTCCCTCACTCATTCTAAAAGCCATATCACACAGCTAAATGTTTACTGGACAGGGATGAAAAAAAGCTGAGGGTATCTATTTCTGCTGTGAGACAAGTTAGGTTGGGCAATGAAGAGTAAGCTAGATACGTGGCCTGGAGGATGAAAGAGGATGCCTGCATATCATAACATGAGCT
Organism: Brachymystax lenok tsinlingensis; assembly: GCA_030435695.1. NCBI lineage: Eukaryota > Metazoa > Chordata > Actinopteri > Salmoniformes > Salmonidae > Brachymystax > Brachymystax lenok. The sequence goes on from CM059787.1 coordinate 21,709,210, forward strand.
ACTAAATTGAATTACTTGGAGCACTTGGTTTAGAATGAAATCATTACCCTACGGTGTGTTTACTTCCTTACCACAAATGGGTTTCACATTTTATAAACCTTGTTTTCATTGACATTAATCTACGTAACAATACATTTTTGTCTTAAGCAATTATTCACTGTATATAGGCCTACTGCTGCATGTCAACCATTGTTAGCAACAACACTATTTTCAAGTAAACAACAGGAGAGAGAGAGAGAGAGAGAGAGAGAGAGAGAGAGAGAGAGAGAGAGAGAGAGAGAGAGATGTTTCTACAGCCTGTGAGGGTGACAGCAGAACAAAGGGGTTCAATTACGACCCTGTCCCCTACTGTTGGGATCATGTCCCCTACAGTTGGGATCATGTCCCCTACTGTTAGGACCCTGTCCCCTACTGTTAGGACCCTATCCCCTACTGTTAGGACCCTGTCCCCTACTTTTAGGACCCTGACACCTACTGTTAGGACCCTGTCCCCTACAGTTGGGATCATGTCCCCTACTGTTAGGACCCTGTCCCCTACTGTTAGGACCCTATCCCCTACTGTTAGGACCCTGTCCCCTACTTTTAGGACCCTGTCACCTACTGTTAGGATCCTGTCCCATATTGTTAGGACCCTGTCCCAGTACTGTCCCCTGCTGTTAGGACCCTGTCCCCTAAGGTTATGACCCTGTCCCCTAGTGATAGGACCCTGTCCCAGTACTGACCCCTCCTATTAGGACCCTGTTCCCTACTGTTAGGACCCTGACACCTCTTTTTAAGATTCTGTCCAATACTGTTAGGACCCTGTCCCCTACTGTTAGGATCTTAGGACCCTGTCCCCTACTGTTAGGACCCTGTCCCCTACTGTTAGGACCCTGTCCTCTACTGTTAGGATCCTGTCCCCTACTGTTAGGACCCTGTACCCTACTGTTAGGACCCTGTCCCCTACTGTTAGGACCCTGTACCCTACAGTTAGGACCCTGTCCCCTACTGTTAGGACCATGTCCCCTACTGTTAGGATCCTGTCCTCTACTGTTAGGATCCTGTCCCCTACTGTTAGGACCCTGTCCCAGCACTGTCCCCTGCTGTTAGGACCCTGTCCCCTATTGTTATGACCCTGTCCCCTACTGTTAGGACCCTGTCCCAGCACTGTCCCCTGCTGTTAGGACCCTGTCCCCTATTGTTATGACCCTGTTCCCTACTGTTAGGACCCTGTCGCCTACTGTTAGGACCCTGTCCCCGACTGTTATGACCCTGTCCCCTACCGTTAGGACTTTGTCCCCTAATGTAAGGATCCTGTCCCCTAGTGTTAGGACCATGTCCCCCAATGTTAGGACCTTGTCCCCCAATGTTAGGACCCTGTCCACTACTTTTAGGACCCTGTCCCCTCCTGTTAGGACTCCTTTTAGGACCCTGTCCCATCCTGTTAGGACTCCTGTTAGGACCCTGTCCCCTCCTGTTAGGACCCTGTCCCCTTCTGTTAGGACCCTGTCCCCTCCTGTTAGGACCCTGTCCCCTCCTGTTAGGACCCCTCCTATTAGGACCATGTCCCCTCCTATTAGGACCCTGTCCCCTCCTGTTAGGACTCCTGTTAGGACCTTGTCCCCTCCTGTTAGGACTCTGTCACACTGAAGTCATTGCATGTGTGTTGGATTTTCATTTGTACCATGCACAGTAAAACACTTCCACTCTGCCAACCCACACCAACCTTCTCACATACACTCAAAAAATTCCTCACATTTTTACAAATATTTTCCAACTAGCCGACCTAAGGAACACAGTCAAGGTTAAAACCTTAAACTGACAAGGCATATTTGAGTAAATCAATTGTGAGAGATAATCCAAACACACATATTGTGTGGAGCGAAACCCATAAAACCCAAGACAATGTAAACAACTGAACTGAAACGTTGAGCTAGCCTTGCTCTCTGTTTGGCTTCTCAGACATTCCTTAGCAGGTAATTAGCCTGTTTAGCTTCCAGTCCGCTTTTATCACAGTGAGGATCTGCCCACTCAGGAGACTGGCTGAGTCAGCTAGAGCTGGAGAGAGGCAGTCTGGGAGACTAGTGAGGCGGCTCCCTCCCATCTGATTGGCCCTGGGCCCGAAGCCACAGGAAGCCAGCGGTGGCAGCCTCATCTCCATTGTAGGTAAGTAAAGCCAGTTGGTATTGAGCTGAACCAGGCTAGGGCCTTCCTTCATTTAGGAACTTTTAATTGAAGTTATCTAATGCTTTGGTCATTAAACGCTCTGTAGGTGTCCCAGTCCCTCAGATTCCCTCTCTGCATCACCTCTCATCTCTGCTATACTCATTTCACTCCTGCTGTTCAATTTCCATACACGTCTGAAAGGTGATTTTCAAATGTAGCTCAAACAGCAGAGATGAGAGGAGTGTGGGAATGCTTGTCTGAGTCAATGCTGCCTGCAATGGAGAAATATCACCAGCAGTAGAGAATCTCATAAAGAGGGTAGTGGACAAATCTGAGACAAACTATATCTTCCGGATAGTGAGAGTGAGTGAGTGTCTAAACAAGAGTTGATTACAACTGGGGGCCATCACTCAGTCTAAGTCCTAGAGCATGAGTTAGGAGAGCGAGAGAGAGAGAGAGAGAGAGAGAGAGAGAGAGAGAGAGAGAGAGAGAGAGAGAGAGAAGGGAATAGTGTAGGAGAGACAACACGTGTTGGGGAGGCAGGGAGGGCGCTTACTAGGTGTGAAATGAGAGCCCTGGGTACGAGGGATAGAGAGAAGTACAACAAGTCCAGCTCCATCCATCACACACACAGAGGAGAGACAGACTGACTAGCCAGCCAGCAGGGCTCAGAGCCAGTCTGGACCTACAGGCTTCAATGCATTCAAACTACATGACATCACAGCCTCTAGTCTAGACCATTTCTCCCAAATCCAAGCTTTTCTAATAATAACTGTATTAATAGTTAATGTGACAGTCCTGATTCTGATGGTCATCATTAGTATGATGCTGATGATGCAATGGCATTAATGATGAAGGGTGCTGATTATGTTAGGAGGACTAGAGATGACGGGACAGGCAGAATGGGGAGGGAGTCTGGCTAGGGTAATTTCTGAAAAGGACAGTTTCAGCGTCACATGATTGTGTAACAATAACACGGGAATCACTGTACTTCCAGGAATTGGATTAGAGCCATTTGGAATGAGAATGGTCTGGTCTCCCAAGAGTCCACTCATAGAGAATGGCATCAAAGAGGACAAGGGACCTGGAACTTACAAAAGCCATCAGATGGACAGGTGTAGACAGTGAGAGGGCCCGACCAGTGTGACAGAGTGAGAGGGTCTTGTAAAGGGCATGGTATATTTGCTTTGAGTATATGTTAGTTTGAGTATTAACACATACTCAAATGTGTTAGTTATGTGTTAGTTATGTGTTAGTTTGCAGTTTAACTAAGTGGTAGATCAGCCAGATTTCGGCCACGGCCACTGGCGGAGGTGTTATTGTTGGGGATGAGGATGTCACTTCAGATCTGACATCACAGACTAAGGCTTCAGAGGGGCTCATCTCCTCCTAAAGTCCCTCTGCAGCAGAAAACAACCGAGGTTTGCCCGCTAGGGTGACAAAATATGGAATATGTGTGTGTGTGTGTGTGTGTGTGTGTGTGTGTGTGTGTGTGTGTGTGTGTGTGTGTGTGTGTGTGTGTGTGTGTGTGTGTGTGTGTGTGTGTGCTAGCCTCTCTCAAAGCAGAAGGGGGTATTTACAATTTTTCCAAAGCTGTAGTAACTTGGGGCCTCTATGTACTGCCTGTCTCCATCACAATATCCAACACTCTCCCTGTGCGCTGACCTGGTGAAGCGTGAAAGAACACGTGTCAAACTGGGCGCGGAGAGGAGAGTGTCATGTCAGATCAGGCCGAGGGACGGCCAGACACGTCTCGGAGCGTCAGCGCCCATGTTAGCCTGTGTGTGTGGCAGACAGACTAACTAACCCCAAAACCCCAACCTCTCCCTTCACTGTATATTTTCACATTTCTCTTCTCCAAAACACTGCTAACAGGCTGCATGTGTGCTGTGGTGATTGCTGGAGGCGAAGCTGCCACAAACGAACTCTCGGAACGCCAGCCTCTGAACACCAAAGAATAATGCATGCTAATGAGAGGGCGGATCAAAGTTTGGTGGCCGGCTCTCGCTTTGGTTAATAATTCTCTGTGATGAGGTGAGTTGATGTGGCTGTCACTCTGCGACACCCTGTCACTTCAAGACTAGAGGAGAACACAATAGGCTTTTTGTCATCACCATGTTATTTGGGCTTGCTTAGCAGAGATTCCTTTATTCCCCCACACACATTCCCAAATAGTTGTCTGAACTGAAGCCACCTAGAGTCACCTAGACATCATAAAAACCACAACTCACCACCTAGACAATATAAAACCACAACTCACCACCTAGACATCATAAAAACCACAACTCACCACCTAGACAATATAAAAACCACAACTCACCACCTAGACAATATAAAAACCACAACTCACCACCTAGACAATATAAAAACCACAACTCACCTAGACATCAACAACAACAGCCTTTCCTCTTATAGGCCACAATCTTACACTGCTGCGTGTAGCATATCTACCACAATCTAGTGAGGCTGAGGAGAGTCAATCTTTGCCCAGTCAAAACACAAAGATTGCTAAATGAAGCATTGTGTAAGGCAGTGTGTGATTTATTGCTGGGAGAGAGCTGGGAGTCGTCAGTCGTCATCCCCCGCCACTAGCCTGTGTGTGTGTGTGTGTGTGTGGACAGGACAGACAGGGCTGGTTGAGGGGTTATGTGGTGCTATGCATCATATAAAGATCTCTTACTCCACAGCTCTTTGTGTATATGGGTCTGTCTGGGCCCTGTCTCCCACACACACACATCTCTCTAATGGATCATAAACCTGGTCAACCGACTGGTCACACACACACACTGCAGACACAAACACTACACAACTTTCACACACAAACAAAATCCACCCATAACCACATACATCATGAAGGAGAGTGTAGAGGGACAGAGGAGCCAGAAGAGGGTTTTGCTGTTTATAGCGGTCTCCCTTAAATTCCATGATGACAACATGAGTCGGTTTTTTGCCATGTTCCAGTGATGAGTAAAGGCCCTGCTTTCAACAGAGCTCCCAGTGTGGGACCAGTACAATCCAGAAGACTGTAACTACACCGCTCACACAGACCAGACATAGAAATGCTGCTGTGCCATTCTACTATTGTCAGTAAAACAGAAAGGAGCACGCCCCTAGGGGCACAAGGCTAGGGGCACAAGGCAAAGCTAGTCTGGTTAATGATGTGAACGACTGTAACAGTATAAAACCCTGGGGTGCCATTCATTCAGAGACAGAGTCAAAGACAGAGAGAGAGAGAGAGAGAGAGAGAGAGAGAGAGAGAGAGAGAGAGAGAGAGAGAGAGAGAGAGAGAGAGAGAGAGAGAGAGAGAGAGAGAGAGAGAGAGAGAGAGAGAGAGAGAGAGAGAGGACATAGAAAGATGCTGTCTGCCATGTTAACAGAGTTTAATAGTTTAATAGAGGGGTGATAATCCCACTATGCTTCCCCACTGTGGTCTGAGGCCTGGCCCATGATGTCAGATGATTGTTTTAACAGGCTTATTGCACAATCCCCAATCCTATTTCCACTAACAGACAGACAGGGGAGAGACCTCAGTCAGAACTGATCTTTGTGTGTTAGTATCAGTGCTTAGAGGTCCAGTGCTCTGGTTCTCTCTGGTCCTCTGACCACAGCAGGGGGAGGTTTGGAAGGTTTCCATGCCCCAGGGAGTGTAATCCTTTCATTCTGACTGGAGACGCGTTGTAGAGCAGAGTGGAGCCGGAGCAAGAACACATTGCTGGCCAAAATACAGACATCACAGTCGCTGTACCCAGACAGGTTCCTCATTATGTCTCTCAGCCCTGTCCCAGGGGACTACACTGGAACAGACAGGATCCTCATTATGTCTCTCAGCCCTGTCCCAGGGGACTACACTGAAACAGACAGGTTCCTCATTATGTCTCTCAGCCCTGTCCCAGGGGACAACACTGGAACAGACTGGTTCCTCATTATGTCTCTAAGCCCTGTCCCAGGGGACAACACTGGAACAGACAGGTTCCTCATTATGTCTCTCAGCCCTGTCCCAGGGGACTACACTGGAACAGACTGGTTCCTCATTATGTCTCTCAGCCCTGTCCCAGGGGACTACACTGGAACAGACAGGTTCCTCATTATGTCTCTCAGCCCTGTCCCAGGGGACTACACTGGAACAGACAGGTTCCTCATTATGTCTCTCAGCCCTGTCCCAGGGGACTACACTGGTGGATAGACCAGGGAGGAGGGAGGAGGGGGATGAAGGAGGGAGGAGAGAGGAGGGGGATGAAGGGAGAATCCAGAATTAAATTATTTCAATTCCAAAATAACCCCCTCAAAGAAGAGGGGGTTATCCCAGCCTTTGGTGGCTCTAGCAGAGAGGGTCATCCCATTTGTAGTCCGACAGACGGTCTGAGACAGTGGATGGTCGCACCTCGTTATAGAAGAAAGCTATGGTTAAGGCATAGGGAATGGGGCTGACAGCACAGCTCCCCAACCCTTCTCTACACACACACACACACCTCCCTGTCCTAGGAAATCAGAGGGGTTTGGGACAGTGGCTGGGGAGCATCATGGTAGAGTGGTCGCTCAGCGTGGTCCAGTGTGTTCAGTGTTGGTTAATGAGTGGTCTGGAAACTGAAACACACTGCCTATAGGGCCTGAGCTGGGAGAAAATACTACCCTCTTTGTCCTTCATCAGATAACATATGACGAGACAGTGATTGAAATGACTGCCAGTCATAATTTCCAAGAAATATGTTAGAGGAAGTGCCTAAACAGTAAACTCAGCAAAAAAAAAAGAAATGTCCCTTTTTCAGGACCCTGTCTTTCAAAGATAATTCGTAAAAATCCAAATAACTTCACAGATCTTCATTGTAAAGGGTTTAAACACTGCTTCCCATGCTTGTTCAATGAACCATAAACAATTAATGAACATGCACCTCGTTAAGACACTAACAGCTTACAGACGGTAGGCAATTAAGGTCACAGTTATGAAAACTTAGGACACTAAAGAGGCCTTTCTACTGACTCTGAAAAACACAAAAATAAAGATGCCCATGGTCTCTGCTCATCTGCGTGAACGTGCCTTAGGCATGCTGCAAGGAGGCATGAGGACTGCAGATGTGGCCAGGGCAATACATTGAAAGGTCCATACTGTGAGAGGCCTAAAACAGTGCTACAGGGAAACAGGATGGACAGCTGATCGTCCTTGCAGTGGCAGACCACGTTTAACAACACCTGCACAGGATCGGTACATCTGAACATCACACCTGTGGGACAGGTACAGGATGGCAACAACAACTGCCCGAGTTACACCAGGAACGCAAAATCCCTCCATCAGTGCTCAGACTGTCCGCAATAGGCTGAGAGAGGCTGGACTGAGGGCTTGTAGGCCTGTTGTAAGGCAGGTCCTCACCAGACATCACCTGCAACAATGTCGCCTATGGGCACAAACCCATCGTCGCTGGACCAGACAGGACTGGCAAAAAGTGCTCTTCACTGACGAGTCGCGGTTTTGTCTCACGAGGGGTCATGGTCGAAAAAATGCGTTTATCGCCGAAGGAATGAGCGTTACACAGAGGCCTGTACTCTGGAGCGGGATCTATTTGGAGGTGGAGGGTCCGTCATAGTCTAGGGCAGTGTGTCACAGCATCATCGGACTGAGCTTGTTGTCATTGCAGGCAATCTCAAAGCTGTGCGTTACAGGGAAGACATCCTCCTCCCTCATCAAATCAAATCAAATTTTATTTGTCACATACACATGGTTAGCAGATGTTAATGCGAGCGTAGCGAAATGCTTGTGCTTCTAGTTCCGACCATGCAGTAGTATCTAACAAGTAATCTAACAAATTCACAACAACTACCTTATACACACAAGAGTAAAGGAATGAATACGAGTATGTACATATAAATATATGGATGAGCGATGGCTGACCGGCATAGGCAAGATGCAGTAGATGGTTTAGAGTACAGTGTATACATTTGATATGAGTATGTCGAGTACGTAAACATTATATACAAAGTTGTTTAAAGTGGCTAGTGATACATTGTTACATCCAATTCCTATGTTTAAAGTGGCTAGAGATTTAAGTCAGTATGATGGCAGCAGCCACTCAATGTTAGTGATGGCTGTTTAACAGTCTGATGGCCTTGAGGTAGAAGCTGTTTTTCAGTCTCTCTGTCCCAGCTTTGATGCACCTGTACTGACCTCGCCTTCTGGATGATAGCGGGGTGAACAGGCAGTGGCTCGGGTGGTTGTTGTCCTTGATGATCTTTTGGCCTTCCTGTGACATCGGGTGGTGTAGGTGTCCTGAAGGGCAGGTAGTTTACCCCCGGTGATGCGTTGTGCAGTCCTCACTACCCTCTGGAGAGCCTTACGGTTGTGGGCAGAGCAGTTTCCGTACCAGGCGGTGATACAGCCCGACAGGATGCTCTCGATTGTGCATCTGTAGAAGTTTGTGAGTGATTTTGGTGACAAGCCGAATTTCTTCAGCCTCCTGAGGTTGAAGAGGCGCTGTTGCGCCTTCTTCACCACGCTGTCTGTGTGGGTGGACCAATTCAGTTTGTCCGTAATGTGTACGCCGAGGAACTTAAAACTTAAACTTAAAACCTTCTCCACTACTGTCCCCTCGATGTGGATAGGGGGGTGCTCCCTCTCCTGTATCCTGAAGTCCACGATCATCTCCTTCGTTTTGTTGACATTGAGTGAGAGGTTATTTTCCTGACACCACACTCCGAAGGCCCTCACCTCCTCCCTGTAGGCCGTCTCGTCGTTGTTGGTAATCAAGCCTACCACTGTAGTGTCGTCAGCAAACTTGATGATTGAGTTGGATGCGTGCTTGGCACGTAGTCATGGGTAAACAGGGAGTACAGGAGAGGGCTGAGAATGCACCCTTGTGGGGCCCCAGTGTTGAGGATCAGCGGGGTGGAGATGTTGTTTCCTACCCTCACCACTTGGGGCCGGCCCGTCAGGAAGTCCAGGACCCAGTTGCACAGGGCTGGGTCGAGATCCAGGGTCTCGAGCTTAATGACGAGCTTGGAGGGAACTATGGTGTTAAATGCTGAGCTGTAGTCGATGAACAGCATTCTTACATAAGTATTCCTCTTGTCCAGATGGGTTAGGGCAGTATGCAGTGTGATTGCGATTGCGTTGTCTGTGTACCTATTGGGACAGTAAGCAAATTGGAGTGGGTCCAGGGTGTCTGGCAGGATGGAGGTGATATGATCCTTGACTAATCTCTCAAAGCACTTCATGATGACGGAAGTGAGTGCTACGGGGCGATAGTCATTTAGCTCAGTTACCTTAGCTTTCTTGGGAACAGGAACAATGGTGGCCCTCTTGAAGCATGTGGGAACAGCAGCCTGGGATAGGGACTGATTGAATATAAACAAACACACCAGCCAGCTGGTCTGCGCATGCTCTGAGGACACGGCCAGGGATGCCATCTGGGCCGGCAGCCTTGCGAGGGTTAACACATTTAAATGTTTTTCTCACATTGGCTGCGGTGAAGGAGAGCCCGCAGGTTTTGGTAGCAGGCCGTGTCGGTGGCACTGTATTGTCCTCAAAGCGAGCAAAGAAGTTGTTTAGTTTGTCTGGGAGCAGGACGTCATGGTCCAGAACGGGGCTGGTTTTCTTTTTGTAGTCCGTGATTGACTGTAGACCCTGCCACATTCCTCTTGTGTCGGAGCCGTTTAATTGTGACTCTACTTTGTCTCTATATTGACGCTTAGCTTGTTTGATTGCCTTGCGGAGGGAATAGCTACACTGTTTGTATTCAGTCATGTTTCCGGTAGCCTGGTTAAAAGCAGTGGTTCGCGCTTTCAGTTTTGCGCGAATGCTGCCATCAATCCACGGTTTCTGGTTGGGGAAGGTTTTAATATTTGCTATGGGTACAACATCACCAATGCACTTGCTAATAAACTCGCTCACCGAATCAGCGTATACATCAATGTTGTTGTCCGACGCTATCCGGAACATATCCCAGTCCACGTGCTCGAAGCAATCTTGCAGCATGGAATCAGATTGGTCGGACCAGCGTTGAACAGACCTGAGAACGGCGTTTCCTGTTTTAGTTTCTGTTTGTAGGCTGGGAGCAACAAAATGGAGTCATGGTCAGACTTGCCGAAAGGAGGGTGGAGAATAGCCTTGTATGCATCACGGAAGTTGGAAAAACAATGATCCAGGATTTTACCAGCCCGGGTGGCACATTCGATATGCTGGTAAAGTTTCGGGAGCCTTGTTTTCAAATTAGCCTTATTAAAATCCCCAGCCACAATAAATGCAGCCTCAGGATATGTGGTTTCCAATTTACCTAGAGTGAAATGAATTTCTTTCAGTGCCGTCGATGTGTCAGCTTGAGGGGGGATGTACACGGCTGTGATTATAATTGAGGATAATTCTCTTGGTAGATAATGCGGTCTGCATTTGATTGTAAGGAATTCTATGTCAGGTGAACAAAAGGACTTGAGTTCCTGTATGTTGTTATGATCACACCACGTTTCGTTAATCATAAGACACACACCCCCACCCTTCTTCTTACCAGATAGATGTTTGTTTTTGTCGGCGCGATGCGTGGAGAAACCAGGTGGCTGTACCGACTCAGATAACGTGTCCTGAGTGAGCCATGTTTCCGTGAAGCAAAGAACGTTGCAGTCTCGGATGTCTCTCTGAAAGGCAACCCTCGATCGGATACTTTGTTGTTCAGAGACTGTACATTGGCGATTAAAATACTCGGGAGAGGTGCACGATGCGCCCGTCGTGTCATGTGGTACCCTTCCTGCAGGCTCATCCTGACATGACCCTCCAGCATGACAATGCCCCCAGCCATACTGCTCGCTCTGTGCGTGATTTCCTGCAAGACAGGAATGTCAGTGTTCTGACATGGCCAGCGAAGAGCCCGGATCTCAATTCCATTGAGCACGTCTGGGACCTGTTGGATCGGAGTGTGAGGGCTAGGGCCATTCCCCCCAGAATTGTCCGGGAACTTACAGGTGCCTTGGAGGAAGAGTGGGGTAACATCTCACAGCAAGAACTGCCAAATCTGGTGCAGTCCTTGAGGAGGAGATGCACTGCAGTACGTAATGCAGCTGGTGGCCACACCAGATACTGACTGTTACTTTTGATTTCGACCCCCCCTTTGTTCAGGGACACATTATTAAATTTCTGTTAGTCACATGTCTGTGGAACTTGTTCAGTTTATGTCTCAGTTGTTGAATCTTGTTATATTCAGACAAATATTTACACATGTTAAGTTTGCTGAAAATAAACTCAGTTGACAGTGAGAGGACGTTTCTTTTTCTGCTGAGTTTATTTATAAAGCAACTTATACAATCCTGAACAAGGTCTTGCAAGGTGATGGCTGTGTTTGTAGCCTATGCACCATAAGACCATGTCAGTACATATAAAGACATTGGATTTAAATGTCCAAAAGCATGTAGAGAGAAATCTAGGGTGATGACAGATCTTAACTAGGAGGGTAAAACTTGTCACTCTGACCATTCATGTGACCATGGACGAAATCTAGCTAACGACTTATTTTTCTACCAAGGTGGAGGGCACTCAGGGTAGGGCGCCTCAGGGCAAAGTGACCCTCCGCTAAAACCTGCCTGTTCCTGAGGGGGCACGTTATAAATACCATGACTTTGCAGAAACGGGTTCAGATAGGTTCAGAAAAGACTAGTTCCTAGACCCATTCTCAACTCTACAGTACATTTTCTTCATTATATAAGTTACTGTGTTTTTTACCAGGGCTTATTTTCTTGGGAAATCCATTAAGATGTCAGTAGTTGAGAAGGTGGGGGGTGGAGGGGGTAGATGGAAAGATGGTGGAGGGATGGGGGTACAAGACTTGTCTCATTTTAGTGCTGAACCATGCTCTTTTCTATACAGCCAATCACATTAGCAGTACTAAGAGAGGCTGTGTTGGAGGCTGTGTTGGAGGCTGTGTTGGAGGCTGTGTTCTCTCCAGCCCAACAAAAGAGGTCTACATCAACTTAATAATGTAACACAATCTACAGCACCACAATAAAGGATGTTTTGTGGTAAAAGAGCCATTTCACACGCACGCACACACATGCACACACACACATGCACACACACTATAAAACTCTATCCCTATAAAACTCTATCCCATTCAGTACAACATGTATACACACACAGCACAGAAAGCACTAATGCACCTCCACTGTTCCTTTGTTGCCATATTTTTTAGAACAGACCTGTCTACTGTAATGATGGCATGCCACTCAGGGTTTTCCTCTAAAAGCCCAGTGAAAAAACACAGTACACCAATACACAAACCAATATACTGGCCTTCAACTCTGCCATCCTGATTGGGACACTGACCTTTGTCATTCTATTGAGCGAGCCATCCCTCCAAATAAGACAATAGAGTTTGAAGGGGGCTTTTAATATCGACGTGATGGCTTGTTCCTCCAAGGACTCCCACTGACCTCTGCCACTCTGGACTAACCCAAAACGCAATAACTTGGAGCGGACACACGCACACATGCACGCACACACACACAGGCACGCACACACACAAACACACAGGCGGAGACTATCCAACACAAATCCAAAGAGACAGTGACACAGAGAGGGACCGTGAGAAGTCGGCAGGGGATGCTGACAGGTGGGTCCCTGATCTCACGATCCATGGCAAGCGGCTCTCCTTTCATTCTCTAGGAATCTCTGGAAGAATATCTGAACACAGAATCTGGTAGAGACATAGGAACAGAGCAACACATGCCCTCGACAGACCATTCTAATATTCACTACAACACTTCAGTTTGATTTACTACAATAACACATTGACATATACCTCATATACAGTGGGGCAAAAAAGTATTTAGTCAGCCACCAATTGTGCAAGTTCTCCAACTTAAAAAGATGAGACAGGCCTGTCATTTTCATCATAGGTACACTTCAACTATGACAGACAAAATGAAGAAAAGAAATCCAGAAAATCACATTGTAGGATTTTTAATGAATTTATTTGCTAATTATGGTGGAAAATAAGTATTTGGTCAATAACAAAAGTTTATCTCAATACTTTGTTATATACCCTTTGTTGGCAATGACAGAGGTCAAACGTTTTCTGTAAGTCTTCACAAGGTTTTCACACACTGTTGCTGGTATTTTGGCCCATTCCTCCATGCAGATCTCCTCTAGAGCAGTGATGTTATGGGGCTGTCGCTGGGCAACACGGACTTTCAACTCCCTCCAAAGATTTTCTATGGGGTTGAGATCTGGAGACTGGCTAGGCCACTCCAGGACCTTGAAATGCTTCTTACAAAGCCACTCCTTCGTTGCCCGGGCGGTGTGTTTGGGATCATTGTCATGCTGAAAGACCCAGCCACGTTTCATCTTCAATGCCCTTGCTGGAAGGAGGTTTTCACTCAAAATCTCACGATACATGGCCCCATTCATTCTTTCCTTTACACGGATCAGTCGTCCTGGTCCCTTTGCAGAAAAACAGCCCCAAAGCATGATGTTTCCACCCCCATGCTTCACAGTAGGTATGGTGTTCTTTGGATGCAACTCAGCATTCTTTGTCCTCCAAACACGACGAGTTGAGTTTTTACCAAAAAGTTCTATTTTGGTTTCATCTGACCATATGACATTCTCCCAATCCTCATCTGGATCATCCAAATGCTCTCTAGCAAACTTCAGACGGGCCTGAACATGTACTGGCTTAAGCAGGGGGACACGTCTGGCACTGCAGGATTTGAGTCCCTGGCGGCGTAGTGTGTTACTGATGGTAGGCTTTGTTACTTTGGTCCCAGCTCTCTGCAGGTCATTCACTAGGTCCCCGTGTGGTTCTGGGATTTTTCTCACCGTTCTTGTGATCATTTTGACCCCACGGGTGAGATCTTGCGTGGAGCCCCAGATCGAGGAAGATTATCAGTGGTCTTGTATGTCTTCCATTTCCTAATAATTGCTCCCACAGTTGATTTCTTCAAACCAAGCTGCTTACCTATTGCAGATTCAGTCTTCCCAACCTGGTGCAGGTCTACAATTTTGTTTCTGGTGTCCTTTGACAGCTCTTTGGTCTTGGCCATAGTGGAGTTTGGAGTGTGACTGTTTGAGGTTGTGGACAGGTGTCTTTATACTGATAACAAGTTCAAACAGGTGCCATTAATACAGGTAACGAGTGGAGGACAGAGGAGCCTCTTAAAGAAGAAGTTACAGGTCTGTGAGAGCCAGAAAT